>JAWUZG010000058.1:16145000-16745000 GCA_036785705.1 Acanthornis magna | reverse complement strand
GATGTTCTCAGTACATTTGAAACCCATATGCGAGTGCACTGTGACAATTCTCCTCTGAGCGTGGGCTGTGCCGTTTAATCACAGCCCAGGGTGACAGAGACCAGCCAGAACGCCACATTTCTCTGTCTCCAAGATCCCTGACACTTCCTTTTTTCCCTGCCCACAGCAGCCACGTGGTCCTGCTGACCCCACAATGCATGTTCAACAAGCACAGCAGGACTGGGGCACTCAGCTCATCCTTAATGGGAGAAAACTCCGCTTTCCTCCAGAATTGGAGCTTGTTTGCTATCCTGCCTGTATTCCTGAGCCCTCTGTGCCGTTACGAACAACACCTTTCCTGGAAACAGAACTTTAAATCCCAATCTCCTTATGGCAGAGGGAGGGGGAATATGGCAAACCCCACCTCAAAATGCTGCTTTATGACCCTGACTGAGGAACTGGAATTTCCAAAAGTGCACGTGAGAAAAACAGCAGCAGCAGAGTGAGCTTTGGAAGTTGTCCAGGCATTAAAGATTTTAGAAATGCTGCGTGCTCTGTGTCACGTGTGTCCCCTGGATGGGACAGGTCTGCAATGCTGGGCATGACCTGAGAAATGCCCCAGCCATGTACACAAGCTCTGGGGTGTGTGGACAGAGAGGGACATGATCAATATTGTATCATTTCAGTGACAAACGTGGCATTTCCAATCCTAAAATATTTAATTATTGCTCTGGCTGAGGTCACTGCTCTGCTTTGTCCCTCCCCAGTTCCTGTAAATGCTAACTTACCCTTATAAAAACCAGCACATACAACTTTTTCTGGGTTATATATATCTCTCCCAGAAAAAAATCTCCATATATATCCATAAATATCCGTGATGTGGAGTGTGTCTATAAGCACGAGCTCTGTCTGGCTGCAGCGGTGTGGCTGGCAGGCAGCCCGGCAGCGCTGGTACCTGTGAGCCGTGCCAGCACCGAGCTCATCCTTCTGCAAAGGGCTCTGCTGGGAAGTGGATGAGCTCAAGGAAATGCATTTGAGCTTCTGGGCAGTATTGATTGGTCTCTGTGTGTTTTATTGGTCTGCTTGAGGCACAGTAAAAACGTGCTCATGGAAAGAGTCAGAGTTCAGGGGAGGGGGAGACAGAAGTCGGGTTTGGAGCCTTCCACCATCATCTTCATCCTTTGAAGCTGCTCTAGAGCTCTGCACAAACCCAATTTCTGCTTCCCAACAAGCGACAATATCCCCAAGGGATATTTTTCAGCAGAGGAATCTGGAGGAAAAAATGAAAATAAAGCTGTTGGTTTGGTTTGTGATAAGAACAATGAAGAGCCAGAAAGATAGCAATGGGAAAGAGCAGACAATGGAGACAAGCAGCAACATGAACACGCCTGCTGCAGGGTTGAGACACAGCAGCACCTTCACACTCCCCAGCTCGGAGCCAAGTGGGTGAACTCCATCCCCCCGGCCAGGAAAGTCGGGAATAGAGCTCCGTGTTCTCCTCCCACACACAGCCTGCTCCAGCCTGCCCAGGAAATCCCCTCCAGCCTGGCTTTGGCACCCTCGGAGTGAGGGCTGCTTCGGGTGGACAAAATCTAATCTTTTTTTTGCAAAGTACCCTTGGACTACCGGTGTGAAGTACCTCTCCTTCCCCAAACTGAGATTATTAGCTTTAAAAAAAAGGCCTGAGCACCATCTTTAGAAGTAGTTAATTACTCAGAAGCAATTCACACCTTCCTGGTGTCTCAAAATAAATTTTCTCACTTGCTTTTCCAAGCAGAGCCCTCTGAAAACAGTGTCACCGGCGGGGTTTCACACGCGTTCTGTGAGCACAGGAAGCTGCAGATAAATTCAGCAGCAGATCAGATGAAAGAACTTGTGCACTCGGGTGTCTATTTATACAGCTCCTGTGCCAGCCCCAGAGCAGCAGGGCCCCACAGGCTGTGGGTGTGCCCCGGGGATGGGCAGCAGTGGTACCCACAGCCCCCAGGGTTTGCCTGGGAGCCCTCGTCCCCCTGTGCTGCTTTGTGATTTCAGTCAGGATCCGTGGGCAAGCTTTGCTCCATTTCCCTGCACTCCAGCTCAGGCCATGCCATTTGCTTCCTTGCCCTTCGGTGCAGAATTTTTTCCCCCAGATTTTTAAACCTTTCCTTTTCTCACTTTCTTCTCTTGCCTGCCCTTCTGACTTTCTTTTCTGATTTCAGAAATTCAATCTCTAGAATTTGGGCAACTTTTGCTCCTTTTCACTGCCCCTCATTTCATCCCAATCCATTGCCTTGTATTCGCTCCATTTCCAAATTTTCCACTTTTCTTCCACTTGCCTTTCATTTGATCATATCTCCTGTTCCACTTCTCCCAATTTGGGATTTCATTTCCTTTCATGAAATTCCATTTTCCTCCCCCTGTGCTGCCCCAGAGCTGCTCCTCCTGCTCCTCCTGGCCCTGCATCCTGGCTGCTCCCCATCCTCCAGCACGGGGAGAACCAAAATTATAATTAATAAAATGATTTCTCATTTCAGCACCACTCTGCAGAAGTGAACAAGGGCATTGAGTTAATCTAAGAATACTTTTAAATACTACTGCAGATGAGGGAATTTTACATCCCCTTTTACTCATCACTTGGCGCCTCTGACTTCATTGCATCCTCCTGAATTTTGCTGATCCGAGTGAGGAGAACCAGGCCTGAGTTACTGCCAGGAACAAATCAATGGCAAACTGGAACCACTTACATTGTGTTAAATCACCTTTATGTAAAAGTCCTGTCAATCCCAAGCTGATGCCATCAGTGATTTAAAGCACTTTGCTCTATGCCCCTCACTGTATCTTGAAATATAATGAGAAAAAAAAGCTTTTAAAACATTTATACTGTTTAAAGTAGTGTGGGAACATTCCATCCCAGAGGCAAAGGTGAAGCTTGAAGTCAAACTGCAGAGTGGAAAAATGAGGGCTAATCTGTTCATGCATCCCTACCCCTTCTTTAAAGAAGGCTATAAGAGAGAATTTATTTGAATTGAGTTTGATTTTTAAATCACAAATACCAAAACAGATCTAGTCTTTTGTATTTTCCTTTTATTTAATTTTTTTTTGTGGAGAATATCAGTGCATCCTAGAATTTACAAGACAAAGAAGGGTATAAGACACAAAATAATTCTTCAGATCTATCACTGCACCCCAGTAAAGTACATAGAGGGGGAAAATATTTACTTTGCATTTTCTGGCCTTTTCTGGCCTTTTCTGCAGCTCTTTGCAAGCCTATTCTCTTTTTAAGCAAGAAACAAAGTCAGCCACAAATACATATGATTAATTCCTAGGAGAAAACTACTTTAAGGGTTTTAATACAAAATTACATCCTTTCCATAGGCTGGAATGTTGTGGTAAACATTTGGGGTATAGGCTGGAAATCTCCCCCTGTTATTAACATAGCTCTTGGAGGAATTTTTAGAAGCACATTGATTTCATCCCAGTTTCATGTCACAGAACAACGAACAGAAATCAGCAGTGTCCCCAAATCCAGGAAAAGAAGGCCAAAGCTCCCAGGTGGCAGACAGGACCGGGAGGCTGAACACACAATTTCAGAGAGATCCGAGTGCAAGAGGAGCTCAACCCCTGCTTTTAAAGTGAGCTGTGTGAGAGTTGAATTGTCACTGCAGGACGTGGCCTTTGGGAACCCGGGTCACTCCCGGGCTCTGGGCATGGATTTAGATGGAGCAGAGGTGAAGCTGCTCCTCCACGAGCAGCCCCAGGCTAAGCCCCTTATGCAATCCTCCGTCACAGCCTCGCTGGGCTGGGCTTGGCAGCCTGAGCTCCGGATTTAAGGACCTTTGCAGCATTAGGTGCTGTGCTGAGAAACGAGTCCTGCCTGTAAGGTGTAAATAGCCACGATCTGGTGTGGTTTTCAGTATGCAAACCCACCGAGAAAACTGATTTTATCCTTAGCAAGGCAACACCGTGGAAAGGGCTGGTGAGGATGAAGGGTAATCATTGGAAGCAGCCCCTGCAGGTAAAATGTGGGGAACAGGGAACAAGAAAAGGTCAGGCCTGGGAGCTGTAGCATGGCCACCCATGTCTTAGATGTTAGGAAAAATTCCTCCCTGGGAGGATTTGAGGCCCTAGCACAGGTGCCCAGAGAAGCTGTGGCTGCCCCTGGATCCCTGGAGGTGTCCAGGCTGGACAGGGCTTGGAGCAGCCTGGGATGGTGGAAAGTGGCAGGGTATGAAATGAGATGATTTTTAATGTCCCTTCCTCTCCAGACCTTGCTATGATTCTATGATTTGCAGGCTTTGGCCTCTGTCCTTCCAACCTCTGGCTCTTTTCCAGTCTTGAGATGACCAAAGTGAGATGGGAACAGGGTGAGGCTCCGGCGCTTTCCCACGGAGCAGGGTTAATCCAGACCTGGTGGCAGCAAGCTGAGTAAAAAGATTGATATAGTTCAAAATCATCCAAATGTCACTTTGCTGGTTCCCTGACAGCTGTGGAAACAGGTGGGGAAGGGCTGGCTTGATTCCTCTTGGGAAAGGGGAAAAATAGAATCAATTTTTATCTGTCTTTGGTTTGTAAACTACAACCACCTGGACATGTGCACTCCCTGGCCACAGCACCTGACTCCCAGCTGCTTTGGGTCGATTTTCTGGAAAAAAGGGTCAAAATTTGGGATTGCTGAGGCACAGGGCAGATGAGCTGGGGCAGAGCAACTGTAGTGGAGTGTAAATAGAACAGCAAGGGGCCTTTCACACCTGCTGCTGCCACACACAAGAAAACCTTGATAAAATGGTGTTAGTGTGCTCACTCTGAATTACACGAAGGGGACTCATTTATCAGGATGGGTTTTTTAATGACCTATTCAACTTTTAGGACAATTCCCCCAAAAGGCAGCAGCAGCTTGACTGCTGTCAGAAGAAAATGCCAGATACGTGTGGTGTGTGGGAAGCAGGGGCGAATGGTTTCATTGAACTGAATCATTTTCTTACTCGTTTTACTTCCACTTGTGCCATTTCCTGTGGCTTTGACAAGAGTTTGAAACCGCGGTGAAGAAACCGGTTCCTTTTCTGTGCAGACGGAGGATTGTGAGTGTCTCTTCATTTCAGCGTAAGCAGCGAGTTGTTTACAGCAGCTCGTTCACATTGGCGTGAGAATGGAAATGAGGTTGTGGGTTTGTAAAAGATGATCCAAACACACCTGAAAGGAGGTTATAGCCAGGTGGGGGTCGACTTCTTCTGTAGCCAGCGGTAGGATAAGAGGACATAGTCTTAAACCGTGCCAGGACAGGTTTAGTTGGACATCAGGAGGAATTTCTTCCTGGAAGGGGTGGTCAGGATTGGCAGGGCTGCCCAGGGAGGTGGTGGGGTCACCATCCCTGGAGGTGTCCAAGGAAGGCCTGGATGTGGCACTCAGTGCTCTGGGCTGGGGACAAGATGGGAGTCGGGCACTGCTTGGACTCGATGCTCCTGAAGGGCTTTTCCAACCTCAGTGATCCTGTGACTCCATAATTCTGTGGATCACACCGCCCCATGACAGACTCTGGGCACCTGCGGAGCTGAGTCTGGGGTGGGGAAGAGCCCCCAGCTCCGGCACTGTCCGAGCGGCGACAGAGCACGAGCCACGGGCATGGTGTGGGGTGGAAGGCGCTGTCCCCACCGACGGACCAGACCCGTGTCATGCCGTATCATATCGTACCGTATCGTATGGTATGGTATGGTATCGTGCCACCGCCGCCCCCCTCCCGCGGGCCTCAGCCGGGGCGAGCCGGGCCCAGGCACCTCCCCCGGGCGGGCCGGGCCCCGCGCATGCTCCGCTGCGGCCTCTGCCGCGCCGGGACCGCCGCCCTCCGCCGCGAGCGCCCCGGGCCGCCCTCGCACCGCCCGGCCCGGCACCGACCGCACCGCCCGGCCCGGCCAGCCCGGTAAGCCCGGTACCACCTGGCCCGGCCAGCCCGGCAAGCCCGGTAAGCCCGGTACCACCTGGCCTGGCCAGCCCGGCATCGACCGCACCGCCCGGCCCGGCCAGCCCGGCACCGACCGCACCGCGCCCGCACCGCCTGGCCCGGCCACTCCGCACCGAGCGCCCCGGGCCGCCCCGCGGGGCCGCGCCGCCCCGGCGGGCGCCACGGCAGCGGTGAGTGGGGCCGGACGGGGCTGCCGCGGCCCCGGGCCGGCCGGGGGGAGCTGGGGAGGGCGGTGCGGGCGGCGGGCGCCCTTCCCGGGGAGCCTCCGCCAGGGCCGCGCGGGGCTCTCCCGGCGGCCGCGCCCGGCGTGAGGAGCCTCTGGTTCCCCTGAGGCGGAGGGTGAGGAGCCTTCGTGTTCCCCTTCTCCGAGAGGCTGCGGGACCCCTGGTTCCCCTAAGGCGGAGGGTGAGGAGCCTCGGGTTCTCCTCAGGCAGAGAGTGAGGAGCATCTGGTTCCCCTGAGGCGGAGGGTGAGGATCCTCCGCGTTCCCCTTATCCGAGAGGCTGCTGGACCCCTGGTTCCCCTGAGGCAGAGGGTGAGGAGCCTTCGTGTTCCCCTTATCCGAGAGGCTGCGGGACCCCTGGTTCTCCTCAGGCAGAGGGTGAGGAGCCTCTGGTTCCCCTGAGCCCGGGGTGCGGAGCCTCCGTGTTGCCCTTGTCCGAGGGTTGCGGGCCCCTGGTTCTCCTCAGGCAGAGGGTGAGGAGCCTCTGCTTGCCCTTGTCCGAGGGTTGCGGGCCCCCGGTTCCCCTGAGCAGGCTGCGGGGCCGTGCGGGAGCCGGGCCGGGCAGCGCTGTCAGAGCCGCGTTTCGGCCCCGGGGCGGGGGAGGCCGGGCCGGCGGCAGGAGGAGCAGCGATGAAACTGCTCCGGTGCCCAGCGCCGGTGGGGTCGGGAGGAGTTAAACATTCCCCGGTGCCCGTGGGTGAGCGCGGACCCCGTGAATCCTTCTGTGCCAGGGGAGCTCCTGCTGCCTTCGACTCCGGGGCAAGCGACGGGCTGGGGACAGCTGATGGTGTCCAGCTGTCGGTCTGGCAGCTGTTCCTATGAGGGGATAGGGACACTTTGGGACATCTTTCACCCCCCTCTGCGCCTTCCCCCGAGGGAGATCGGTGACGGCCGTGGCAGGTCACCTGCTCCCCCTCCCTGCGTGTCCTGTGGGGCGATGGACCTGGCAGCAGGCAAGTTGTGCTGACTGTATGCCTTCTCCAGATGCCTAAAAGCATAATTCTGCTTTCTGTGTGTGTGTGAGAAAACGTTTGCTCTCTTGGATAATGGCACGGAGTCAGAACTAAATTGGTTTGGGTTGGAAGGGACCTTAAAGATCAATCTGTGGTTCTATAATTGCGTTGAGATTTTTAAAATCCATGTACGAGGAGAAGCAGGACAAGTCTGAAGCACATCAACCCCGCTGCTTCTAATGTAAATTGATGGCAGAAAGACATATCAGCCGTGGCTTGGTGTGGCAGGAGAGGATGGATCCAGCTCAGTTTAAACAGACATTGAGTCTGTGCTTAGGAGGATGCAGTGTCTGTTCCAAGGGATTAGTGATGGGAACTTATATTTTGAGGCATGTCTAGAATGCTAAGTGCAGCGCAAGAAAACTTTGGGGTTTTTTCTTGTGATTCTTTTATTGGGGGAGGCAGATGGAAATAATTCAAAGTTGTGTCAGTGTGTTTAAACCTCACTCCAATGACCCGAACTTTGCTCATAGAAGATTCCCTGCAGTTTTACTCTTGAGCAAAGTGGATGTACTTTGGTATTGCTTTATTCAGGCTGCTGGAGCTTGGTATTAAGTTCAGTTTTGACCTTATAAGGGGACTGGGAGGCATTTCCTCCTGGCACTTGTTTTTAAAACACACAGGAAGTTGCACCTTGATCTGGGTCTGTGTTAGGTGACACCAAGACAGGTGCTCTGGAATGCAGGGCCAGCTCAGGACCTGCTGCTCTGTCTGAGCCCAACAAATCCATCAGGCTTGAGGTGTTAAAAGTTGGTGATTGCTGGCACATTTTACAAATATTTCTGTCAGTACATTTTTAGTGATTCGGTTGTTAAAGTTACTTACCTCAGTGTCACAGGATCTGCAAGCTGTCCCAAAGCCCAGTGACACAATGTGTCTCTGAAAATGTTTGGCCTTTGGGAAAGGTGAGGGGAAAAGCTTGTAAAAAACCAGGGTGAGTGGGTTTAAACTTGCACGAGAGTGTAAATGCAAAACTGGAACAACTTTTAAGTTTGTGAACCCCTGGAAGGTTGTGCACTGCACAATTATTTCAGAATTAATTGCAAAGTGGCCTTTTTTGAGAGGTGGTTTCTGTAAATGTTGAACTGTTCAGGAAGATGCTGTTTCTGTGTGTCCAAATAGTCTGTTCAGTGAATTTATTTAAAAAAAGAAATGGAAAGCAAAATCTGGAGGGAATATTTAATGCCAAAACTTTGAAAAGCAAACCTGTATCAGCTGCAGAGCAAAAGGCTGAAGTGTGCCTGAACAGTCACTCAGAGGGTAAAAGCAACATTCCTTTTAAACTCATTCTTCCTTTGGTCAAACAATCTGCAGTTTCAACTCAGTTTAATTCTTTTGCCTTACCTCTTCAGGGCTGGAAGTAAGGCTGGCTTCTTAAAAGCGCTATTAACTCAGTGAGTTTAGACCTACACTTCTATAGAAGTTTAGTCTTGCGAATAAAGCCTGAATTCACAGAAATCAGCTTCCCTTTTTTGTGTAGAGGGGAAAAATCTGCTTTCACAGGCGACATCCTGACAGCTTCGCCCTCTTCCCTACCTCATAGCTCCCCCTTCTCCCTGGATTTGGAAGTGAAACTCCTCTTCCATCTTCAGAGCTGGCCTCAGGTTCCTTGGCACCTGCTGGTGCCTGATCTGCCGTGAGGAAGAGAGGCTCAAAATGAGGGAGAGAGGTTCAAAATCGAGCACCCGAATGGATAACCCTGAACTCTGTGGCTGTGTTGGGTGTGAGTGCAGCAGAAAGAGCTGCTCTGTTCAAAATCAAGCACCCGAATGGATAATCCTGAACTCCGTGTGAGCTGCAGCAGAAAGAGCTGCTCTGTTTCCATAAAGAGAAAGGTGTTTGCATTGTTTGGAGAGGTCAAAGCTTTCCCACATAAAAGCAAACCCTGAGGATGGGTTTTACTGAGGTGTGAAAAGGTTGTTGTGAGAATCTCTGACCCAGAAAGAAGCTTGAGAAGCCAGATTGAGCTGGGGCTCGGTTCCTGACTTGTCTCGGGTCCAACAGCAATTAAAAATGACAAAATGTTTTCTTCTGGGTGAAAAATTGGCAATATTCACGTTGTTCTTTTGTAGCCTGGCCAATGGTTTGCAATTCGGGCGTTGTTCCTGTAAACACACTCAGAGGTGCTCCAGATCTTTGAAGCACTTAAAATGCAATTAGGTTCCAGGTATTGGTAATGGCAAACACTTGCTAAATTGATAGAAAATGGCTTTTAGAGTTAAAGCACATAATCCAGGCAGTTCATGCTAAGAGCCTGCCTGCGATAGAGCTTTGGCATGGCTGACACTGCTCAGGTTTTCTAGTAGGGTGGGACAGATATGCTTGAACCTCATCAAAAATGGAAGTGGAGTCTTAAAAAAAGCCAGCATTTTGGGGGTTTGCCAGTTGAATTGTCACTTCCATCTCTTGCTGTAGTTTCTGTGTTGAACATGAAGTGACAGATTGTTCTCTCAGCAGCGCTTGGGGTATCCCATCCAGGATTTGCTTTACATAAATCCTTCAAAAAACCTCCAACAAAGCTAAAAACTACTGGGAAAAGAGGTTGCTGATGGTTTTCTTGGGCAAAATGGCTGCAGTTTCTCTTTACTGAAAATGGGAGAGGAGGAAGTAAAATTTAGTGGTTTTAATGTCCTGGCCTGTTGCAAACAGGTGGATTTTTAAGGAACAGGTCCTGACCATTTTCTTCATGCTGGAGAGCTTTATAAAACTGCCAACAGTTTTGCTGGCTGGAATGATTCTTCGTTTTGTTTTTTTTTCTTTCTTTTTTTTTTTCTTCTGGTTATATAAATGCAATATATGTTGCATAATTGACAAAAAAACTGGGAGGGCAGCCTTAGCATGGAAAAGTAAAGTCTGGCCCAGTTACTCTGCATATCAATAATTATTTTTAGGCAGCGTGGGAAGTTTGATAACAGTGATATTAAAATGGTTCTCTGCATGTTATGTGATTATGATTATGCTTTAAAACTGCTGGTGCATAAAATTATTCTGTTAGACTTCTTCTCTCCACTCTGGGATGTACAAGGTAATGTAGGAAATAAAGGAAAAGAACTGGAAGTTGAGGGAAAAGCAGAGGATTTATGCATTATCCTGAACTGTGGAGCAAAATAGTGGGGAAAAAAATTGGAGTTTTTATATGAGGAGGAGCCAACCTGTAGAGTAAGGTGGGAATAAGCGAAGAGTAGGAAAATTGTTAAATTCAATGGTTTGGTGTTGCTGTTGATCCTGCTTGGATCTGATTGCAAACTGGAAATACAAAGAACAAGCCTTCACAAGAGGATTGGCTTCAGGAAACCCCTCTGTCATAAATCTGTGTATTTGATGGCTTTGCTTTTTGGTGTATTTTACTGGTACTTCAAAGCAGGTGTGCTGCGTAAAGGAGGCTCTGCTAATAAATGGAATTAATCCACTTTTTAATGGTGCATTCTCTGAGTTTTGAAGCCTGCAGGATTTGTCATGAGTCAAGAGTTTGGCCCCAGTCCCCAGAGGCTAAATTCCCTTTGAAACCAAAATCTGACAATTACTTTTCCTACTTCCAGGAGAAAACTCCTGCAGGGAATTTGCAGAGTGTGGTAAAATCTCCTTTGTTTGCAGAGTGGATCTGAGAGGGGCTTTGGCTTCTTGAGGCAGCAGTGTATGGATTTAGTTGAATTTTTCAGCAGTTTTGGATTCCAAGTGCTGTTTAGGCTGTTCCTGGAGTGTTTCCTGCCACTTCCAGCTATTTCAAAACTGAATGGAATCTGGCTTGCTCATCAGGAGGCCCAGCTGGAGTTTAGCAGGATATTGAAATATTAAATTGTACTAGTAATACTCTTCAGAATAACTCTGCAATGTGGTGCGTGTTCTCTCAAAATGAGTTTATTGGTCTTTCACTTCAGCTCTTTTAAACCACTTTGTTTTACTGGCTGGAGGCTGACATTGAGCTAATATTGACTGATGTCATTTGGAACAGGGAAAAATTATTGTTCAGTGTAGGAAATCTGGGAAGTACCCTTAATACCTTGTTTGTCAGGAAAAGGACAGAGCTAAACCTACTTTTTTAGATAAGTGGAGAGCCAGGGCTCAATCCATGCCTGGGACAGAGGAGGCAGGAGAGGGAACACAATTTGTTTGTATATAGACTCAGTTTTTCAGGAAATAAATTTGGCAGAGGGAATTTTTTATGTTCATTTCGAGCCACCAGCAGCACGAAGAGATACATTAAACAAAACAACCCTTAAAAACCTTGGCACTTGGACAGTCTAAATGACTTCCTGTTGCTTGCCCTCCATAAATACCTGGCTCTGCTCTGCTGTGGATTTTACTGAAGTGTGATAACAAATTCAAAGCAGGGTTTTTTGGTCTGTGTGTTGTTTTGTGTTTTCTTTTTATGAAGACAAATCAGTTGTAGAGCAACAGATGTTTAAGGGGAAAAAAAATATTAAAGGTAGCACCTTAAGTGCTGCATTAGGCTCAGTCTTTTGTATTTAACTCTGCTATTTTGCATGAGTTGGGTTTTTTGTCCCTGGCATATCAAACTCTTCCCCTCTTATCTCAAACTGGTGCCCTCCTGCATGGAAAAAAAGGGTGACCACCCTCAGTGTGAGGTTTTGCTCCAAACCTGCTGTGTTTGGTGGCATTTGCAGGTCACTTGGTGTGATGTTTTCTGTGCACTCAGTGTTTCGTGTTTACTGAAGATGCACAAGAAATAACCTTTCACTTCCTGGACACTTCTGTATTTCACTTTTCCTCAAAGTATGGCAAGACAGGCAGTAATAATTTTGAAATTGCTGGGGCTGAGAGTTTAAAAGTTCAAAAGGGACTAGAGATCAAGGAGCCTGACCTGTGTGTGTCACACCTTTGTGTCAGCTTGTGTTGTCACCCTTGACAGCTCCGTCACTCTGTGCTACAGGAATTACCCTGTCTCATTAAAAAAAAGATCATGAATTCACTCTTTGCCTTTTTGCTCTTTGCTGCTCTTGATTTATATTGCATTTGTATTAAATTTTGTTTGTTTGTTTTGGGTTTTTGTGGTTTTTTTGGTTGTTGTTGTTGTTTGTTTGGGGGTTTTTGGTTTTTTAAATTTTTTTTAAATTCTACCCTCTTTCTTGTTGTTAATACTGCAGCTGAAGGAAGAGAAAGGTGCACTTGACTTTGCTAATGAATTAACAGCTACAATTCCCAACCTGAGCACACGCTACCTTCCATGTTCCTGATGGAAAAGCCTCTTTGGGTTCTGCAGGCTGGAATGGGCACCACGTGCTTCTGACATGAGGCTCTAACCTTGGAACTTTTCTGTTAGAAACTCAGGGCTTGGCTTCAATGTCTTTTATCAGTTAGGTAGTGATCTGGAGAAAGTCTCTTAATAACTCTGGGCCCTAAAGATGGAATAGTCAAGAGCTCCTCTGGGTTCTGGAAGGTGCTGTTCTAGTCAGAGACAAGGAACCTGTGCGATCCCTGTTTTTTGGTGGGATCAGAACTATTCTTTGCCAAGCAAACTTGTGCTCCTTGTCAGGAAGGGAACGTCGAGGTTGTGTTTATTGGTGACACAGAGCAAACCCCACGGCCTGATGGATGCATCCCATGGAGATGCAAATTGCTGGCAGAGCTTTGCCAGCTGGGATTCTCCCCTGGAAGCCTTCACCACCTGGAAAAAATCAATTTGTGTAGTTCTATACCAGCAATTGTTTTAGGAGTAATTAACAGCCTTGAACAACTTTTTTATAGTTGTGGGTTGATGAACAGGGGAGAGCCTGGGTTTGATTTCACTGTCAAAGCCACATGGGGCAAGTGAAAGGACATGTAGGGATAGCTGCCTTAGAGCTGCATTTTTACCAAAGAACAGCTATCTTTTGCCAAGTTTAAAAAAAAAAAAAACTCCTGTGGGTTTTACAGTCCTTTCAGCTTCCTGTCCATGTGACTGACACAAGGCCAAGCTCCAGCTACATAAGCAAGAGAGATCAGCAAACAGACCTGGCTTCAAAACAAGGCACCTTGTAAATCCTGAGCTCTCACCCTGTGCCAGCACAGCCTTAAACACCCAAAGGCTGAGGTGCTGATCAGATTAACTCGGCTGTGTGATTAACTCGGCTGTGTGATTAACTCTTCACCCTTTGTTGGGATGGCCTGGGTGTTTACCTTGCCATTAAAGAGTGCGGTACCTCCAGGTTTCACCAGGAGTTTTGCTGTTGAATTAAGTGAAAAAGAAGCCAACATTTGTCTTGGCTCGTGGTGTGTGTGTGGGATCTCAGTGCTGCTGTGGGGGATCCTCGGGGCTGTGGTTTCTGCTCAGCTCTGTGGGAAAATCCTGTGTGAGGAGCAGCGACCTGAGCTTAGGTGGAGCCGTTTAACCCCAGTGTGGTGTGCTCAGAATTGTTCACCACAGCCTGGGCCTGGTGCATCATTTCCGTGCCTGTGGAGCCTCCCTCTCACTGTGCTTGGAATATTCATTTTATATGACAAGGACATAAATCTGCCAGCCTATAAATCTGCCTCTACAGGGAGAGAAATCTGCGTTCTGCATTCCCTTCACCTCCTGACAGGACCCCGCATGAAACACCATGATTTTGTTTCATGCTTTTGTTTTTTTGGTTTTTTTTTGTTTCAAACTCCTTAGCGCTGTTCAATCCATTGGGTCTTTGCTACTTAAGTGCTTGATGAGGTTTAATTAGCAGTTCAGCCTGTCCTTGTTTGTGCACACACTTTGCTAACTCCCCTTTGGCTCTGCAGTTCTGTCCGAGCTCAGCTTTGCACAGACAAATCCCTGCCCATCACTGAAATTGGGTTATTACATAAAAAACTGGATTTCTCCAAGCTTTGTGGCGAGTTCAGCCTTTGAAATACAGCTGAGATGCAAACCGCTCTTCCTGATAATTTCGCTGATATTGCAAAGGTTTTTGTTAAAACCACAACTTTCTCCAGCCAGAACCATGGAAAAGATTTACTGCCTATTTCAGCTCCCATTTTGAAGCACTTTAATCTGCAGTAGTTCTGCATTTAGGGCCAGATGTGCACATGACCACTCCAAATGTGCCATCTCTGTTCTGCTGGGTGGCACAATTCCTTTTTTTCCCCCAATAAAACAGTGCCACCTTCACCAGATTCTGCTGTACATCTGCTCACAGCCAAAGCAATTCTAGAACAGTTTTAGGGTATGTTCCAATCACCGAGTTACTCTTTAGAAAATCTTTTCTTTTTGATGTGATTTGGAGATTTTCAGAATCAGTGGAGATGAGCAGCTTTCCCAGCCCATTTCAGGATGTTTCTTTATTAAAACAATATTATTATTGCTCACTTCCAGAGACGGGGAAAGTTGGCAGTGGTTAATCAGCAGGGAAAACTGACATATAATGATAATTATCTTTTAAATAAATACACACTTACGGTCCTATAAAGCCTTTCTGCATGTCTGTACTCATTGGGAGGGCACAACTTGTCAACAGAAATGTAGAATTTGTGAAGCCACAACCAAAGGCCCAAGAAGCAGCTTTCTGTGTTATATCTCTGTGTTAACAGAGCTTCATTTTTTAGGATTTCGTTTAGAATCACCCTTAAGGACAGGGTTTAGGCCACACCTCTGCAGAGAGAGCAAGGACTGTGCTCTGTGGGCATCCCATTGTAAAATGGGCTAAATTGGATTAATTCCCTCTTCCCCCATCTGCCTCAGCCTCATCCAGAGTCAGGGTGAGCTGGAAAAATGGGGATAGGAGGGAAAAGCTCCTTTTTGGGAATTTAACCTGAGGAATCAGCTGATGTGGAGGAGCCCTGGGTGGTGGTGCTCTCCAGCAAAGTGGTGACTCGGAATTGTGTTCAGGAGTTGGCTCTGCTTGGAGTTCTCGTGCTGAGCCTCACCTCATTTTCAGTTTTCAGCTCAAGTTTGTCTTCCTGGTTCCATTTGCATCTGATCCTGATAATTTCCTGGAGCTGTGCCCTAAAAATACAAACCAGGGTGGGTTTTTATCTGGGAGCATGAGTAATGGAGGGGTTAGGCCAATTCATTTTGCAATAATTCTGTGTTCTTTCCTCTTTCATTTTGTAGCTGTGGTCTTGTTCTCAGTCAAGGCAGTGGCTTTAGGAAAAGAGAAATGGTAATGTGATCATGATGTGGTTTTTATAAGACAAAATATCATCTTTTACTTAAGAAAATAAATAATTTATCCACCAAACAGTCTTCTCATTAAGAGGCTGGAACATCTTTCATAATTTTAATAAAATTAACACCTCAGACATCCATTTTTAACTTATATCTATAATTGGATTTCTTGGCAGATTAAACGTGCGTTTTCAATCCTGTCAATAATAACTAGGAAGGAATGGCTGTTACTGGAATATCTGCAATGCTGATTCTCTTCCCTTGCCCCCCTGTTTGCTCTCGTGTTCCAGTCAACAGAAAAGAATTCACAAGATCGAAAAATCGCGGCTTTGGCTTCTGCAATTCCCCATTAAACTCTCCTCGTTCCCAGCTGAAATGGCAGGGTGCCTTTCCCAGAGCTTTTCCCTTTGGGGAAGGTGTCCTTGCCCATGGCAGGGTTGGAATGAGATGGGTCCCTCCCGATCCAAACCATTCCACGATTTCAGTGCCTGGGTCAGGCATGTGATGAGAACTGGCAGAAAACAAACTTTCGAGCGGCCTAAATGCAGTCCTTTGCCCTGATTTCAGTGACTTCTGGTCCAAGTCCATGAGCTCGGGGTTTCTGGGGACAAAAATAAGAAGTGGGATGGGATTTCTCAAACAAATCAAACAAATCCAGGGCCTTCAAACACTCCAAATCTCAAACACTCAACAAATCCAGGCTTTAATGTCATCAGAGCAAACATGCGCAGAGCAAGTTCTCTGAACTTCTCTGGAATTTCTGAGTGTACTCTTGTTTCCTTGCTGTGATTGATGAGGAAATAGTGCCATGCAAATTTCTCTCTCGGGAATCGAGTTCTCCTCTTGGTGATTTTGTAGAATAGGATTAGGGGCTTTTTTAAAATTTAAATTCAGGTGAATTTGCTCGTGAGAATGTTTTTTGCACATCTTGCTCTGCAAAAATGTCAGATTTTCTACAGCCATGAATTGCACAGTGAGCTCTGAAGGGAGGAAAAACAGACTATGGACTGATGGATTTTTGAGTTTATTTCCCTGCAATAATGAGGAAAAATACTTTTTTGTTCTATTTACATGGAAAGATGTGTCTGGAATTGTATGGAGAGATGCAGCAAGCGGTTTTTAATTACAAATAATCTTGTGTGTAAAGGTAACCACTGAGTGTGCACAGAAGTCACTGCAGAAAAAGAAATGTTGGCTTTCTAATTGCTGCTTAAATACAATTTATATGCATTTAACCATTTGAGAAATGAACCAATTTGACTCTGTGGCATCAATAGCAAGGCAGAATGCAGCTTGGATGTGGCCATTTCCAGGCTGTGACACACAGGGCAATCAATATTTTGATTTGAAAAACATATTTGCCCCCTGTGAGGTTCATGTGGGAATTCTTAGATTGTTTAAGACAAGTGCTGGAGGGTTGGTTCATCCAAGTTACTACAGGAATTACAGAATTTTTTTCTCAAAAAGAAAAAACAATTTGTAGGGATCACTTAGAACTGATCTCTGGGAGTTTTGGCTCTGGTTAATCTTTCAACACAGAGATCTGCTTCATGTTCCTAATATTTATTTAATGTGTGCTAAAATAGTCTCTCAGATCTTTAAATTCTGCAACTATTCAAGCATTGTGATTTTTTTTTTTTTTTTTAAATGTGTTGGTGCATTTTGAGTCAGTTTTCATGGGATAACAATGCTCTGGCAATTGCAGTGACAGGGCAGTGGCTTTTGAGCCTCCCAAAAATCTGAAAAATCCTCCCAAAAATATCTGTAAATGCTAGAAACGCCTGATGTGGGATTGCTGCTTTTTGTAAGGGACGAACCAACAACAAGATGAAATTGGAAGGAGGTTTTGTTGTTCGGATTCCTGCATGTTAACTTGCAATTAAATTTCTGTGTTGCTTTTAAGGCCAGAAAAAAAGGAAGTTCTTTATGGAGAAGAGACTTCCGAGCTGAAAGCCCCTAGGGCAGCTCGGGGCTGTGGTGTCCTCAGTTCTGTGCCTGCCCAGGGCACCTTCTGCTTTTATTTCTCACGATTTTCTCCAGGATCCATGTGCTTTATGGGGGATTTGCTTCCCAGAATGTCATTTGTAGGAAGTCACCGCTGCAGTTAAATATTTCTTGCCCGGAATAGCTGCACTGTGGTATTTGCAGATTGGCTGCAGCCTTGGAGCCAAGCAGGAAATGTTCAGATGCTTAATAAAAGTGCCTTTTTTCCTTAGTTTTTGGGTTGGAAATTCAGGCTTTGGAATTGTGATTGTAAACCAGCCAGTTTCATCATAGTGGAGAAAAGAGAGGGAGAGGTGTGATTTAAAGTTCCTCAGACTTCTCTTTCTCCTTCTTTTTTATTTTTCCCTCTGTCTTTCCAAATTTCCTGGCTGTGGGATTCCCAAATTTCCCTTGGAGCCCTTCCTTTCCAGTCGTGTTCACTCCTCTGTTTTCTCATTTGTAGAAATACGAAAAAATCCACAGGGAATGCGAAGCTGCACCACAGCTGAGTTAAAATTAAAACCAAATCTTCGCAGCAAATAATGGATTCTTAATTTAGCCTTCACCACCCCCCCCCCCAAAAAAAAAAAAAAAAAAAAAAAAAAAACCCTAAAAAAAAAAATCAGAAAATGTCGTGTCTCGTGGTGTGTGAGGCACAAAATGTATTATTGTTAGTTCTGGTATCAAGTTCAAAAGGGGAAACACGAAACCCCAGTTCTCGAGCCCAGTTCCTGTTTTTCTGACTTGGCAGTTTGAGCTGGGCCTTTGCTGTTGGGTTTTGTTAGTTTAAATGCTTTTTCATTGTTTACAAGTGGGTCAGGCTGGGCTTAACATTTATCTGTCCACTCCTTTTTCTGAGTTAAGGTGAAAGCTTCACCCAAATTAGTCATGTCGTGCTTTTTCTGGGAAAAAACCAACAGAAAATGGTATTTTCATAAGGCTGGCACAACATAATGGACAGAAAAAATTAAGAATTCATTAATAGGTACCTAATAGAGTAGTGCAACTATAATTCTCAACAACTGCTATAAAATATGAAATATTATTCTTAAAGGTTTCAGGATTTTTCTCCTGCGTTTTCTTTTCCCTCCACATAAAAAAAAAATCACTCAAACCCAAAAGAAACGGTTGTTATTTTGTCAGTGAGAGGGGAAGATGCAATAAAAACTTGACATAACTTGGGAAGGATTTATGTGAGGATTAATTATATATAATTACAACATTACCTCTGTGCTTTGCCACCACTGACCTCTCTCGTTTCTTCCCTCGGTCATTTCTTTGATCTCTTTTAAGGTGTGAGCCTCACAATTACATGATTTGGGTCGTTATTACTGTGATTATGGCTAAGACTTTGGTCTGGATGATTTTAAAGCACATAAATAGTTCTGGAGGCCTACTTATGTATATAAAATAATAGGATCACATATTACCACCTCTAGTGTCTATATATCACTGATTTCTGCTTAACTTCATTAATCTTGATTAAACTTTACATCTGTAATGAAATTTTTTTAAAGGCTTTTCCGTCCTCTGTTTTGATGGTAAAAGCACAGTCAAAGTATAAAAGTTACCAGCTTAACTCTGTGGAAATTCCCTGTGTATGACCACCAGTTCCTGTAAATAAGACAAAAATTTGCTTTAATGGGGGATTTTCTGATTTATGTGGGGTTCAAACAACGAAGGGCAGAGATCCTGCAGTCAGAAAATCCGTGTTCACAACTTTGGGGTTTCTAAGGGTGAGCTTGGAGGGTACCTCAGTAATTCGATGTCTTAGTGGGTAACTCATTTATTCAATGTCTTAGAGGGTACCTCAGGAATTCAGTGTCTTAGAGGGTACCTCAGTAATTCAGTGTCTTAGAGGGTAACTCAGGAATTCAATGTCTTAGAGGGTAACTCAGGAATTCAATGTCTTAGAGGGTAACTCAGGAATTCAGTATCTTAGAGGGTAACTCATTTATTCAATGTCTTAGAGGGTAACTCAGGAATTCAGTGTCTTGGAGGGTAACTCAGGAATTCAGTATCTTAGAGGGTAACTCAGGAATTCAATGTCTTAGAGGGTAACTCAGGAATTCAGTATCTTAGAGGGCACCTCAGTAACTCGGTGGAGCCGCAGTTAAGGGGTAGAGGGTAAGAAAGTATTTTCTGAAGCCAACGGTTTGGGAGTTGCCTGTTAAACTTTTGGAGAGTGATTTCAGCATGACGAACCCTTAATTTCAAGTCCATTTGAATATTGACTTTCAGTAGCAGAAGCCCATAAATGATCCTCTTCAAAACGTTCCTTGAAGGCTGCAAGAAGGAGCAGCAAACTGGTGAATTTTCCTGGTGGCTGTGGTGCTCGTGGAGGTGCTGACAGTGGCAATGGTGTTAAGCAGGAGGTTTTTCAGGCAGCCTGGGAAAGCACAGACAGCAGGAGGGGTTTGGGATGAGTCCTGCCCTGAGTCACCCACGGCTGAGTCTGCCGAAAGCCATCGAACAAGAGTGGCCCGGCTTAGCTATTTTTAATATTTGCTTACTCACATTTACTGTACTAAGCTCTTTACAGGAAAGGTAGTTAAGAGCAGGAGTAAGCTCTGAAAGCCACTTTCCATGGCAGCAGCTCCTTTAAATGATTTGGAGGGATGGCTTCAGCCCTGCCTTTTCTGAGCTTTTAAGGTCTGGGAATAATTCTTGTTGTGCTTGATGCTTCCACAAGTGCTGCAGTCTTTGGAGCCACAGGGGTAAATTGGCATCAAGGCTGGACCTTACAACCTGCAGGAGCAGCTTGGAGGTTCTTTCTGACCTCACCAGGTGGAATTTTGTCTCAAAAAGGCAGTGATTTAATAATAAATAAAACATTCCAAGGTTTTTAGCCACGATGGAGTAAACAAGCCCCAGCTTTTCCTTTGCAATGTACACAACCCTTCGGGCAGCGCAGGGAGCTCTGTGGGCAGGAAGGGCAGCCCTGGCCGTGTCCCTCACAGGGACAGGCAGAGCCACTCTGCTGTCCCCAGCTACTGCCAGCTGTGTGCGGCACACGGAGCTCTGCTGGGCAGGAGGGACAGCCCTGGCCGTGTCCCTCCCTGCTGTCCCCAGCTGTGTGTGTGGCACAGGGAGCTCTGCTGGACAGGAGGGGCAGCCCTGGCCGTGTCCCTCGCAGGGACAGGCAGAGCCACTCTGCTGTCCCCAGCTGTGTGTGGCACAGGGAGCTCTGCTGGACAGCAGGGGCAGCCCTGGCCATGTCCCTCCCTGCTGTCCCCAGCTGTGTGTGCGGCACAGGGTGCTCTGCTAGGCAGGAATGGCAGCCCTGGCCCTGTCCCTCCCTGCTGTCCCCAGCTGCTGCCAGCTGTGTGCGGCACAGGAAGCCGAGCAGGTTGCGTTCGTGTCGCCGAGTGCAGCGGTGGCTTCCTGTTTACCGCTGCCGGGGGAGGGCTCGGCCTCGCCCCACACGAGGGGCAGGAGCGGCCGCGGCTGTGCTCCGGGCAGGGACTGCGGCCAGCGCTGGGAATTTGCGATGGGCTCCATGCACCGCCTGGAAGTCGCTTCCTTTCCGTGCTGCCGGAATCGTTCCCTGCTGCACAGCCGAATTCCTTGAGTTGGGTGCCGGCGCTGGGAAGGGTGAGTGGGTCACGGCCCTGCAGGGCAGAGTTGGGTGGGATGGGGGTGAATGGGGCCTGCTGGAGCTGAGGGAGCTGAGAGAACTCCCATCGGCCTCGTGGGGAGAAAGGTTATCCCATGACACTGTCGATATCCTGGGACAGCAGAGCCCAAAGATCTCCCCAGCAGCAGGGAAATGATCCTGCACCCAAAGCTGCTCTTGGGAGAGGGAGGGAGAGCTGCAGCTGGAAGATGTCTGCTGCTCTGGGCTCCTGGAGAGCTGGCAGAAAGTTAGAACTGCACCGAAAAATTAATTGGCTGTAATTCTATGGGAACGCTCTTGGCCAAAGCAAGAAATTGAGCTGCTGACAGAGACAGTGCTGGGAATGCACATAGGCTCCTGGAAAGGTAGAAGTTCATATTCCACTCTTAATTCTTTACTTTGAATTCTGAAATACAGAATATACGTTGGAAGTTGGGGTTTTTTCAGCTTTCCTGCGTCGTACAAGACTCACAGGATGACGATTCTGGAGTAAAAGGTCACCTGGAGTTACCAGGCAGCAACTGTAGAAATGACACAAGCAAATGTTTGCTAAAAAGAGAGAAATGAGTGAATTGTGAATAATCATGAGATGATTCAGCCCTACCAGAATTATATTATGTAATATATATTATTATTATATTAATATATATTATATATGTAATATATTATGTATAGAAGAGTTCAGTTGGGTTGGTGAACTGGAAGAGGTGTGAGACTTTCCAGGGCAGGAAAGTGGCTGGTGCCAGGTTGGAATTTTCGGGGTGAGATGGCTGTGCCAGGTGTGAAGTGTAGCAGAGTCTGGCTGGCTGTGGATGGCTGTAAAGGCAGCTTCAGGCACTCTGCGACCAAACCATCAGTGACAGGAGAATTGTGCAATCTGCAGGACAAATCTTCAACTCCATAACCCAGCAGGACTCATAAGGAAAAGAAAACAAAGTCCCACTGCTCATCTTTGTACGCCGAAGCCACTCACGTGTCTCACCACCTTTGAAGCACTGTTGACACAATTCTCAGAGGCAAACATGTAAATTTTACTCCTGTTTATCCAGTTAGTTAAAAATAGTGGATGTATTTGTCCAAGAGATTGAGTTGAATTGAGGTTAAATATTTGTTTTGCTCGCCAGGTGATAGTGGGCTGCAGCTCATGGCTGACAGGAGACTCACACCAGCGAACTCTTAATTGTAGCAGCAAACTCTTAATTGTAGCAGCTCCTCCAGAGCATTCACAGTTCGATTGGCCAGTGAAAATTCATGGCTCAGAATGATCGGTAGGGCTGCGTGTGGTTGAAAAGAATCCTAATCGTGTGTAGGAGTGTGGAAGCGCTGTTGGTTCGGAGGTGGTGCTGGAGCACAGGACTGGATTTACAGGTTCCTTCCTGCTCCTTTGGGAGCTGCTGTGCTCCAGCACGGAATGGTCTGGGCTGGCTTGGAGATAAAAGTGATACCAGACAGATAACTGGGTGTTCCTCCTTGGAGCAGAGAGCAGCTGCCAGATAAGACTTTCACTGCAGTATGGGGGTTCCGTATTCTGGATTAGGACCCCTGGAAAACCTTGGAAAAGGTGTCCTCAGTGTCCCAGAGGAGGCAGAGTCCAGCTCTGCGTTTGGCACCGAAGGAGGAACGAGGATCCTGGGTTTGGGCAGAGCTCAAGCTGTTTGTTGAGGCAGCTTTCTAAAGCTTCCTTTGGCTTTCACTGATTGGCTTCTTCTGGTTCAAGTGGCTTCTGCCAGTTTACTTGTGTTTGATTTTTTGGCAAGAACAGAGCCTTCAGCTGTGAGAAATATCAGTTTTTTCCCCCCAATCTTTGTTGCAGTTGGGATCAGAGAAAAACAGTTTAGGGTGAGATCTGAACCATGTAATTTCTTTGTCATTTTTACAGGTGGTGTTTAGGGCTTGACTCCTCTTTTTGAAGGTGGGAATATAAGGATTCAGAGTAGGCAATGTAAGGATTCATTAAAGCCTGAAAATATAACAGTAATTGCAAGCAAACCAAAGCATGTGCTGGGGGAGAGTTCACTCATGCAGATTTGAATCTGCAGTTTTAAGAGACAAGTTTAGCTGCAGAGCTAAGATCCCCTCTCAGTCAGAGGACTTGGAAACCTCATTTTGGGTCAGACAAGTCCATAAGTGTCCCAGTTCCTTCCTCTGGCTCAGAGGGATCAATGTCTTTGCAGCTAACCATGAGCACAGGTGTTCTCTGGTGATGAGTCAATAATAGAAAATAATTTTTGTGTGTGTTTATCCCACCACATGGGCAATAAAGAACTGTATTTCCCACTTGTGTTAAAAATTCTGTCTCAGTGGCATTTGATTCTTCCTTGGCTTGCCCATTTTTTACCATGGAGTGCTGAGCTGCTCACTGTCCCCACTTTTCTAAAGTTAAAACACCTCTTTCTATGTACACCAAACCAGTATAGCCCAGTAACTCCCCATGGGAGCTTTTTGGGTTGGAAAAGTCCATATTGTCCACTTTCCATTGAGCCTGACAAGATCTTGTGCACCTTTGTGACTAAACAGAGGTGAGGGCATTACAGCAGGATTTGAACTTGTTAAAAGAGAGGCGGAGAGCCCAGAGAGGGCTAAGTGACTGTGAAGATCAAATTGCTCTTGCTGTCAATAGCAAATCCCAAGTTTGTTGGGGAATTTTATGGTTTTCAACTCTATTATAGCAGAAATGTTTATTGGTTAGGGAATATTTTGTTGGTGGTTTGCTCTTAACAGGAAGGTGAATAAAACTGGTAAAGTTTTCTTTGCTTTTGTTTGGGCCTCGTTTTAAATAGCAAGCCCTCAAGAGTGAACTTTAACAATATCTTCTCACCACATTAAAAAATTAAAAAATAAAAAAAGCAAAAGGCAAACCATCAAAAAAGTCTTACCAAAGTGCAAAGCCACCACAGGAAGCACACGACTGCCAGAAGCCGTCTGGGGGGTTCAGGTGCTCTGCCATACTCAGAGGAGATGGTGTTGACCACATTGGTAGAACCTTTTTAGGGCCTTTTGAAGGGACCTAAATGACAACGAGTCCGTGACATTTATTTTGAAACCAGGCTGAGTGCAAGAGGTGCTGCTATTTCAGTTTGTTGAAAGAAGTTGAGGTTGGTCCTTGCCTTCGGTAATTCCTGCTCCGGGGGAAGAGCTGGGATGCCAGCACAGCTCCAGGGCAGGATGGTGCTGGAATGAAGGAATTTTGTTCCTCCTCTGACCTGAAGGAATTTTGTTTCTCCTCTGTCCTGAACGAATTTTGCTCATCCTCTGTTCTGAAGGAATTTTGCTCTTCCTCTCACCTGGAGGAATTTTGTTCTCCTCTGTCCTGAAGGAATTCTGTTCCTCCTCTGTCCTGAAGGAATTTTGTTCCTCCTCTGTCCTGAAGGAACTTTGTTCCTCCTTTGTCCTGAAGGAATTTTGTTCCTCCTCTGTCCTGAAGGAATTTTGCTCTTCCTCTGTCCTGAAGGAATTTTGCTGCTGCAAACCGTCCCCTGTCGCTGGTTCCTCTCTGACCTGCAGCTGTGTGGTGGCTGGTGGTGTGGCAGGGCTGGCAATGAGATGCTCTCTCAGGTCCCTCCCAGCCCCAAATCTGAGGTTTTATGGTGGGGGTGTTGCAGGGGGGAGGAGTTCTGCTCCCACTGTGCACTTAGTGCTGCCCAGCCAAGAAGGGCTGGAGAGAACTGGGATGGGAGTCTTAGTTCTGTGCTAAGCTGTGGAAATAGAAAAGGACAGAAGAGCCTCTGGAGCTGCTCTCAAGGAAGTGGCTGCAGGAGGGAAGTGACCCCGGGTGGTTTCTGGGCCCTGAGCCCCCAGGGACTCAGCAGCAGCTCTGTGGTCACCCAGTCCCACCCCCTGTGCACGTTTGACACGCTCAGACTGGAAAGCCAAGCCTGGGAGAAGTTCCCCTCCTCAGGCTCGTGCTGTTTGGGGGAACTTCTTCCAACTCTCCTTCCCTGGTAGGGTGGGATGTGGGAGAGCTGGGCATTACAGTGCTGCCACTGATTCCTGCCTGAGGGAGCAACTCATTCCATTTCTCCTCTACTCATTTTGCAGAAAGGACACGGTGAGAATGTTTCTCACCAGTTTTAACTTCACTAGGCCTCAGCTGGTTGCCTGTTTTGGGTTGTTTTTTACTAAAGATCTAAGCACCATCAGAAATCTGGGTGCTGTCGTAATAAATCTGTGTTTGCTTTTTCCTTCAAAGCCAATGTGGGATTCCCTTGCTGAGGAGCACCAGTGGTGTTGGGCTTGTTTTGTAGCCAAGGGTACAAAGAGCTGCCTTGGAATTCTCTGAGGAATTAGCCAGCAGAGCAGTGTGGTGCAGGATGGCACAGCTGGGAGGTTCAGCTCTGCTCCATTCACAGCCTGTGCAGCAAATGAATTCTGTGAAGTGGGTAAGGTGAGCTTGGATGGACTGTGGCTTATGAACTGTGGCTTGTAGGAGAGCTCGGAGCTCTGAGAGCCTGTAGATCATAACGAGTCCCCAGGTGTCTTCATCCAGCATTTCAGCATGGTGGCATCTCAGAGAGTTTAAGGCTCAGGAGAACAGGGTGAAGTGACCTCTCTTGGTTTAAGAGGGGAGGAATTCTGCAGTTCCAGAATCATGGGGAAGATCAGAGCTTCAGCTCTGTCCTGGTGGCTTTTCTTGCATAGGAGAGCTGCTGTAGTTCCTGACCCAAACCCCGGCGCTGCCCAGGCCGGGTGGCTGCTCCTGCCACGTCCCCACAGGGCCAGCTGTGGGATGCCATTGTCCCACCCTGGTCCCCAGGCGGCACAGAAATGGCATGTGCTGGAGGGGGTTTTATTCCATTCCGTGTTCTCTTCTGTTCCTCCCATCCTGATGGATCTGTGCCGTCTCCTGGAAAAGCAGAGCCATTCGGGGGCTCAGCTGCCCCTCAGAGCCGAGTGCTGAGCTCTGCAGTCCCTGCTGTGCTGAGCAGAGCTGACAGAGTGCCCCTGCCCGCCCTCCCTGCCCCATTCCCATCAAACACCTCCGTGGAGCTTTGAACTTCCCTCTGGAGCTGGAGCCCTGCCCCGGTGAGCTGCTGAGCCCAGGAGGAACCATCTCTTCACTCAACCCTGCTGAACCTGCAACACCTTCTCTCGCAAGAAAACTCAGCGGTGTTTCCCACCGGGACTGATTTTCCTGGAAGTTTTTCCACACGTCTGAGGCGCAGCTCAGGAAACCCCCGGAATCAGCGCCGTGCCACCGGGAAGAGGCCGCGTTTCCTGGAGCTCTACTCATTGCTGGGAAGATGCTGTGGCTCCTTTCCAGAGAACTTCCATCCCTCCTTGGAGGTGCAAACCGCCCTGGGCGTGGGGATGAGAGAGGAGAGCATCAAGGAAGGAAAAGGATCATTAATGCTGTGTTCCAGGCGGGAATAAAAACAAATTGTCCGTGTAAATCACTTTAAAACTGGAATGCCCCTTCAGCCCCCTTAGCAATAAAGCTGTTTTTTAGATAGTTGGCTCGTGAGGGAAAACTAATTACAGAAAAATCGTGGCGATATTGGAAAGATTCCATGATGGCTTCTTGAGACCTTTGCCTCCAAGGAAATTGATATTTAGTGGAGAAATACTTAGTGTTGGCTATAAAAGGATGTAATAATAGGTTGGAAGCCTCAGGAATTGTATCATTTAAAGTTATTATACCAGAAAGTGTGGATGAAAGAGAATTAAGTGCACATTTATAAGTTATAAAAGCTTAGCTGAAGATGCCCCTGCTCATTGCAGAGGGGTTGTGACCCTTCAAGGTCACTTCCAACCCAAACCATGCTGTGAAAAATTGGTCATTATCGAAGCCCAGTCCATCCGAAGGAAAACCAGGCTGGAAAAAGGAGATAATACAGAGAAAAATGTGATTTTGTGTTGGAGGAATAAAGGTGGCAGATGAACACCCAGAGCTCAGAGAGGGCTGAGAAACTCCTTCCCACATCAGTGCCACGCTATGAGATTCAGCAGAGCACGGAGAGGTTTGTGCAGCTCTGCTAAAAACAGAAATATTTCAGACCTGGTGGAATATTAGCATGCCACTAATGGAGCTGGCTGGTTTTCAGTTCTTGAGAACTTTGCTGCACGTTAACCACTTTGGGTGAGAATTTCCATTTTGTGCCCTCTTGGCCCTGTTTTGAAACACAGTTTTACGGTGTGGATCAGTCATAGCACAGCATGAATTCTACAGAAAAACCCAAGGGGAATTAGTAATTCTGGTTTGGGGTAGAGGTGAACAGTGTGTGATGAGATCACTCTGAATTAAATAACCAAATAAACACAATAATTAAAAAAAATAAAACCAGGTACATTTGGTGGCAGAATCCTGTGGAAATCAAATAGCACGTGTTCATATATCTAAATTTTCAATGCAGTGAGATGGATTAAATGCATGGCCTGTGCTGTGAAAAGTTTCTTGAGGAGTGTATTGAAAAAATAATAATAATTGAGGGCTTTTGGGCTGACATAAAAAATGAATACTCCAGAAGTGAAATGCTTAAGGCAAACTTATGTGTTCCTGTATTGGCATAAGCAATCGCAAACATCCCCAGGCCCTGGCCCTGTCAGGAAACCAGAAACTAAGTTGGCTGAGAGGGCAGAAAAGAGGAAGAACTGGCAAATGGTGCTTCAAAGTGAGTTTTGGTTTGGTCAGGTTTTATCTGGGATGGGAAAATCCCAGATAAAATTCCTATTTCAGGGACTTTTGCCCCTGCCATGAACCTTCCACCTTTGCATTTGGCTTCCACGCTCCTGGCTGAAGGTAGGACTGTGGTGATCTTCTTCTGCTCCAAGCGAGATTTGCTCATCATTTCAAAAATATTTAATTTCTGCATCTGCCTTTTCTTAGTTTTCCAGGCATGCACAAGTTTAAAGAGGTCGTTTAACAGATAGTGTTGTAAATTGTTGTTTTTTCTTAAAAATGCTGGAGCTGCTGGGCTTCACATGTAGCAAATCATAGGCAGGAACTTGAGTTGTTATTAAATGTTATTCTCTCCCAAATATCTTAATAGTTTAAAAATCAAACCGATTGTGAACCACCCACCTTTAGAATTCCCTCCCCCTATTTTGTAACTTTTCCTCTCTCTGATAGCAGAAGTTTGTGAGAGCTCTGTCTGTGTGTGAGGGAAAAAAAACCTTCTCTGGGCTCCAGATCTGTTCCTTGACGTGATCCAAAGAGATCAGCTGTGAGTTTGGGCAGCTGTGGGTTCCTGGCTTTGTGTTTTGCCCAAAATCTCTGATTTTGTGGTTGGACCGTGAGGGATGAGCCATCTCCTCCCTGTGCTGGTGCTGCCCCCGACACTGCCACTCCAAATTGGATTTTTGGGGAGGTGCAGGAATTGCAGGATCCCCAGGAAAGCCTGGGGAGCTTTCCTGAAATCCCAAAGGATTTGATCGGCCATGGCTTCCCTGGACCAGCCAGGCAGTGCTTGGGGGTGGGACAGAATTTAAAATAGGAGCAGCCTTTGCTTGGGGAGTGCTTTCCCAAAAATCCTCAGCAGGGTGCATCACTAAGGATTGTTTCCACTGGGAGAAACAGAAATGAAGGGAATGAAAGTAAAATAGAAATTAAACAGGAATTAAAATATGCCTGAAAAAAGCAAATGCTGTCCTGTCAGTCAGTGGGGACTGAGCATATCCCGGGATGTGTCCCTTGGGGCAGGGAAGAGACAGAAAATACACAAATAACAATTATCCACTGATGCTCTGAGACCTTTGCAGAATAAAAATCCTCTTCACATTTCAGAGATGAAGTGTTTGACTGTGTGGGGCTGCTGAGGGATGCTCAGACAGAGCAGGAATTTGCCTTGGTCCAAGGAGACTTTTTGGAAAAGGAAGATGCATTTTTAAAATGTGAATCCCTGACAGTGAGCACAGGAATGTCTGGGAAAGCCATTAGCAAATAATAAATCTGAGATTGGATGTTGGTTTGTTGGGTTCATCCCCTGAAGGTTTTGTAAATGAAACAGCACTTAAGGGTTTTTAGGATTCTGGGAATTGCTGTGACTAAAACCAAGAGCAGGAGCTTTTAACCAAACCAGAGAAGCTCTGTTGAAAAACAAGAAGTTTGATTTATGTGTCTGCGAGAAATCAATGGTTTTAAATTCTCTCTCTCATTTTCAAACATCTGGACAATCTCTTTAATGTAATGCCCACACAGACATTCAAATGTATTGAGCTTCAGTTACGTGTCATTTAAAAGGGGGTGTTTTTAATTAGATTCAAGTTGATACTTTTCACCTTTCACATCTCAGTTTTATGGTGCTGTGCAGAAATAATTCCTGGCTTGTCTGCAAGTTCCAAAAACCGTGCTCTCAACTACTTTTTCCCCATATAATTGCCAAGGGAATGTGTCTGGAAACTCAAATTTAGCATTCGAGTGGCAGGGATGGCAGGAACATGCGATTTAATTTAATGTGTGCCAGGCTCTTCATTATAATTTTTTTTGGGGGTAGTATCACATTTGCTGGGCTCTTCCCAAGCACAAGGGGAGTCGTGTGGCACTGCCAGACTTTCTCCAGACTGAGCCTCAGGCTTTGACAGCAATATTTGCTGCAGAATGCTGGCTCAGGTGAAGGCCTCACTCCGGTGAAGCAAAAATAATACACATTTAGTTTGAACCCAGAGGTGGGGAGGAGGGAAAAGGAGGGACTGTTCAGGCTCAGATGGTGATGGGTGATGTTTCCCACGGCAGCAGCACTGCCAGCCTTGGTTTGGACACACTGAAATGACAATCTGGGAGGGGAAGGAGCAACAGAGAGCAGGGGGGAAATTTGGATTAATGTCTAATGAAAAATGTGAGGGGCGAAGCAACTTCAAAGTCATGGGAGAGGTGAAGAAGAGGAAAATATTCCTGTGGTGTCAGAGCTGGGGCTGTGATGGGAACAGCTCCAACTGAAAATAGGGAGCAAATCCAGGAGGAAGCAAGGCTCTCCCTGTGTTTGGACACACTGAAATGACAATCTGGGTGTGGAAGGAGCAACAGAGAGCAGGGGGGAATTGGGTTTAATGTCTAATGAAAAACGTGAGGGGCGAAGTGACTTCAAAGTCATGAGAGAGGTAAAGCACAGAGGAGAATGAAAATGTTCCTGTGGTGTCAGAGCTGGGGCTGTGATGGGAACAGCTCCAGCTGAAAATAGGGAACAAATTCAGGGGGGAAGCAAGGCTCTCCCTGTGTTTTTGGCTGCATCTCAGGCAGTGCCCCCAAGTGCCAGCAGAGATCAGGGCCGTGCCCAGCCCCTGGAGGGCTCCTGGCACCGAGACCTGACCCAGGGCTGTTAGAACAAAGGTTCCCTGGGACTGCAGGTGGGGTTCCATCAGCTTCCTTCGTGCCTCACGCTGCACACGCCGTTCCTGACAGTGTTTGTTTTCCTTTTCTGCAGTCAGAGTGAAGCTTCTCCTGGGGAGAGTGAAGCCAGCCCAGTTCAGTCGTGTAGAGGATCCCACAGGCACATAAATGCAGGTGTGTTGGCTTGAAGATTTGGGGCTTGATTTTTGATTTGGTTTTTTGTTGGAGGATTAATTTCATAAACTCCAAAACTGGTGGTTTGGGCTTTTGTTGTTGATTGAGCTAAAGCTTAGAAAAACACAGAATAAAGACCCCAAATAACTCAAATAACTTTCTGCTCTTTCTGTTTAAGCACTGGGTATAAAATGCAATTTTCTTTCCAGTCAGAGCTGCCTTGTTGCTCATCCTTGACAATCTAAAAGCTCTTGCATTAAACCTACTCAGTGCTGCTCTTTCCTCCTGGAGAGACAGAGAAAGGAGTAATAAAAAATAAATATCTATAAATCTGATAAAATACACCATGACTCATGAAGCATCAGGAGCCTCAAACGCAGAGGGTGAGAGGGGAGAAAACAATGAGGGATATTTTGCTGTTAAGGGCTTGTAAAAATAGAAGCTGCCTTTTAAAAAAAGGAAACATCAAATGAGCTGTTTAAATTACTCAGTCTCGAGTGTTGTTTTGCAGCCAATGAGGTGCTGAAGGATGTGAAAGTTATTTGTGCTTTACGGTAAGAAGAGGAACCTTTTGGAAAAGCTGTGGAACCTCCAGAAGAGAAGGGAATGATTTGGAGCAGAGCTCCCAGAACCAGAATAATCACTGACATTTCGTTTTTCCCTGTTTTGAATAATCCCTTCCCCACCTGAGGGTTTTGAGGGGTGTGGTGCTGGCCCCTCACAGCAGCAGAGATGGATTTGTGTTCTCAGAATGATCCCAACCCTCCCTCACATTTCTCCTCGCTCTTCCCCTCCTCCCCCAGTATCTCAACGTGAAAGAAGATTGCAAAGCCATGGCTTTCTGTGCAAAAATGAGGAGCACGAAGAAGAATGAAGTCAGCCTGGAAGCTCAGCACCAGGGCCTGGAGATCCTCTTCTACCTGCAGGACAAAGCCCCCATCTGCTACTCCAGCGGCGAGTTCACCTCGGAGGAGCTGTGCATCGAGGCTGCGCAGAGGTGTTGTGAGTATTTGCATTTATTGCACTGCCCGGGGCCTGAGTGAGGCATTCTGAGTGTGTCAGTCACAGAAAGAGCCATCCCATCCCAATAAATCCCCTCAAAGCTGCTTTCACCTCCTCGTGTGCATCCCTCACGTGCAGGGCCTGTCCTGTGTGCTCCCTCGGGGCTGGGGCTCAGCACAGTGTCCGTAATTCCACAGGAAAAAGTGGATTTCATCTCTGTTTGATCTCAGCACAGTGTCCGTAATTCCACAGGAAAAAGTGGATTTCATTTCTGTTTGGGCTCAGCACAGTGCCCATAATTCCACAGGAAAAAGTGGATTTCATCTCTCTTTGGGCTCAGCACCATGTCCGTAATTCCACAGGGAAAAGTGGATTTCATCTCTATTTGATCTCAGCACAGTGTCTGTAATTCCACAGGGAAAAGTGGATTTCATCTCTATTTGATCTCAGCACAGTGTCTGTAATTCCACAGGAAAAAGTGGATTTCATTTCTGTTTGGCCTCAGCAGAGTGTCCATAATTCCACAGGAAAAAGTGGATTTCACCCCACCTGTTGATTTTGGTGTGCAGGAGCTGCTGTTTTAGGGCTGTGACCCCACAGATTGTGCAGCTGCTCCCAGAAGTGAAACTGGGAATTCCAACAGAGCTGCAGATGCTCCACAGCCTATGTTTCACAGGATGGAGTCAGTGCAGAGCTAAAGGAGATCAGCCCATTCACATCACAGTCAGTTCCTGGTTGGAATCTCCTCTGTGCAATGACCGAAGCTCTCTCCTGTTTGCTAATCCTCCTTTCAGCTCTGGGGGTTCTGTTAATGAATGAAATAAAGCTGAGAGCAAAGCAGTGCTTCTGCTCAAACGCCCATTTCTGTGCCCTGGGCAAAATCAAGGTTTGAAGTCCTGTCAGGCTCAGACCTGGGGCAAAATGAGGATTTCAGAATCCCTTTAATCCCTGAAGCAGTTGTTGAACACACCCCAAACCCAACGGGCTGAGCCAGGTGCCAGCTCCACCTCAACCTTCCCTTCCCAATGTTTGTTTTAAACTAATCCCACTATCAGTTTCTTTTCACCAGCAAATATTTGCTTTCTGCCTTTGTCTTTTGGGGTGTGGGGGTGCCCTGGAGCCTCGTGATTCACCGTTTGTGTATTTTTGTGGCAGCTGTGTCCCCTCTGTGCCACAACCTCTTTGCCCTCTATGACGAGAACAAGAAGCTGTGGTATGCACCAAACCAGGTCTTCAAGGTGGAGGAAAAATCGTCCTTCAGGCTCCACTACCGCATGAGGTAAGAGAAAACACCTGGAAAATGAGATTTGTGGTTTTTCCTGAGCTCCCTGGAGAAGCAGGAAAGCAAAACCAAAAGGAGCAGCTTGGTTTGCACAACTTAGGGGAGAGAGGAGCAGCAGGAGCTTAAAATATCTCCTGATCCCTTTCCATCTTTGGGATTGAACCTTGGAAAAAAGGCCCAGAAGGTGAAAAAACACGAGAAGTGTCTCCACAAAGCTGGGAGGGAGCAAGGTCAAGGTTCATCCACCCATTGGGTTTTGTGTCAGTGTTTTTGTGGATGAATTTCCATTTGAAGAGTTCCAATTCCTGCTGAAGTCAGTGGGAATTTGAACTTGAGAGGCAAAAACACCTGGATTTTGCTTTTGGATTTCTCCAGGATTGTAAGGGATCCATCCTTGTGTGACCTCGCTGTGGCTGGAGAAAGAATGGGAAAATAAAATTATTCCCAGGATCTTGAGCTGAGATCCCCAGGTGGCATCCTGGAATTCCAACACTTGGATTATTGAAATTTTGGGGCTGGGTGGGAATCCAGTGGGAATGAAGGCAGGAATTCTGGCAGCTGCTGAGCAAGGAATTCCTTTTAGGATTATTCCTTTTAGGATTTGATAGAAATCTAATTGTGCACATTTTCCTTCTTTTTTAAATTATTTTTATTATTTATGTGTGGGATAGAGGAGAAAAATTAAACGAACTTTGCTTGCAGGAGTAATTAATCCAGAAACTTAAGGAAGTGAATGATTTTATTGATTCTTCCAGGGCCAACTGTAAGAAAATAACCTTATCAATAATATTCCCCCAGCCTGGGTCAGTTTGGGATCTGGGGAGAGGCAGAGAGAGGTTCTGCAAAGGTGATCCCTGAGCTGGAGGTGTTTCCCTGGGGATTCCAGACTGGAATTGTTGTTGTTGGATGAACTGCCACAAGGAAAAATGGCTGATCTCTGCTTTTCAGAAATCATCATTCCTATTTTTGGAGGAGGAAGAGGATGCTGGAGTGTTTTCTTTTTTTCTGTAATTAGTGTTATTAATGACTTAACCCTGGCTGATGTCAGATTTGAGTGGCTGTGTAGATAAACACCACCGTAATTTCCTGAAAATAGTGATGAACAAAATTAATCTGTGCTGTTCTTCATTTTCTGAATTTTTTTCCATTTCTTAGAATGAAGCTGTGGAAAACCCCCTGCTTTCCAGAATTAGAAGCTCTGGTGGTTTATTCCTTTTTTTCAGCTTTGGAGTTGGGATTTGAAGTTTGGCTGGGACATCTCTTTTGTCCCTTGTACTCTTTGAATCAAAACTGGCAAACTTTGGGCCAAAAAATACAGATTTTAAATAGTTTCAAATTCATTTCAGAAAGAGTTACTCACTAAAATCCAAAGATTCCTATTTCCCCAGGAATGCTGTTGCATCCTCGTGGTGTTTTCCTTTATTTCATTTATTTTTATTGTGGATTTTGGCTCGGGAATCTTAACTGAGAGCAGGGAATGCTGCAGAGGTGGGAGAAAAAAGGTCAGAAAACTGATCTCTAAATGGATATTGTTTGTTCTGAGCTCTGCCAGAGGCAGAATTCCTCTGGAAAAAGGATAATGGTCGGGGATTTTTTAATAGAGCAGCGTTTTAATTGTATATGATAATTTAGAAATGAAATAATTGGATTTTTCATTACATGGTTAGGTTTGAGTCCTGTCCTTTGATCGCTCTAAAATGAATGATGGTGAAATGTTTTTAGGTGACTTTTCTCCTGTTGCTGAAAGCTTTTTGTTTTCTCTGGGAGCTTTTCAGCCTCCACCAACTCAGTGGCAGATGCTGCTGCACTTTTGGTAATGTTTTAAAAGGACTTTTCACTGAAACTTTGTGAATAGCCTGAGTTTTCTACACTTTCCTCAAGTTTTGTTTTTTTTTCTTTTTTTTTTTTTTAAATAGGCCACAACATGAGAAACCCCAGGGTTTTGTAATATCCTGGGGTGATTGGCACACCGAGGAGGAGGAGGAGTTAACTCTTCCTTGCTGGGTGTGTTTGTTGGTGTGGAAAGGGATCCAGTTCCAGGGGGATTTGGGAGGAGATGATCCCTGGGGTCCCTCCCAGCCCATCCTGGGATAACTCTGTTTGTGGCAGCTCTGGAAGAAGGAGCTGCGGGAGGGCAGTGAGGGCAGCAGGGCCCCCAGAACTGCCACCCCTCCCTGGCCAGGCTGAGGAGCTGAAACCCAAATCCTCTTCCTGAGGGATCCCAAATCCCCTTCCTGAGGGATCCCAAATCCCCTTCCCCAGGGATCCCCAATGAGGGATCCCAAATTCCCCTTCCCCAGGGATCCCAAATCCCCTTCCCGAGGGATCCCCAATCTCCTTCCCGAGGGATCCCCAATCCCCCTATCCAATGGATCCCCAATCCCCTTCCCAATGGATCCCCAATCCCCTTCCCCAGGGATCCCCAATGAGGGATCCCCAATCCCCCTTCCCCAGGGATCCCCAATGAGGGATCCCCAATCCCCCTTCCCCAGGGATCCCCAATGAGGGATCCCCAATCCCCCTTCCCCAGGGATCCCAAATCCCATTATCCAAGGGATCCCCAATCCCCCTTCCCCAGGGATCCCCAATGAGGGATCCCAAATCACCCTTCCCAAGGGATCCCAAATCCTCTTCCAGAGGGATCCCCAGTCCCTCTTCCTGAGGGATCCCCAATCCCCCATCCAAGGGATCCCAAATCCCCCTTTGTGAGGGATCCCCAATCCCCTTCCCAATGGTTCCCCAATCCCCCTTCCTGAGGGATCCCCAATCCCCCTATCCAATGGATCCCCAATCCTCTTCCCCAGGGATCCCCAATCCCCCTATCCAATGGATCCCCAGTCCCCTTCCCCAGGGATCCCAATCCAGCCCCAGGCCCTGCAGAGTGCTCCGAGGGAGGGCTGCCTCCTGCTCCAGCACGCTGTCCTTTCCTGCTCACTGCCAGCCCTTGGGAATGGGGAATTTCTGCTCCTGTTCCCCTTTGGAAGTGGAATTGCAAAAATGGAATCTTTCCGAGGCAAAGATTCTCCTTTATTTACTCACCCCTCAAACAATGGGGCTCTCATTGTTTCTGTAGCTCCTGAGTGTTGTCCTAATCAGAACAAATTCTCCTCTCAGTCACAAACAATGCACAATTCCTTGCCCATAATTATTTTCAGGAAATAACAAGAGAATTGGAGTTATTAACTCTGACTCCTCTTCTGCAGGAGAATGGGGAAACAAAGTCATTTCCTTTGGATTTCTGAAGGATTTGCTTCACTCTGCTCTTTAGGCCTCAGCCCAAGGAGTTCCTGAGGATCTCCTGGTTCTTGTCAGGAGTTTTTGGCACAGTTTGGGTTGGAGTTCCTGCCTAAGGAGAGCTTAACTGAAAATATTAATTTTATTTTGCTGAAGATCCTGACTCTGCACTGAGGCTGAGACACTCCAGCCTTGAGCACTGCAGATTTGGGTTTAGAAATGTCAATCCCAGATTGGTTTGGACTGGGAGGGACCTGAAATCACATCCAGTGCCACCCCTGCCATGGCAGGGACACCTCCCGCTATCCCAGGCTGCTCCAAGCCCTGTCCAGCCTGGCCTTGGGCACTGCCAGGGATCCAGGGGCAGCCACAGCTGCTCTGGGCACCTGTGCCAGGGCCTCAAACCCTCCCAGGGAACAATTCCTTCCCAAAATCCCATCTGAATCTACCCAGTTCCACCTCAAAGCCATTCCCTGTGCCCTGTCCCTCCATCCCTTGTCCCCAGTCCCTCTGCAGCTCTCCTGGAGCCCTTCAGGCCCTGCCAGGCGCTCGGAGCTCTCCCTGGAGCCTTCTCCTCTGCAGATGAACAATCCCAATTCTCTCAGCCTCTCCTCATAGGAGAGGTGCTCCATCTCTCTTAACAATAAAAAAAAAAAAGAAAGTCTATAATAATTTAATAAATTCCCCCCAGTTCCTCAGGTCAGGAATTTGGGTTGCACCGCTTAAGACAGCCTTAAGGCAGAAATTTGATCGATTTTTTTCCTTTGAGCTGATTTGCTTTTCACAATATTCATAGAAATGGAAGCTTTCCCCGCAAGTTTTGAGATTTTATTCCTTTTTTTTTTTGCCAGATACTATTTCACCAACTGGCACGGGACCAGCGAGAGCGAGCCCTCGGTGTGGAGACATTCCCCGAGGAAGGCCAAGGCCTATGACAAGAAGCTGGCCCCAGAAGGAACTCCCATCCTCGATGCCAACTCCCTGGAGTACATCTTCGCACAGGTTGGGATCGCCTCTGGGGCTGCATTCCCACAAAACCCGTGGGGTTCTGCCCCAGAACCTCTTTTCAAACTGCTGAAATCCACACCACGGCCTGGCAGCTCTGGGAAGGGTTTTCTTGGTGCTGCTGCCTGGTGGAGAGAAGAGAATTTGCTGCGTGAGCAAATCTACTGACGGGAGAAGCTGCAAAGAAACTCTCCCAGCGCAAAAAGGGATTTATTTTTGTAGATATTTTCTTCTGAAATGAATTATTTGTGGATGTAGATGCTGTCAATGCCCTTTTGTGAGACATTCACACAGGATTTTGGTGTTGTGGTGCTGGAGAGGAGCAGCAGCAGAGGGAAATCCGGCAGGGCTGGGTCCTTTTCAGGAGGTTTTTTACTGAGGGTTGTTAAAACATTGATAAACACTGACTGATAACCCCGTGGTGATAAAGATTGATAACCCCACTGCCTGCTACCTTGCACTTTGGCTCTTGTGCCTTCCAAGTGATTTTTCAAACCAGAAGTCACCTGCTTTCACCAAAAAATGGGAAAATTCTGCTTGATGAAATGAGAACATTGAATGCACAGAAAAAAACTCATTTATTGCTCCTTCTGAGTAGAATTCCTGCAGGATTTTCAAACTTGGAAATGATTTTGCCCCTCAGAAAAAGCAACAACGTGGGTTGGCTCCAGCAAATCCTTGTTTAGAGGGAAACCACAATGAAAGAGAATTCCAGGGACACATGAATGCCACAAGGCCCAGAAATGCTTTGCTCTCTGGCAGCCAAACACTTTCCAGGCTGTCCCAGAGCAAGGCTTGGCTTAGAGAGGAATCCATGAATTCGTGGAGAGTTGGATGGGAAGGGCAGGGATAAAGCAGAGACACACAGTTATTTCTGTGGACCAGAAAAAAAAAATTGAAGGTACTAAAGGGGCCCAGGGGTGGTGATTTCTGTAGTTAATTACAAAAAAAAAGTGAATTTTTGGTGGGCTGATGTATAAAAGAAGGGTCGATGAGGTTCCAGCTTCTCCTTGCCCAAGGAGAGCCTGGGATGGATCCCCGGCTCTGGGAAAGACCAAATTGGTAATTTGGGGTTTTTGTTCCTCTTTAGGGCCAGTATGACTTGGTGAAGGGCCTAGCCCCCATCCGTGACCCCAAAAATGACCAGGAGGTGCATGAGATCGAGAACGAGTGCCTGGGCATGGCTGTGCTTGCCATCTCCCATGACGCCATCAAGAAAAACGTGAAGCTGCCGGAGCTGCCCAAGGACATCAGGTGAGCTGAGATCAGTCCCTGTCCCTGCTGTCCCTGCTGCCCCTGCTCCTCCCCAGGGGATTTAACCCAAATCCTCCTTTTCCCTTCCAGTTACAAGCATTACATCCCTGAAACGCTGAACAAGACCATCAGGCAGAGGAATTTCCTCACCAGGATTCGGATCAATAACGTTTTCAAGCATTTCCTGAAGGAGTTCAACAACAAAACCATCTGCAACAACAGCGTCTCCCCACGGGACCTGAAAGTGAAATATTTATCCACCATGGAGATCCTGACCAAATATTATGGGGCGGAGATTTTTGAGACTTCATTTTTGCTGATTTCTTCCGAGAATGAGATCAATAAATTCAATTGTGGAGACAATGAGAAGTATGAAGTGATGGTGACAGGAAACAATGGGATCCAGTGGAGGCTCAAGCCAAGTGTAAGTAGGCCTTGATAAATGGGAATTAGGGGATTTTTTTGGGGCTTAACAGGGGTTAAAAAATGGCTGTGATCTTCAGGCACTGCGGAGCAGCTTTGTATTGGAGGGGCTTTTGTAGGAGTACAGGATTATCCAGGTCAGAAGGACCTCAGGAAATTCCAACCTCCTTTTTAGGCTTAGCTTTGACACCAGACCAGCTTGCTCAGGGCTTTTATCTTGAAAAATTCCAAGGGTGGACACTGGACAACCTCTGTGGGCAACCAGGATAATGAAAGACTCTGCAGAAAGCATTCCAGAATTAAATAGCTTTATTCTATATATTAGAATATATATAGAATACATTATTTTATTCCATTTTATACATAGAATACATAGATTCTATATTATACATAGAATACATTATCATCTACATTTTTTATTATTCTATAATTATAGAATGGATTTTTGGTTCAGAGTGAAAACACTATGCTAAAAATGTTTTTTATTAATGCTTTTATCCCAAATATATTTGCAGCCTGTACAGGTGGAGAAAGAGAAGAAGAAAAAATCTGATAGCAAAACCAAAAAGGAGGAAGAAAAACACAGACTTCGGGAGACGTGGAACAACTTTTCCTATTTCCCTGAAATCACTCACATTGTCATCAAGGAGTCCACGGTCAGCATCAACAAGCAGGACAACAAAAGGATGGTGAGAACCAACCCTGGGATCATTTTCTCTTCCTGGGGAGCCGTGGGCATGTGCTGGGGTTGGGCAGAAGGTGATTTTTCAGCCTGGAAATGAAACTCGAGGTCATTTTAGTATAGGAGGAAATAGAAAAGTGGATTTTATTGGAGCTCCAGGGGCACTTCTGGAAGAATATCCTCAAAAGCCCAACCTCACAGGGCTGAATAGTTTGATAGGTTTGAGGAAATTAGCAGAATTGACCAAATGCACCAATTTGGAGGACAAGTGGTGATGCAGTTCCCCCCAGGTCAGGCCCTTCTCCGGAGCCCCACTCTTGGGTGAAATTGTTGATGGAAATGTGTTGGGAAGATTTTGTTCCCAGCAAGGTCCAGGACAGGAGAGGAGCCTTGTGCCCCCCGGGCTTGGAGCTCTGCAATGGCTTTGGTCTCCAGCTGGGCAAAAGGGCAGGGAAAAGACTGCAAGGTTACAAATATAGAGAAGAAAAAAGGCAGAAATCACTGTGGCATCGGTGACAACCTCCCTGAGGGACATTTGTAGTGCAAAGAACACAAGATGGGCTGCCCTCGGCTCTGAGCAGGGCAGGAGTGGTCACTGTTAGTGGGTGAGTGCAGCTGTGTCCACACTGGCACGGAAGGTTCCCTTGCTGATCCCTGTGGGATTCCAGAGCTTGTGAGGCCGGAGAAGGGAGTTCCCATCCATCCCATAATGAGTGGGGAGGGCACCCAATGGCTGGGCTGGCTCAGCGAATGGCAGCATTTGGTAGCCACAATATCGCAGCATTGCCCAGGTGTCCTGGCAGAGCTCTGAGGGCTCCCTGAGTGTTCCCTATTCCCAATGTCCCTTGAGTGTTCCCTGAGTGTTCCCTGTACCCCTGAGTGTCCCCTGAGTGTTCCCTGAGTGTCCCCTGAGTGTCCCCTGAGTGTTCCCTGCACCCCTGAGTGTCCCCTGAGTGTCCCCTGTACCCCTGAGTGTCCCCTGAGTTTCCCTGTACCCCTGAGTGTCCCCTGAGTGTCCCCTGCACCGAGTGTCCCAAGTGTCCCCTGAGTGTTCTCTGTACCCCTGAGTGTCCTCTGTACCCCTGAGTGTCCCCTGAGTGTCCCCTGAGTGTCCCCTGCACCCCTGAGTGTCCTCTGTACCCCTGAGTGTCCCCTGTAGCCCTGAGTATCCCCTGAGTGTCCCCTGTATTCCTGCGTGTCCCCTGTACCTGGGTGTCCCCTGTGCCCCTGAGTGTCCCCTGAGTGTCCCCTGAGCATCCCCTGAGTGTCCCCTGAGTGTCCCCTGTGCCCCTGAGTGTCCCCTGAGTGTCTCCTGAGCATCCCCTGAGTGTCCCCTGAGTGTCCCCTGAGTGTCCCCTGTACCCCTGAGTGTCCTCTGTACCCCCTGAGTGTCCCCTGTACCTGTGAGTGTCCCCGGTAGCCCTGAGTATTCCCTGAGTGTCCCCTGTATTCCTGCGTGTTCCCTGTACCTGGGTGTCCCCTGTACCCCTGAGTGTCCCCTGAGTGTTCCCTGAGTGTCCCCTGTAGCCCTGAGTATCCCGAGTGTCCACTGTATTCCTGCGTGTCCCCTGTACCTGAGTGTCCCCTGCATCCCTGAGTGTCCCCTGAGTGTCCCTGTACCCCTGAGTGTCCTCTGTACCCCTGAGTGTCCCCCGAGTGTCCCCTGAGCCCTGAGTGTCGCTGTCCCGCAGGAGCTGAGGCTGGGCTGCCATGCCGAGGCGCTGTCCTTCGCCTCGCTGGTCGATGGCTACTTCAGGCTCACGGCCGACGCCCATCACTACCTGTGCACCGACGTGGCTCCTCCGCTCATCCAGCACAACATCAAGAACGGCTGCCACGGGCCCATCTGGTCAGTCCTGCCTCCATTTGGGCTTTTCCTCTCGGGGAATTCCTCTCCTGTGACTGCTGGGGACAGGCAGGGTTTGGATGGGCAGTGATTAATGAGGACAGGCAGGGTTTGGATGGGGACAGGCAGGGTTTGGGTGGGCGGTGGTCACTGAGGACAGGCAGGGTTTGGATGGCTGGTGGTTAATGAGGAGGGGCAGGGTTTGGATGGGGGGTGGTTAATGAAGACAGGCAGGGTTTGGATGGGGACACAGGGTTTGGGTGGGGACACAGGGTTTGGGTGGGGACAGGCAGGGTTTGGATGGGGACAGGCAGGGTTTGGATGGGCGGTGGTGACTGAGGACAGGCAGGGTTTGGATGAGGACAGGCAGGGTTTGGATGGGCGGTGATCACTGAGGACAGGCAGGGTTTGGATGGCTGGTGGTTAATGAGGAGATGCAGGGTTTGGATGAGGACAGGCAGGGTTTGGATGGGGACAGGCAGGGTTTGGATGGGCGGTGGTTAATGAGGAGATGCAGGGTTTGGATGGGCGATGGTTAATGAGGAGATGCAGGGTTTGGATGGGGACAGGCAGGGTTTGGATAAGGACAGGCAGGGTTTGGATGGGGACAGGCAGGGTTTGGGTGGGGACAGGCAGGGTTTGGATGAGGACAGGCAGGGTTTGGATGGGGACAGGCAGGGTTTGGATGGGCGGTGATCACCAAGGACAGGCAGGGTTTGGATGGGCGGTGGTTAATGAGGACAGGCAGGGTTTGGATGGGCGGTGGTTACATAGGAGATGCAGGGTTTGGATGGGTGATGGTCACTGAGGACAGGCAGGGTTTGGATGGGGACAGGCAGGGTTTGGGTGGGGACAGGCAGAGTTTGGATGGGGACAGGCAGGGTTTGGGTGGGGACAGGCAGGGTTTGGGTAAGGACAGGCAGGGTTTGGATGGGCGGTGATCACTGAGGACAGGCAGGGTTTGGATGGGCAGTGATTAATGAGGACAGGCAGGGTTTGGATGGGCGGTGATCACTGAGGACAGGCAGGGTTTGGATGGGCGGTGGTTAATGAGGAGATGCAGGGTTTGGATGAGGACAGGCAGGGTTTGGATGGGTGATGGTTAATGAGGACGGGCAGGGTTTGGGTGGGGACAGGCAGGGTTTGGATGGGTGGTGATCACCAAGGACAGGCAGGGTTTGGATGGGCGGTGGTCACTGAGGACAGGCAGGGTTTGGATAAGGACAGGCAGGGTTTGGATGGGTGGTGATCACCAAGGACAGGCAGGGTTTGGATGGGCGGTGGTCACCAAGGACAGGCAGGGTTTGGAAGGGCGGTGGTTACCCAAGGCTCAGAGAACAGCTTGCTTTTGCTAAGGGAAACATCAGTGTTTCTCTCTGTACCTGTCTATAAACCCAAGGTTTCTGCACTAGAGGAGTGTCCCAAGAGTTCCCTTCATGGACACGTGGGAATGTTTTAGGGACAGAGAGGAAGTGTCTCTGCACTCCCCACAGGAGTCCTTGGATGGATGAACAAAGCCTTGGGTTTTTACATCCCTAAAGGAATTCTCTCCACCCACCTGTGTGGCTTTCCCCTTTATGCTTAAGCTGCAAAATGCAGAAATGCAGGAGTTCACCTGCACAGTGCTGGATGCAGAATTCCCTTTAACAAATCCCTCCTCCCTCACTCTGTGCAGCCCAATGTGAGCCATGCACCATTAATTCTGTTTTAATAATCATATCAATATTTCCAAGCTGCTGTTACCCCAAACGGAGCTCTGCCCTCCTGTCCCTCCCCAAGCACAGCTTTCTGGCTGCTGTTCCTCAGTTTTCTCTCGGTGCTTCCCTCGCAGCACGGAGTATGCCATCAACAAGCTGCGGCAGGAGGGCAACGAGGTGGGCATGTACGTGCTGAGGTGGAGCTGCACCAACTTCAACCACATCCTGATGACAGTGACGTGTCTGGAGGGCTCAGAGGTATGCTCAGCTCTGGCATTCCCTGCAGGAATGCTCCCCAAGTCCCTGGGATGTGATTTTGTCCGTGGGGTGCTCACCCTCATCTCTGTTGGAGGGAATTGGCTTTTTTCTCCTGCCCTTTGTGCTGTCTCTCCAAATAGGATTAATCAGATTCAGAATTTCTCCATTTCTCCCAATGAAACTGTGCAGGAAATGGTGAAAATGGAGCATTTTAAACTCATGACACAGAGAATTTGTCACTTCACCCTACCTTGAACATGGCTCAGCTTCCCTTTTGAGCATGGATTTCATTCCCTGGATGGATTTTACTGCCACACTCAGCTGGAAGTCTCCAGCTGACTTGGTGGTTTAGGACAATATTTAAGAATTAAATTATTAATGGGAATATAAATGGGAAAATATTTAAGAATTAAATTGAATATTATTACTGTTAAGAATAGTAATAATAATAAATATAAATATATATAGATAATAATAATAGCAATAATAATAATAGTCCTTCTCTTAGGGAAAAATGGTAATGGAATCAGTGGTGAGTCAGGAAGGGATATTTGATACTGGGTTTATCTCCTGTAGCTATTTGCCAAAAAAAAAAAAAAAAAAAGAAAGATGATCAGCTCTGTCTTTAAACAGAGCAGCTGAGGCAGTGAAAGATGAAAGGAATTTTGTCTTGGAAAAGAGGGAAGGGAGAGGTGACCCAAAGCTGCGGAGGGGAGACCCTGAGAGTTCCTGAGAAGGGGAAGCTGAGCCCTTCCCCAACACCTCTGGGTGAAACTGGAAGGTCTCAGCATGTCCTGAAATCTCGTGTCAGGGGTTGAAATTCTGGGGTGGGAAAGGCACTTTCACTGTTTTTGAGATTTCGAAACTCTGCTGCAGATTCTGCAATGCTCAACCAAGGGAAGAGAAAATTCCTCCAGAAGAAGCAAAACTTCCACATATTCTCAGGCTCCGCAAACAAACCAAAAGCCATAATTTGGGCTTGTTGGGTGATTGCATCTTTGTGTTGCTGCTTTTCTGCTCTTTGTCCCCTGGGAGGGACAATTCCAGGAATTTTAGGGCTTTTTCTGCTGTGTTGCAGTTTGATGAGAGGAGCCTGGCCCAGGAGCAGGTGATGAGCTGGACCTACCTGCGACTGCCAAGGATTTGGGAAGCTTTGGTGATTTTCCAAACATTGATTCTGTTTGTTTTCCTTCCCCCCACTTCCAGGTGATGAATAACTCAGGCCCCTACAAGAACTTCCAGATCGAGGTGAAGAAAGGAGGGTACTTCCTCCACGGCTCAAACAAATCCTTTGAATCCTTGAAAGACCTCATGGATCACCTGAAGGGACAAATCCTTCGGACAGACAACATCAGCTTCACCCTCAAGAGGTGCTGCCAGCCCCGGCCCAGAGGTAGCCTGACCTTGGAGGGTTCTGTTGTCACAAGGAAAACAAACTCCAGCAACAGGAGGCTTTTAAAATGTATTTTTAGTGCTCTACCCTGCATTTGGGATCAAATCAAATCAATGGCTCAGGGAATTCATTGCCCACTTCAGCTTCTCCCTGCCTGTAGTTCCAGCAGCATTCAGTGCATGTCCCCTGGTCTGTCTCTTCCCTGGTGGTGTTTCTCCTTTTTTTGAGTATTTCATCAGATATTCCTGAAGAGGTTTCGGGCTGCAGGACTGAAGCAGTTTGGGGGTGTGGTTACTCCTGGTGGCTCCAGAACTCCAGCCATGGCTTATTCCCAGCCCTGGGGAGCCCAGCTGGGCACACCCATCCCAATCCATCCTTTCCTAATAAATCACACAGAATTCATGTGCAAAACTGGGCCTGCCCTGCAGCAGTGGGAGGCAGCACTGGGTTTGGGTGTTTTCCCCATTCCCCAGCTGAATTCCAGTGCCCTGGAACACTGTTGGTGTTCCCCAGAGCACAGGGAATTCGGGAGGAGGTGAAGAGGAAAGGAGATATCTGCTGGCAGGAGGGGACGTGGGGTATTTTATTCCATGGACAGCACAGGCATTTTCTCTTGCAGTCTTTGTGCAGAAAACTCTGTTCAGTCGCTCAATCTCAACCCTTCCCTGGCTGATAACAACTCTGCATTTAAAATATAAACACGCAGCTGTGCTTCAGTGATTTTGCTGCTGAATGAGGAGCAGATATCAAGTCCAAGTTTCTTTTTTCCTGCCTTTTTTTTTATTTTAGCAGCATTTACAGCCATGGTATCACTGGGAAGGGGGGGCACAGTTCCTTTGCAAAGCTTTCAGGATATTCTCTCCCCTGCCCTGCAGAAATCTCCAACTTGCTGGTGGCGACCAAGAGGGCCCAGGAATGGCAGCCTGTCTATCCCATGAGCCAGCTGAGCTTCCACCGCATCCGCAAGGACGACATCGTGCAGGTGGGCTGAGCTTCCCTGAGAGCTGGGAAAATCCCAGATCCCCTTGGATCCCTGCCAGGGACCCCAAACCCTGCCCTGATCCCTGCCAGGGACCCCAAACCCTGCCCTGATCCCTGCCAGGGACCCCAAACCCTGCCCCGATCCCTGCCAGGGACCCCAAACCCCCCAGGGACCCTAAACCCCTCCTGATCCCTTCCAGGGACCCCAAATCCTGCCTCAATCCCTGCCAGGGACCCCAAATCCTGCCCTGATCCCTGCCAGGGACCCCAAACCCTGCCCCAATCCCTGCCAGGGACCCCAAATCCTGCCCCAGTCCCCCCCAGGGACCCCAAACTGGCCCCAATCCCTGCCAGGGACCCCAACCCCCCCCCAGGGACCCCAAATCCTGCCCTGATCCCTGCCAGGGACCCCAAATCCCCTTCTGGCTGCTCCTGCCACTCCCATTTCCCCTCAGCAAAACCTCGTGGCATCTTTATTTGGATTTAAGCCTCTGATTCCAAATCCCAATGTTCATATGGCCTTGTGGGGACAGAGAGGAGAAGTTTAGGAGTGATGCCTTTCTCTGAAATCCAATTGGTGTTTAAGCAGTTTTCCAGTGGGAAAGAGAGGTTTAAGGTCATTTCATGGCAGGATTAAGAGCTGATTTGTTGCTGAATGTGGGTGTGGTTTTTTAAAGCCTGACTTACCAGAGAAAACAGAGGTTTAAGGCAATAGCCTCCAGTCAAAAAAGGTGAAGTATTCAGAAGCTCTGAACATTCAGAATTCTGTGTTCCAGACCTCCCCAAATTTCAGACCTTGTTTGTAGTTAGTTATTCAGGTCACCTGAACAAACCTCAACAATCACACAGGGCTTGGACACACTTAAATCAGATTTAATGTTTCCAGAAGAGCTCTTCAATCATGCATTTGGCTGCTTTGTTTAAATAAAAAGCTTTTGGGGGTGTTTTAATTGTATTGTTCTAGACAGAGATTTGGTTTGGGTTAGTGTATTTGCAGTCAGCATCCAGGCTTCCTGCAAAAATAACCCCAGGCAGAATCCTCTGTTATTCTGGAGGAAATTGCTTCCCCAAACAAAGCCTTCAATTGAAATATTACTTCCTCTCCCTTTTGGAAACACATTAAAGATCACCTCAGCAGCAGCTCCATGTGAATGAGAGCGCAGTTGTTGTTTATTCTTTTGGTGTTTAGTCTGGGATGGTAAATCCCAGGGAAGCTGCTGGATGCTAATGGAGCTGTGACATCCAAGGAATTCGCGTGGGGAGGATGCTCAGAGCTCACTGAGCCAAAAATAACTCCGTGTCGTTGGGTTCTACCTGGAGTAAATTCCAATCTGGAACCACATCGAGTGCAGAGGCAGAAAAAGTGCAAATTCCTGTATTTGTGTGAGCCTTGTGGGCCCTGTCTGACAAACCTCTCTGTGTCTCAGGGAGAGCACCTGGGAAGAGGCACCAGAACCCAGATTTACTCAGGAATCCTCAGCCTCAAAGACGACGAGAACGAAGGATATCAGAATGAAAAAGAGATTAAAGTCCTGCTCAAAGTCCTGGACCCCAGCCACAGAGACATTTCCTTGGCAAGTTTTTTCCTTTGATAACTTTTTAAAAAAGGTTGGACATGGGGAAATGCTGAAGGTGCAGCTCCTCCCAGCTTCGGGCACATCCCTCCCGTGACCAAACCCTGGGGTTTCGATGTGCTGCTGTTCCAGGGATGTGCTGAGCTCTGGGAATGCTGCCCCGGAGCAGCAGTCTGATGAGGTCTGATCCTTTCCCCAGGCGTTCTTCGAGACGGCCAGCATGATGCGGCAGGTGTCCCACAAGCACATCGTGCTGCTCCACGGCGTCTGCGTCCGCGACGTGGAAAGTGAGCCCTGGGAAGGGGGGACAGCCAGGGAGGGACGTGGGCTGGCAGCTGCTCAGACAGAAGCTGGGAATTCCATTTCTCCCAATAAGTTTCCCCTTCCAACGCTGTGTTTGAGTGAGAGCCTTCCAGGAGATTCCCTGAGGCTGGAGGGGCAGATGGATACAAACCTGCCCTGGGCAGGGGAACTCCCCCTGAAATGGTTCCAGGTTTATTGCTCATTGCGTGAAGCCCCTCAGCCTTTAGATGTGGAGTCTGAGCACTGAAATAAACCTTGGGGAAGGTGAAATAAAGACATTTTCCAAGCATCTGGGCTGGGGGCACAGGGGGGAGGCGGGAACAGAAATTCAATTACTCCAGACTGACTGTCTGCACTGCCTCTGTAGATATCATGGTGGAAGAGTTTGTTGAATTTGGGCCTCTGGATCTGTTCATGCACAAGAAAAGCGAAGTTCTCACAACTCCATGGAAATTCAAAGTGGCCAAACAACTGGCGAGTGCCCTGAGCTACCTGGTAAGAGACACCTTGGCAAATCCATTCCCACCCAGGAGAAGTGCTGAAGTGGAACACTCTGTTCCCCTACACCTCCTTTCCTCCTTTTCCTCTGATTCCTTCCCAGCTGTCCTTTAGGATTTAGAGATCCCCTGAGCACCTCCTGAGCTCCCTGCACTCACTGCTCTTTCCTGCTTTTCTGTAGGAGGATAAGGATTTGGTGCATGGGAATGTGTGCACCAAGAACATCCTGCTGGCCAGAGAGGGAATCGACACTGAATATGGGCCTTTCATAAAGCTCAGTGACCCAGGAATTCCCATCACGGTGCTGTCCAGGCAAGGTATGGCCAGGGATCACATCCCAGCGAAGGGGGAAAGGAGGAATGGCATTTAGAGCAGCCAGGACTGGCTGTGGAATACAGGGATCAGCTTTCATGGATCTGGAAATACACAGTGGGTGTTCAGAGCTTTCATTTCTCTTTAAAAATGTTGTGTCCAGTGGGGTGAGACAGAAGGAATCTCAGTTTGTGGATGGCTCCAGTTTGTAAAAGCCACAGAACATCCTTCTGAAAACAGGGATTTGAGAGGCAAGATTTCCCTGAAACTGGGCAAATTCTGCAGCTTCAGTTTCTTCTAGACAGGAATAATTCAGTTCAAGGCTGGTTTTCCCCTCCTGTGATATTCTCTCCCTGCTGTTTTACCCCAGAGTGTGTCGAGCGGATCCCCTGGATCGCACCTGAATGTGTTGAAGACTCCAAAAACCTCAGCATTGCAGCAGACAAGTGGAGTTTCGGTACGACCCTGTGGGAAATCTGCTACAACGGAGAAATTCCACTGAAAGACAAGACCTTGGCAGAGGTAAAACTGTTCCACAAACTTCACCTTGGATCTCTCCCTTGGACCCTTCAGTTTTCCCCTTGTCCTTCCCTCCATGCCTTGTCCCCAGTCCCTCTGCAGCTCTCCTGGAGCCCTTCAGGCCCTGCCAGGGGCTCTGAGCTCTCCCTGGAGCCTTCTCCTCTCCAGGTGAGCACCCCCAGCTCTCCCAGCCTTTTCTAACCCATGGCCAGTTAGAAGCTGAGGGAGGTTCTCCCAACATCTCTTGTTTGTTTTGGATTGATTCCAAATGGTCTCCCATGGGACACTCTTCACTGAAATCTAAAGAACTGGAGTCAGTCTTGTGCCCCTCCTGCCCATGGCCACAGCTGGGACAGCCCTGCAGAGCTGGGAATGCCCAGCCCAGCCCTGCCCACCTGCCCTGGAGCTGAGACCTCTCAGGGCTCTGAGGAGCACCCGGCGTGTCCTTGGCAAACATTTCCTGGTGTAGAAATAACAGAAAACCTGGCAGGAAATGGCTCCTGAAAGGAGAAATCTGCAGCACCTTTTAAACACCTCATGGGTGGGGAGTGGTCACCCCAGACCCAGCCCAGAAGGAATTCTCTGTGAGTAGGAGATGAGTTGCAGCTGAAAAGGGATTTCCTTGGCAAATCTCACGAGTTAAGGATTTAATGGTCACATTTTCTGAGGCAGAATCACAGAATTGCTCAGGATGGAAAAGACTTCAGGGATCCTCAAGTCCAACCACTGCCCCAGCTGAGAACTGTGAGTTTTGGAGGCTAACATCCACGGAATTTCCGTTTGTTCCACAGAAGGAGAGGTTCTACGAGGGGCACTTTGTGCTGGCCACGCCGTCCTGCAAGGAGCTGGCAGATCTGATGAAGCAGTGCATGAACTACGACCCCCACCAGAGACCCTTCTTCAGGGCCATCATGAGGGACATCAACAAACTGGAGGAGCAGAGTAAGGCCCGGGGGCACCTGCGGGGAGGGACCATGGAACCCTGGAGTGGGATGGCTTGGGAGGGACCCGAAAGAGCAGCTCGTTCCACCCTTATGGGAGGTGAGGAACTGCTGCAGGGGGGAAGGTCACCAAGAGAAATGTGGGTGCGGGTCTGGGAGCAGATCCGCACTGGCACTGGAGGATGGAGGAGTCCATCAGAAAGCAGGTGGCACCTGAGGAAGGAAAGGTGACAGTGGCAATAGAGCAAGGACGCCTTGGAGGGTTGAGACCATCAGGAATCTGACCTGGGACATTTCTCCACTCCTAGACCCCGACATTGTCTCGGAGAAGAAACCTGTTACCGAGGTGGATCCCACTCTCTTTGAGAAGAGGTTCTTGAAAAGAATCCGGGATTTGGGTGAGGTGAGAGCGGTGTCACCCACAGAGCCCAGGCAGTGCTCCTGGCTGTCCCCACAGCCTGGGCTGTGTCACACAAACACCCATCAGTGCCTGGCTGGCACTGTCCCAACGCTGTCCTCAGGGCTGCTCCTTTCTCTCCCACCCAGGGCCACTTTGGCAAGGTGGAGCTGTGCAGGTATGACCCAGAAGGTGACAACACCGGGGAGCAGGTGGCAGTGAAGTCCCTGAAGCCAGAGAGCGGAGGGAATCACATCGCTGACCTCAAGAAGGAAATTGAAATCCTGAGGAATCTTTATCACGACAACATCGTCAAATACAAGGGCATTTGCACAGAAGATGGTAAATCTTGTAGAATATTCCAAAGTGTATGGGTTTGCCTTTAACATTTAGAAATGTTCTGCCTGAAGCAGCTTTTCCTGTGGCTTGGCCCAGGGCTGGATGATGGGAATGACCATGGCCCTGTGATGTTACAAATGCTGCCATTGCTCTGGGTCTGTACCAAAGCTGTTCATGATGGGAGAAGGGTCTGAAACTAAACACACTTTGTTTTCAGGAGGAAGTGGGATTAAACTCATCATGGAATTCCTTCCCTCGGGGAGCCTGAAGGAGTATCTCCCACGGAACAAGAACAAGATCAACCTCAAGCAGCTGCTCAGATATGCAGTTCAGATCTGCAAGGTGAGCTGGCCCCGAGCCTGCAGCTCCTCTGATCCATCAGCAGAGTGAGGGGGATGGAAAACATCAACAACAACATCAACAAACCCATTCTCCTGCTTTGTCCCCAAGGGTCTGAATCCTACAGCAATCCCATGCTTTAGGTGCTGCTGGCACAAAGAGCAGCGGGGAAATGATGAAAAGGTTCCCTTGCTTGAAAGTTTGCTGTGAGAAGTTGTTCCTGTGGGAGGATTGGGAGTGTTAGGAGGGAGGGCAGACCTGGAACGTGTGTTGGCAGGAGGGAAGGAGTGAGGTGAAGTGTGAAGGGATGGAGGTGAGAGTGCAGAGCGTGGTCAGGCTGTGTGAAGCATGAACTGGAGAAAAACTGGGATTGAAGGATGGCAGAGCTGAGGATAAAAGGCTTCTTCTCTTCTCTGCCAGGGCATGGACTACCTGGGCTCCCGTCAGTACGTGCACCGGGACCTGGCAGCGAGGAACGTCCTCGTGGAGAGTGAGAACAGGGTGAAGATTGGGGACTTCGGCCTGACCAAGGCCATCGAGACGGACAAGGAATATTACACCGTCAAGGATGACCGCGACAGCCCTGTGTTCTGGTACGGCCCCGGGGCAGGCTGCAGAGCAGGGCCTGTGCTCCTGTGCCCTTGCCTTGGGCCACCCTCAGCATTGTCCTGGTTTGATGAGCCTGAGTAGAGATACACCATGAGAGCACCATGTGCTCACCGTTTGGGGTTTGGGCTCTTTGGTTTCACAGTGCCTTGCTGAGAGCACACCTTACTTAATTTCACTCTTGGCATCCACAGTAATTTCTGTGCAAGGGCTCTACCAACACAGCTGTGGCTCCTGAGCTGCTCTGTGTGTGAGCAGGGCAGGGAGCTGACGCTGTCCCCTCGTGTCCCCAGGTATGCCCCGGAGTGTTTGCTGCAGAGCAAGTTCTACATCGCCTCAGACGTTTGGTCCTTCGGGGTGACACTCTACGAGCTCCTCACCTACTGCGACTCCGAGTCCAGCCCCATGGCAGTAAGTGCTGCGAGACAAATGGCTGCTACAGCTGCTTCCATCCCATCTTTTAAAAAAATTATTGTTTTTGGCAACAAGAGGGATCAGAGAATTCCAGACTGGTTTGGGTTGGGAGGGACCCCAATGCTCATCTCATTCCACCCCTTCTGTGGGGAACACCTTCCACCACCCCCGGGGGTACCCTGGGGAAGAACCCTGGGGGTTGTCCTTCAGCTGGGAGTGAGGGACCCCAGGCCATCCCAGTGTCCCCACAGGAATTCCTGAAGATGATCGGCCCCACGCAGGGACAGATGACAGTGGCACGGCTCGTGAGGGTCCTGCAGGACGACAAGAGACTGCCACGGCCACCCACCTGCCCCGAGGAGGTGAGGGGGGCGGGGAGGGAGAGAGGGAGGGATGGATGGAGGGATGATGGATGGATGGATGGACAGAGATGGATGAGGGATGGATGGACGGAAGGACAGAGGACAGATGCTCCCTGTCTGACCCTGGTTCAGCCCCAGAGGTGTCCCCCCCTCATGGTTCTGCAGGCCTGCCCACTTGGGTAAGAAAACCTCCCGAAGTGCTGGGAAAAGGCAAAGGTTCCAAGGTTTTCAGGCATTGTTGAACATGTTGTCTGATATGAACATTCCCAAGTTCCTGAGGTCCCTTCAGAGGAGTTAATGCCTTGCTGTAGTACTAGGATGCATCAAATTCTGATTTTGGGAATGCTGATTTTGGCAGTTGCTGGGGTGCAGCACAGCCCGTGGAATTTCAGTGCAGGTTTAAGCCCTGAAGTGACACAAACCCCTCTGATCAGGTCCCTGCCTAGCACCTGAGGTGTTTCTGTTCATTCAGGGACTCTGCTCCCTTGTCTTTGCTGGGAAAACCCAAGGGGATGTTTCACTCCTTTAAAAATGTCACTGTTTGTGCTGCCAGGTGGATCAGCTGATGAGGAAGTGCTGGATCTACAAACACGATGAACGCACCACCTTCCACAACCTCATCCAAGGATTTGAGACAATTATGAGTAAAATGTAATTAATTTTTTATACTGGCAGGACTTTAAATGCCCAGCAAACTATATATGCCCAAGGCTATTCCTATTTTTTTTTTTACTCCTGTAATTTGTACTCTGACTGGGCTGATGTGGTTCTAAAGGATTCTTTTGCCAACAGATGTAAGAGTTGGATTCAAAGAATTTCAAGGTTTGGGCAAAATGAGCTCCAGCTCCCTTTGCTGCTGTTATTGCAGGGCAGTTTTATCCTGCTCTGATTGGAATTGCCCTGATGGATGATGTGAGCTGGGAAAATCCTCTGCATTTCTCAGCTCAAACCTCAGCCAGTGGATAGGAGAGGGCTCAATTCATAATTTTAAAGTTGGCTGACAAAATATCCTTCACATGCACTTAAATTCCAGTAACAAACAAACCAACTTCAGCGTAAAAATACAGGGAAGGCAAAATTATCAGCTCATTTTACCCCAGCAGGCCCCAGTCCTGAGCTCTTACAGGTATTTAAAAAACAAGTGTGCAAAAATGCCACCGTGGAAGCGTGGAGGGTGGGCAGGGTTGTGCATTTCAGTGAGAACCCCAATTTTGGGATAAACAATTTGCTTTTCCAAACTCCACTGCCCCACTCTACCCCTGGAGGCTGCAGAGGGGAGGGCTCCATGTGCAGCTCTCAGCTCGTGCCGAGCGCTGTGCAGGGAAGGAATTCAGGGAGGTGGAGAAGAACCCAGGCCATGGGCAGAATTGGGGGATTAGCCCCAAGAAAAGAGAGGCCTGAGCAGCCTCAGGGGAACCCCTCCAACATCAATTGTTTAGAGAACATTTGGCCTCAGAGGCTCAGTGGTTTAACTGGAACCTTCTGCTGCCCCAGCTCCTCAACCTGGGCCATCATTTTTCCTACCACACCTGGAGCTGGAAAATGCTCTGAAGAGATACTCAAGTTTTGGCAATAATAGAAAGAGGTCTATATATATATATAAATATATATAAAGAATTGTAATTATGAGCTCCAAGGAGGTCAGATTTATTTTTACAGTGTTATTGTTTCTGTATGTCACTTAGGAAGCTGAATTCAATCTTTAAGCACTTTGTTACTCTTTATACAAACAAGTCTAATAAAGAATTTTTTTTTCTCCATGTGCCTCCCTTTTAAATCAGAAATTAAACAGGAGAGTTTTTAAAATGGAACTTTCATAGGAATAATGTTCTTTAAAACCTTTTCCTACCTTACCTGACTCCAGGAGTCCAGGGTTGTTTTCCTCCCATACAAATCCACTTGAAATAAGTACCAACAATTTATTTTCATTGAAAAGTGTAACAAGTTGAGAAAGTTGCATATACAAACAGTTGAAACAAAATATTACAAGTGAATTTATCAATACATACAGGCAGAATCCCAGAAAAGCTCCTGGCCCCTGTTTGTGGAGCAGTTCCAGCAGCTGAGGGAGGAGGGATTTTGATTGGGATTTTTTAAGCTTTGAAAATGCGGATCCTGGTCACATCCCAAAGCTTCAAAGGCAAAGTTTTAAGACTTTAATTTAAAAAAATCAGTATTGAAAAATGGCTTCAGGGCTCTCTAGCAAGGAGGAGGGATAGGAGGTGGCTCCTGGCCTCGGTGAACTCAGTCCCAATGGGTTTTTGCAGCAGGATTCCAAGGAGGCAGAGCCTCGGGATGAGGGCTAAAGCCTCGGGATGAGGGCTGAAGCCTCGGGATGAGGGCTAAAGCCTCGGGATGAGGGCTGAAGCCTCGGGATGAGGGCTAGCTCCTCATTTACTGTCACAACAAAAGGAAGGAGCGCTCATCTCCAGCTGCAAGGACTGATGGCAGGAAAGAACAACTCGAGCCAGAGCTGATAATAAGCTAAAAATACAAAAAGTCTTTAAAAAAACAGGGAAAATACACTCAAAAGTGGGAAACACTGTGGGGTGGCCCAGGGAGAGCTGGGACACACCTGTGGAAGGAGGACACTGGTGCAGCCACACCCTGGGAATTACTTCCTCCATGGAAAAGCTGTGGATTCTCAGCCTAAAAACATAAAGTTATTCCACTGGCCAAGGATCAGCTCTCCAGATCCCAGGGAATATTCCAAGGCAGCACAGGATAGCATCTCCCTTTGAACAGGCGTTTATTGAGACCATCACCGAGGCTCTGGGAATACATTTGGTATCGCTCTGTTCCAGGACTAAGAAGAAATACTAAAAATTGAAAGGCTGTAAATGCAGAACTCTTAATCCTGGAAAAGGGAAGGCTGGGAAAAACCCCCACATTCTGAGTTAAAAAAATACAAAATAATTACTATCAAGACTTCCTCTTTTAACTTCCTCAGGCTGAGGACTGGATCAGCTTTCCATCCTCCAGGTTTTTATTGCTTTCAGCTGGAGCTGCCCCAGCTCCCCAAGTCCCTGTGCTCTGTCCCTCAGCCCACAGGTGACAAAGCCAACACTGTCCCCTCTGTCCCAAGGGAAAGCAGCCCCACCTTTGTCAGTCACACATGTCCTGTGTCCTTGCGTGTGCCGGGACAGAGCTGGCTCCTCCTGGGCCACTCACCCCACACAAAGAATTCCTTGGCTGAAGTTAAGGCAGCAATAAATACAGAGGCATTCCCACCTGCCTCCCCTCCCCGGGCAGGGCTGGGAATTGATCCATCGATCGATCGATCACAGGAATCCATCAATACACGCGCTTCTTCTTGAGCGAGGATTCCGAGTAGCGCACGGAGCCTGGAGCTGGGAACTCCACGGGGCCAGGCTCGGGGGAGGACATGAGGTACGAGGAGCTGCGCTTCGGGGCCACCTGCAGGGGGACACAAAAGGGACACTGAGCCACAGCCACCATTCCCCAGAACAGCGCTCCAGGCTGGGAATTCACACAGCGGCGGCTGGGAAGTGACACCGAAGGCCTGACTCCAGATCACTGTTCCCAAAGCACTTCCCACTCCTGTCACTGATGGAAATGAAGTGTCCACCAGCAAAGGAAGCTTTGCTCGGTCAGTCTGGCTGAAGGAGGCTGCAGCTGCCATCTGCTGTAATTGCAAATAAAAGCCATTTTCAAGTGGTTTTCCCCAGGATCCAGTGCAGGGTACTCCAGGCAGAGCTGTTGGAACCTGGCTGCTGCCCTGAGCTGCTCTCTCCACTGCAGAGGTTCCACCCCAGTGCAGTCCATCTGCAGGTCAGAAACACCCACTGCAATCCAGGGGGAACCTCCTCCTCCTCCTCTCTCCCTGCCTGCTTTATTTGCTCCTCGCAGGCATTCTGCACACTCCCCTCTCTCAGCAGCTCCTGAACACCCAGCCCTGCTCCGCCTGTGGCTCTGGGGGCACTGAGGAGCTGATCCCGGGGCTGGAAGGCTCTGCAGGGCTCTGCAAGTGGCCCCAGCACTCCTGCCCTTCCTGGAGCTGCACGGAGCAGGGACAGCTCCACTCGGGGGCAGCAGCAGACAGGGAAGACGCATCTGCACCCGCTGCTCCTCTCCTCTCTCCTCTCTCTCCTCTCTCCTCTCCTCTCACCTTTAAGGGATTTGCTGGAGGAGGCTGCAAGCCCAGCTGGGACCCCTGGGCTCCACTCAAAAGGCCAGGCACCACCTGCAGGCAGGTGCTGTAGTCTGGGAAAGATCCACCTGGAGATTCCTGAATGCAGAATGGCATCCATGAAGTGGAAGGAAAAAAGGCTTAATAATTTTTTTTTTTCTTTTTTGCTATAGTGATGAGCTCTCAGCAGGTGTGAGATAAATACCTGAGTCACACTCGATAACAAGAGGTGCAATTCACAGCAGCTCGGGCGTGCAGCAATTCCTGGAGCAAAATGTGGCATTTTGGGATGGTTTACTTTACGTAATTCCTTTAAAAAAGCATCCTTTTCCTTGGTCACAGAAACCTCGGCTTGGGCAAGAAACAGCCCTTAAATTCAGTCCTGGGAAATGCCATTAGGGTGTGCTGCTTCCTGGCTGGAATATTTGGATGCACCCCTGAACTCTGCAGGTGATTTTGGATGTGGGATTTTCCCCAGGGATATTTTGGGTGTGAGCCCAGTGGGTGCAGGGCTGCCCTGCAGCAGTGCCCATGCAGTGCCCTCACCCCACGCTCTCCAGCCTCTCATTCCTGTGCTCCCCTGGCACCAACACACACAGCAGTGTCCCCAAGCTGATGGCAGCGACAGCCAGTGGAGACAGCAAGGAAATGAAATTCTTTCTCACCTCAGGGCCTTCATTTTCAAAGCCATCCACTCTGGCCTGGGTAGAGTGATGTGCCTGAGCATAATGTTGGTACCAGTGCTGGACAGCCTCCTACAGAGCAGCAAAAATCCTCTCCCGTGTCTGCCTACAATTCTCACAACCCAAAGCTCCCCAAGAAGCATCAGAACACCTTTAACACCAGTGATGGAGCTCAAATCAAACATTTAAAATTATGGTAAGTGCTTAAAAAATGCAGGAGGCATCACTGCCCTGACAGTGAGGCATAGACAATAATTCCTGTTCTGTGGAACACCTCCAGGGATCCAGGGGCAGCCACAGCTGCTCTGGGCACCTGTGCCAGGGCCTCAAACCCTCCCAGGGAACAATTCCTTCCCAATCTCCCATCCAGCCCTGCCCTCTGGCAGTGGGAAGCCATTCCCTGTGTCCTGTCCCTCCACCCCTTGTCCAAAATTCCTCTGCAGCTCTCCTGGAGCCCTTCAGGCACCAGCTCTGATCAGGAGGTGCCTGGCCCCACAAAGCTCCCTGCCCTGGGCAGTGACCCCGTCCCTCCCCACCCCTCTGGCCAGGCTGGGACCCTCCCAGTCCAAACCCTCCCAATCCAAACCTTCTCCATGCTCCAGAGCCACCTGACCCCCAGGAATTTGGGAGCACACAGATGTCCCTGCCAGCAGCGCAGGACAGTCTCTGTGTCCCCACTGAGCTTGGGGAGGAGGCAGCTCTCAGATTTGATCTGTCCACAGGTCCAGTTTGCATTTACACAGACACAGGATGGTTAATAAAAATCTGGGAATTTCCCAGAGTCCTGTGGGACTGGCTCTGAGCACTGCAACACTCTCAGACTCTCCAGCTCACGGCCGTGCTCTGATCCCCACGTGGGGCAGGCACGGAGCACATCCTGTGCACTGCACACAGCTGGCAAACATTCCCCAGAGCTCTCTTCTCTGCCATCCAGTCAAAGTTCAAGACTTAAAAATTTCTCAGAAGGCAAAAAGAAAATCTCCCTGGTTTTGAAGGCAGACAAAGCCAAGGCTGAAGTTGGGACCAGTCATTTTTTAGTGCCTGTCCCGAGTTCAGGCTCTCAAGAAGCAATTTTTCAAGGGTTGTGATTTCAGCAGGGAATGTTCTTTGTGCTGAATCTACTCTGAACACTGAGAGAGAAAGGGTCAGTGGGGAGGTTCAGCCCCAAGAGGAGGCAGGAAAGGCCAGGAGGGGTTCCTGGTGCTGGGCACACATGAAGAGCACACAGAAAAAACACAGAGCAGCCCTGGGACAATCCCAGGGACAGCAGGCTGAACACCTACCTGTGGGTATTCCCCAGGCTGCTGGGAGTATCCGAAATAGTTTTCCATGGCGTGTTGTGATGCAGTTCCCTGAGCCACAGCAGCGTCCAGGACGCTGTTTGCAAGGCTGCTCTGCTGCGGAGGACTGGAGGCTTTGCTGGCGATGGCTGCTGGGAACACAAGGACACACAGCTTGGGTCACACATAAATCCTGGTTCCATCCCAGGATTAAAACTGAAATTTGCCTCTTCAGATTAGGCTGGGCCCCAAATTAATAGTGCTATTAATAATTGAAAGGCTTCTAGAAGTCCGTGAGCCAATTACCTCTGAAAATTCACTATTTAACCATCAGGATGAATGACTCTGCAATTTTAAGACACACTGCAAGATTTCCTTGAGGATAAACGCTGTGGTCAATGAATTTACCAGATAAATAGAATAAACATTTGCCACGCTCTGGCTGTGGAAATCTGCAGTGAAAGCCACAAAAGGTTTGCTTACCTGGCAGACAGATACCAGGCAAAACACTTGCCAAATTCAAGTAGGGGTTGGTGCTCAGCCGAATTTCTTTTGGGGGTTCCCCAAGCAGAGAAGTCTGTTTTTTCAAGGGAGTCTGAAAAATGGACAGGGCAGTTTGCATTAAATTGATACCAAATTTATCAGAAATAATGTTAAGTGGCCCTGCAGGGTCTTGGAAAAAGCCTATGAAAAAAAACTTTTGAAATTAAAGTTTTGAAATAAAATGAAACTTTTGAAGTCGATCCTGTGGACAACAATCTGAACACATTGCCTGCACTTTTTTCTTCCAAATAGCTCTGCAGGAATGTTTCTCTTCAGACTGCAAGTTCCTAAAGGATATTACAAAACAAACAAACAAAAGAAAACCTTTTATATGCAAGTGAAGGAATAATAATCACTCGAACAATTCCAGCTGCAGGGAGTGAACATTAAATACATGGCCAAGACAAAATGAACTCTCTTCACTTGCAGATACAAGGAAATAAAGGCCAAATGTTAGGAAAATCATGACCTGATCTGAATTAGGCACATTTCCCCCTCAATGTTGAAGTATTTAGATATATTATAAAAAGGTAAGTTTTGTTAATGGCAGAAAAAAATTCTGAAGGAATGAGACCACTTAAATCCCATCCCATTATCCCCTCAAGGGAATAAATAATATTTTAAAAAATTGATAATTAAAAGTGGAAAATTTACAGACACACACACAACCACCTGGAAACCCAAAGGCCCTCCACACCACCAGAACTGCTCCCGATTAATCACGAAATTCAACCACAAGTCCAATTTTCTCCCTTTAAAAGAGACACTGCCCCGGAGATAAATTTCATCATCAAACACTATGAGGCAAACACATGGAAAAAAGCCCTCCAGCACCGTGGAGATCCCTTTGTTCCTTCAGCTGGACCACCAAAGAGCAGCATTGTTCTCTCCCTGTTATTCATAACTGCAATGACCTTAAGATGTCTCACGGATGCTCGTGGGACGCAGCGAATTTTACAGCCAAGTTAAAATAAAGAGAAGTTAAAATAAAGAAGAGAAATCCCCAAGCATGAAACACAGGCAATATTGGTGCTGCAGGCACTTACCCCCAGGGCTGGGTCGGGGTTTTTGAGCTGGCTGGGGGCTTTGGAGCGGGCGGCGCGCAGAGCTGCGGAGGGCAGGCTGGCCAGGGGCTGCGGGAAGGGCTGCGATCCCGATCCCGATCCCGATCCCAACCCCGATCCTGATCCCGATCCCGGCGCGGCTGCCTCGGCTGCAGCTTTGTCTGGAGCATTGTTGGGCCCGGGAAGAGCTTGTCCAACGATGTGCTGACTGGGGAAGAATGGCAGCACGCCCATCCCTGCTGCGGCTGCAATGGGAGCTGGGTTAGAGCTCCGCCGGCCATAAATGGAGAAACTGTGCTGTTACAGGGGTTTAGCACACAGGGCTTGCCCGTGGGTGTAGTTGCACTGTTTTAAAATCTTTCTCTTCTTTCTCATGGAGAATAGAGATAAGTTGCATTCTTGTGCTTTCTAATCTCTTTGTTTTGGTACTGGATGCTCTAGAGTTGTAACCAATCGTTATAGGGAGTGGAAAAACTATCGACCAATAATTATTAGATTATTAATGAATATATAAAGAAGTTTTTGTAAATAAAGTTTCTCTTTTTGCCATCTTGTGTGCTGCCTGCCTGACTTCCCTGCGAGCTTCCGCGAATCTCCACGAATATCAGAAAATCAGAGCAACACGTGGGCTTTGCTGAGGGAGGAGGGAAATGGTGTTTGTTCTTTTGCCATCCCATGAGCAAACAACTCAGTTTCAAGCTGCTACAATAAAATTCTGACCTTTCTAAACATTCCCTGTGATAACTTACTTAGTGCTTCCTGTCGCTTTCAAAAAAACCTGGGAACAACATCCTGCACTGGGAGCCAGGGGAAACCCCACCTCAAGGGGCGTGAGGAGGAATTCTTTTAACTGAAGAGATGGAAAGTGTTCTCCAAAATGAAAATCTGCATATTCAGAGGACACTTCTTCCCCTCCCCGGGACCTGTTCCTTGCTCCTGGTTACTGCCAGGACTCAGAGCGTGTCCAGGGCTGCAGAACACATGGAGCAGTGCAGGAAACAAGATCAGGAAATCCTGCAGTGCTTTGAGTTGGGAGGGACCTTAAAGCTCATCCAGTGCCACCCCTGCCATGGCACAGACACCTCCCACTGTCCCAGGTCACTCCAGCCTGGCCTTGGGCACTGCCAGGGATCCAGGGGCAGCCACAGCTGCTCTGGGAATTCCATCCCAGCCCTCCCCACCCTCCCAGGGAACAATTCCTTCCCAAGATCCCATCTAAATCTACCCAGTTCCACCTTAAAGCCATTCCCTGTGTCCTGTCCCTCCATGCCTTGTCCCCAGTCCCTCTGCAGCTCTCCTGGAGCCCTTCAGGCCCTGCCAGGGGCTCAGAGCCCTCCCTGGAGCCCTCTCTTCCCCAGGGTGAACAATCCCTGTATCCAACTGATCTTTCCTCATAAAAACTGAGGGCATCAGTGGCACAAAAATTTGCATTCAAAACTGACATCTGTCCCAGACTGAATGCTATAATAAAATGAAGATAAAAGCCTTCATTTGCCTCTTAAGCAACTCACATGTACCTGCTTTGAAAAACCCCACAAAATTTCCCCCCTAAATAAAACCATACTCCAAATGTACTAAAACAGGCAGTAACCGAGCAAGCAGAGTATTTAACAACCTGCTTTTGCTCCAGAGGGAGAAAATCAGGTGCAGAATTTGAAGCTGGGCATTTCTATGGATTTAGGATGAAATAAAATGTCATTTACACTTGAGAGCTTCTCCTCGTGTGGCCAGGCCCGAGCTCACCGCAGGCATCACCCCAATCCCCAGGACAGTCTGCAGGAGCATCGTTGGAGGCTCTCCCAGCAACCCTGGCTTCTGAAAGGAAGGAGAGAAAACTGTGTAAATGATTAAAATAATCTGTCCATGGTTATTTCTCAGAACTTGGCATCATCTCTCTTTTCAGCTCAACTAAACTGTTCAGTTATCACAGAACCGCAGAATGGGTTGGGTTGGAAGGACCTTAAAAACCCTAAATAAAAATGATTTCTTTTCGGAGTTGTAAGATTCCCCAAGTCCAGGGATGGCCTTACACTGTTTGCCTGCATGCTGTCCATCTTCAGCAGCTGCTGCTGGGGCAGGGCCAGGTGGGCAGGGCTCTGCAGCAGCAGGCTGGAGGCACTCCCCAGAATGGAGCTCTGAGAAAGGATAAAACAACAGTTAGTGCAGAACACAACAGAACTGAGACATTTTCACACTGAAGAAATGGAAGATTTTGAGTTAAGACAGCAAAGAAAAATAACAATTTCCTCCACACAACTGATTTTGCTTCGGAGAAATATGCTGCTATGGTTTCCCCCACAACAATCGACATGAAATCCTACTCCAGAGCCTTTAAAAAGCTGACAAATCCCAGTGCCTGCAGAGAAAATATTAACATTGTTTATTCAAAATATTCTGGATCGGTTTGCCACCACAACTGAGCCACTTATTAATAACTTTGGGGCACTACCTTCACACTCTGCCATTGGTATATTCAGCATTAGGAGCTCTGGCCAGCAATGAGGTTTAAAATAAACTTTAAAAGACAACATGATTTATGTCACAGGCCTGGAACTGCTTGGCAGCATCATCTGCCAGGTAAAATATAGGTTCTTCTATAGGTTGTTGTACAAAAATAAATATACAGGACACTGTCAAATCACGCCCAGTACAGCTTTTTTTTTTTTAATGGGGGGGTTGTGGTTTTTTTTTTTTTTTTTTTTTTTTTTTGTTTGTTTTGTTTTGTTTTATTTTTTAATCTCCTCCGTAGGAAATATCACCAAAACCAGGGAATGAAGACTGCAAAACACCTCCTAAATATTTTCAAACCCTTTTTTTCAAGCCTAGGCCCCTTTGTGGTAGGGTTCAATTCCCCAGGAAAAAACCCTCTACGCCTAAAATACGATCTGGACTCAGAAATGTGCCTTTTCAAACAAACATGTGCCATGTCTTGATTAGTTCTGCTTTTATTTTAATTGTCTCAGTAATTTCCAGGAGAAATTATCCAGGGCTGTTCACTGTCACCACTGCCAGGGGCTGTCCCTTCTAGACTTGGCCACACCAACAAAGCAAAGGCAGCAGAGGTCCAATTGCAAAACTTGCAGAAATAAAAGAGTGGAAAAATCAGTTTGGTCAGAAGCCTCAGAGAAAAGGCTCTGCATTATAAAAATTGAACAAAGTGCTGGAGGACTGAGGAAAACATCCCTGAGAAAGCTGAAAATGCATTATTTTGGCACAGGGTAATTTATAACTAAGAGAAATTAAAAGTAACGAGATGGAAATGAGGCTACCTCCAATTGAAAGACTTTTGGGTGAAGAACCTTCAGATTCCCTCTGCTGAATCCTTTTTTAGTAATTAATTTTAAATGGTTCTTCTCATTAGGAAAATATCCCTGAGAAAGCTGCAAATGCATTATTTTGGCACAGGGTCATTTATAACTAAGAGAAATTCAAAGCAACGAGGTGAAAATCAGACCACCTCTAGCTGAAAGACTTCTGGGTGAAGAACCTTCAGATCCCCTCTGCTGAATCCTTTTTTAATAATTAATTTTAAATGCTTCTTCTCATTACGTTACTTTCCAACCCCCCGAATATAAAACACAAACCCAAGACATGCTGGGAGGTGTTTCAGTGACAACACTGAATTTCAGTACAAATCAACAGTGCCCTGCTTCTCTGGCTTTAGACAATGCTAATATATTATATATATATACAGTACTAATATATATAGACAATACTAATATATATTATATATATAATTCTAATATATATAGACAATATTCATATATTATATATATAATACTAATATATACAGACAATACTTATATATTATATATATAGTACTAATATATACAGACAATACTAATATATTATATATATACAATACTAATATATACAGACAATACTTATATATATAATATATATATAATTCTAATATATACAGACAATACTTATATATATAATATATATATAATTCTAATATATACAGACAATACTAATATATTATATATATATAATTCTAATATATAGAGACAATACTAATATATATTATATATATATAATACTAATATATAGAGACAATACTAATATATATTATATATATATAATACTAATATATAGAGACAATACTAATAGATTATATATATATAATACTAATATATAGAGACAATACTAATAGATTATATATATACACTACTAATATATAGAGACAATACTAATATATTATATATATATAATATTAATATATATAGACAATACTAATAGATTATATATATATAATATTAATATATACAGACAATACTAATAGATTATATATATATAATTCTAATATATACGGACAATACTAATAGATTATATATATACAATACTAATATATACAGACAATACTAATAGATTATATATATACAATACTAATATATACAGACAATACTAATAGATTATATATATATAATTCTAATATATAGAGACAATACTAATAGATTATATATATAATACTAATATATACAGACAATAGTAATAGATTATATATATATAATATTAATATATACAGACAATACTAATAGATTATATATATATAATATTAATATATACAGACAATACTAATAGATTATATATATATAATTCTAATATATACAGACAATGCTAATATATTATATAATATATAAATACTAATCACCCAGGGTCAGAAAAATGTGCATTACAGAAGAAATTGGGATCATCAAATCCCTGCCAATAAAAGCTCATGAAACACCAGGAAGCTCTGAGGAAGAGAATGAGACTTGGAAGTGGCAGGACAGAGCAAACACGGAATTATTTGGCTGCAGCTCTGCCGAGGCAAAAAGCACTGGAAGAACCTTTGGATCATCATTAATCCCACTGTTAATTGGGTAAAACATCCCTGTCCCCAGCTGTGAGCACCAAACACTCACAGCGCCTTCCAGGGAAGCACAGGCTGGAGAGAGAGCAGCAGGAACTAAACACACCAATGGAAAATGTCATTTAAATTAAAAAATAACCCAAAGAATGATGTACTTTTTATATGGAAAAAAGCAACTCATTGGATAGGGTGAAATTAAATTTATTCAAAATTGATATATTCACCTACCAGTTTCTAGAGAAAAAAAAAGAAAAGCAAAATATATTTAACAAAAAGTATCTCTGCATTTTAGTTTGGTCTTTTTTAAAATCTCTGTGTTTGCCAAATGAACAGGAAAAATAACTGATGCTGAAGGGGATTTTATTTTTTAAATGGGAATTTCTGAAACATCCGAAATAGTTAAGGCCAAGTGATTGACTCCAGCCCCTTGTATGTGTTTGTGTAAATCCCTACCACGAATATTAAACTCAATTTTTGGCTCCTGGCAGAGCTAGAGAAATCCTTGAGAGAAGCTCAGCTCAATAACCCCAAAGAATGATGTACTTTTTATACGGACAAAAGCAACTCATTGGATAGGGTGAAATTAAATTTATTCAAAATTGATATATTCACCTATCAGTTTTTAGAGAAAAAAATGGAAAAGCTCAATATATTTAACAAAAATATATCTCTGCGTTTTAGTTTGGTCTTTTTTAAGACCAAATGCATTTAAATGCATTTAACACATATTTAAAGAACTAAGGAGGAAGGAAAAGCAAACTTTTTTAAGATCTCTGTGTTTGCCAAATGAACAGGAGAAATAACTGATGCTGAAGGGGATTTTATTTTTTTTTTTTTAATTTCTGAAACATCAGAAATAGTTAAGCCCAAGTGATTGACTCCAGCCCCTTGTATGCATTTGTGTAAATATGAATACGGAATTCAATTTTTGGCTCCTGACAGAGCTGGAGAAATCCTTTTCCCATTCTCCATTTCTAGCACAAACTCATCCCAAAGATCCTTCCCATTATCTTTCAGGAATTCTGGTGTCCATCTGGAAATTAAGGCGCCCTGAGAACCTTGGGGGGTTTGTGAGTAAGAAGTACCATCTGCAAATCCCATTTTTATGGCACATGCAGCACATCTGGAGCCCTGCAAGCTTTAAAGTGAAGAGAAGGATGCTGAACTTGGTTTGAATCAGATAAACCCAGAAAGTCTCCACGGGAGGGTGGATGAGCTGCTCCAAGAGAAAAGGATGTGCCAGGCTCCTTGAGAGCTCATTTAAACGAGATTTTTTTTTTTTTTTTGGCCAATAATTACAAATTTTCTCTGCAAATCAGCAGCTCAGATAAAATCAGATAAAATAACTCACTTTTGGACAGTAAGCACAGCCTGCTCCCCCCACTTCATAACTTCCCTCAGAGCTTTAACTCTTGATTTTAGCTGCAGTTTCTTAAAACTTCAGCATTTCTCATGTGAACATCTCCCCAAATATTCCTTCTGGTGACAGTTCTTTTGTCACATACCTGATGAACTTTATTCAACTGCAAAAAAGGTGGGCCCACTGCTGAATTGAGGAGGTGAGGTAAACCTGCCGATGCTCCAAGAACTGTTTTAGAAACACACAAAAAAATTTGTATTTTATAAATTAGGCAAGTAAAAATCTTTAGAATTATCCTGTATTTTTTAATTTGCTTTCAAGGAAATTTTCAAGCATACAAAGGTCAGAATAAGGAAAGGTTATGAAACATCTCAATACACTCAGCTTTGATGTAGAATTTCCAGCACAGGAGAGCTCAAGGATCCCCTCCAGGTGCTCCTGAGATTTCCACTCCAAGCCTGAGCTGATTCCAGGCCACAGCTTTATCTGAAGTGCTCTAAACTCAGCTCTAGTTCAAGTGTTTGTGCCCTGAAGTGGTCACTGCCCATTTCTGTGTGACTCTGTCCAAGCTCTCCCCCACTCCATCTCCTCATTCCCCAGGTCCTGTTCTGAGCACTTTCCCCAACTGAAACGTGAAATTTGTGTTTATTTTGTGTTATTGTTTATCCTGATGAGAACCCAGAAATGTTTGTGGCTAACGCTGCAATAAATGCTCTGCACAACTGTGGCAGCAGCCAAGAGAATAAAGATTTACATTGGGAACAGCAGGAGAAAGACTCAGGCTGCAAAATTCAGATCTAGAATCAGATTTAAACTTACCAAAGTCTTGCAAAAGACATTTCTTTCGGAACCTATTTCTAATCTGGACATTCAGAGCCCCTAGAGTTAATAGCAGGATATTTGTAGGTAACACTGAATTGTACCCAAACACAGGAGTGTAGCAAAGCACCTCCTGCTCTGCTTTGATAAAATGTGAAATTGTCTACACAAACACACTGAAAGCGTCTGCACGGATTTTAAAACTCTACTTCTACTTCTCCCCTTTGCCAAAGCCTCGCAGCACTAAGAACAGGGTTTAATTTTGAATTGTTTGAAAAGAGCTTACCAGGTTTAACAGCGTGGCCACGCAGCTGGGGCTGCAGCAGCATTTGCAGCATTGCTGGATTATTAAAACTTTTCATGATCTGCACTGGATTTGGCTCTGGAAGCAAGCCTTTCCTATTGTTCCTCATCTCCAATAAAGAGAGACACAGAAGTGTTAGAAGCAGGAGCAAACAAGGAATGCATTTCAATCCCTCAAACTCGTGTGATGACAATGTACACATTTCAGCAGACACAGGAAAAAACCCATTTCCTTCCCTGTTTCCTGCCTTTTTTCCTCTCCAATGAAAAACCTAAAAAAATATCCCAGCAAAACTTTCAGCACATTTCTTTCTTTGCCTCAAACCCAGAGTTATCACTTCAGGAGAACACAAAGGGCACTGTTGCCATGAGCAGCATCTCTTGTAACAGACTCCTCATCTCTTTTCTAGAGATGTGCTCTGAGCTGGCTGAAGTGAGGAAACTCTTCTGCCTCTCCATTGAAAACAGCTCCATGGAACACTTATCACATCCAATTTTCTAGGAAATTATTTGATAGGACATGTGGGTGTAAAAAGCTTTCTTCTACCTCGAGCATGAAATGAACCTATTTCTCCTGCCTTGAAATTTATCTTAAAGCTGACAAATTCTTGCCTCTCCGTTTTAAACCAACTTTTACCTTGTCCAATGACTCATTCCCAATCACTTTTGTTTGAAGTGGAATGATTTCTCTTACAGGAGATTAAATTCACCAAAATCCTAGAGCCATGTGGGTGCAACTGTGGTGTATTACGGATATATTTTATTTTCTTCCTGGCCACCTCAGCCTAGGAAGGAGCCTGAACTGGGCTGGTTATATAGAATCCAGAATGGTTTGGGCTGGAAGGGACCTTAAAGGCCATCCAGTTCCACGGGCAGGGTCACCTCCCACCATCCCAAGCTGCTCCAAACTCCATCCAACCAAACCCAAACGCTTCCCGAGCTTGGTTCCTTTTCCTGCGCAAATCCCAACCCCGCTGTGCGGAGCTCATCCCGAGGAGGTCCCGGGGGTCTCACCATCCTCTGCGCGGCTATCAGGGCGGCCAAGGTGCTCCTGCCCGGAGCTCCAGGGGCACAGAAGGACACCTGCAGCCTCCTGCCGTTGATGGTGACGCCGTCCATGGCCCCGCGCACGCTCTCGGCCTGCTCGGCGCTCTCGTACTCCAGCACGGCGAAGTCACCGCTGCCGCCGTCCTCGTCCTGGGCAAACTGCAACGACAGCACTGCCAGGGCCCAAGGAATCCAGCAATTCCAGCAATTCCAGCACTATTTCACCTGTCCCCTTCAAGAGCTGACACAACCTGAGGCTGATACTTCCCCAAACCATGAGGTTTCTTTCTCATAAATCATTGGATATTGCATCTTCATCTTATTTGGCATTCACAGTTATCTATTCCTGATTATCTCTTCCATTCCCACCTTCACTTCCATCTAATCTCATGGAGAACTTCAGCTATAAAACGCATTTAACACATATTTAAAGAACTAAGGAGGATGGAGAAGCAAACTGTAAATACAGCTGGATGCTACAACCATTTTTATTTTGCAGGGTAAGAATTATGAACTCATTACTCTTCATTTTTCCAGCCTGCAGTAATCAAAGTGTCATTCATCAGGGTGCACGAGAGCTGCTGAAACACACAACAATGCAAATTGCACCAATATCTGGAGCCTTTTGGGGCAATGTGGAGTCTGTGGTGGTGTGGAATGCCAGGAGAAGATGCCAGACTGATCAATCAAGCAGACTGGAAAAGAGCTTACGTGGCAAACGCTGCTCTGGCCTTTGTGTGCAGAGTTTGAGAGAGAATGAGCAGATTTAAATCAAACAAAAAAACGGGGTGAGAAGGGAGGGATGAAGCTTAGGCAAAAATCTCCAGGCCCCAAATGAATGGGAATGATAAACTGATATCAGCTCTGATGTGGAAGAGACAAAACCTCCTCTAGATTTCAGTGGATAAAAACAACCTCAGCCCAACGATGAGGCCCCACAAACTTACACCGACCACTGAAATACAAATGTCAAAGATTTGGGAGAAAAAGAAGGTGGTCAGATCTTTAATGACATTGTTAAAGTCTGGCCTTTGGGCAGAGTTTGATATTTATCGAAAATATTTTGATATATAAATACCCACACAGATGTGTATATGCCACGTAAATGTTTGTGTCTGTATTTTATATTTCTATTTTCTTTTGATACCAGTTTAGGTGCAGTGGTAAAGACCTGAGGTACTTGCGAAAAGAAGGGTTTGAAGCTATGGAACATCTGTATTTTAGTTTCAGCTCAACTGAAACACAGTTAAAATCTCCCTTAACGTGTCCAAATGCAACCACCAATATTCTCACAAAGGATTCAGGAATTTTTAAACTTCCCAAGTAAGCAGGCACTGAAAAAAAGCTCTTTATCCCTACCCAGATAAGGGTGGAGATCTTCCAGTAAAAACTTAAAAGTTGGCAGAAAAAAGACTGAGGTTTTCTGGTCCATTTTGTTGAAGCAAAGGACAAAACACATTTTTCCTAAATCCACGTGTAAGTGTTCAGCTTCAGCTCTTCCTGACAGAACATTTCTGCTGTCGATAGAGGAGAAACCAAATTGATTTTATAAAATGGTAATTTTGGAATAAGATGAAATCACCCAGAGTTTATTTCATGAGTTCAGGTAGGAATTTTGGGCAAAAGATTGCATTTATTGATGAAATACTGCCTGAGCTCCAGCAGAACTGAGCAACAAGAGCTACACTGAAGTTTTCCAGAAAAGAACTTCAAAAAACCCCCAAAACCTTCTCCCAGTCATTCTCCACTGGAATTCCTCCCACACTGGGGTTTCTCTACCCTGTCCTCTCCCAGTTTTCCTCTTGTCCCTACCCATCACATCACATCCTCCCTCTTTGCTTTCTCCACCTTTTCTTGGGTCTTCCCCCTCCTCTTTTCCTTGCCCTCGATTTTCAGGTCATCTCACACATAAACCCATAATTAATTAGCACTGTTGTGATGAGAATTCATCCACTCTCTTCCCTTTTTCATCTACCAAATCTGAACTATTTGTTTTCCTACCTCCTGTATTTTATAGGAGCATTTATTTAGTGTTATTTACTCATCTAATGCAGACACAAACACTCTCCTCACCTACACCAGGTCTACATATTATTATGAATTAAGAAGGTAAAAGTCAATTTTTAAGGGCCTCTAACTGCACAGCAGAACCCTGGCAGTGAAATCCATCTTTCTTTGAAGTTCAGAATTTTTATAGGATGTTGAAAAATGGTTGGGGGAGCTGATAACAGCCCCGGGATTATCTGACAGCTGGAAAAAAATCCCCGAAGGAAAAGACTTAAAAGGATCAATCAGTTTAGCTAATTAAACAAAGATTGAGGAGGAGACTTGATTACAGTATTTAATACCTTCTTACAGGAAGAAAATAATGGGGAGCAAGACTCCTTAATTTAGGCATCAGTGAGGTGAGGCTGAAGCCAGACACATTCACAGGCATGAGTTCAAAATATCCAGGAATGGGCATTTTCTGGGAAGAGTTAATTCCAATCCATTCACCTCCTGGTGTGTTTGGATCAAGCAAGGCTAAGGATTTACTTTGGCCAACTACAAATTCCTGGGGCTGGAAAAGAGCACGGAGGAGGATGTGAAGGCCTGCAGGTGGTCAGGCTGATGGACCTTCTGCTCCAAGCTCTGCCTGCTTATCCCCAGGGCTGATCCCTGAGCTGCCTTCCAGGAGACTTAAGGGAAAAAACAAAAAAACCCCCCAAAAACAAAACAAAAAAACCAACCCCCCGCTCCCCCCTCTCCAAAAAACCCCCAAAAAACCCTACCCCCCCCAAACAAACAAAAAACAAACAAAAAACCCCCAAAACACAACCACAAAAAACAAAACCAAACAAAAAACAAAACAACCCCCCCAAACAAACAAAAAACAACAAAAAAAACCAAAACCAAGACCCCCAAAACAAAACCACAAAACCAAAAAACAAACGAAAAACAAAACAAAGCCCCCCAAACCAACCAACCAAAAAACCCCAAAAAACAACAATAACAACAAAAACAAACAAACAAACAAACAAACACCCCCCCCCAAAAAAAAACAAAACAAAAAACCCCAAGAAAACAACCCTGCAACTGAAATCTGAGTGACTCCAGGAAAGCTTTCCCTCTGCTGCCTGTTTGGGGTGATCTGAGCCACAACATTTGTTTGTGATCTCTTATCTCGCAAGCCACGAGGATGAGAAGGAAACCTTTCCACTACAAAGGAAAGGATCTACCTCTTCTGTGCTTCCAAACTTTCCAAAAGATGCACCACTTCTATCCCTGGCAACACCCAAGAACCAAGCCGGAATCTTCCTCAATTAGGGAAAAAACGTGTTAAATATTAATGTATTCATTATATGATGTATTTTTATATCATCTGAGTTGCACTTGAGGAATCCACAAACTCTGCCTTTCTCCACCAAGCAATAAAACCATCAGCAATGCTTACTTTTAAAGGTCTCAAAAATAAAATTATTTTCAATAAATGACATAAGGGGATGTCTTACAAACATTTTGCTGGCATTTCATGGGAGTGGTGTCCTGCAGAATTCCCAAACACCACGGATCAATCACCCCCATGAGTGAAGCATTTGTATCACACCTCACACGGCAGATGCACAACAGTTGGGTGATTACAGGAGAAATAAAAGTGGAAGACAGCAGGAGTGAAGTGAGCCAACTCTGCAATCCCAACCTCGGTTTTCCATAAGATAGAAATTCAACATACCTGGCAGAACACAGGTTTGTACTTCAGCGAGAAAGCCTGGATCAGTTCTTTCGAATCAGCGCAGTCTTTTTGTAATTTATCCACACAAAGGCACTTGGAGTGAATAAGGTTTGTGGTCAGCTGGTTCACATCCATCCACTGTGCAAACAGAGTGCTCTCCTCCAGCTGCTTCCCCAGCAGCTCCAGCCTGGCCTTGGCTGCAGAGTCCTTCTTCATGTACTCCACAAAGCCATAGCCCTTGGAGCGGCCCGTGAGCTCGCTGTACACCAGGAAACAGCGCTCCACGTTGCCGTAGGCACGCACCAGCTCCTCAAACTCCTCCATGCTGAGGGACAGGGGCAGGTTGGTGATGCACAGCAGAGCATCCGTGGGCTGCAGCTGCACGGAGATCTCCTTGCCGCGCAGGGAGTACTGATGGAATTTGCGGATGGCGCTCTGGGCCTGCTCCCCGTTCAGCAGGGTGACAAATGCTGCAGGAGAGCAAGAGGGGGACATCACCCACCCCAGATTATCTGCAGCCTCACCTCTCCCTCCCCCTGACACCACGGGGAAGAGCTGGACATTCACCCCAAAGATGCAAGGGATACATTTTTATATAAATTATATACACATTTATGTCTAAAATCTGGGATTATCAACCGAACATCATGAGCAGTTAACTCAAAAGGTGACTATGCTATGATGTACAATTTCACTCCTCGTAACCCAACTTCATTACTTGTAATCAAACTTCACTACTCGTAACACAACTTCACTACTTGTAATCCAACTTTACTACTCATAGCCCAACTTCACTACTCGTAGCCCAACTTCACCACTCGTAACACAACTTCACTACTCATGACCCAACCAAATTTTATATTTGGGGAACAAAATTAAATGTTCTACTAGCACACTATTATTTACTAAATTAAATATTCCACTGAAGTCGACACATTACAGATTCTACTGAGCATCTTTGATGGCAACATCCACATGTTCTCTCTTTGGGGTTAACAGATCTTTTTTTGAGTTTTCGGTCCATAAAGCATTTCACACAATCACACAGTGCCGGACTGGGGGAGGGAGGCCTCTTGTCCAAGCTGTTCCTCAGGCAGGGTCACCCAGACGGTTCCCAGTATCCCAAGGGATGGAGACTCCACAACTTCTCTGACAACCTGCAACAGTGCTGGGTGACCCTCAGAGGGCGAAAGAGTTTCCTGATGCGAGCAAACTGCAAATGCATCTGCAGCTGGGAGGGTTTTCCTCTCAGGCACTGTGGTTTGTCCAAAGAGAGGCCTCAGGACAGCTTTCCAAAGGGATTCAGCCAGCTGAGGTCAGCTTTGTCCCACAGGGACACTCACTAAGGAGTACTCCTGAGAGGGACCAGAGTGGATCAAAAAGTTCTGACCAACACCAGAATGTTTCCAACTTTCCACTGGCTTCAGGGGAAGGTGCCAAAAAAGGCTCTGAGGGATACCAGATAAGCTGTGACAGTCCATGCCTTCATACACAGCACATGATGTCCCTCACAAAATTCAAATATACCAAAGCTTGAAGTTCTCACCTGTTCTTTTATTCCTGTCCACATAACAATACTTGATTTCATAATCCTTAAACAAGTCGTGGATTTCCTGCGAGAGAAAAGTACAAGTAACATCACCTAAATAAGTCACCAAACCAAGCAAGTGTATAAATTCATCCTCATTTCAAACAAAACCAAAAACGTACCCAACAAACAGAAAATTTCACCATAGAAACACTATCAAATATTTGTTTTTAAAGGGGTTGGTTATACTGCTGCAGCAGTGTTTTTATCTCACATAAAAAACCTGGCTTACTGCGTTTGATTAATTTACTTTTCCCTCTCTGAGGTCACATAAACACAAAAGGGCATCCTGTCAACTGCCTTTTGATAAAGACAAATAACATCACAGCTCATTAAATAGCAAAACCCTCTCCATTTCTCTGAAGTACAACTGGCATAGTTAAAATACCACACGGACAAGGAATACTTGGCAGCATCACATCACCAAATGTACTGAGGGCAGCAGTGCTGCCCCAAAACCCAACAGTTGCTTTAGTTTCCTGCTCAAGTTCACTTAAATAGATTTTCACTCTTAATAATGGATATTCTTTCACCAGCAGATAATTGTGGCCAGAGTACCCCCTGGAAAGTATCCTCTATCAATTACTGCACAGATGCTCCACAGAGAATCGATCCCAAGAGTGTTATTTGCTCCCACTAATTAATGGGAAGAGAGAAGGGGTGGGTAAGGGCAAATCCAAGAGGAGTTTGCCACAGCTATTCCCAAAAAAACCAAGGTGCCTATGCCCCAAAAAACCCACAAATGATTTTTAGTTCGGTGATGACAAGGCAGAGATGAACACTGATCACCCCAAGGAGAAACCAGGAGTAGTAAATTGGATATTTATATTATTTTAGCTGGATAAATCCCATACAGAGAGTGCAAGATGATTTCATCAAGCAAAATAATCAACCAGCTCTGTCTGAAAGTTTAATTGCAGCCAATTTCCAGCAGCCCAGTGCAGTTGCCAGTTTGGTAATTCAATCTATGGAGCCTAAAGGTTAATTGGGTTCTCTGTGAGAAGTATCAGGTGCACACCTTTTAGTCAAGAGAGCACCAATCTCTGGTTTCACTACTTAACAGCTGTCAAACACTGCATGAATAAAACATGGCACCATTTCTCCAGCTACCACACGTCCTCGAATGAGGTGTGATAAGGATGGGGTTTCTGAAATGCAAGATATGCCCAAAATTCAAGCCAAGCAGGGGATTTGAGTGTGGACACCTCTCAAACAAGAATCAGATGGTTCTTTCTCAGTCATGGGAGACTGAGAAGACATTTTCTGCACAGTTCTGGCAGCTCAGGTGTGCTGTGGCACTGAAGACTCCAAGGAAATTATTTCTGTCCTACTCAGAAAAAGAGGGACATGTTTGCCCTTTGGATTTCCTGTATTATTTTACAAGAGTAACACTGAAGGTTTTATACGATGATTAGGTAGCAGGAAATAGGATTTCAAACAGATCTGAACAGTCTTTTGAAAGTCATCTGTGTATCAGATGATTCCACATGATTTCCAGTAACTGCCTGAGATTTTGAGAGGAAAAACAGCCCCTGCTGAACAACTCTTTGGGGGATAATTATGAGGTCTCATGTAAAAAATGATGAGAATAAAAGGGAGATTTGAAATGAAAACCCAGAAGTTTTAGTAAAGATTTGAACACCAACTCCCAGAGGTGGCTGCAAACAGTGCCAGGCTTGTGCCAAGGGCTCTGCCAGGAAGGTTTTGCTTCTTGTGCTCTTGTGGGTCCTTGGCAGGGCTGAAACCTTCACCTGTGGGACTGGGGTTGTGCAGGGGTTCAGTGAAAGCATTTTTCACATAAACACTGTTTGTGAGGATTTATAAAATAACTCTAGAGAATGTGTACTCCTTCCATGAAACAGCTGTAAATGTATCTGTGTTACAGAGATTTTCCTGCTTGCTAAGCCAGCTTCAACTCAGGCACTTCTCTGAACTTCACCTCAACACCTTCCAGCACTCAGGCCTGGTAGAAAGAAGGAACAGTGCTACCATTGTGATGCTGTTCCCAGCTCCTGCTCCCCACAGCTCGGGGCAGAAGTGTCAGGGACAGCAACACCATCGCTGTGTCGGACCCAGCGCTGATCCTGAGCTCCAAGCAGCTCTGCAGCCCTGGGCCAGCAGGGAATGTTTACTCTGGAGGAGAAGGGGGTCAGCCAAGTCAGGTAGATCCTCTGCCGCGACCCTATTAACTTGCAAGGAATGTAAGCACAGGGATGTTTCCCTGAGAACGGCAGAAACAAACAGCCGCCCTGCTTCCCATTGCCGGCGCTCTGCCGGCCCTGCGCGGGGAGCTGCTGCACCCCAGCCCAGCGGGCAGGGAGCAACCCTGAGCAGGGGCCGCAACTCCCAGGGGTAAAGCAGGAGTAGTGAGTTCAGGGTGGTATCACAACTGAGCAGGGGCCGCAACTCCCAGGGGTAAAGCAGGAGTAGTGAGCTCAGGGTGGTATCACAACTGAGCGGGGGCCGCAACTCCCAGGGGTAAAGCAGGAGTAAGCTCAGGGTGGTATCACAACTGAGCAGGGGCCGCAACTCCGAGGGGCAAAGCAAGAGTAAGCTCAGGGTGGAACCACACCTGAGCACTGCCTTAACTCCGAGGTGTAAAGCAGGAGTAAGCTCAGGGTGGTACCACACCTGAGCCTTGACTCCAAGATGTAGTACCTCTGGTACCACACCTGAGCACTGCCCTTAGCTCCGCGGTGTAAAGCAGGAGTAGTAAGCTCAGGGTGGAACCACACCTGAGCACTGCCTTAACTCCGAGGTGTAGCAAAGCAGGAGTAGTAAGCTGTGTGTGGTACCGCACCTGAGCGGTGCCCTTAACTCGGAGGTGTAGCAAAGCAGGAGTAGTAAGCACAGTGTGGTACCATACGTGAACACTGCCCTTAACTCCGAGGGGTAAAGCAGGAGTAGTGAGCTCAGTGTGGAACCACACCTGAGCAGTGGCCTTAACTCCAAGATGTAGTACCTGTGGTACCATACTTGAGCACTGCCCTTAGCTCCGAGGTGTAGCAAAGCAGGAGTAGTGAGCTCAGGGTGGTACCACACCTGAGCACTGCCCTTAACTCTGAGGTGTAAAGCAGGAGTAGTGAGCTCAGGGTGGTACCACACCTGAGCATGGCCACCAGCCCCAGTGCCACCACCTTGTCCATGCTCCAAAATCTACATCCAAACCCTCCAGTGACAAACAGCTCCTCCCAAAGGGCTTTTTCCTCTTTGATAACTGAAGTAATCTGCTAATCTACAAAAACTGCCTGACAACTGCCACAGTAATCCTCATTTAACTGCATCCTATCAAACATGGGACACTGAACATCCCATAAACAGCAGCAACATCTACCAACTTGCTGAAGGCCCGAGTGTCACACATCAGACAAAGTATATTCTGACAATAAAAATATTAATAAAAATATTAATTAATATCTCGTCCCTTCCAACCCAAACTATTCCAGGATTTTGTGCTCTTGGAACAGAAATATGAACAAAAATGCTTAGCTACTTTACAGGCACTTAAACCTTTAAGAGCAGATAACCTTATCATCAGTAAAAATTAAAATCGTAACCAGGAAATAATCAGCTCGTACATAAAAATTAGCAGAAAAAGCAAAATCAAATATATGAAAGGGAGTTTAAGAGAAATCATTCTTAATCCTTTAAAAACTGTATTCTTTACTACTGTAAATGTGGTCTTGAAATGCTTCACTTCTTGCCCTGTCCTGTCTTGTCTTGGGTAGAAGAACTGGCAACTTGAATTTTTGGCATATACAGTCAGAAATTTGCACCCCCGAGGCAGAAAGAATTTCTTAGAGTGGATCTTTGTCCTTTAGGGCCTGCATTGTTTTAAACACAAATGAGAAAGGGAGTCATTCACAGGCACATTTATCAAATTAGTAAAGATCAGTGGTTTATTTCTAATAAAAGCAGCTTTTTCTACCCAGAATCTCACGATGCAAGGGAAAAAATACCCAAGAAATTCTCTAGTGCTCACCTGGAACAATACGTAAAATACATAAATAATGTATATAAAGCCTATAGCACACCAAACCCAAGTACTTTTCTGTCTCTAGATGTAAAACTCGACTTGATATTAAATGTAATAACTGTGCTATTCTGGCAACAAAATATTTAACAATTCTAAGGGTGCCTGGCCAGATTTCTGCAGTGAGCTTTAGGGAAGCTTCCAATATAAACACTCTACAAGCCTGGTCTATAACTTGGCTCTCACTGAGCAGCTGAAGGCCTAAACTTCACATGCATTTTCTGGAAATGGGAATCAATTAAGTTTAAAGTAGTTACTTGGCTAAGCAAGAAGTTTTAAATCATCTCTCAGCTGAAAAAAGCCTTGTTTCCATTTGTGCAGGCAGGGCAGGAAAAAAGAGAACTTCTCAGAAAAAAAGCTTTACATTTACAAATGATATAATGGGGTGTTCATTTAATTCAGATTTTAGACCACTCAATCTGTGAGTCCATGACATGACACATGCATTTCACTGCAGATATTAAAGAAATAATAATTAGTAAACAAGAGAATATTGACAGAGTTTAATGTAGTAATATGTTACTGAGGAGAAAACCAACATTCTGGGTGTACTGGGTGGTGTTGAGAGCTAAAAGAAAGAGGGAAAAGGCATAGAAAGAGGTAACTTGAGAGAGCAAGAGCTAAAAGCAAAAGAAAAGCAATAAAGAAAATCCAAATATGTACATCTTAAGGCATGAGAGCTGCTCCCTCTCCACAATGTGCCTTTCATGTTCAGGCAGTGTGACAGAGGAGCAATGAAAACACAAAGGCTCTTCTGCTTAAAGGTCTGGCACCCAACAGATTGGGAGAGAGCACTTCCTCAAATCATCACACCTCATTAAAGGCTTTCCATCAAAAAGGAACAAGGAAAAATTATGGCTAATCCAGGCAGAGAGGGGGAAAAAATGCTACAACCCCAGCAGAAATAGCATCATGCTAAAGAGTGATTTGGCTTTTGATCAGGAACAGACAGCAGTGAAAAAACCTGGATGGGTCCATCAGGTCCCCAAACACCAAACCAATCCCTGTCCCAGGTGGACTGTACCAATTTGTGTCAACACCTCAGAGTTCCATCGCTCTCTGGATTCTGTCACGCCCCAGGAGAACCACGGGGTGTTCAAATAATTAAGCAGCCCTACTTTGCTGCATGTCCTACATTAAAGTAGAGCGTCCCCTCCATCAGATTTATTTTTTAGAACTGTAACATGGCGGCATTTGGGGATAATCAACCAAAAAATGGTTGGGAGCAAGTGCACCTTGCACTGCATCTTCCCTTATGTGCAAAGAGGGGAAGCAGAAAGCCCCCAGCCCTCGCTGGGCAGCTGATCTTAGCAGAGACCACCAGAGATTTGGCTGCAAATCTCAGTCATGATAAACAAAAAAGAGAACCCAAGGGTCTCATCTTCCTAGCAGGAACTTTGTGGGATAGGAATTGGTATCCTAGAGAAACAGTGAAGAGCCACCGCCCCTAGAGAAGTTCATCAGCCATAAATAAGGAGCCACTAACAGCAAAAAGACAACAAACTGGGGGAAACCAAAACTAATTCTTCTGATCCACTGGGGTAATTACAGAAAAAATCCAAAATAAACAGAAGTTGACACCATGGTTTTGGGATAGGATAGAATTTTGTTCTAATTGGTTCAGTGCTGTGTTTTGACTTTAGGATGAGACTAATGTTGATACCATGGGATGTTTCAGTTGTTGCTAAGCACAGCTCACTCTAAGCCAAGGACTCTGCAGTTCCCCATGCACAGGTGCACGGAATGCCAGCAGGGAGCAGAGCCAGCCCAGCCAAAGGGATATTCCACACCACAGAATGTCCTGCCCAGGATATAAACTGGGAGCAGCTGGCATCAGGCAGTGGGTGCTGAGCAAACACACTGGGCATCACTTCTTTCCCTTGGCTTTAATTCCTCTCTCTGTCTCTCCCTTTTATTACAATTAATATTAGTCTTATATTAATTTGAGATATATTACGCTATATTTTGCTTCCATAATTAATTGGAATTATTCCCAATTATTTTTTCCCTGATTCTCCTCAGCACCAGAGCAGTGGGGTAGTGAACAAGTGGCTGCTGTGGTGTTTGCCTGCTGGCTGGGGTAAAACAAAAAAAACCCAAAAAACTCCAGCAAAATAAAACTTCTGTTTAGTGAAGTACAACGTCACTTCCACTCTGGTCATCCCAAAGTTCTTGGCATCTCTTTACCAGTAAAGGAGAAAAGAAGGTATTATTTCCTTCCTTCCCTCTGCTCAGAGCAGTCCTCCTGCCTCCACAGCACTGGAGCAGTTTCAGGAGTTCCAAGGACCCTCTGGTTGCAATTTCTGCTCTTGCATCACCCCACGGGACCGTGCTCCTTGCTGCTGGAAGGGCTGATTGATCAGGGGTGGTGGCAGGGACAGGCACACACCAAGGCACTCCGAGAGACTCCCAACCAAGAGATCCCTGACTCAGTGCCAAGCACCAAGCAGAATAAAAGGCATCGCTACAACCACGCTCACTTTTAAGTCTCTTGGCAGAGATTCTTCCTACAAACATCAGTCTTACCACACCACCACATCAGAGGCTATTAATGCTAACAAGAACAGAGTCACTATCTGATATTCTTCACAAGGACAGACAGCAAGGGGACAATCTTACTGTAAAACATCCCATATCGCTGCCCTGCCCTAATAAAGCCATAAAATGATTGCTCTGCTGAGAGCACACGACATTTCCCCACTCTCGCAAGAACTGAGCTGGAGGAGTGTGACCTGCAAAGGCTGAGGAGGAGAGCGGATCATCCCTCTGGAGACACAGCCCATGCCTGAAAGAGACATTCTGGATCCGAGCTGGGAAGCTCCACGGATAAACAGGAGAGCCTCCCATGACCCTCCACACAGCCTGGACCACTCTCAGTACTGAATTCTGCTTTTGAGACAGCAGCCACTGCTATAGATGTCAAAGATCTGAAGATTTAGAGAGGTCAGCAAGAGCCTATGGCCGTTTTTAGGTCATTATCACACCACTGTGCTGGAGGAATCCCATGAGGATGAATTTCGGGAACTAACTGCCAACTCTAGGAGACTTCAACACCCATCAGTTTGCCAACTAAACAGCAAATGGAGGCTTTGCCTTCAAGAACAGTGAAGATGTAAATTGTTTACCACAGATCTGCCACAAAAACCCTTACTGCATGGCTGCAGTGAGAGAATTGCCTGAACAAACACTGATCCTGCAGGTACCTATTGGTAGGTTGAGCTCTGTTTGGTTCTAAAGAATGCAAATCTCATTCAGGTTCAGAAACCTCATGGCTAAGGGACATTTATTCTGCGACCTCTAATGTATTTTATTTTATTTAGTTTAGCACAGGTGGGAGGGACTCCAAAGGTAATCAAAGATTACAAGCATAATAATAAAGTTAATATGCAGCTACCACTGGCAGAGGAACTATATTTGTTATGTAACTTCATAATAAAAAAATAAGTTTTTTCCTACTTTTCTGACGAAACTGAGTATCTCCAGCAATTTTTCACTTCAAAACTATTTTGGTACATCTTGGCCTCACTCTTCACTTGACAACAAATGGCAGCAAAGCCAACACCCCAACACTCAGAGATGAATAGCTACATTTATGAAAACCTATTCTGGGAGCCTTGGCTGCATTTCAGTGATGTTCATCTGCCTCTTGACAGCAAATAAAACTGGCCAGGTCAGAAATAGTTTATCTGATTTTACTTGGCTCACCAGTTACTTCAAGGAGAAAATAGAAGACAAATCCATGTTTTCCAAGGGTGTTAATTGGCAGTAAGAAATGTTAAGTTTCATGGTAATTTTGGAAATGCACAACAGCCAAATACACAGGTAGACTTAATGAGCCTGACCACAAACACACTTCTTTCCAAAACTGCCCCAGGACAGAAATTTTCTCTCTATAGCACAGTTCTTCTGCCTTTACGTGCCAACATCTGTAGCTCAACAATGTCAGAAATTAAAACGACACCTTTTCAATTCCATTTCAGGGTCTGTACGCGGTGGCACTGCTCTACAGGGCAACATCAGAACCTGACATATGGAGACAAAGGCATCAAAACGAATAGGCAAACTTCCCGAAAATTCCGTGGCTGCCAAATTTGACCTTAACATTGCTATTTCCTCGTAGTGCACACTGGCTGAGCAAACAACGCCAGACTTGATGGGTTCCACACAAGTGAATTCCCACACGGGAATTCAGGAAGGATTTGGAATTGGAGCAAGTGACACAAGTGGAGTGTCAGAGTGCTCCTGTCCCGGCCATCCACAGCAAGCATCTGGTGACACACCAGCAAAGCCCTCTCTGTCAACACTGCCACTTCGCGAAGACACGACGAAGATTAGCAGCGTTCACCAAGCTGTGAGTTTGCTATCGATCAGCTCATCAGGCTCCTATAAATAGAGGTGCCTAAAGCACCCTAACAAAGCTGTCATCTCCAAACTTTTAACCATCCCCGAGCCCACCGCAGCAGGGCCAGACACAGCGAGAACAAAACAGGCAGAAGTGCAGCGGCCAGCTGGGTGCCGAGGCTCGGATTACAGCGAACGCCGAGAGAGCCTCTCCAAAATGAATAGTCCCTTTTTGTGCCGGAGTTATGCAGAAATCGAGAGTCTGCACGTGCTGCTCTTACCCGCAGGTAGTAAAACCACCTGTGCTTTGGGGAGGGGGAGGCAGACGAGGAGCAGAGCAGAACAAAAGCCGCAGTTACCTTTTTTTTTAATACTCCTGCATCAAGTTGTGTGTCTGGAGCTCGCGAAGTGACTGTGCAGCTAAATCACCTCAGCATCTGACTCACAGCACTCGGCTGAAGAGTTCAGCGATCATCTCCTACCAACAGCAGCAATTTGAGCGGAATTTTCCTAAACCACCCTCAGACTGCGGAAAACCGCTTTCCCTGGCTACGTCTGGCTCACCTCACAATAAAAAGAAGCCAGGCTGGAAGCTTTTTCGTTCCGATTTCGCCCCGAAAGCGGCCGTGCTGCAGTGCCCTACCTGCGCACACAGGTGCCGCCTCCCCCGCTAGCGCTCACCGCTCCGAGCCCCCGCCTCGCTGCCTCCGGCCCGGGCCGCGACCCCCGCGCCCCCCGGGAACGCTGCCCGGCCAGCCCGGCGTGGCTCCGCTGAGGGCGGGACGGGCGAGCCGGAGCCGCTCTCCGCAGGTAACAAAGCCTCCCCACGCAGCCGGCGCCGTGCGGGCAGCGCTGAGGGGAGGCAGCGCTGAGGGGAGGCAGCGCTGAGGGGAGGCAGCGCTGAGGGGAGGCAGCGCTGAGGGGAGGCAGCGCCCCGCGGCCGCCAGACCCCGCGGGGGAACCGGGGCTGCCCCGCGCCTCCCTCCCTCCCTCCCCGCCGGCCCCTGCCTGAGGCGCGGGCGGGAGCACGCCACGCCGCCGGGCGGCTGCGGGCAGCGCTGGCGGCCGTACCTGGCTGCTGCTCTCGGCCGGCAGGTTCCGCAGCAGGATCTTGCGGCGGTTGCCCAGCTCGCGGCGGGTGCTCGCCAGGCGCCTCGCCACCTCCTCGGCGCTCAGCGGCGGCGGCTCCGCGGGCAGCGCCGCGCCGCGCTCGGCTCCCGCCGCCATCTTGCCGCGCGCCGGGGACCGCGGGGGGAGCGCGGCGCTGGGGCCGCCCCCGCCCTGCCCCGCCCGGGGGAGCCTGAGGGAGCCCCGGGCCCGGCCCCTCACGGCCCCTCACGGCTCCTCACGGCTCCTCACGGCCCCTCACGGCCCCTCACGGCCGCCCGACCCCGGCCCGCCGAGCAGGCTCGGGCCGGGCTCGGTGCTGCCCGTAACGCAGCTCCGGGCGTGTGCGGGGATGAACGGCAACGCAGCGGGAATTCCACTGAGCGGGGCAGGTTGGAAGGGACCACGGATGGGGCATCTGCTCCGAGCTCCCTCCTCCTGCAGGGTCATCCCAGAGCACAGGGCACAGGACTGTGTCCAGACAGGTCCGGAATATCCCCAGGGAGGAGACTCCAGAGCCGCTCTGGACAATCCATCACCCGCCCAGGGAAGAAGCTGTGCCTCCTGTGCAGGAGGAGCTCCCTGGGCTCAGTCCGTGCCGTTCCTCTGTGCCACTGCTGGCCCCAGAGCAGAGCCCGGCCCTGCTCTGCCCCTCCCTGCACACAGCCATGGACAGCCAGGGCTGAGGGCCATCTCAGCTGGGGCTCCTCCGGAGGCTGAGCAGCCCCAGCTCCCTCAGCCTTTCCTGGGCACCATGGGCCATGCTCCAGGCCCTTCTTCATCTCCGCAGCCTCCGCTGGCCCTGCTCAGGAGCTCCTGTCCCTCTGGGCTGAGGATCCAGAGCTGGACACAGCACTGCAGGGCTGAGCAGAGGGGAGGATCGCTCCCTGACCTGCTGGAAATGCTCTTCCCAGTGCACCCCAGGATGCCATTGGCCTCTTTCTGCAGGACACTGATGGGCAGTGACAGCTCCTTGTCCATCAGCACCCCCAGGTCCTCCTCCTCACTTCGTGCCCATGGTAATGCATCTCCAGGTGGATTCTCAAAAGGACTCAAGCACTCTGGAGGACACTTGGGGCTCTGAGGTGAAGGGAATCACCCCAGGATCCATCCTGATGGAGGCCAAGGTCAGGGTACCATCCCTCTGCCTCCCCCAGCAGGAACCATTCCCCAAACCCCCATCACTGACACTTTCCTTGGATACAGATCCACCCGGAGAGACTGAAATACAGAACAGCAGCAAAATAAAGCAGATCCCACAGAGAATCAGTTAGGCTGGAAAAGATCTCTGAGATCATCGAGTCCAACCTGTAATTCTGAGTGAACCCAAGAGCTCCTTGAGAGGTCAGCAGGCACAATGGCCCAGGATGATCTTGTCCTAATTCTATTCCTCATCAGAAATGTGGCAAACTAATTAAAACCCATGAAAATGGGTAAAACAGCACCTGGGTTCTGCACTGGTGACACGGGGGACGGGCACAGGGCTGTGACCTGCCATAAAAAGGAGTCCAACATCACAACAGAAGGACAATATTTCTGGGAATCAATATAAAATAAATTTCCCCTTCCGTGAAGTCTCTGTCCATAAAAACATTTCAGTCTGTTAGTCAGCACCCGCTTTAAAAAATAAAATAGGTTGTTCTCCTGGAAAATCCATTTCTCCTCTAGCATAGTTCCTTGCAGTGTCATTTACAACACAGTAAATTTAGCTCTTAACGTTGTCATCATTGCTATAAATGAGTGAAGAATAATTTAAATATTTGTCGCCATTTTTAGACACAAGGCCAACCACGAAGAACAGGCAAAAGAGAATCCAGACCTGAAACATAATAGTCTTAAAAAGGAAGTTGGAAGAACACTTGGAGTCAAGTTGGGTGTATGTAACTAAGTTCTTATCAAGAAAATCTTAATTCTGATGGATAATTCTTGACTAGGTTTAAGGTGCCATTATAAAGATAAGATTATCAGTTAAAGATTAGAAAACTCCAACCAAATATGTGATTTTAGAAATTGCTTTAGCCCAAACCAAAGCAGGTTAAGAGTACAAAGTATCTTGGACTTTCATTACTTCTAAAATGAATTTTAAATCTACAACAATCAAAGCATTTTTTTGTTGATTAAGAGTAATGTACCCATCCACAGCAATTACTTTTGTAGCTCTCCCAAACTGAAGATTAATTTCCCGTGCTTCTGCATCTTTGAAGTCATACCAGCCATATATGTATTTAATTTTTATGGAATGAGTGCTTAGAATTGTGTCACAAATATTCTTTTGGAATTCCAGCTGCAGTCAGGCATAATTGTCCAGGCTGGGCTGGTGGAAGGTGTCCCTGCCCATGGCAGGGGTGGGATGAGATTGGATTTAGGGTCCCTCCCAACCCAAACCAGTCCAGGATTCTGGGATTCTACACCCAAAGGTACAAACAAATTCAGATCTCTGCAGAAAAAGCGAAAGCCAAGCTGAGAACATGACCCACCTGATATCCCCAGGTATTTGAGACACTGGGAATGTGTCTGTGAGCTCTTAGGCCAGCGACTGCTCAGTGAAAGAGAAATGGAAGGATTACGTGTTTCCTGCAGGGGGGACGTGGAACCCATCAGCAGCTGCGTATTCCATCAAAATCCCAGATTACCATCACCACTTCATGTCAACAACACATAAACAATGCCATTCCCTTCTGTCCCTACTGTTCCCACTGCTTCCTGCTCCAGCTGCTCCTTTGTTTCATTAAGACGCTGAGATTTTGAATCCAAAAGATGCAGATTCAGTTTTCAACACCCATAATTAGTTTGGTGATGATCACCCAGATGCTCAGCAAATACACACTGCATCCTAAATACACCAGAGGTGCCAAAAGGAGTTCCTTCATCCCATTTTTCCCTATGAATCTCAGTACTTTTGGCATTCCCTGTGCACCATTCCACGACATGCCCAAACATGGGATGTTTCTTTATTCCCCTTCTTCCATCCAGGCACAAAAACTCTTTGCCAAACGTTTTCTTTTCGAGTGGAACCTGCTGGCTGTGAATTTGCTGTAACCCTGCCCCTGAGAGTTAGGAGTGATGGATTATCTCAGGGTCAGCCTGGTGTGCAGCTTCTCCTCGGTTCTTTAACTCAGTGGCCTGCAAATAAATAGCAAAAAGGTGGGAGAGTTCAGAGCTATAACTTACAAAGTGAGTAACTCCTCCAAGGAAATCATTACTGGGCTGTGCTGTAATGGGCTATTTTGGGACCTGTGGTCTCTGCAGTAGAATCTAAAACCTTTGTTGCCTAATACATCATTAGCAGATCCGTGTGGTTGTGTCTAAAGGCAGCAAAAAAACCGAGTAAATATTAAAATAAACACCACAAAGCAAAGCCAAGTTCTTGAATAATAACTGAGAACAAAGGAAAATAAGATCAAAAAAATACAAGTACAGTTCTCATCAATAAATGGCCCAGATATTCACAGGGGAACCTCTGCAACACTTCCTCCTGAATCAATGCCCTCCCTGCTTTAAATCACCATTCTTCCCACACAGGCTTTATTTTTCCTCATTCAGCCTCAAATTTAGTCATTACTTATTGGCACAAAGTGCATTTTGGCAATTTTAGTATTAAAAACCATTCCAATGTTCCTTGGATTCCTGGCAAAAGCAGGTCCAGCCCCACATTCCTACCAGGAGTGTTTTCATTGGCCAGCCCATGAATGTGCTACAAATGGTAATTCCAAATCATTTTGTCTCACATTCCCTAATTTTCTAGGAACTGGAAACTGATAGTGAGAGTTCACAAGGAATAATAAAATCATTTCCCATCAAAAAATAGGGAAATCATAATGCTGGCTGAAAGCTTACCATAGGATAAATCACACATCTCCATTTCTGCCTCATTTCCAGCTCCTTGGATCTGGCTAATTATAAACTTGGAGGAAATTTGCTGGGATGAAGGGAGGAGCTGGGATGTACTGGGAGGGAGCAGGCACAGCACCAGCGATTTGTTTGGATGTGATAAACCAGTCCATGATTTCTCCCTGCCAGCACAGCCTGGAATTTCAAACACCCCCACAGTATTTTCTCCTTAAAAATGCTGTAACTTGTTACACGTGGAAAAAACTTGTCCAGTATGGAAAACTGGCCTAAAGGAAATAATACAGGAGAAACTTTCCCAAAAAAATTTATGAGGCTTTCAAATGTTCTGCCACTCAGTTATAAAGAGGTTTCCATAGGAACTGTCATCCAGTGTTCTGTGTCTGACTTCTCCATGTTCATGAAGAGTAAAAAAAATCCATCCCCTTCCTGTTTTCCACGTTTCCTGGCTGAGGTTTTTTGCCTTTTTTATGGAGTTTTCCTTGGTCCAGCTGCAAAGGAAATAAACCCATTAAGGGGGTTGTTAGTATTAATTTGCAGCAATTAGCTCATGTTGTTTAATTACTCAACCTTTAATCTCGCATGTGATTTGCATACATTATGCCAAGAGAATGGATATTGGGAGCAACTTTGGAAGTGTCAGAATGCTGGGAAAGTGAAAAGAAGGATATTAAATTTTGGATTGCATTCCCAATTTCCTGTTGCTGCTGCCAGCCCATCTTGGGGTGCCTGCCCCATTTCATTACCTCCGAGTGCAGTGGAGGAGTTGAAAATTGGAAAAATCCATCGGTGATGGCCAAACTGGAAATCCTTGGCAGTGTGATGGTTCCAGTGGATTTAAGGGAAGAGCACCACCTCTGGCAGGACCTTGGCTGCCAACACCTCTTCCTGCAATTCTTTTCCTGCAGAGTGCCTGCGGAAAGTGCTGACCTGACAGTTTTGGAGGCTGCTCCCTTGATCCATGGCTAAAGGGATAAAGTGCCAGCTCCAGGTGAAGGTGGGGTGGAGAGATTCCTTCTGCTCTGTTGGCCAACACAATCCCTTCCCTGCTGGCACTGCTGCTGTCCCAGGAGAGGCAATCCCAGCACAGGGCACAGGCTCAGGCAGTGCTGAAGGGGAGGATTTGTGTCAGCTCCAAAACCCTACAACAAACCAGGATGGCTCCTTCCCAGAGCGGCCCCATCCAGTGATCCCACCAGAGAAACCAGCCCAGAGATCATTCTTTCCACAGGATTCAGCTGAGGCCACTGTGAGCTGAAGAAAACCTCCAGATCCAAGCCGTGTTCTGCCTGTGCCATCCCATTCCTGCTCCTCCCAACGCTGCTGTTCCCAAGGGATATCCACGATCCCATGGGATCTTCTCCCGAGGTGGGACCAGCAGTGCTTCTGCACAAGGGCTGGCACTGCCCCAGTTGTGCCTGGCACCTACTAACGCGGCAGGCCTTGGAGAACTTCACTCTTGGACTGGAGTGTCCAAATTCCACTGCAGCCCTGGCTCCAGGAACTCCAGCCCTCCTGGGCCAAGGTCCTTCCGTGCTCAGCTCCAAGCACAAAGCAGAAAATCATCACCTCTCATCACAGCCAAGGGCTGCAAGTCAGGAATATGAAATATTCCATGGCACTGATGTTCCTTTTCCCCAGTTAGGCTCCCTGGCAAAGAGGTTTGCACAGCAAACAATCCAACGGTGCCCGAGTTAACTGCTGCAGGAATTAATATTCCAAACATCGCTGACAGCCCAGTGCAGGCTCCTTTGAAAATCCCAGCCATAGCTGGGAATCTCTTTTACAAACAACTGAAATGGGCAGCCAAGAGCTGGGAACGCTGCAAATTAATCTTGGAACTCGCCAACAGCCTTTTGGATTACCTGCACTCTATTAGATCCAGTACTTCTGCATCCTATTTTTTTCTCCCTTTTCCATATTTGCTGCCAGCTTGCTCTCATAGTTTTTCCTCTGACAAATCCACTTTCTCTCCTCTTGCCCATTTCTGGGTCACTTCACAGAATAAAGCCTTTGAGAGATCTCCCTTTGCCCAGTTATAGTCACAAGTCCTGAATTCCCATCCATCCTCTCTGCCCTTGCCAAGGGCAAAGGATAAAGATAATATTTCCTGGCTTAAGTGGCCTTATGAAATGGTCATGGGCAAATTGTACCAAGCTTGTCTTTGCACATCACACTTTTTAGCCAAGCAATAGCATAAATAAATTTTAAAAAATCATCTTAATGCATTTTCCGTCAATATATTCTGCCATAGAAACAGCTTCTCCATGGGCTGGTTCTTTGGATAGAGGAAAAATCCAAACCCTTGGCAGATCTCAAGTACTCCAAGCATGGAGTCAAATTAACATTAATGAACACAAACTAAAGGCAATGCTCATTCTCATTTTAAAAGAACCTTTTTTTGTTGGGAGAATGAAAGAAAACCCACAGGAAATTAGTACAACTACGTTGGAAAAATGAAAGTGGAAAATTAATGGCCATAAAGTCTTATCAGTTCTAGGGAAGGAGGATCCAGGGTTTAACTGCTCCTTTTATGATCTTGCTCCTCAGTCAACACAGTAGAATAATGATGGCGAGGGAAGGCCCCGGCAGAGCACAGGCAATAAAAATGAAGAGCTCTCATCCTTATAAACCCCAATCACAGCCCTTACCAGCTGTGGTATCTTTCCCATTTATTCCTGCTGGGACAAGGTCAGTGCCAGTTCTGGGGTCTGGCACACCTCAAAATCGCTTTTCCCTGTAATTTTCCATCATTTCAAGTTAAGCAGGGCTTTCCAGACCCCCCAAATCAAGAAGTTTGTATGGCCCAGATGAAAACTGAAGAAGCAGCAGTGAGGAGGAGCTCTAGAAAAGCTCTGCAGGCAAAAGCAAGAGGAGTTTGATAGCTGAGCTTCCAAGAGCTGTTCCAAGAGGTTCTGGAATGTTCTGTATTCCTGGCAGAGCTGCAACAGAACCCTGCAAGCACCTTCTGCTGGCATGGGAGATGAAGAGCCCCAAAAAACCTTCTCCTCTGAAATAACATTGTTGTTAAAGTAATGAACATTGTGACATTTTCCAACGCACATGCTTATTAATGATATTTCTGATACATTTGGATGCAAAATGATTTATCCCAGCACCAGCAGGACTTCGGATCCCCAATGACAAAGGAATCCCAGCAAGGCTGACACAGAGGGCATCGGCTGCAGAGCTCTGGGAGCACAAAGCAGAGGCTCAGGGGATTCCTGTGCTGCCTGCTCAGCAAAAAGCCTCCCCCTAATCCTGCACAAACACAGCACAGCAGCAAATCCAGAGCCACTGAGGTTTCGGGAGAGGATCAGGAAAATAAAACCCTTAAATTATTGGCTTTGGTGACTCTAAGCAGTGGCTGACCACTTCCAGAAATGTCATTGCCCAAATAATGACCAACGAGCTAAAAACAGACTTTAAAAATTACATCAATACTGTCATTTATATTTAAGTTTAGATCTTTCAAGGTTGTTGATAACACTGGAGGAACTGGAGTGAATTTTCAGTCCTGTTCAGCCAGAGAAGGAAACTAAGGCAGAATCATTTCAGTGCAGCCACTCCTCCACAGATCTATACTTATATACAGTTTATTTCACTAGAGATTTTAATTTTATACATAGTATAAAGGGGTATCCTGGTATCACACATATAGTTATTTTACTGTACTGTTTAAGAACCATTTTTTTACATAATACAGTATTAAGTACCATATTAATTAAAACAAGTGATTTCTTTTTTTAAAAAAACTACATATAAATGGATGTTTATCATATGCACAGTGCAAGAATGGTTTGATATCACTGTGATCACAAAATGTGAATCTAAAATACAACACTGTGATTTAAAACTAACTGATAATTATGATGCCCTGTGTTGTAGACATTGATTAATCCTTGTTTGAATTACCAAGCAATGTTAAATTTCCAGACAAACAGCAGCAGCTTCTCATTATGGTTTCAAGGTTTCTTCCACAGTAACCCAAGTTTTACAAAACACTGGTTTATCCCTACTCGTGGTCTAAGGAAACAGAAGAATGGCACAGATTCCATCTGGGATTATCCATCTGGTAACTAATGCTAAAGAAATTCTTTATTACTTCCACACAGGAATCCTTTAAGGATGATCGAAGAGATAAAGATGGAGAGGTTTCTGGGCAGAATTCTCAGAATTTTAGTAACAGAGTACAGCATTTCTCCTCTGCAAATAGGAAGACAATACTGGAATAGAAATCAGGCTGTAATATTTACAGGAAACAAGTGTGGAAAAGAAAGCATTCCTAATGTAAACAGCGAGGCAGAGAGGGCTTCTTCATTTTCCCTTTGCAGAGTGGGGCACTGGATGCAGATCAGCTCCTAAGAACAGCTGTTCTCCTGGGAAGAAGCACTTCCCCAGCACAGACTGCACGTGGTACTCGTTGAGAATTGCTAGCAGGTTTTCTCCCCTCCCTCCCCCCAAAGTTTCGAGTTCAATAAATAGTAGAAAAATAATCCTTTACTTAAAAATCTTGAGATGCATTGTCCCAGGTCCTGCACAGCACTGTGGGAGCAGGGATTTTTCCACCTGCAGAGAAGCCAGCAGCCTTCCCCAGCCCTGGCTGGCACTCCTGTGCTCTCCAGCTGCAGATTGCTGCTCTTCCAGTTAAGGAAACCAAACCATCTCCAGCCCTTTGAGCTCTCTCTCTCTTTTCTCTTGGCTCAGCACAACAGGGCTCCAAACTCCAGCTGCTGGATAAGCTCCCAGCCCTGTTCCTGGAGGTCCAACGTGCCTCCTGCTCCATCTGTCTCCATGTTTTGGCAGGTCCATTCATCAAGCACGTTTCCAGGCCAGAGCCAACCTTCCATTCCTCAAAACGCAAAGCTCTGAGCCTCAGTTTGGTGGGGAAGGCCACGAGGCTGTCCCTGGGGAGCAGCAGGACCCCGTGGCTCCGGAGTGGTGGCTGTGGTGTCCTCAGCACTCAGCATCCACGGTGTGCACAGTGCCAGCAGCCTGCAGGTGGTGGCTGTGGTGTCCTCAGGACAGTGCCAGCAGCCTGCAGGTGGCGGCTGTGGTGTCCTCAGCACAGTGCCAGCAGCCTGCAGGTGGTGGCTGCAGTGACGTCCCTGCAGGTGGTGGCCGTGGTGTCCCCTCAGCACTCAGCATCCACGGTGTGCACAGTGACAGTGGCCTGCAGGTGGTGGCTGCAGTGACATCCCTGCAGGTGGTGGCTGTGGTGACCTCCCTGCAGGTGGTGGCTGCAGTGACATCCCTGCAGGTGGTGGCTGCGGTGTCCCCTCAGCACTCAGCATCCATGGTGTGCATGGTGACAGCGGCCTGCAGGTGGTGGCTGCAGTGATGTCCCTGCAGGTGGTGGCTGTGGTGACCTCCCTGCAGGTGGTGGCTGTGGTGACCTCCCTGCAGGTGGTGGCTGTGGTGAGGTCCCTGCAGGCGGTGGCTGCGGTGTCCCCATAGCACTCAGCATCCACCGTGTGCACGGTGACAGCGGCCTGCAGGTGGTGGCTGCAGTGACATCCCTGCAGGTGGTGGCTGTGGTGACCTCCCTGCAGGTGGTGGCTGTGGTGTCCTCAGCACAGTGCCAGCAGCCTGCAGGTGGTGGCTGTGGTGACCTCCCTGCAGGTGGTGGCTGTGGTGACCTCCCTGCAGGCGGTGGCTGGTGACAGTGGCCTGCAGGCGGTGGCTGCGGTGTCCCCTCAGCACTCAGCATCCACGGTGTGCACGGTGACAGCAGCCTGCAGGTGGTGGCTGTGGTGCAGGGGAGGGTGGTGCAGGCGGTAGTGGTGGAACTTGTGGCTCAGCAGCGCGGCTGTCTGCGGTGGCGTGTCCAGCTCCAGGTCCTCGTCGTGCGCCCCCACGTCCACGCCGGCCGACAGAGGGTCGTTGTTGCAGGGGGGGTTCTCGCTGTCCTCCTGAGGGCTCATGGTGCTGTAGCCTGGGGACACACGGCAGGAGTGGGGATCAGCAAGGCTGGAGGCTCAGAGTTCCCAGGGCTGGCTGGGCAGCCCTCATGGGATCACACACAGAGTGCTTATAAAGGGTGTAAAACCATTTTCTTAATTGAAAGAACAAACCCCAACAAACTCGTCCTCTCCTCTGGGTCTACAATGGATCCCTTTCCCTGCCACTCAGTACTCCCAGAGCTGCCTGTGTACCCTTTATGGAATCACACACAGGGTGCTTAGAGAGGGAATAAAACTATTTTCTTAATTAACAGAACAAAGAAAACCCAATGAACTCATCCTCTCCTCTAAGGCCACAATGGATCCCTTTCCCTGCCACTCAGTACTCCCATGTACCTTTTATGGAATCACACACAAGGTGCTTAGAGAGGGAATAGAATTATTTTCTTAATTACAGAACAAACAAAACCCAACAAACTCATCCTCTCCTCTAAGGCCACAATGGATCCCTCTCCCTGCCACCACTGCTGGGGATCTGTGGTTTGTGCCACCCCAAACAGTAACACCCCCACGTGTTCAACAGTTTGTAGCAACAGAATTGCTGGCACTGATTTCAAACCAAAACATAAAAAATACCACCCCCAAAAAATGTGTTAAGATAGAACCTGGATTTTTAAACAAACAGTAAATAGGTGGGATCCACTCCCAGTACCTCTATCCCTACCATCCCCATCCTCCCTGGGAAGGATTCCCAGTTATTGTATCTGCAAGCAGCAGAATTTCTTCACCTCCTCCTGTTGTGTTTTATTTTTAAAAGGATGAGAGCACTTTCACCTGTTGGCAAAACCCAAGCACATGTGTTTAGTGCTGGTCAGCTTTCCACAGCTAACAAATCTATGGTCTGCACCTGGGAAAGGTTTCACACAGCAGGGCCAGGAGGCCAAAGGGTACTCACACACACAGCAATTAACTGCAGGCTCTCTTTTGGCTAAAATATCTGCTGCTGGAGTGTGAGAAGGTAAAACTCAGCTCAGGAGTGATGAGACATCACATTCCCTGGGAAATCCTAGGGAATGGTGTCACTGGGAAGGCAGCTAGCAGCCCTGGCTTTCCCAGCGAGGAATCCATCTCCTAACAGGTCCCTTGGAGATGTTCTGTCCCTTGCTCTGGAGCAGGTGCTGCAGTTCCTGGCAGATTTGGATTTATGCAAACCAGCTGTTCCCACTCAGACCAGGCTGCAGGACAAAAAACTTCACCTCATCATTTCTAAATGCAACAACACAGATGGAATTTAAAAGGAGAAAAATCTTGCTTTAACTGGAAATAAATCCTTCTCAAAAAACACAGACTAAAGGCTGAGGAACCACTGGTGCTCCTGAGCATCTCGGTCAGGTTTTCAGCTGGAGACACCTAAAAGGAGGGTGGCAAAAATAGCAGCTGAGTCCCCAAAGCTGGCTCCCATTTCCCATGCTCTGAGTCAGGGCTTGGAGCTGGCATGGAGGAATTGGGGAAGAAGCCTGGGCAGCCCTTTGAAGAAGATGGAATTACAGAAACTAAAAATAGCAGTGCACATTCCAGATGGAGGTAGAGAGCTCCCCTGCTCACCCAGGATGACTAAAGGATGGGAAGGATTTGCTGGGACTGCAAGAAAAGGAGCAAAGGGAGCCTTAATCTGGCAAATCTGCCTCAGCACAGGTAATCTGGCCCCAAATCCAGGGTAATTCCTCCTCGAGCAAGATTGTCTAGGAGACATCTGTTCACCCACATTCCAAGGGTTTGGCCTTTGGGTTTCCTGTCCCAATTCCATTAGTGCAGCCAGTGTCCTAATGCTGGGCTAGGTCTGCTCTAAGGTCCGGGCCTTAGGGAGCTGACAGATGCAGACTGCCTTGGCTAACCCTCCTGCTCTTCATTTCCTAAGAAATTAAGCCTCCTCATGAGTCAACAGCATTACACCCTTCTAGCAGCTTGCCAGATTTAAGGAGATTTAGTCTCAGGGCAGGAGAGACACATCCCAACCCCTGAACCTCATGGTGGCCAGTAATTGTTTAAAAGTGCTGAAAATCATAGAATCCCAAAATGGTTTAGGTTGGAAGGGACATTGAAGATGATCACATTTCAACCCCTGCCATGGCAGGGACACCTCCCACTGTCCCAGGCTGCTCCAGCCTGGCCTTGGGCACTGCCAGGGATCCAGGGGCAGCCACAGCTGCTCTGGGCACCTGTGCCAGGGCCTGCTCACCCTCACAGGGAACAATTCCTTCTAACATCTGATCTAATCCTACTCTTTCAGTGTGAAGCCATTCCCCGGTCCTGTCACTCCAGTTCCCTCTGGAGGAAGAACCTTTTCCTGGTACCCAACCTGAAGCTCCCCAGCAGAGCTCTGGCCATTCTCTGGGGTCTGTCCCTGCTCACCAGAGCTCTGCAGAGACCAGAGCTGTCCCTCAGGAGGATGCTGAGAACCCTGGGGAGGTCTCCCCTCAGAACAAACCAAGTGTCGGAACTGTCAAGAAGGAGCAAAGGTTTTTGTCTGGCTTTAGTTCTGGCTGCCTCATCCCAACAGGAAAGCGAGCCCCCCAATCCTCAGAGGGATCACAGAACCCCAGGACTCACCGTGGTCGCTCTCGGTGCCCGAGCGGCCCCAGTAGCGGCGCCGGCGCTCGGGGCTGTGCGCGTGCCGCTCGATCACCGCCGCGATGAAGCGCGTGTTGCTGACTGCGGAGACACCGAACACACGGCTCAGAGCTGCTCTGCCGGGCAGCACCCAGAGCAGCACCCCGAGCATCACCCAGAGCAGCAGCCACTGCAGCACCCAGAGCAGCAGCCACTGCAGCACCCAGAGCAGCACCCAGAGCAGCACCCACTGCTGCACCCAGAGCAGCACCCACTGCAGCACCCACTGCTGCACCCAGAGCAGCACCCACTGCTGCACCCAGAGCTGCACCCACAGCAGCACCCACAGCCGCAGCTCCCTGCAGCCCAGCAGCACTGGTGCCCCACAGGGCACTGCCCCAGAGCAGCAAGAGCTGTGCTTCAAACAGGGAGCAGGTCAGCATCCTGCCCAACTCATCCCCTGGGCCAGTCCAACGCTGAGGAACCGTGGCAGCTCTGCGAGCTGACTCCACAGGAAACAAAAAGGGACGTGGAGAAGCAGTAGATGCAAGCCATGAAGCTCAGATATGCTGATTTTTCCATCTCTGCGTGTCGACACAGCTTCAAATCTTGAGCATTGTTTCAGCGAGGGCCCAGAGCTGGGATCTGCTGTGACACTGGAGCTCCCCTGGAGTTCGGGTGCACCAGCTCGACTTACAGCACCCCGGGAATGATCACGCAAAGGGCCACTCTGACTCAATGGCAAAGAACTACAGGCATCCCAAATCAATGCAAGGAAGATTTACTGCCATGTTTGCTGACCACACTTGCCAGACTTGGCTTCTGCTTCCCAAGGCTGAACAAAGGGAAGAGCTTTCCATACCTGTGCTGTCAAAGCTGATCAGAACAATTTCTGGAAGTGCTCATGACAGGGGGTTATAAGGGACAAAACTCCTCCCCATCTAATGGAGAATTATCTTTTAAAAGTGAAAAATGGGATTTTTCAGCATGAGACTAGAAGTGCCCTGTGTATTTGAATTAAAACATTGTTCTGTCATTTTCTACCACTGATCAGCGCAGGGCCTCCTCACATATTCAAATCTAGCGTATTAAAAAACAAATGGCTGATTTAATTTCACAGTTCTTCACAGCACAGTGGTTTGGTACTTACTGATTCCTCTGTCTTCATGGCTGTCATCGTCCCTCTCGTCCCTATCATTTTCCAGGTTGGACATACGCACTGACATTTCTACACACCGTTACAAACAGAAAAACACAACTGGTGAGAGAAAAGTTCTGCATTGTTTTGCTGCCAGCTGTCACCCCAGTAACAGAGTGGAAGCACTTTGTGTCACTGGTCTGGACTGGGGGTGCTCTTCTCCCAGCATGGACAGGGTTGATGCAGCAGGAAATCCCACCTCCCCCTGAAAGGGACTCACTTGACAGCTCTGAAGTGAACTGATCCAAAACAGAGCTGGGGGATCATATCTATGGAGGTCACAATTCAATTCCCAGAGTGGCTGGGGGTGGAAGGGACCTTAAAGCCCACCCAGTGCCAGCCCTGCCATGGCAGGGACACCTTCCACTATCCCAGGCTGCTCCAAGCCCCTCCAGCCTGGCCTTGGGCACTGCCAGGTGTTCTCACCTCTGGATCTTTATCTTTCTACCAGTATCCCTTCACCCAGCACAGTTTTTCCTCTCAGCCTTCAGTGGTTTTATCCCTCTATGCACTGACATTCCATGAACATCATCACATGGACCAGAACCAGGAGACACGAGTGAAAAAAGACACATCCCAAACCCAAAGCAAAGGGGTGTGAAAAGTGTGTCACTCCCAGAAGGTGCACAGAGTAAACACACACCATGGGTCTGCCGGGCCGAGCTGCAGGAAGCTGGGATTAGTGTCCGAGCTCTGGCAAAGCTCAGCTCATCTCCCTCTGGCTCTGGGCAGGCTCCCTGGGCAGCAGCAGCAGCTCTGGCTGTACCCAGGAGAGGGCAGCAAGACACAGCCCCTGCGCCAGGCCCGGCGCCCTGCAGCTCTGAATAAACCCGGGAACACCGCGACAAAACCCAGGGGAGAGCTTTGGGGTCACTCTCTCTTTGGGGTCACTTTCTCTTTGGGGTCTCTCTTTGGGGTTGCTCTCTCTTTGGGGTAGCTCTCTCTTTGGGGTCTCTCTCTCTTTGGGGTCGCTCTCTCTTTGGGGTCGCTCTCTCTTTGCTGGGGTTTTTACACCCACCCCGTCCCTCACCCCGAGCTGGGCTCACCCTGTGCCGCCAGCGGGGACATGTGCTGGTGGCTGCGGCGGTGGATCTGGTGCCGGTACGCGTACACGGCCAGCACCAGCACCATGATGCAGCCCATGATGCCTCCGGCCACGGGGCCCACCGGGGCACTCTTGATCATGTTCAGGGTGATCACCTCATCTCCTACAGCAAAAGGGACAAAGCAGAGGGAGAACAACGCCGTCAGTGCTCTGCAGGAAGCTTTACATCAACAACTTGGAACGTGGAGAAGCTCTACAAGGGTTTCTGGGTGTCTGACTGTGCACAGTGGAAATAGGAGAAGGAATTCAGAGAGGGCATCTTAAAGACAGGAATGTGGAGTTACAGTCAGCTCCACAACAGGATTTTCAAAAAGGTGATATTCACCATGTCTGCCCTGCCTGGTGCACTCTGTGCCGATTTAGCACTGGGCTAGGAGGGCAATGTTAGGTGAAGAACCTCCTGCACATTGTGGAACATCACCTGCTCAGAAAGGCTGCGTTACCTATTGCTCCCAAGTCATCCACGTAGGGACTCTTGGCTCCCACGATGCCACCAAAGCATTCCTTCTGGGGGGCACAGTAGGACTTGTCCAGGTGGGTCTTCCCATCGCTGTCCACCATGCACCACTCGCAGTCCAGCACTCCAAAGCAGTCCCTGCGCAGAAGAGCCAAGGAAGGCACAGTTACTTTCCAGTTCAACTCCTCTCCTTTGCAGAGCTCAGTCTGCTTTAGAACCACGAGACAGAGCAAAGCCAAAACCATCTGTAAACCCTCAAGTACTCGAGCTTTGCCAGAAAACATTCCATGGCAGTGCTGAAGTACCGCAAGGGAAGTTACACAGGGAAGCTGCATCTCCCGCATTTTCCAAGTCTGTCTGCTTTGTTTTTTTCCTGCAGCACTCAGCCTGAGCAGAGGGAGAATCCTACTTGTAATTCCTCCAATAGGACATTTCTCCGTGTGGTAAGCCTGGCTGCAGTTCCACCCTTTCTCTGCAGCCTTTGGAAGATGGAAGAAAGGATTTGGGAAGTCTGGTCAGAGCACGGTGTATTTTACCCATCTCAGGTCCCTGGAGACTGCTCAGAGCAAGCAAAAATGAGCCCTCAATGCCAGGAGCAGAACCTCATTCTGGCATCACACTTCTCTATCCTATACATTTTTTCTTTAAAACATGTGAGAAAGAACTATTTCCACTGGATCATTTCCACAGGAGCATATTCTGAGGGGGAGGGGAAGGCCACCTTACCCACTCTCTGTCCTCTGGTTGCACTGGGTGTTGATGCACTGTGGGAGGGCATCCTGCAGGCTGGGATCGATGGCTGTGAAAGTCATGGGCTCCTGATGGACCTCACAGCTCGGATTCCTGCATCGGAGCAAAGAGCGAAGCCTTGTGTCACCAAAGCACTCAAAACACCACCAGTTAAAACAATCTTCTTTACCTATTGTGTGCCATCTGCTTAATTGTACTGAAACTTCTGCCTCTTGGGTGCCCTGCAGGCCAGCAGGACAAACGAGGGGGTTGTTCCTGCAGGGCCCCAGCCTCACCTGCTCTCAGCGTTGGTCAGGTTCCCGGTGCACTCGTTCACCTCCAGTGGGCACTCACAGGGACACTCACACTCGTTCTGCTCCATCCTGCAGGGCAGCAAACACACGGAGAGCCATCAGACACGGCTGGGATTCTAACCCTGTGCTGCAGAGCTCCCGTGGAAAAGGCTGGGCGGTGCCTCTCCTTCCCCGGGACAGCGATTGCTCTGTTCTGTGCCAGGGCTGAGGGTGACATCGTGCCAGAACCTCTGTTACCCACCCCGGGATTCCAAAAGCAGGCAATCCCTCAGATTTCCATGCAAGGATCCTTCCTGGCAGTGCCACAAACATGGGGCAAAACTTCCTGGATCCCCTCAACAAAGAACTGCCAATCCCCAAAAAATCATGGGAATTTATGTGCCAGAAGAAAGGGGCTGACCCACAGGGAACTGCCCTTAAGACACTGAATCTCTCAGGGACTCTTATCCACCCAAACACCCCTGGGTTCAATTTTCTGCCACCCTGGCACAGATACCCCAAGTCCCTGCACCTCTTCCAGGGAGCACAGGAAACAACTCCTTTGTTTTCCCTGATTTTGCACTGATTTAGCTCATGAACTAATTGTGTTCTTAAAAATCTCCATCAGGGAAGAGGGAGGAGTGTCCCCGTGTGGGGCCAGCGCTGTCACCTGTGGCAGTTGAGGCACAGCCTGTCCACCATGCTGCAGGCACAGAAGGCCAGCGAGTCGCAGGTCTCGTTGACGATTCCCACGAAGGCGTTGGTGCCCGGGATCCTGGTCAGCCTGTACTTGGAGCAGTGGCTGCCATGCACCAGGTTGGTCAGGTCACCCTGGGCACAAACAAAGTGTCAGAGGTGCAAAATGTTGTTTTAGGGAGCTGAAGATCTTCCCCTTCAAGGGATCCTACAGAGCTGTGGGGACAGCAATTCATGGGAGCACCAACCTCAAAGGAGAGGCTGATTGAGGGGTGGGTGAGCTCTGCTCCCAAGGTATTTCTGGGTGAAAAGACTTTGCTGAAGATAGAAAACAATAGGCTTAGCTTGTGAAAATGAGGAGATGTGGCAGCAGAGGTGACATTTCACCCCTTCCCGCTGTGCTGGCCATCAGTGACCTCCACAGAGGCTCTGATGGGAGCCACCACCATGTGCTGAAAACCTCCTGAGCCTTAAAAAAAGCCACCACAGCACTGCCCAGCTCCTGCAGGCTCCTTCCTGTTCCTTTTTACAAGCTTCTGCTCCATCCTACACAATTTCCTTCCCAATAAAACACTTCCCACTTGGCATTCCAAGTGTGGGGAAAATGTTTAAGCCAATTTGACATAAATCAGTGAATTCTGACACGACTTGCAAATATTTTCAAATCATTTCCCACCTTCTCCTCCCAGTAATAATTGAAAAGTAGTATTTCAAGAGCAGCTTCTCCTACAGAGTGTAACAGCTTTGGAATAATTCCAGAGGGGTTTTGCCAGGGTGGATCTGTGGCTCTGTGAGGGATGGCAGCCCCTGGTTTGGACTCCTCACAAGAGGAAGCTCACACACGATCCACAGGGAGCACGGAGTGTGCAGGACACCAAAGATTTCACCTCACAAATGGTAGCCTGGGAATGCTCACCAGGAAATGGTTTTATTTGGACTCCTAAGGATTAGTTCTCAGAGACCTCACAGGAGGACGTGACGTTGATCAGATCCAAAGCAAAACACCCCAAACATCGCTGGAAAATCCTCACCCAGCGACAGCAGACAGCCCTGATGCTGCTCCTGCTGGCTGAGACCCTGCAGGCAGCAGCCAGGGCGGGCCAGGATCCCATCCCTAACCCTGGATGTCGGTGGGCTCCGTTTGGGCAGCCTGCATCACTGGGTTGGTGTTTGGAGAGGGGAACGGAGGCCAAGCCACACGCCAGGCTGGCTCCCAGCCCCGCCTGCTGAGCCTGGCAGGGACTTGTGCTTCCACCAAAGAAACCCAACCCAACCAAAGTACACTCAAAAGCAAAATCAGATAGAAAAACACGCTCACCACTAAGCTGGTGTTGAATTTATAGAAGCGCTGCACGGTTCTGTCGCTGAAGCTGTTGCAGAGGTTTTTCTTCACGAAGTTGGGGTGGTTCAGGATGTCGTTTGCCACCAGAGGCTCCTAAGTGGGAAAGGCAGGATTTGATGCCTTTGGAACAGCCACGAACAGCAGCTCAGAAATGAGGGATTGCAGGAAAAAGGAAAAGCAGGCAGACCTTGTGTGTGATGTGCTGCTGCTCCACGGGCGCGTGGCCCTTGGGGTCGATGAGCGTCGGGTGTGCCACCAGGTACCCCCTGTCCTCCATGATGAAGCACCTGCCCCAAAAACACAGCAAGAGCCTCCTGTTAGACCCCCCTGGGCTTCAGGGAACGGGGTGAAATAAAACACGGTCCTAAAGGACTTGAAAAGGTTTCCATTTAACAGGGCCACGAAACAAATCCGCTGCAAAATGTCTCTAAAGAATGTGTTGGGTATTTCCCTGAAGCTTTTCCATCTGTTCCTGCTCCAGAGAGCCTGGGCCATCAAGGAGCTGAAAACAGAGCTTATTAAAAGCAGAAAGGAAAAGCCATCAGTGCATTGTCTGATTGGGGAAGATCCAGAAATGAACAGAGCCTAATGATCTTGGAAAGCTTTAGTAGTTTATTAATTTACTACGTGACTAATTAAAGAGAGATTTCACACTCTCCTTTAATGCTCTCCCTGTTCAGAATTCGATTTTAGGGGTGATAAATGACTCTTGCTCCCCTCGGGGCTGATCCCATGGGTTTCCTACGTGATCCCAGGGAAGCCCTGTGGGATCAGTGTCCCACCCAGGATCCAGGCAGTTCAGTCTGTGCCTCGTCCCTCGTCCCGTTCCCATCAGTGTCCTGTGTGGGATCAGTGTCCCACCCAGGATCCAGACAGCTCAGTCCTGTGTGGGATCAGTGTCCCACCCAGGATCCAGGCAGCTCAGTCCTGTGTGGGATCAGTGTCCCATCCAGGATCCAGGCAGCTCAGTCCTGTGTGGGATCAGTGTCCCACCCAGGATCCAGGCAGCTCAGTCCTGTGTGGGATCAGTGTCCCATCCAGGATCCAGGCAGCTCAGTCCTGTGTGGGATCAGTGTCCCACCCAGGATCCAGGCAGCTCAGTCCTGTGTGGGATCAGTGTCCCATCCAGGATCCAGGCAGCTCAGTCCTGTGTGGGATCAGTGTCCCATCCAGGATCCAGGCAGCTCAGTCTGTGCCTTTTCCCCTCGGAGCTGTTCCCATCAGTGTCCTGTGTGGGATCAGTGACCCATCCAGGATCCAGGCAGCTCAGTCCTGTGTGGGATCAGTGTCCCATCCAGGATCCAGGCAGCTCAGTCTGTGCCTTGTCCCCTCTCCCGTTCCCATGGCCGCAGACAGTGGCGCTGGGGAAGGCGCGGGAGCCCCGCGATGGCACCAACATCAGGGACCACAGAAGGGACACAGGGGAGGCTCAAACCCCACGGGATGTTCCCAAAAGCTCAGCAGGGTGGCAGCCACAGCCCTGGCCCAGTGGGATTCCCCTGGATCCGGGGTTTCCATGGGATTGATTTTCCATGGGATTCCCGTGGGAAGTGTCAGGTACCCACAGCAGCTGGGGGAGCAGAGAGCAGGGAAAGCCTCTCTGCTCTTTAGAAGAAAACTCAGATTTTTTTGGGGGGTTTTGCATTAGAAACACATGGAGGGATGTGGTGTTTGCTCTTTTTCCTGACAGAAAAACCTTAGGGGAGGTACATTAAAAACCCCAAAAACCTGCATTTATGCACAGACTGGAAGCACTGGACCCAACTTCTGCATCAGAATGGTCCAACACTGAGCAATATCCTCAAAATTCCTCATTTAGGGAATGCAGGAACACAATAAAGCCTCTGACCTTGTTGATCAGCAGTAGTTTTTACTGGGAGGGAGCGATGCCAAACCAGAAATCCTGATTTATTTTTACTTTTTTTTATGCACCATAAAATATATAGAAAAATACCCAAACCAGACAAGAGCTGGGAGGATGACAGAAAACCACTTCCCTTCCCAAATTTAGGGTTTAAAAACAAACAAAGAACCAACAGTGATGCCCAAACCACGTTATCAAGTTACTCCAGATCCAAACCAGAATTTATCCCACCCCCACATGACTTCAAAAAAGGAACAATTCAGATACGCAGGGGTCTGACTGAAATTGGATACTCCAGATGAAACCAGACTTCTTCTGCCTAGGCTGTGCTGTGGATTTCTGAGAAAAACATCCCCCAAGTGTATTTTAATAATTGGAGTTAAAATAACTGAGATCCTGTATCATTCTTACATGCTCACAGGAACTAAATAGGTGAAATTAAAACAAACAGAAGAACTGGGAAGTGTGTTCGTTTAATAAAGAACGGCTTTTTTACCCAGGATTTCAAAGAAGTCTAAATATAACCAAAGAAATAAAATCAAATCTGCTATCTGCTGCTTTTGTAATCCTGCAGACTGTTTATTTAGCTGATGGCAGTTTGATCTGGAATAACAAAAACATCCACATAATCTTTATGAGAAGGACAAGCACAAGTTCTGCTGGAAATCAGAGAACACACACTGAAAGTAACAGAATCCTTGGATAAATGAAGTTGGGAACAACCTCTGGGTCATCTGGGTAAAGAAAACAAATGTTTTATTTCTTTTGTGCCTGGCAGGAGCAGCTTTACCTGATTTTGTTCCCCCCATCTTGGTTACAAACTGGCAGCAGGTCCATGAGGACTTTGTAGAAATATCTGAGGGTAAAGTCGATGCCCATCACGGCCACGGAGTGTCCTGAGGACATCTGTGCACTGCAGAGAGGGGGAAAGGGAAAAGGCTTTTAGGGCTGTAAATTATTATTATTATTATTATTATTATTATTATTATTATTATTATTATTATTATTCCTGAGGACATTTGTGCACTGCAGAGAGGGGGGAAGGGAAAAGGCTTTTAGGGCTGTGGATTATTATTATTATTATTATTATTATTATTACTAATAATAACAACAATAATATATAATATATAGTATATAGTATATAGTATATAGTATATAGTATATAATATGCAATATGCAATATAAAATATGTAATATGCAATATATATACTATATTATATGTAGTATATTGTATATTATATATAATATATAAAAATAATAGTATTAATAATAGTAATAATAATTATTATTATATTACCACCAATCATAACAACAATAACAGTAATAATAATAGTAATAATGATTCCTATTTGAGTTTGTCCCTTAATTCCTATTTGAGTTTGTCCCTTGTACAAAGAGCAGAGCAGACAGCCCAGCAGTGATCCCACCCTTCTCCCTCCACTCCTACACAAACCACCACCACCTACAGACATTTGATGGTGAGCAGCAGAAATCAGGAGTGAAAATTCCCCACCCACACAAACAAACGCAGGATGCAGCTGGAATGAGTTACCTGCAGCCCTCCTGTGCTCAGCCCCAGTGTGAGGAATGAATGGGAAGGTGCCAGACTTTGTGCTAAATCCCTAAAACTCCGCAGTGTGGGAGTGATTATGAATGGCAGGCAGAAAATTAGAGGAAAATAAGATTTCTTAGGGTGGGTTTTGAAAGGACGCTGTGCTGTGGTGATGTGCGGCAGCCTGAGGCTGCACTTTGTCCTTTCTCCACTCCTAACAGCCCAGTGCTCCCAGTCTGCTCCCAGTTTGCTCCCAGTTTGCTCCTGCACCCCGGAGAGGGCACAGCCAGGCCAGCCCAGTTCCCTCTCAGCCCTGCAGGACACAAATCCAATCCCAGGGGGTGTGATTTGCACCCACGTGGACCTTACACCTCTGAGTTGCTGCTCTTCAGAATGTACTTTTCTGCATTATTTCACCTCTGAAGACAGGAATAAAACATTTAGAGAAAGAAGATGCTGGAAGGCACAGTTGGACTACACAAGCAGAGCTCTGGCCACCCTTCTCCATGGAAACCCAGCTCTGTTTCCTGGGCTGAGGTTTGTTTGCTTTCAAGAGGTGCAGGCAAATCTCAATTGTAGATAGATAGACAGAGATGATAAAAACCTGCATTTAATTGATTGTTCCCATTTCATGGGGCAGGAATGGCAGGAAGGATGGCAGAGAAGCAGCACAGACACATTTAATGTGTGACAAGGCATCAAACCTTGAAGTTCTGCTCTGTCCTAGCACACATAAAGCCATTAGAACATTGTAAATATTTTAGCTTCATTCTGAAGCATTAAATCCTTCTGCTTTGCTGATGCCAGCTGCATTAAACCACATCAGGTATAAATCTTCCCTTCCCAGCCTCCAAAAGAAGAAATAAGATATCCATAAAAAGGGAACGAGAGGTGTCAGCTCTGGCTGCACTGATGTGGGTATTGAAACCCTCCCAGCAGTCTCTAACGCCAGAACTCCTGTGAGCTCCACAGATTCCTCCCCAGCCCTCTGGATTTGGAGCTCAGGCCTCTTTGGGGATTATAACCACATGTGACTGTGAGCTCCAGAGGTCATATTTACCCAGGAATCACACTCACATCTGCCAAACTTTGTTTAACTGTTCTTTAATCATGTTCTAATAACCCACAGGAGCTTTAAGTTCTTAGAGCAGAGTAAACCATCCCTTGCTAGATAAAAATCAGAATTTTGATGGATTGCACTTCTCTCCTTGCAGAAGTGCTCATTTCCCCGAAGTGAATTCTCTGTGAGAAGCAGCAGGCAGGGGCTGGGGCTGATAATGCTGAAGTCCCACCCAGAGCAGGGGAATCTCTGGGAAGGGTTGAGGAGATCTCCTGTTCTCTGCTGAATTTGGGATCCCTGCTCAGCAGTACCTTTGGGGGCTGCTGGGTGGGGAGCTCGGAAGAGATTCCATGTGAAAAGCAGGACAGGTAACTGCTGTTTGGGAAATTTGGGAGAGCTTAGGGCTGGGCCATGATTTATAGACTGGGCTCATCCCAAAGCTCAGCCTCAGGCTGGGGCCTGGCCAGGAGGGAGCTGGAACAGACACAGCCTGCTCCTCCAGGAGAAAGTCATTCCACAGAATCATGGAACACACTGAGCTGGGTGATCCACAAGGATCATCCACTCCAGCTCCTGGCCCTGCTGTTCCACTAACCCTGGAAGGCTCTTGGAGGTTCACAGGCTTTGCCTCAAGCTCTTCTCCCTCCTGAAGTGCCTGTCCAGAAGAGTTCAGGACAGGAGTTCCCCAATTCCGGGAGCACGGCCAGCTCTGTCCTTGACCCCATTTGTGGCCTGGCCCCTCTGTGCCCTTGGATCAGCTTCCAGGTCCCTTGGAGCACCTCCCTGCTCCTTCCAAGCCCAGCAGGGTAAGTGTGGGAGCTTCAGAAATGTGGAGCTCAGCAGTGGATGGAGCAGTGTTTAAAAACTGCCTGAGGAAAGCCATCCCTCTCCTCCTCCCAATTCCTTGCACATCCCATCTCCTGCTCCTCCACGAGAACTTCCTCACCCATCAATCCTTTTTTTTATAGCTGTTATTACTCCTGTCCCAATAAAGCTCCAGAATTCACACATTCCTATAAAACAGATTTCTCACAGTGCTTCACTGCACCATTTCCACGAGGTCAGATCACATTTCACCAAATGTAGTTGCACTGTTTTAAAATCTTTCTCTTCTTTCTCATGGAGAATAGAGATAAGTTGCATTCTTGTGCTTTCTAATCTCTTTGTTTTGGTACTGGACACATCAGCGTTGTAACCAATCATAATAGGGGGTGGAAAAACTATCAACCAATAATCATTAGACTATTAATGGATATGTAAAGAAGTTTCTGTAAATAAAGTTTCTCTTTTTGCCATCTTGGGTTCTCCTGCCTGCTTCCTCTGCCAGCTTCTGCGAATCCCAAGAAATCTAAACCAACAACCAAAGGCACTTTAAAAGCAGCTCTGGTTTGCAGTTCTTCAGCACACAAAGCCACCCAGCATTTTTCTCTCTGATAACAGAGTTTTCTTGCCTGCCCCACAACCCAAACCCCATTACCTGGAGGAATGGACGGTGTGGCTGATGGTCACAACATACCCAGCCCCTCCCACGTCCAGGTAGGGCCCAGTGAAGGTGATCAGGCCTGGGTTGGCCACTGCATGCAGGTACCTAAGGGAGGCCAAAAGAAATGCTCAGAATTAGGGACAAATTCTGTGACTTTAAGACAGAATCCTTGACTTTCCCAGAATAACAAACACTGAATTCTGCACACTGTGAACAGCCAAATTAATGGTTTTTAATATCAAACAAGTACCTAAGCATGACTGGGACTCTGACCTACCCCAGACTGGCTCAATAAATGGTCCCCCAGTACATCCAACTGCATGAAAAAATCTGTTTACTTCTGCACAGAACACATTTATTGTAATTTTAGACATTTTCCCCCAGAACAATACAGGACTTGGTGCCAGCAGAGCCTCAAAGCAAACACTGGCAAAATGATTACACTGCAAACTGAGGACAAATGGCAGAGCTGAGGCAAGAAAATGCAGAAATATCAGACAGTGATTACAAATTACAACCTCTTCAAACTTCCAGCAGCATAAAATAAGCCACGGTCTTGTCAAATACCTTCCTGCTGTTATAGGAAAGTTTGTAAAACTTTTGGAAATGCTTTTCTGTAAGAAAAAGTGATGGCTTGGCTTCTCCCTGCCCCAGAGCACCATCCCAGGAGCAGCTGAATCCACACATGCTTTACTCCCAGTGCTTTGCTTGCTTCTCCTTCCCAAAACTCGACAGATTTCAGGGAGAAGGTGTCAGGAGAGCTGCCGGGCTGGGATCTGTCCTTTCCCAGCACCTGGCTGCTCCTTCCCACTGATCCCACCCTTTGGAACACGCTCAGAGCCCGCTCAGGTCTCGGCCTCCCATCTGGAACGTCCCCAGCTCTCTGCCCAGATCAGATGCTGCTGCAGAATTAATCCCTCCTTGAAAGCAGGGAGGAAAGCCACTGTAAACAAACAAAAAAACTCCAATATTAACGACCAAAAAGGGCCCAAGGAGCTCAGACACTCCTGGATTAGCTAATCCCTGAAGGGGATGCTCATTTTCTGAATATTTATGTTCCCATCTGCCAGAGCTGGGCTATGAAACACCAACCACGCCACAAAATAAAAAGGCTTGAAATTAGAACCAATAAATGTTTCAGCTGGCTGCATTTAAGCTCTGAGCCTTTTCCCCACGATGAACACATTTTTAACCAAATAAAAAAAACCAAAAAGCCCTCAGGCTACGCAATCAACACGAAACATTTCCCCTCCTGCCCCTTGGAGATGGTTCAAAGCTTTGCTGAAGGGACCCTGAAAACTCTTAAAATAAAATAAAAAGGCTTGAAATTAGAACGAATGAATGTTTGAACTGGCTGCATTTAAGCTCTGAGCCTTTCCCCCACGATAACCAAATAAATAAATATTATATTAATTATATTAAATGATTATATTAATATTATCATTAATAATTTTATATTAGTATTATATATAATATTAACTATAATAAACAATATATAATATAATAATATAAAATATTATCGTATATAATATTATATCTCATATTTTATATATTAATATTATTATATATTATAGATATTGTATATTAAAATATAAAATATAATATAATACAATGCAATGTAATGTAATATAATGTAATATAATACAATGTAATGTAATGTAATATAATGTAATATAATATAATGTAATATAATATAATAAAACGTAATGTAATATAATGTAATAGGTTATATAATAATATATAATAATATATAAGATATTAATATTTTAGTTAATTGAATATATAATTAATGATATAATTGATAATAAAATTAAATGTAATTATAATATATACAATTATAGATAATATATTATAATTATTATTAACAAATAAACAATATATTAACCAAATAAAAAAACAACAAAAACCCCTCAGTCTACGCAATCAACACGAAACATTTCCCCTCCTGGCCCTCGGAGATGCTCAAAGCTCTGCCGAAGGGACCCTCCGAGCTCACCATTGTCTCCTGGTGGGATCAAAGGCTTTGTCCATGAGCGAGCCGGGGTAGATGCGCAGCACCCCGTTGGGGGTTGCTATGTAACGCCGCACAATGTAGCTGTTGAGGCCACTGATCTCCATCTGGGTCATCCATTCATCCGTGCCGTGACTGGTCGCCATCACCTCGTTCCTGACAGAGAACTGCACGACAAAGGCAGCGCTGCCAGGGCTCTGCAGCACTCGGGGAGATCAGAAAACTCCCCCCAGAGTCATCCGGATCATCCAAACTCAATTATTTGGTTCAGGGCTTCTCACACCACACATTCCAAGAAGATTATTCCAATGAAATGTTGGTGGGGTTATCTCTGTGGCTTTTAGTTTGGGTTTTTTTTTACTTGGAGTAAATATAAGTAATGGAGTAAATACAAGTAATGTGCTGCTCACACATCAAATAGAGATTTCTCATTTATATGCCTAAGAACACAAAGGTGTTTCTGCTAAGAATTTAGTGCAGCTTCCGTTTTTTTAGTGTTTGTTTCAAGAGCCACTTATCAAATTGTGATTTGATAAGCAGCTCCTCTCTGCACTCTTAGATTAGATGTTGGGAAGGAATTCCTGGCTGGGAGGGTGAGGTTACCCAGGAAAGCTGTGACTGTCCCATCCCTGGAAATGTCCAAGGCCAGGCTGGAGCAGCCTGGGGTAGGGGAAGGTCCCTGCCCATGGCAGGGGTGGGATGGGATGAGCTTTAAGGTCCCTCCCAACGCAAACCTGTGGGGTTCAGTGAGGGTGGGGCAGGAGGGGTGGCAGGGGTGGGATGGGATGAGCTTTAAGGCCCCTCCCAACGCAAACCTGTGGGGTTCAGTGAGGGTGGGGCAGGAGGGGTGGCAGGGGTGCCCACCTTGAGGCCGGGGTTGGCGATGAGGCGCGTGTTGTCGCTCAGGTAGGCTGTGTAGTGCTCCACCATGCGCTTGGTCTCGGGCTGGCTCAGGTGCTCGTAGGGCGAGGAGAAGCTGCCTGCAGACAGCATCACCGTGGGGCTCTCTGCGGACACAAACACATCATGAAAAGGTGTTAAGAACAAAGCAGAAAGAATTGGCGTTTTGCACACGGGAGGGTCCCTGACATGTGCCCTCGGGGAAGGAATGACTCTGCTGCTCTCTCACAAAGTGCCCAACTCCTTCAGGACACTCCACACTGGGAGGGAGGGCAGAAATGTGGATTTTTCCACCCAGGCACTGACTAAACTCACGCTGCACATGAACTCCTCCCCTTCTTGCTTCGAAACACAGAAGTCACAACATCAGCTCACCTCCTCTGATCTCTGTGTGTCATTTGGTACTTAATGCCCCTGTTCTCAAAGTCTCCATAATTTCTAAATTACTACTTTTTCTAAGATTACAGAAGCTGTTTTCCCTTAAAAGATTAGGGGCTAAAGAAGAAATTAAGTATCCTGTTTAGGTTAGATGTCCCAGAGGAAAATGAAAATGAGCATTTTCATTTCCAGAGAATGAACATCTGGAGGATTCCAAGTGCTCCCCAATAAAAGTGCAGCTGTCTGGAGTGATTTTCAGAACAAACTAAAAAGTAAAATTTCATCATGCAAAATCTGCCAAAGCAGACAGCTTTTTCTTTTTAAAAAGAGAAATGATTATGATGACACAGGGCTGAAGGTCGAGAAGATCTTTACCGAGTATTTGACCCACGGAACCCAAATTCCCTGTGTGGAATGGTCTCCAGAGGAAAAATTCCAGTGCAGCATGCGAAGTGTTCTGCTTTTAGTCACATTCCTCTAAAACACATCCCCACACATGTGCTGCAGTCCCCACTTCCAAAATTCCACTGAGATCCTTCATCTGCTTCCCAGACCAAAGATTCTGATTTTGCTTTGCATGAAGTTTTTCCACTTGACAGCTCAGTTTTGCATTTCTGGGATATTTTCCGTTTCTGTCTTTCTGGATATAAGATAATCAGGACTAGTCACCATGTTAAAGAAGGAAAAATCTCTGTGTTTTAAACAACTGGCAAAGCAATTTCTATAGGTTTGTCAGGTCCCTCCTCCGGTCTGATCTCACTGAGTTAAATTGCAGGGCCACAAAGGGCTACGAAAAATCTCACAAGTGTGCCACTAATCCATCCTGAGACCTCCAAACCCTGCTAAAAACAGAAGTATTTCATTCAGAACTTCTTTGAATACAGATTTTAGGGACCACCCAAGATTTTTCCTAAATATGACAGCCTGCAGTGTAGGAAGTTTATGTAAAACCCTTCTGTCCTTGGGATATGTTCTGTGTTTTAAGTTCTCCATCCTTTCCAGACACTGGAAATGCCATGGAGACTCTCCCTTCTTTCCAGCGGTGTTTGAAATTAGTCAGGAAGAGCAGAACCACTTGAACTTAGCAAAACCTGAGAAGTTTTTAGCAGGTGAGGAGGGTCTGGAAACCATCCCAGCACTGAAGTTCTCCTTCCTCCCAACAGGTTTAACTTCTGACTCTGATGGTATAAAATGCTTTTGGCAGTGAAAAACTTCCATAAATCCAAAGGAAAAAAGAGCAGCAGAGTCCTGCACGAGTGGCTGGGACTTCATCCTACTCTGTTAGTGGTCAGGGAGGTTGTTCAGAGCTGGGAGAGGATTTGGTTTAAGCTTGGTGAGACATCTCTGATTTCCCCACTGTGCTGTCAGGGACCCTGCTGGGCTCACAGGGCATTTATCTCCTACTCTGGTGAGCAGCCCCTCTCATTCATCCTGCAGGAAGTGAATTGATTGGTTAAACCCCAAATAAAGTTATGGATTCAATCCCTGCAAGGGCCATTCCCTGCAGAGCTGGACTTGGTGATCCTTGTGGGACCCAGCTCAGCCTCTCCTGTGGTTCTGTGAAGTGCTCAGCTCTGAGCAGGTCCCTGGGAGAAGGGAAGAGCTGATGGGAAAATCAGCCCCGGAAATAAAAGTTTCTCAAGGGAAGATTATTTCCCATTTTTGTGAGAAGAGCTTCACTTAGTGCTGCCAGAAGCACGCAGGAGGTGTGACTGTGCTGAGGGATTCATCAGCAGGAATTTCTCCATGGAAAGCGTGCTCAGGACTGGGACTGGTTTGGAGTGCCCATCCCTGGCAGTGCCCAAGGAATCCCTGGATTGGCACTCAGTGCTAGGACAAGGTGGGGATGGGCACAGCTTGGACTCCTTTCCCTGTGTCCCCGAGTGTCCCTGTGTCCCCAGGCCAGGCCGGCAGAGCCCTTACCCAGCGTGGCCAACTGCTTGAAGTGCAGGCAGGCGTTGGGCTGGCCCAGCAGGTCCAGCCGGTGGTAGAGCAGTTTGCTGCTGGGCACCGTGTTCAGGTTCTTGAGCTGCTTCACGGGGATCTCGGGCTGGATCACCACCACGCACAGGATGAACGACGTGTCCTGCACCTGCAAACAGCAGCACGTCACCACACTGAGCCAAAGTGGGGAGGACGGACAGAATTGCTGAGTATCAGAGCCACTGAGTTGTGCAAAATCCGCTTTTCCTTAGTTAACACACAAAATAAAAATATTATAATTGTTTTTCCTGAAAACTAAACAAGACCTTCATTTTGTGGCTCAATTAGCAATAATCTCTAACACTGTTAGAAATTCTAACGCTGTTCCATGGATAGTGTTTGTCATTAACACAGGAGAGGCTGCAGGTCCCAATTGCTGGACACACACCGGTGTTCCCTTTATGAGGAGTACAAATAAATCCATTCCCAAATGGATTTTATCATTTGCACTCTCAGTGGTGTGCTGCCTGTGCCACGTTTCACTGGTTTGGGTATTTTAAGGACCCCCTAACACCCCAGACCAGCAAACCCTGGAGTGTCCCAGCTGCTGTGCAAAGGGAGTTCGATATTAAACACTGCATTACAATATTGGAAAATCAGCTCCAGACACCCTTGTGTGTGAATTTCTGTTAAATAATGACAGATATAATCTCTTCAAACTGCTCAGCTTAATCTTTCAGCTTGGATTTAACCTAATACTGTGAAATGATTCACAAGCACCTTCTTGAGTTTGTTGGCACAAAGTAAGCAATTATTTCTGGCATCAGCGAATTCACCTGGATTATGTTTAACCTTAGATTCCATCTTAATCCCCGGGTCAAGATTAGTGCTCAGATACTTCCAAACTGAAGGAAGGAGAGCAGCAGAGGCACAGGCTCCCTCTCTGCCATCCCACACGTGTTTTCCTCACCATTTTCCAGGCGTAGCTGACATTGTAGGCTTCTTTCCCAATCTCCCTCAGCTTGTTGACGTGCCAGGACAGCGAGGAGTTCACGGGAACTGTGATGATCTGGCTGCCCAAGGGAATGCTGCAGTGGGAGATAAAACATCCCACAGTTTGTTAAACACTTAAAAGCAAAATTATGAGGACTTAAGTAAAATTCTTCTACTGTATATTTATAAAATTATCATAAAAATTGAAGGATTTAGCTGTTGTTTGTGCTTGGTGAGGAAAAGTTTGTTTGTTGAAAATGCACTTGTGCACCCCTACATTTTGAGCTCAAAAATACTCAGATAAGACAAAGGATAAAGAAAAACCCAGACCAAATAGTGGGAAATCTTCATGACAGGGCAGAGAGAGATTAGAAGGAATATTCCCCAGATCAGCTGGGAAGCACTACATAACAAATGAAGAAAGCTGGAGGAAAAACCAAACCATGGAAAAAAATCCAAATATCCAGATGTCGTAGGAAAAGGAATTTTACCTTATATTCTCCTAAAGCTCCTCTAAAAACACTTGCAGTGCTGCTCATGTTGGGAAATACATCCCAGAGCCTCACCTGAGGATGTTCTGGCGCACCAGCTCGAATTTGGGGATGTTCTCGTAGTGGATGATGTCCGTGTGCAGGGGAGGCTCGGACAGCAGGTAGGGCCTGGTCAGGGAGGGGTGCATCAGAGTGTACCCTAAAAAACAAACACACGACCCCAAACGTGGGGTGCACTGAAGGACTGAGCCCAGGGTGGGTATTTGTAGGGGAAAAAAGAATAGAAGAATAGACACTGATTACATAGAATTAATACGCAGTAATTACATGTAATTTTGGAAAAAGATGGCAGTGACCAAATGATTTTGCCATCAAAGGGGTTGCAAATGAAAACCAGCTTGAAAAATGAAGCAATAAATTAAGCTGGAGCAGAGGAAAAGAGCTGGACACACACAATTACACCAGCTTTCCCTCTCTCCCAGAAAACCTTGGATGCCACAGGTGTAGGAAATCCCCACAACAGTTTCCAAGTCAGAACTCCAGCACAGGAATTCCAAGCCATGAATCCACCTGAAATCTCTGCAAATTTCAGGCAAAACTAACCAACAACATGCAATGAAACTTTTAATAAATACAATCGTTCATTACCGAGAGACTGCTCAGAGACATGAGAATTCAGAATCGGTGGTTCCTGAGCTCAGCGGGACCCGAGGGGATGATGTGAGCCCGAATTACCTTTATTGTCAATGAGGAAGGTGTAGGATCCCAAGGAGTCCTGGTAATAGGTGACATCTTCCAAGATATAGGCCAGATTGACATCGACTCCAACGATTCCCAGCAGGAGGTTCCCGAAGTAACAGGGTTTGCTGACAGTCATTATCAGGCCTTGCAAGGAGAGAAACCCCATAAAACCAGCAGCCATATCGTCTCGTTAATTATTTTTAGAGGAATCAGAGCATTTTGAAAAGTTACACTATTAAATTTTGTATCTGTTCCATGCTGGAATATGGCCAGGGAAGCTCAGCAGGGTTTCAGTCTTGTTGTCAGCCACTCTCCCTAATTAATCTGTGTTTCTGATAATGACCTGAAGTATATTAATCAACTTATTCAAACACGCACCACAATTAATGTTTGGAAGGCTGTCAGTCTCCAGGTGGATTCCTTACAGAGAAGAAATAAATTTTTTTGAAAAGCCAACAGAGTATTTCCTTCCTTTAACAGAATTTAAGTTCATTAAAAAATAGGATGGAAAAGGAAGGAAGTGAAGTTGTACAGCAACAATTGAGATGAACTGTTGCTCTTCTAATTACATAATCAGAATATTAAATCTCTGCTCAACTAAATCCCAGCACTGCCACAGCACTGGGAATCCCAGCCATAATTACCCAGTTTGGGATGTACCTCACGCCTGAGGTGAGAACTCTTCAATACCTTTTTACTCTTATTTTCTCCACCACTGTTAGGAAACTCAGCGGCTCTTCCCTCAACCCAACATCAAATTCACTTGCATGCACAAGCCTTTCAGTGCCCTCTGAAATCTGTGTAAGACAAACCTTTCCACAGCACCTTTCCCAACCCTTTGGCTGCTCCCATTTTGCACTGTGCCTGGGCATGGCTGTGGGAGAGAGCAGTAACAGCTCATCACCGAGGGAGGGAATGCAGGGAGAGAACAAGCTCTGACTCAGATGGGCTCAGAACACCTTCAGTGTGGTTTGGGGCTCAGAACAGCCCAGGTGTGCAGGAGCCAATGGGCTGAGGGTGAACAGTTTGGGACAAGAGTGAATTATCAATCTCTCCCTGTGCCATCTGCAGGCTGGCTCCGTGCTGCTCTCACCCAGGCCTCACATGGCTGCTGTTCCAAGCTGCTTCCCTCCAGCACGAGGAATTTCTCTCCACAGGTGAAATGATGGATGTTGTGAATGTGCTCCTACATAAGAAAAAATTTCACCCTAAAGGAATTTCTCTCCACAGGTGAAATTATGGGTGTTGTGAATGTGCTCCTACATAAGAACAGATTTCACCCTAAGAATCCAAACTAACTCTGTCGACTCCTTGTCTTGGTCCCACTTCTTTCACAACTAGACCTTCTGCAGATGAAAATCCACAGGCAAAAAGGCTTGGAGCACACATAAACCCTAAATCTTGTATGATCACAGAGTACTTGGCTATGCAAGCAAAGGGAACCGATCTCTGATGGATTGACAGCGTGAGCACTCACCATCCCCCATCTCATCCGAGAAGGGCAGGCTGAACACGGCCTCATCGATCATCCTGTTGGGCAGGTTGGTGTAGAACCTGCCCACGGTGGTCTCCAGGTTGCTGAGCTGGTTCAGGACCATCATGCTGCCCTTGGTGACAGGGAGGGCGCTGCGGTCGGGCACGCCGTACTTGGCCGAATTCTGCTCCGCCAGGTCCCGCAGGAAGGCCAGCTCCTTCAGCCCTGTCACCCCCTCTGCACCACGCAGGGGCACAAAACACAAAAAGGGACAGCTAAAACAAGCTGCATGGCCACCAAGGCTTCTGCGTCCCACTCCAAAGGACTGCAAATAAAAACAACATTACCCATCCTCTTTTCCTCCTGAAAATTTTATATTCTTGTCTTAGTGATAAAGTACTTGAAGATTGGTTTGAGGAAAATGAATTACCTAACACAAAATTTGGTAAGGTTGCCTCTCCCATGCTGTTGCTCAGTGCAAAAATCTGCCATGCTGTTCGCATCCCCACTTTAAACAAAGCCCTTGGAACAAAGCCCCGTGTGCCCCATAAATCCACAGGACAGCTCTTTGTTCTCCGCAGGGGGCTCGCCCACAGACAGGACCGGGAGCGAATCCTCCGCCCTTGCAGATAACAGGCTTTGTTCTCCAGCTTAAACATTCCAGTTTCACACTTCACACAAGGCCCAGGCTCAACTCCTGCAGGCAAATCAAAGCCTTTTGCACGCCCGAGTCTCAAATGAGTATTTAAATTTACAACCAAATCATTCATGAGGTTAAGCATTCATTTCCTTGGCTATTTTCAGTAATACAACAAACTGCCCTCGTTTTGAAAATGCTCTTTTGGAAGATGGATGGGTGATTTTCATGTTTAACTTCACTCTCAGGTTGGCTCCCAGGTTCTCCATCATTTCAGGCTGGGTTTGATCTCCCATTCACCCTCCCTGGCAGTGAAGCCCCACTCACTCCCAGTTTGCTGCCCAGGGACCCCAGGCAGCAGCAGGAAGGTTTGCATTGCAATCATTATCAAACTGAACTCAGTTGGGACAATCCAGGCCACAATCCTTTCCATCCCTGCAGCTGCACGGGGATACACAAGGATCTGTGGCACAGCTATAAACACCAAAGCAGCAGCATCTGGATTAAAGGTGCCAAAATCTGCTCCCAGTAAGGCCTGGAATTACCCTGGAATGAGCTCAATAAATGAGCTGTGCTGTGCTAGGAAAGGGAATTCCGTGCCCTGGGAAGCACAGCCACCTCTCACCGTTCATGAGGGCATAAGTGAGGATCATCACTGAGTTATTGAGGAAGCTGTTCTCTTCGTTGATGACACGCAGAGTGGCTTTTTTATCATCTTCAGAGGAATCCTTGGATGTGATCCCAGCCGAGAGATAGATGATGACCATGTCAGTGTCTAAAACAGAACCACAGACACAGCACAAAGTGCATCAGAGCCCTGAGATCTGCTCACAGCAGCTTCATCCAGGGACTCACAGCCCTCTCCAGGGGATGAACACACTGCAGCCTCGTGGATCACAGCCTTTGGTCTTAAATTACCAAACTTCTCTTTGGTTTGGTGCCCACCGACCACCAAGGGGCACCAGGGCTTGCTCTGAGCACACCCCACAGGCACATTCTGGGATTATTCATGGAATGAGTTGGGCTGGAAGGGACCTTAAAGCTTACCCAGTGCCACCCCTGCCATGGCAGGGACACCTCCCACTGTCCCAGGCTGCTCCAAGCCCTGTCCAGCCTGGCCTTGGGCACTGCCAGGGATCCAGGGACAGCCACAGCTGCTCTGGGCACCTGTGCCAGGGCCTCCAACCCTCCCAGGGAACAATTCCTAATTCCCAATATCCCATCTGTCCCTGCCCTCTGCCATGGGAAGCCATTCCCTGTGTCCTGTCCCTCCATCCCTTGTCCCCAGTCCCTCTCCAGCTCTCTTGGATCCCTACAGGCACTAAGGTCTCCCTGGAGCCTTCTCTCCTCCAGGCAGGAGCATGTGGCTCCAGCACCTGCAGCAGCAGCTCCAACTCCATGGAAAAGGCTCCACAAAGGCCAAAAACCTGCAGGTTTCACCTCCTGCCCCTCTGTTCTCCTCCCATCCTACAGTTCCCGAGCTGCCAGGATGCCTTTGAACGGAACAGGTCAGAGTGGACAGCCTGGGAACGTGCCCTGGCTCCTCACACTTGCCCTGGAACACACTCTTCAGGCTGAGGATGTTCCTGGCCAAAGTCCTGCCCCAAAGCCTTTGAAGACACAAATTCACATCAATCCACAGCCCTGTGCTTACTCCCAACCTGTTCCATCCCATTGATCTCAGTACTGGAAGTGCCTTGTGGTTATAATGCAGACGTGGATTGGGATCATCCACAGCTATCCCACAGCACTGGGCTGAGGTAGCCCCATCCCAACTCTCTTGTTTCACCTGGATTTTCTGGGGGATTGTTGGTTTATTAAATAGCTATCAATGCTTTGACTTGCACATGAGGACTAGGGCGGAATTTCAGCCAGAACTGGATCTGGACACAAACAAGAGGCGCTGTTAATTTGGGGGAATTTCTACCTTTTTTTTTTTTTCAGGGCTAAAACTAGGAAAAAAAGCAAAGCCAGGTATTAAAGCAGCTTTGGGTGGAGCTTAAGGAAAATTGTTGCTGTGTTTCCTAGGCCACAGCACAGATATTCTATCTGCAGCCAGGCATGGTCCTGAGCCCAAAAGCTTTGCTACAAGGAGCAACACAAGCCAGTCCTAAATCTGCATTAGGGCCCAGAGCAAGCAGCTTTTGGGGCATTTTGTCCCACTGTGGGATGGGGATCTGCTGAGCAGGACCACAGTAGAAACTGAAGCAGGAAATCCAGACGTGTTCAGCAGCACAGCTCTCCCTTCTGGCTCTGCAGTGTGAATTTGGTATCTCAACAGCTTCCCTGACACACCCACACATTGTTCTCCGGGAATAGGATGTTAGAAAATTAACAGTGAAATGAAGGAGATTTTTTTGGTGGGGATTTGTTTTTCTTTTTCAAAAAGATGAAAAGATTATTTACAAGAAAATGAGACATGTTTTATAAACATCCTCTTCTCAAACCTCTTGTGGCTCACGCCAGGAATTCAGAAATTTGTTATACACACATGAGGTCCTCACAATCTTTCACATGGAAAGAAAACCTAAATCCAAAGCACTTGCATTTTAACTTTCTGTGCTTGTGCCCCCAAACAGTTGTTTGATATGAAACCTAGTGAAGTATGAATATGCCAAAACTCCTAATCCTTATATTCAAATAGCACCGAATACAAAATCATCGATACATGGAATGGTTTGGGTTGGGAGGGACCTTAAAGCCCTTAAATCTCATTCCACCCCTGCCATGGGCAGGGACACCTTCCACTATCCCAGGCTGCTCCAAACCCCATCCCATCCAAGCCTTGGCCACTTCCAGGGATGGGGAATATGCAGGAGGATGCTGCAAGACTCCTCAGCTGATGTTCTTGGAATAATTCCTGGGCTGCCATGGCACTGCCACAAATCAGTTACTCAAACCCAAGGAGCACTCAGAGCACAGCGTTTGCCATCCACAGCTGCCTGCCATGCAAACAATGCTGCTCCATTTCACATCCATCTTCCCCACGTCTTTCACCACGTCCTCATTACAACAATCACCCAGAAAAACCCCAGTTTTGGGAAGGGGAAAGCTCATAATGAGTATGCAAAGGTCAGGAGGGTATTCTGAAATGAAGGAAAGTGCAGCCAGGATAGCTTTGTGTCCCATAAAGTATCACCCACAATTGGTATTCTCACAAAACCCATTCCTTGAGAAGCAAGGGCCACTTCCACAGTTTGGCACATTATCCACATGGAAATGTCCCAGCAATAATGAAATGAACCTACAGAAACAGCAATTTTCCTCAGAAAGTCTCTTCCCCCCCCTTCAGATTTGGGAAATAACTCATTATCAGATCAATCCTGCATTTTCACATTTTGGTTCAAAAGAAAGGTAAGGCAGCAAGTGAATCCTTGAACCCTCGTGTGGATTCCAGCCCAAGGAAACGCTCCTTAACAAAAACATGCTCCCTCCCCTTTTTATTTTAATATTCCACACACTCCACTCCCTGTGCCAAAGCGAGAATGTGATATAAGAAAACAAGGCAAGGCCCAGCAGCAATGAGGACTGCCCAACAAGAGGCTGCCTTACTTCCTTGCAGCCTGGTGCCGTTGTTGGTGTTGCGGAGCAGCTGGAAAGCCTTCTGGAAGCCCAGGGCGTGCTGCGTGGAGCTGTCGGATGCCTTGATGCTGCTGACGAAGGTGGACATCTTCCTCTTGGTCTCGCTGGTGGCAGGGGACAGGAAGGTCTTGTAGCACTGGTCCAGGGAGCAGGTCCTCACCGCGTCCGCCACCGTCAGCACCGAGATCTGCCGAGGGACAGCGCCGTCACCGCCTGCCCACCCAGGGGTCCCCACACACCCTGGCACAGGACACGCCGGGGGGTTGGAACTTGGGTGGTGGAAATGAAATGCTTGAGGCATGAATCTGACAGCTTTCCAAAGGGTTATGGGGAATTCAAAGGAAAGAGTTTGGGCTCTGGTTCTCAGTAGGGGCAGCTCCGCTCTGCTCCCACGCAGGGGTTAATGCTCTGCTCTGGGCAGGGACTGAGTGAGGCACGGAGAACTGAGAGGGAAACCAGCAGAGAGCATTTCCAGGAAAGCCTGGAGTGCCCAGAGAAATGAAAAAAATAAACAACCCCTCGAAGGATTTGTCCCAGTAACTGCAATAAAGGAAAAAATAATTTCCACTTTCACAAGGCAAAAAGAGAGGCTCAGAGGTGAAGTGAGTTGCTCAAAGCAATCTGGGATTTGAGAAATGCTTGGAGCATTTTGTTGTTTGAATGTTTCAGTCAAAGCAAGGCAACTGTCCCATCAGCTTTTCCTGTCAATAAATTAATGCGAGTGTTACCACTGTGCCTTAATGACATCTTACACACCAGGCTCATTAATTGAGAGACAAACTTCATTATGGAGCATGGCTGAGGCAAGACAGACACGGAATTCAGCAGAGATTAGACACCTGTGTAACAGGTTTTATAACCACTGAGCTACTCTCCAAGGAATAGGTGTCTTAAATGTGTTCTCTGTACTAACACAAACACTTCTGACACTTAAATTTAAGCGCTTTTAATTCTGCTGAAATATAAGATTACTTTGCCATATTAAATCTCTCTAAAAGCACAAAGTTACAAGTGGTTTTCCCATCGTATTCATGAGAAGACTTAAGGCAAAGATTATCATCAGTTGTTCTTCAATTTGATTCACCTGAAACTCCTCCTACTCACAAAAGAAAACCCAAGCAGAAAGAACGATCAAGGTCCCACCAGTAGAGAGTTACTAAAAGTAGAGACCAAATTGGAGACTTTTTACAGAAGCACTTTATGGGTCCCTGGTCGTTTGTACTGAAAAAAATCACAAGTGAAGTGACTTCCTCACTGTCAAATGAATACCAGAGCAAGAAATCAAACCCAGACTTCTCAGTACCATAATTATCTGTGAACCTTCAAACACTGATTACGTTTCAGCTCACCCCAGTGTTGCAGGAGAATAAACAATTTCCACTTCCACAAGGCAAAAAAGAGAGGCTCAGAGGCGAAATGAGCTGCTCAAAGCAATGTGGGATTTGAGAAGGTGTCATGCTTGGAGCAGGGATCCTCCTGTTGACCATGCTAAATTTCTGGCGAGATGGATGAGCCTTTAAAGATTACTCAGGTACGAGATTTTGCCTCAGATCAGTGGGGTTTCCTTTTTTTCCCAGGCTGCACATCCCCAAATGTTTCCCTGCAGCGGAAAGGTCCCGGAGCGAGCTCGAGGGGAGACCCAGCAGAGGGGGGACCCAGACCCGCAGGGGTCCCAGGACTGAAGCAGCACTTTGGTGAGAGCTGCAGAGCAGGGCAGAGCTGCTGCTCACCTTGTCGTGCTCGTCGATGGAGCTGAGGATGACCTGCGCAGCGTCCTTGGCGATCTGCAGCTGAGTGTCGGTGACAGAGGCGCCGTGGTCCACGATGACAACGATGTGCTTGGACTGAGGGCGGACGGTCGAGACATAGACAGGCCTGAGGAGGAACGGAGCCAAAGCACCATCACCACACAGCTCCTCATCCCTAGAGTGCTCACAGGGGAAACAGGCAGGAATTCACAACAACCACAAAGAGACAATGAATTCTAACAGGAATTTTATCCTTATGAAAGCTTGCACCAGGCAAGGCCAGCTGAGAATCTGAACACACAGAAATGCTCCTCACTTTCTGAATTTTTTAACCGAAATCAGGTTCTTGTTTCTCTGTCCCAGCAAGTGCTTTCAGTGAGGAATAAACCCTTCTGCTTACACAGCAGCAGTGCCTGGGATCACCGCAGCAGCTCACAGCAAGGTCTGAAGGAAGCTCTGAGAAGCCAGAAATTCCTCCTGGTAAATGCTGAGTGCTGGGAACTGAATGCAGCAGTGGGCAGCGCTGGGGCCAGGACAGGTAAAGACCTGTGCAGCTGCAGGAGCTGATCAGCCCAGGGTGGTTGGGCTGGTGTCAGAAGGCTCCTGGCCAAGGCAGGGCTGTCCCTGGTGACCTGGGATGACTCTCACCCTTGGATCTGCATGGTTTTGCATCCCAAGGTGAGGTAACAGCGAGCGCTCTCGGTGCTGCCACGTGTCTGTGCTAACACCAAAAAAGATGTTCTCAGGGAAGTGTTTTCAGATCCAGCTCAATACTGAGAGATGTGTGAAAGAGTTCACAAGCTCTCACGCCAAGGTTTCAACCTGGAATAAATTAGGAAGATCCTCAGCATGGAGGAAGGATTTTAAAAAAAAACAACAAAAAAGCCAAGTCTCTCTTTCCTCTTTAGTCCAGAGCCAAAACTAGTTACAGTCAAGTGAGAGTTCTGGGATCTACATTTTACTGCATCAAAGACAGCCACAGAAATCTCATGAAGAGGAAAGGAAATGCAGAAGGTTTGAGACAAGGCAGTGCAGCAAACAACTGGCACAGATCAGTTCTTAACTGCAGAACAGCCTGCAGCTCTCCACTGGATTGATACCTGCAACCCAAACACGCCTTTGATCTTCAAAGCGCTGAAGTATGAACTAATTAATGCACCCAAAGTACCCTCTGAAGCAAACACGACCAAGAAGATATCCCTTATTTAGCTGTGCAAGAATTATGAGTGATTTGGATACAATCACGGATGGTTTCAATGGCAGAACTCTGAGCAGGACTGGGGCAGCCCAGCTCTCACCTCGTCACACCACACCTTTCCAAGGCCACAGAAAACTCAGTCCAGCTCAGAACTTTGTGCTTTGATGACCCACAGAAGATACCATCAGTAAACTCCTGATTGCTCATCCCTGACAGGAAACCAAACCCTCCTTAGTGTCTCCAAAAGGCTCCTGGATGTGCTGCTGCTCCCTTTGCCCAGACTGATTAACTGGCACAATTAATTAATGTGTGACCAGAGACACTAAAGTTGCTGTATCTTCCCACCCTTCAGCCTTCATCAATCCCTTGGTGCTGGGAAAAAATCAGGGAAAAATACTGTACCTCAACTGCTTGGTTTCATGTCTGTGGAACAGAAATCCCTGACAGGAAACCCTGCCACCAGCTGATCCTTTTTTTTCCTTTTTTTTTTTTGTGGAAGGAAATTTTCACTGCTGCTTTCCTACTATCCATGATGTGCCACCTGAACCTGGGGAAAAATGCTCATTCCTACGTGCCCTTTCCAGTCTCTCATCCTTCCCAAAGTGATGCACCTGCCAAATCGGTAGAGTATGTGTTCACTGCTCCATTAACAGGGGTCAAGTAGGAGTCAAATTTAAGTCAAATTTTGCCTACAGGCTGACCTGCAATTTCCAAGTCACTGCTATTTACAGCTGATTTAATTCGGGAGCGGTGAGGAACCTGTACGGAATTTCAGTTCCGTTTCTCAGAAGTGCAAACTGGTGCTTTAAAAACAGCCCTAAGGAAACCCAAGGGACTCCATTAGAAGTTCCTCATGAATGTTGTCAACTTGGCAAAGCACAGCACGGAATGAAATCAGGGCTTGGGGAAGCCAACGTTAGCGTTTTTCCCGGGAAATTGGGAGGAGGCAAATCCTACCTGCTGCGGTGTTCGTAGCTGCCTTTGCACCGGAACTTGTGGGCTGGGAACACGGTGAAAATGCCTTCTTCTGAGCTGAAATATTGCCACTTAATTCCTGGGTTCGACTTCAGGTTATCGGCAAGGACTGCGGGTGGAGAGGGAAAATGAAGCAGAGTTACCACGGCAGCACAGACTCAGAGGTTTTGTTACTCACGGCCTCTCTTGAGGTGTGTGGAGAACAACCAGGGCCTAAGGTGAAACACAAACTGCTCTGCTCAGGATTGGTGAAACTCACTGGTAAAACTTCACTGATCTGCAAACGGTTCCAGGCTGTTGGAAACTAACAGGATTTGACAGGTTTTGTTTAATGTGTGATGACATTTCCTGAAGCTCTGAAGTACACCCAGGTCCCGGGAAGGCCATGCCAGAGCAAGAAGGAAGAGATTAAGGCAATTATATATAATATATACACCCCTAGATCTACATGGAATAATAAATACATTGTCAACATCCTTTCCATAAAGAAAAAAACCTTAATGTTAAAAAATCCTCTTCTTTTTGCTGAAATAATTCCAAAATACTAAACAGGTTTGGTGCTCACAATTCCACACCCAACCTGTTGCCATCACCTATTCTGATTTCTGCTTAAAAATCTCTATGTGAACATTTAGCAAATGAGGGTCAAGGAAAAACTTGCTGTGCAGATATAGATGAAAAGGTCAGAAAAAATAACGAGAATCTTTCTGGTTTTGTTCATGGTGTTCTCCTGTTTGTGTAAGGGTGGATAGGTACAGCTCCCACTCCCAGATTGAAGAATTTCTCCAAGTTTCCTCGCAGGAACTGAGCTCAGGATACACCACAGGGTGCAGAGCTCAGACCCTCCTGGAGCTCACAGGCCACGCTCATCATCTTTAAAATGTGCTGCTTGCTCATTAAAATCATCTCTAGGGAAGCACCAATTAACACGAGCAACGAAAGCAATTAAAAAACTACAGCTCGGCAAGATGACCAAAAGTGACTGATTAACTCGGAAAAACCTTGGTAAAACACAAAACATTCCCAAATCCCAAAAAGTGTTTAACGCACCAAGGGAAACCAACAGAGTGTTTGGACATTGTGGAAATCCAGAGCATTCTGGTGGGGACAGCTGTGTTTGAGGCCCCTGGGACAGAGGTGGCACAGAATCCCAGAAGGGTTTTGGGTTGGAAAGGACCTTAAAGATCATTTCATTTCAACCCCATGCCATGGGCAGGGAATAAATCCCATGGGCTTTGGGAAGGGAACAAATCCCGCAGGGTTTGGGAAGGGAACAAATCCCATGGGCTTTGGGAAGGGAACAAATCCCATGGGCACTGGGAAGGGAACAAATCCCATGGGCACTGGGGAGGGAACAAATCCCACAGACATTGGGAAGGGAACAAATCCCACAGACATTGGGAAGGGAACAAATCCCACGGACACTGAGAAGGGAACAAATCCTACAGGCTTTATGAAGAGAACAAATCCTACAGGCTTTATGAAGGGAACAAATCCCATGGGCACTGGGAAGGGAACAAATCCCACGGGCTTTGGGAAGGGAACAAATCCCATGGGCACTGGGAAGGGAACAAATCCCACGGGCTTTGGGAAGGGAACAAAGCCAATGGGCTTTGGGATTTCTGCCTCCCAGAGCAGTGGGAATGCCCCATGGGCCTTGTCTGCTCTCCCTCCAGCCTGGAGATACAAGGGATTGATGTTCACCCTATGGAATCACCAACTTTGCCATGCCAGTGATGTGAGGCAGCTGAAAGTCCCTAAAACAAAAGGAAAAATGCTCCCAGGACAGAGGGAATGGGAAGGCACTCACAGGGCAGGCACCAGCCCCTCACCACCAGGATTATTTTCCACTTAGGGCAGAGCATCCTCTCTGCTTGCAGCAGGCTGAAAATAAAACCTGGATGTTTGAAATCCTGAATTTTTACCTAGCAGTTCAAGTGGATCACATCAGCTTAAAATGCACGAAAAAAAGGAAAATATTTCCTTGCAATGTCTCCTTTTGTGTTCTTTGACGGCAGAACTCGGAGAAGTGGCAGAGGGGGCTCTGATTTCCAGCGCTTCACCTTTTGCTCAGCATTTCCTTTCAGCATTCCCTCAGGAAATAGGCCAATTTCATCTCCTGCATTATGAAATATGCCAATTTTGGGGCTGGCAAGCAGTGCAGGACACATTTCAGACCTTGACCAGACACTGCACCAAGCAGCCACCCTGGGGACAGCCTGAGCTCCAATCCTCCACACTTCAGCACTTGCTCAAGTTTCCCACACGGCTGTGGCCACAATGCTCTCCCCACATCCAGCTCAGGGTAACTACTCTGCCAAAACCACCACCGTGGGCTTTCCCCACTCCTCCTCGCCACAGGATTTTGCACTTCCCACAGTGCCTACAAACCCCACTGGGATCCTGGCTGGGGCTGCTGAGTTCTGTGTAAAAATGCAGTTTGTCATGAGAAGAATTCCTTCCTTGATGGACCCAGGACTAGCAGAGATTCCTCTCCTCATTCCCCTCCAAAATCAAGTTTTCCTCTCAACTGCTGCTTCCTCAGGGCCATGAGACTACAAAACATGTAAATCCTTCTTTTTACGTCCAGCCACCAGAATTTCATCGTTCAGGGGGGTGAAGTTGTTTTGTATAAAGAGGCTGAAATTCTGGTACTGAAGTTTTTGTTGTGAGTTACGGAACTTAAAAAATGGATTTTCAAAGCTGCCATGTGAACACTCAGTTAAAGCCTGGATGAAAGGAATTGCCCCGTTTCATTTTACCAACAACACTACAATAAAGCAGTTTATAATTTAAAGGGTTTGGCTTTTTTTAATCCTTGCTATATTAAAGATAAACTCCTCATTCCTGCAAGGCCACGAGCTGTATTTATTTCCCCAGGAGAATATGTGGATTTAGAAGTGTTCATTCTCCCCATAAAACAATTGGTTTTGAAATTCAAACTCTGTTGTTCTTCCTTTTCACACAGTTGTGCTCATGTTTCCTCCAGCAAGTGTTAGCTCAATAACACCCTCTCCAGGGACCACCAATTTTATCCTAACTCTGCTTTTTTCCCCTTTTTTTCCTTTTTCCTATGGCCACAGCAGACAATCTCCCAGCAGATAAGCCATGGCTGAAAAATCCAGACTTTTTAAACACATTCTTATTTTCCATCCACTGAAACTGTAAGAATACCCTGCAGATATTTCTCAATTCTTGCTCCTTGCCAGGACACACAGGAGACGATTTTTTTTTTAGCCTAAAGGGGCTCCAGGAGAGCTGGGGAGGGACTGGGGCAAGGGACGGAGGGACAGGACACAGGGAATGGCTTTAAGCTGAAAGAGGATAGATTTAGATGGGATCTTGGGAAGGAATTGTTTCTTGGAGAGAGGGGAGGGATTTGTTCCCTTCACAGTGCCCATGGGATTTGTTCCCTTCACAGTGCCCATGGGATTTGTTCCCTTCCCAAAGCCCATAGGATTTGTTCCCTTCCCAATGCCCATGGGATTTGTTCCCTTCCCAAACCCTGTGGGACTTGTTCCCTTCCCAAAGCCCGTGGGATTTGTTCCCTTCCCAGTGTCCATGGGATTTGTTCCCTTCCCAAAGCCCATGGGATTTGTTCCCTTCCCAATGCCCATGGGATTTGTTCCCTTCCCAAACCCTGTGGGATTTGTTCCCTTCTCAGTGCCCATGGGATTTGTTCCCTTCCCAAAGCCCATGGGATTTGTTCCCTTCCCAGTGTCCATGGGATTTGTTCCCTTCCCAGTGCCCATGGGATTCCCAGAGAAGCTGTGGCTGCCCCTGGATCCCTGGCAGTGTCCCAGGCCAGGCTGGACAGGGCTTGGAGCAGCCTGGGACAGTGGGAGGTGTCCCTGCCATGGCAGGGGTGGCATTGGATGGGCTTTGAGATTCCTCCCAACCCAACCCAACCCAACCCAACCCATTCTGGGATTCTGATTCTACAATTCTGTATTAATGAGTAAATGTAATGATTCTGCTTTTCTAAAGTGAGCATCACCACTGAATAAAGAGCCAGCCCTGATCCAACACCACACGGAGGAAGCAAAGAGCCCCAGAAATCTTAGCGGAATCTCTTAATTCCAGACACAGACCGGGAATACAAGTGGCCAGCTGGGAGCTGCCCAGGAGCTGGCATTGCCAAGTCACCCCAAAACCTCTGTCCCCTCCACCTCCACTGCCTGACCCCAAACCCTGCTTCAGACTGGAAAAGTTGGAAAGCATTAACATGGCAGCGTTTGAAATGATCATTCTCTCTAATTATAAATATCTCACAAGGCAAAAAGGACTTTTAGGAAGAAAGCCCTGTGTGATAGAGTTTATAAAACTTCAAAGGGAATGAGATATGATAACACTTAGCACTTCTAGATACCACTTTACATCTTCAAAGCACAGTCAAATCATTAACTAATTAATCTTCAAAGAACAGCACAAACAGTCAGGGGGAAAAAAAGGAACTACTGAACATAATTGCTCATTATAAAAGGGTTTCTTACAGCCCTCCTCTTTAGCATTACATTTGCTGAGCTGCTGACCTCAGTTCTCAGCCCAAAAAAACCAGGAAAGTTTAATTTTCAGTTCTCCTCTGACAAGTCCCTCCATTAAAACCCATCCTGGTGAAGATAATACTTGAGTGTTCCCCAGGAACAGCACAAAAAAATGTGTTTATTGTACAAGTGAAGACATTCTCTGACTCTCCAGACGGATCTGATCCAGGATTTTCCAAGTCCAGCCGTATTCCAGCCCCGGTGCTGTCACCAGAAATAAAAGCTCTGCAGCTCAAGCACAATTAACATTCTGCTGGTGGCACGAGCCAGGACAGAGCCCTGCTCATTCCTTCAGACTCAAGGGAAAAGGAGCAAAAAAACCCTTTCATTTTAGGGAATGGGACCAGATTCCTGGATTAAAGGGGGTTGGAAGGAGGGGTATTAACTCTTCTGCTCAAATACCTCCCAACCATTTTGATTCAGCCAAAAAATCAGTTTAAAATACAGCAATTTAAGGCTGTATTTTACTAACCAAGGCATTCCACATTCTGGAATCCACGACCTCTGTGGGTCCCTTCCAGTTCTGGGTATTTTATGGTTTTAAGGTTTTAAATGATCAACACCTCAAATAAAACAGACAGAATTTATTGGGCAGCTTGGTGCCATCTCTGCATATTTCTGGGGAGGAGCACTCTGCCAGAGCCGCCTGACTTGGAACAGACATTTCAGCACTTTGAAGGATGAGAAGGAGAAAGATTTACTGGTTCTGTGTTTATTCAAAAGGCAAAAACCTCCAAAGGAGTCTGATAACATAATGCACTGGCTCTGGGGAAGATTTTGTCGTCAATAAATAAAGGACTATTCAGAGTGGTGAGGACAGATCTCTTCATCTAACTACCCAAAGCCTGTGATTCCATCTGGAGAATAAAGACTTTCTCCTTATCTGCTTTGTACTAATGGCTGAAAGTAACCCAGATGCAAAACTCCAACCAAGATAAAACAAAATCTTTCGAAGACATTAAAAAAACAATTTAAAAGCCACCTAATATAAAGAAAAAACTGGTAAAAGCGTTATTTTTTAAAGGCTGAGAAGAGACACATCTATTTCTTTCTCCCCTACGATTAATGTTTCTTTTCTTTTTATACAATTAAAAAAATCCAACAATACTGGAAAAAATCGATTTTAAAGTTCCATGAGCTCCAGCACCCTTCTCAACAGCCTGTTCAGAGTGGAATTTGGGCTCTCCCAGGCTCTCTGCTGGAGTCTGTGGTGCAGATTCCATTCCATTCCAACACCTCCACCTTCACCACTCCGATCCCACTTTTTCCACCGAGCACGGACTGGGCCAAGATTAACATTTCCAGAACTGAGATCGAGGTCGAGCAGAGCAGAGCTGAAATTTATGTTTCGCCAGGAGCTTTTTATAGGCAGGATTATTTAAACTGCAGAACTCACGTGGGAAAAGAGGGATACTCACGGGAATTTTGCCTTTTATGTTGAGAATGAAATGATGAACCCATTCAGGAAGACAATGATGAGAACACCCAGATGGACCCACACTTTCGGGGCTTTTTAAAGCATAAAAATAAGTGAGGCTAAACCCAAAGTGCAACAGATATTCCTCACCAGCTCTGTACAAGGACACTTACGAGAGAAGAAAGAAAATTATGGGATGAGGAGAAATTTTTTCCTATTTGATCACTGTCTTCATCCAGAGGTGGTTTTAGTTTCATGTGTGTGCATCGATAGATTTATTGAGAATAAATTGATAGATTTATTGAGAATTTTTTGAGAATTGGCTCCTGTGCAGAGCCAGGGCTCTGCCCTGAGTGCAGCCCCAAAGCTAAGTGGTCCCACAGAAAGATAAAATTAAAGAGTTTTAAGACACAGATGAACTAATGGCTAGAAGTAACCCAGACGCAAAACTCCAACCAAGATAAAACAAAATCTTCTGAAGACATTAAAAAAAACATTTAAAAAACCACCCAATATAAAGAAAAAACAGTGGTAAAAGTGTTATTTTTTAAAGGTTATTTTTTAAACACCATTTTTAAGCTGACAGCCTCTACTCCAGTCCATCCCAAGCCAGTTCCTGCCCCAGCCCATGAATTCCTCTGGGCACAGCCTGATTTTCTGACACAGCAGCCCCTGGCCATGGCTGCACAGCCAAGGGCTACAGACAGCACCAGCAACACCCTCGGCCCCACAACAAACACCCCAAAGATGTGGGGTGCTCATCCCAGAGCCCCACGGGTTCCGCAGTGCCACCACTCTGCCATGGGCCACGTCCAGCCCCACAGCAGCAGTGACCCTCCTGAGTGTCCCCAAAGCCCTCCAGCCCCACTGCTGGGGGTGGGGCAGTGGAGCCAAAAAGCCCCAAATGCTGGAGTTGGGGCAGTGCAGCCAAAAAGCCCCAAATGCTGGGGTTGGGCTGGTGCAGCAGAAAAGCCCCAAATGCTGGGGTTGGGCTGGTGGAGTCAAAAAGCCCCAAATGCTGGAGTTGGGGCAGTGGAGCCAAAAAGCTCCAAATGCTGGGGTTGGGGCAGTGGAGCCAAAAAGCCCCAAATGCTGGGGTTGGGGTGGTGGAGCTCACGTGCTTGAGGTGAGGACCAGTGAAGGGAAGGAGGAACTGTCACCAAGCAGAGAGAGCTGTGGCTGCCCCTGGATCCCTGGCAGTGTCCCAGGCCAGGCTGGACAGGGCTTGGAGCAGCCTGGGACAGTGAAGGTGTCCCTGCCATGGCAGGGGGGCACTGGGTGGGCTTTGGGGTCCCTCCCACCCCAAACCATTCTGGGAGGATCTCACAAACTCTCAAACACAGTGAGGAGAACACCACGGACATTCCTTGGCGCTCACCTCCAGAAAACTCTCTTCACCAGGTGTGCCCCCAGGATCAACTTTTGTTTCTCAAACTAACTGTTCCCATCCCGTTTTCCTGCCTCATCCACTCTCTCCACCCCATTTCTCTGTCCCCCCTCTTCAGAACCTCCCCCCCAGGCTGTTTCTGTACCAGAGTCTGCTGTCAATAAATCCCTGCTCTGACTCTCGCTCCAATTCCCTCTTCTCTCCTTCTGCCCTTTCCCAGTGCCAAGGTTTGAAGGTTCTCCTTTTTTCAGGAAATCTCCCAAGTCAGAGGCAAGGGAAGAGGAGGCCCTGGAGCCTCACTGCTGAGCCAGGACAGCAGGAACCCTGCACAGCCACTCCCTTTATTTCAGTGAGAATTCAAACCAGAAATTTTAAAATCTTTACAAGAAACTGCAGCTTATCTTTCACCACTGAAAACCAGGAGTATTTCTTGAATACTTTTTTAACCTGCAACTGATTTTTCACTACTCAAAAACAAGGAGTTATTTCTCGAATACTTTTTTAACCTCCAACTTCTGCAGGAGAAAAAGATTTTTATATAATTTAAAAACCATTAAGTGATTCATTCAATGCTTTGCTCTTACGACAGTGCCTGTAAACTTGCTTTCAAAAATTATTTTGACTAATTAACAACTGCATGTGATTTAAACTCATTATTTTAATGAGTTGTTTGGGTTTGGTTTTTTTTCTAATAAAGAGATGAGTAAAACACAGCCCAGCAAATCATAATGAGCGAACAAAGAGTGCCTGGCTTTAGGATGGGAAACACCACACAAATCATGGCCTGTCAGGAAATCAGCCTGGCCAGCACCTGCATCCAAGATGTGGGACACAATGGATGGGATAGAATCTATAGGGTCTGTTCATTTTGCTTTTGTTTTTTATATTTCATTAGAAATCCAGAAAGCAAAGATGCAAGAAGAGAAACAGGAAGGGAGGTTATAAAAAATTTGGGGTTCTTTCCTTCTATTTGTTGCAAGACGGTGAGGGTGGAATGACAGGTCCAAGTTAAGTTAATAAAATCGGTCAAGTTAATAAAATAAATCAGTATTTTATTCCAAAAGACCTCTGAAAATAGAAATAAAATAAAATAAATCCCAAATCTGCATTATTCCCCCCGAAGAATTAACAAACAAAACCCCCCAGAATGAACTCCACAACCAAAGTCTATTAATGTTCTCTGATTTACAACACCGAGCACCACAGAAAGTTGAGAAGTCAGAAGGGACAGCAGGACAAAAGTCTGACTAAACTCAACTGAAATCCCTGTATTAATCCACACTGCTTAGGATGAAAAAAACCCAAAAACCTTGCTGCACCAGAGGCCTAACAGCTGAATTTTCCAGGGCTAACTCAGTGTATTTTAGCTCTAAGCATATTTCTAAGTCCTTAAACATGTCGAGAAAATGCCCTGACAAGACAAAGAAAGGGAATATTTGAAGATGGCCTCACATTTGGTAATTTTTGCATATCAGTGCAAAGGCAGCCTCACATGAGCTAAACTCAGCTCAGATCAGAGGAAGTTCCCCGCGCGGCCCCTGCAGCAGCTGACACTGCTGATGCCAAAGCAGACAGACCCAGGAAGGAAAATCGGAAAAAAAAAATAAAAAGGAAGAAATAAAAAGTGCAGAAACCACAACAAAATTATCCATGGTAGGCTGGAATCAAATCTTCATGACACTTTTATGAAGTACTTAGGCTAAGGGCATTACTTTAGGTATCAGCTTTCAATCATGAAATCTCAAATTAAGAGCGGTGTGACAGTTGCAAGGAGAAATAAAAGCTTGTTGCTATGGCAATCAATGCAAATTCTCTGTGCCAAGGAAATGTTCAAGTCTAATGGGAAAAATACCCTACAACAGAAGGAAAAAAACCCCAAAGTAGAACTGTGCTGCTCACCAGAATTTAAGTCACGTCCAGGATTGAAGGCTCTGCTGTTGACAGTGGTCGAGAGTCGATCGCAGCTGATGGTTCTGGAAACGTTGGTGTTGAAATTCCCATCAAATCTGGAAAGACAACAGGATCAGCAATCAAACATTATTTATTCAACCTAGATTTACAATAGAACACAGCTTTTTAATGTTTCAGTGTAAATTATTATTTATAATAACACGCTGGTGTTGAAATTCCCACCAAATCTGGGAAGACAACAGGATCAGCAATCAAACATTGTTTATTAAACCTGTATTTACAATGGAACACAGCTTTTTAATGTTTCAATGTAAATTATTATTTATAATAAGATGCTGGTGTTGAAATTCCCACCAAATCTGGGAAGATGACAACAGGATCAGCCACCAGATATTCCCTATTAAACCTACATTTACAATGGAACACAGCCTTTTAATGTTTCAATGTAAATTATTATTTATAATAATTTACAATGGAACACAGCTTTTTTAATGTTTCAATGTAAATTATTATTTATAATAACATGCTGGTGTTGAAATTCCCATCAAATCTGGGAAGATGACAACAGGATCAGCAATCAAACATTGTTTATTAAACCTACATTTACAATGGAACACAGCTTTTTAATGTTTCAATGTAAATCATTATTTATAATAAGATGCTGGTGTTGAAATTCCCACCAAATCTGGGAAGATGACAACAGGATCAGCAATCAAACATTATTTATTAAACCTACATTTACAATGGAACACAGCTTTTTAATGTTTCAATGTAAATCATTATTTATAATAAGATGCTGGTGTTGAAATTCCCATCAAATCTGGGAAGATGACAACAGGATCAGCAATCAAACATTATTTATTAAACCTACATTTACAATGGAACACAGCCTTTTAATGTTTCAATGTAAATAATTATTTTGGAAACTCCAATATTTTAAGGGTCGTGGGGAAATTGTGAAACCCAGACCTGGGGGGGGGATAAGCTCATTTGCTTCCACTCTCTCCACTGATATTGTTGCATTTTCCTCCACAATAATCCCTGCACGTGGGGCCACGAGAGAGGTGCAGAGATTCCACCCTGGGAATGAGCTCAGCACCCAGGGCTGCCACTGCTCTCTCCTGGTGACAAACCAAACCTTTTCTCTCCAGAGATCCTTCACCAGCACCAGGAGCTCTTGCTCTTTTTAAAGATGATCCTGCACGCTGAGGAATTTCTCTTTATGTCTTTATGAAAATGAGATCTGATTTCCCGGAGCAGCTGTGATGCCCCAACAGTGCCCAAGGCCAGGCTGGAGCAGCCTGGGGCAGTGGGAGTGTCCCTGCCCCATCCCTGGATGGGCTCTAAGGTCCCTCCAACCCAAACCATTCTGGGATCCCACGATAACAAAACAATTTGTAACCAGTTTTCTGTACCAAAACCGGAGGATTTACACTCCAAACAGCAGAAGGAATCTGACAGTCTGAAATTTTGTTACTTTGATTAGCTTGAATAATTCTAACACATTCGTAACTCTAATGCAAAAAGTACTCCAATTCTAAGAATAGATTTGTAAAATATCATGAAACTAATGCCTTAACATTTCAACAGAAAATATTTTAGAGGGTTATAAATAACTGTGAACTCCTGACAGTTATAATAGTTATAATATTAGTTAAAAATAACTAATAACTCCTGAAGCTTTTGAGGGCTAAAATGCCGTTTGTATCACTGATGTAAGCCAATTTTCCTTGATAACATTTCCGTGATCTTGAATATTTGGGTGACATTTGACAGCATGATTACTCTTGGGATTCAAAAAATTATTTACTTCCTATCAAAGAGTATTTCTACCACCAACCTATTCCTAAAAAATGACAGAACCAGGAAATTCCAACTCCTGAAACCAACACGGTGCCCGGTAGGGTTGGGAAACATTGATTTTCTGGCCCTGGGCTTGTTTGGGGCTGGTTTGGAGTCGCAGACAATAAAACAATTCCCTTCCAAACCAAGCCCTGAAAGAACAATTAGCAGCAGCAAAGCCCAGAGGCAGCTGGAATTGGTTACCACCAGGAAATTTCAACTTATGACCACAGGAAGAGAGGCTTTTTAAGCAAACGAAACCTCTCCTAAATCAAGAGGGTTTCTTTCAGCCCAGCTCAAAATCGTTTCATTCCGCAGGGATGCAGAATCAGCTGAGGTTTGTGGGGTCCTTGCACGCAGGGTTTGGGAAAACGTTCATGGTTTACAAGGGAAAAATAACTAAGAAAAAGAAAAATATGTATTAGTAGGCTCAGGATCAGCACCCCTGGGGGTGACTGGATCCAATTCCAGAGATTTTAGTCTTAGAAAACCAAGCAGAGGCTCCTCACAAGCTGAGAAATTTGGGCTTTAAGTATAAAAGCCACTTCCTGAGAACTTCCTATTGAACTCCGTAATGATTTTCTGGATTACAAATATGTAAAATTATCCTTCATGCAAACTCCTAACCAAACCTCAGCCATTGAATCCTTCACTCCTAACATCTGATGAAATTTTCTGATTCTTGTAGAGTCCCAGAAGTCTCTTTTTGCACATCAGCTCCACCTGAAGAAGCTCTGAATTTTGGAATAAGCAGAATGCGATCATTATTTATTATCCACTCCTTAAGTTTAACGTCACCACTGCCACGTGGAAATACTTGTAACAACAATGTCTCCTCAAACTGGCAGGCTTGCAAATTAGTCTAATTTATAGCCATAAACACTGATTTATAGCCATAAATCAGCATTTTTTGATTCCATGTCAAATCAAGATTTAAGGAAATAGTTAGGGAAAAAAAAAGAAAATAATCATGTATATTGGAAATAATGGTTCACTCTCCATATACTTTCAAAATTACATCCAATAAAAGCAATTTAAACACAGCTCGACCCATTTTGGTCAATATTTTAGAGATAAATATATAAATACTGGCAGAAAACATATTTTGAAGTTGCAAGACTTCTACCATAGAGATGCAAATGTCAATGGAGAGTACAAATTTTGGCTTCAGGGAGTCCCAGGGCAGCCTGTGCCCAAATTCCCCTCTCACCCCCGGACAAGTATTTCCCACAGCTCAGCCTTATCCTACACAAACACCAATGTTTAACTCCTCCTGCCCTCCACCTCACACGCACCATTAACAACTTGCTCAGCACTGGGGAAATGTCTCCAATTGTGGCAACTGCTCCATTTCTGCTCTACAGAGCACTCTGGGTTCCTTGAGGGACACAGATTTTTGGGGCTTTTGGTATTTCAGCCCAAACAGCACAATCACAGCCTCACATCGGGTGGGGTTTTGATTCTGGGCTCAGAGAGGGGAAAAGATGATTATGGAATCACAGAAGGGTTGGGAAGGACCTTAAAAATTATCCCACCCCACCCCTGCCATGGCAGGGACACCTTCACTGTCCCAGGCTGCTCCAAGCCCTGTCCAGCCTGGCCTGGGACACTTCAGGGATCCAGGGGCAGCCACAGCTTCCCTGGGAATTCTATCCCAGCCCTCCCCACCCTCCCAGGGAACAATTCCTTCCCAAAATCCCATCTGTCCCTGCCCTCCTTTGCCTCAAAGCCGTCCTGCCCTTGTCCTGCATTCTCCCCACTCTCCACAGCCAGGAAGAAAATATTGAAAATTGGAAAATGGATGGACAGATGGACACAAAAGGCTCCCAAGCTCGTAGTCAGCCCCAGGCTGCAGGGTCAGGGTGGGATGCTCTGTCAGACCCCACAGCAGCCAGAGCTGGAGCTCTGCTCAGGCTCATCCAATCTGCTGGAGCTGCTGCTGACATTATTGGCAACCTTCTCCCAGAGACTTCCCGAGGTCTCTCCGTCGAGGAAAACACTCGACGTTTCCCAGGAATGGGAATTTCCTTCTTGGATGAAGGCTGGGACTTTTCTTATCACCATGAAAATGTAACCACTTCAAAAAAATCACAGCTCTTTCCAAGAGAGCAAAACTGCTGTTGATTTTTTGTTGGCTGAAGAATCTCCAGCCTAAGATTGATTGATAACGGATGGGTTCCACAAAAATCATGTTTCTCTTGGGGCAAACCCAAAAAAGCAGCACATTAAACACCTCCATCCTAAAGAAATATTTCCGAGCAAGGCTGAAGAACAACCCCACAGTGAAAAATAATGACTTTTCAGGATGTAAACTAATTGTCCCAGGGCTCCCATCAAAACCTATTAGCGATGGCAACAGGATACCTTGTTAGCAACGAGCATTATTCATTTATTGCATTAAAATGCTTCAACATGCTCCAAAAACCATCCAAGGGCTCAGCTTTTCTCAGGAAGCAGAGTTAGTTACCCACCAGGAAGATGAATTCATGGATGCCTAAATAATCTGCAGCAGAGCTGGAGAAGGAAACAAAAAAATTCCTGCAGCCCATTCCCATCCCTTCTTGCTCCAGCACACAAGCAGCAAAAAGGAAATACACTTCATGGGAGAAAAAGTATAAATAAAAGATGAAGAATTGTTTTAAATCCCATAAATTAAAGCCCAGACCTGGCAGCATGGAGAAAGGGCTGCCCAGGCTGGGCTTTTTGGGATGTCTGCCTCAAATCTCTTGGCAGGTGCGGTTTGCCTTAAAATCGACTTTTTGCACCTTGCAAGGGAAAGTGTTTTTCAAATCTCACTGATTCCACAGCACAAGGACCTGGAGAAGAGACCAGTAAAAACCAGTAAAAACCAGCACGGGGAACTGGGCAGAGGCAGTGGTGAATCTACGCTGCAATATTTGTGATCATTTAATTACACTGGAGAATTTCCTACATGTTCTAAGCTGGTTTAATCAAGAATGCATTATTAATATATTTGAGCACCTTCCCCATTAAAGCCACAATTAGACTAAAGCCCCAGCACTGCCAAGTGGCCTTTCCAACAAATGTTTTTATTTTTAGCTGATTTTACTGATTTTGCCTTTCCTACCGTATTTACGTTTTTGTTTTCCACACAAGTTTCAAACTGCACAGACCTTCCCATCACTCACTTTGGAAGAGGTTAAAATGCCAAAAATATTTGTATTTTACTATTTGAGGACAAGCAGTGATCAGCACCTTTTCCCTGCACAGAGACAATTTTTACCTGTGTCTCCCTAAATTCTCACCTGTCTCCCTGAACTTCTACCAGTGTCTCCCTAAATTCTTATCTGTGTCTCCTTTAATTTTCACCAGTGCCTCCTTAAAATTTTACCAGCATCTCCTTTCATTCTTACCAGCGTCTCCCTTAATTTTTATGTGTATCACCTTTAATTTTTACCAGCATCTCCCTTGATTTTTTATGTGCCTCCTTTAATTCTTACCTGTGGCTCCCTTAATTTTTACCAATGCCTCCCTTAATTTTTACCTGTGTATCCTTAATATTTGCCAGCATGTTCCTTAATTTTTACCTGTGTATCCTTAATTTTTGCCAGCATCTCCCCTAATTTTTACCAGTGCCTCCTTTGATTTTCACCAGATTTTTACCACTTTTCCCAGGAGCACCATTACAAGGTGGCTAAAAACTTCTCCTGAGATTTGACCCAAAACATTCCAGGTGACACCACCACGATCAGCATTTGGGAAGCTCTCCAGAACCCTTATCAAAAACCCCACACCAAACCCTTTAGATCTATTTTTGACATATTTAGAGCTAATTTTGGGGGTTTTTAAATTATTTAAAGGGAACAAAAGCCATTGGCTGCACCACAATCAGTACTTGGGAAGCTCTCCAGAACCCTTACCAAAAACCCCGTGCCAAACCCTTTAGATCTATTTTTGGCATATTTAGAGCTACTTTGGGGGGGGGTTAAAAATTATTTAAAGAGAGCAAAAGCCATTGGCTGCACCACGATCAGCACCAGGGAAGCTCTCCAGAACCCTTACCAAAAACCCCGCGCCAAGCCGTTCAGATCTATTTTTGGCATATTTAGTTTTAATTTTGGGGTTTTAAAAAATTATTTAAAGGGAGCAAAAGCTCCACAATCAGCTTTTGGGAAGCCCTCTAGAACCCTTACCAAAAACCCCGTGCCAAACCCTTTAGATCTATTCTATTTATATCTAGTTTTAGGGGTTTTTAAATTATTTCAAGGGAGCAAAAGCCAGTGGCTGCACCACAATCAGCACTTGTGAAGCTCTCCAGAATCCTTACCAAAAACCCTGCACCAATCCCTTCAGATCTATTTTTGGCATATTTAGAGCTAATTTTGGGGGTTTTAAAAATTATTTAAAGGGAGCTAAAGCCATTGGCTGCACCACGATCAGCACCAGTGAAGCTCTCCAGAACCCTTACCAAAAACCGCACCAGACCCTTTAGATCTATTCTATTTAGATCTAATTTTGGGGTTTTTTAAAATTATTTAAAGAGAGCAAAAGCCACTGGCTGCACCACGATCAGCACCAGGGAAGCTCTCCAGAACCCTTACCAAAAGCCCCGCGCCAAACCCTTCAGATCTATTTTTGGCATATTTAGTTTTAATTTTGGGGTTTTTAAAAACTATTTCAAGGGAGCAAAGGCTGAGCTTCACCCCCGAGCCCACCGCCCTTGTCCTGCCTCGCTCTGCCCAGCCCTTCCTCCCGGATTCCCTTTCATGAAGCAGGGCTGGAAGGCGCATCCCGCGGGAGCAAACAGCGCCTGAGTCCCACTTTGATCCTCTCCCCACGGAGCCCCGCGCTCCTTCCCAGGCCTTCCCTTGATTGACGTTGGCTCTGATGTAGGAACGGCTTTGAACTTCAGACGTGAAATTCCCATCAGGTTTTTATCCTCCTTCAACGGGATTTACGAGCGGCGCATCGCGAGCGGAGGAGATAAATGAATTTGCAGGAGCTTTGAATCTGACATCAAACCGGCGCTCGAGTGAGCTCCAATTGGATTTTGCTCGGCCTGAATTTACAGTGTAAATCAACTTCTTTTGTGCATTTGGAGTTGAGGGGAAAACGAGGGAGCCGTGGATAAAATTGGCACTTGAGCAGCTGCTCAGGGCTTCACATTGTTTTAAAACACTCATTTTTTCCCTTTCCTCTCCGTTCATGCAAATTCAAGCTGACATTAATATGCAAATGAAATTACATAAGTTCACTCAAAATGCAGAGTTTCCTTTGAAATTCCCAACTAGGCTTTGTTTGCTTGATTGCAAGGCGAGATCTTAACTCATATTTTACATAAATACTTAAATATAGGGTTCCCACTGCATCTAAACAAAATGCTGGAAAACAATGTTTTTATGAATAAATTCAGCAAAAAGAAAAAAAAGCCACTGATGGTTCAGTTACCCAATTTCTTCTGGCAAAGCACCAAAGTTGTTCCAATTATTTCAAGTATTCTTGAAAAAGTCCAAGTGTAGCTGTTCTCGCATGTAAAGAGAGGCTACTATTGGAAGGAGGATTCAACCCAGGAACACAAACTATTCCAAACCTCGTTTTTCCATGAGGAATTTTATTCCAAACCTCGTTTTTCCATGAGGAATTTTATTCCAAACCCCACTTTTTCCATGAGGAATTTCTATTCCAAACCCCACTTTTTCCATGAGGAATTTCTATTCCAAACCCCACTTTTTCCATGTGAAATTTCTATTCCAAACCCCACTTTTTCCATGAGGAGTTTCTATTCCAAACCCCACTTTTTTCCGTGAGGAATTTCTATTCCAAACCCCACTTTTTCCATGAGGAATTTCAATTCCAAACCTCACTTTTTCCATGAGGAATTTCTATTCCAAACCCCACTTTTTCCATGTGAAATTTCTATTCCAAACCCCACTTTTTCCATGAGGAGTTTCTATTCCAAACCCCACTTTTTTCCGTGAGGAATTTCTATTCCAAACCCCGCTTTTTCCATGTGAAATTTCTATTCCAAACCCCACTTTTTCATGAGGAATTTTATTCCAAACCACACTTTTTCCTGAGGAATTTCTATTCCAAATCCCACTTTTTCCATGAGGAATTTCTATTCCAAACCCCACTTTTTTCCATGATGAATCTCTATTCCAAACCCCACTTTTTCCATGAGGAATTTGGCCACATTAGCAGTAAAAGCAAGAGGCCAGGAGTGAAATTTCCTCAATACCTGCTGCAGTTCATGGGCAAAAGCTGCCAAGCCCAGCACTGCACACACTCCCTGCATCTCTCTGTGCTTTTCTGCAGCATGAAACTCTGTCTGAACAGCAAATAAATCTTAAATTTAATTTCTTGTGGCCCCCCAGTCCTCCTCTGGAAGTGCAGCTCTTCAGATATCGCAGCGAGCCAAGGAACCGAATGGGATTCCCGTTATCTGCCACTTAACTGCCCCGGAGAAGAAAGATAAACACAGAAAGAGCTGTGATAAAACTGAACTGCATTAGCAAATATTTAACCATCTGTTTAAAAAAAGAAAAACCAGACCACTACTGAAGGCAGTATCACAGTCAGGGAGTAAATGATTTTCAAACAGAGGTTCTTAAAACTCCCTTATTCAAACAGCTCTGGTAATGTTTGCAATGCACCACTGCCAAGTAGGGTGTTTTACCAACAAATATTTCTCCATTCCAGCTCCTTCCACAAGTTTGGATAAATGCATTCCCTAAGCTCTTATCAGCATAGTTAAATAAAGAGCAAAAATAGATTTCCAGCTGCCTTGAAAGGCGATGTTAAGCAGCCAGAGTGGGAGCATTAATGAACACCAGTGCCCCCGAACAGATGGATTTGGAGACCTGGGGCAACTTCCCATGAAAAGCCAGCAGGGAAATTCATCTGTGGCCTCGGGGTGGAGCAAAAGGAAGGGGGAGATTCCAGCAGGGCAGGTGATCCATGTGCAAAAGGAGCTGCGGTGAGGGGCACAGCACAGGTGATCTGTGTGCCCAAAGGAGTGACAGTGAGGGGCACAGCACAGGTGATCTGTGTGCCAAAAGGAGTGACAGTGAGGGGCACAGCACAGGTGATCCCTGTGCCAAAAGGAGTGACAGTGAGGGGCACAGCACAGGTGATCTGTGTGCAAGAAGAGCTGCAGTGAGGGGCACAGCACAGGTGATCTGTGTGCACAAAGGAGTGACAGTGAGGGGCACAGCACAGGTGATCTGTGTGCCCAAAGGAGTGACAGTGAGGGGCACAGCACAGGTGATCTGTGTGCCCAAAGGAGTGACAGTGAGGGGCACAGGGCACAGGTGATCTGTGTGCAAAAGGAGTTGCAGTGAGGGGCACAGCACAGGTGATCCATGTGCCCAAAGGAGTGACAGTGAGGGGCACAGCACAGGTGATCTGTGTGCCCAAAGGAGTGACAGTGAGGGGCACAGCACAGGTGATCTGTGCGCCCAAAGGAGTGACAGTGAGGGGCACAGCACAGGTGATCTGTGCGCCCAAAGGAGTGACAGTGAGGGGCACAGCACAGGTGATCTGTGCGCCCAAAGGAGTGACAGTGAGGGGCACGGCACAGGTGATCTGTGCGCCCAAAGGAGCTCCAGTGAGAGGCACAGCACAGGTGATCTGTGTGCCCAAAGGAGTGACAGTGAGGGGCACAGCACAGGTGATCTGTGCGCCCAAAGGAGCTCCAGTGAGAGGCACAGCACAGGTGATCTGTGTGCCCAAAGGAGTGACAGTGAGGGGCACAGCACAGGTGATCTGTGTGCACAAAGGAGTGACAGTGAGGGGCACAGCACAGGTGATTCATGTGCCAAAAGGAGTGACAGTGAGGGGCACAGCACAGGTGATCTGTGCGCCCAAAGGAGTGACAGTGAGGGGCACGGCACAGGTGATCTGTGCGCCCAAAGGAGCTCCAGTGAGAGGCACAGCACAGGTGATCTGTGTGCCCAAAGGAGTGACAGTGAGGGGCACAGCACAGGTGATCTGTGCGCCCAAAGGAGTGACAGTGAGGGGCACAGCACAGGTGATCTGTGCGCCCAAAGGAGTGACAGTGAGGGGCACAGCACAGGTGATCTGTGCGCACAAAGGAGTGACAGTGAGGGGCACAGCACAGGTGATCTGTGCGCACAAAGGAGTGACAGTGAGGGGCACAGCACAGGTGATCTGTGCGCACAAAGGAGTGACAGTGAGGGGCACAGCACAGGTGATCTGTGTGCACAAAGGAGTGACAGTGAGGGGCACAGGTGATCCATGTGCCAAAAGGAGCTGCAGTGAGGGGCACAGCACAGGTGATCTGTGTGCAAAAGGAGTGACAGTGAGGGGCACAGCACAGGTGATCTGTGTGCCCAAAGGAGTGACAGTGAGTGGCACAGCACAGGTGATCCCTGTGCCAAAAGGAGTGACAGTGAGGGGCACAGCACAGGTGATCCATGTGCAAAAGGAGTGACAGTGAGGGGCACAGGGCACAGCTTCCTGGAGCTGCCACTCCTCTCCCAGCTCAGATCCCAAGAAAATGGGATTGCCCTTCTCCGCAGACACCCCAGGGCAGGAGGTGCTGAAGCACATGGGACTGATGGGTCTTACAGCAGGGCAGAGAGGAGCATCGACATCGGTTTAGGGAAAATTTGTTGTCTCCCTTTAAAAGCATCATTTGGGTTTTTTTTGCAGGAACAGCTGCATTTCCTTACAAATGCATCTGAATAATATCAACTCTTTTGGAAAATGATCCTATTGCAGCCATTGCAGTGCTGAGAAACCACTGGCAGGTGCTCTGTGGCCCTGAACACAACCAATGTCCCTGGCAAACTGCAACTACAGAAAGCCACTTCTGGAAGTCTCCTACAGGACAGCATCTATCACAACTTCTCCAGAAAAAGGCATTTTGTAGAATGGGTAGAAGACAAATACTCAGTCATTACCCACATATCCAACTTACTCTTAGATTGGAAGGAGTTTGATTTCCTTTCATCTGCAAATATTCAATATAAACCATCTCTTTATCTGCCTGTTACCATCCAGGCATAAATAAATGAATAAAGTTCTTTCAGTCATCACTTCCAAGTCAGACCATGCAGACCTGCAAAGGCAGAACCCCAAGCAAATCCAATGCTCCCAAACCTCATTTGGTAAATCCCTATTTAGACACTTCTCACAATGGACACGAATCCCATAACTCCCACTCAGGTACAGGGACTGATAAATAAACTCAGGTACTCAGGACTTCTGATAAATAAACACCTTTCATTCTTTGCCTCCCCTCTTGCTGCCCCCATCAGTCCATCCCAAACCCAAGAGTCCCTCAAGCCCTCCTGAGGGCTTCCAGGCATGAAAACCAGAAGACTCCAACTTGTACACAAAGGTATTTATCCTCTTCAGGAGAAAACCACTTTAATTAAAACATTGTCTGGGAAATAAGCACCCAATTCAATCAGGATAGGGAATGTCTGGAGACAGCATGAAATCAGTTTCCCATGGCTTCTTCAGCAGCCTTTGTTGGGGAGGAAGCACAAAGGCTCATTTTTCCAGCAGGGATTCCTCCCAGGATTAGAAGATGCATGTCACTTGACATCCATTTGCCTTATCTCCCATCAGCTTGGTCTCTTTTGCTGAGAGCCTGGAGCATTTTACCCACATGAACTCAGTGTGCTTGGAGCAGCCTCTTCCCAGGTGCTCTGGGCATCTCCTCAGTGCCTGGGAAAGGGAACTGCTCCCTGCTGCCCCGGGGACACAAACACAGCCTGGGGGCCTGGGATGGCCCCAGATTTGGGACACAAACACAGCCTGGGTGCTTGGGATGGCACCAGATTTGGGACACAAACACAGCCTGAGTGCCTGGGCAGGCACCAGATTTGCACACCAACACTCGGGAGCTGCTCTCTGTTCCCCCAGCCCTGCCCCAGGGACACAAACACAGCCTGGGCACTTGGGCAAGGACTAGATTTGCAGACCAACACTCAGAAGCTGCTCCCTGCTCCTCCAGGGACACAAACACAGCCTGGGGGCCTGGGATGGCACCAGATTTGGGACACAAACACAGCCTGGGCGCTTGGGCAAGGACCAGATTTGGGACACAAACACAGCCTGAGTGCCTGGGCAGGCACCAGATTTGCACACCAACACTCGGGAGCTCGCAAAGCTCTGCTCCCTGCTCCCCCCAGGGACACAAACACAGCCTGGGCGCTTGGGATTGCACCAGATTTGCACACCAACACTCGGGAGCTGCTCTCTGTTCCCCCAGCCCTGCCCCAGGGACACAAACACAGCCTGGGCACTTGGGCAAGGACCAGATTTGCACACCAACACTCAGAAGCTGCTCCCTGCTCCTCCAGGGGCACAAACACAGCCTGGGGGCCTGGGATGGCACCAGATTTGGGACACAAACACAGCCTGGGTGCCTGGGATGGCACCAGATTTGCACACCAACACTCGGAGCTCGCAAAGCTCTGCTCCCTGCCCGCCCTGCTCTCCCCCTGTGCCATTCCCAATCCTTGGTTGGGCAGAGCTGGAAATGCCAACAGAGATATCTGGAGAAGGCATCAGCAGAAACGAAAGGGGAACACAAGTGCCTGCCCTGGTCACCCCTCCTCAGCAGCCCCTGCACATATATTTAGGTGTGGGATTATCTCCCTGTGCCCAAGCACATATTTAGAGCCTTTGGTAAACCAGCCGAGTGTAATTTTATGATTAAATGTTTGTTGAATTAAGGCCTAGGGAAGAGTCCCTTGCCAAAACCACTCGATAGCCACCGACTGTGCTGCCCCATCCAGCTGGCTTTGCATATTCCAATTTATTTCTCTTCACCGCTTTCCAAACCAAGGCACTCCTGCTGCACAGCCCTGCCCTGGTGGGGCACAAACACACAACTGCTGCTCTCACACCAGAGAAATCAGAATGTGTTGGTACAAAACAGCAACCCAGAGCACAGGCAGTCTGGGAATTTTCATCCATGGAATCCCACGGAAACTTGCTCACTGCAAAAGCCAACACATGTAGTGGCAATAAAATAAATATTGCTTTCCTTGCCGTATCTCACTACTCAGCTAAACAAGCAATTTGAATGCCAGGTTTGTTTTGTAACCCAGTTTGTGCTTTGTTAGGTCCTGTTTTCTGTCATTTATTTAGTCACCAGGTGTGGAAATCTCACAGTCACAAGCAACGTGACAAACCATCCTCAAACCAATGCTTGGATTTTCAGGATAAATACAAGCAAACTTTGTGCTTTGTTAAGTCCTATTTTCTGCCATTTATTTAGTCACCAGGTGTGGAAATCTCACAGTCACAAGTAACATGACAAATCATCCTCAAACCAATGCTCGGATTTTCAGGATAAATACAAGCAAACTCATGGATAATTTTGTTAATGGTAGAAACAAATACAAACTGAAGTCAGCAAACCATTAAAAAAAGAATAATAATAATTAAAAAATCCTTTCCTTACAGAAAAGTTCATCCTTCCCAATTTAATTTTCCCCAAACCAATCCAAACCTGCAGCATTCCCAACACAATAAGCTGGACAATAAGAGGTTGAATACCACGAGATAAATAGCCTTAAACACTGAGGGACAAACCTTCAAATCCACCTAAAAAACACACCCTGAAGATAATGCACTTCTGACACTGCTCTTGCCCCAAATGTTTGCTCAAATGAAGAGGCCACATGAGGAAAGAGCAAGAAAAGGAACACGCAGAGTTCAGGAGTTGTAACACAAACATTTCACAACCCTCCGGAATAAAACCACAGCCCTGAGGACACAGCCATGGCCAGGGCACAATCTAAGGCAAAGGATCTCATGGAAAAAGCAATTTTCACAGACAAATCTGGGTCTTTGTCCACGTGACCTCTTCTGCAGCAGCACTTCATAAACGCTTCAGCCAAAATATTTCATTATTGTTGCTCTAACAGCAGCACTAAAACACATTTTAAACACCAAGGATGAGCTGTTATCAGCAGTAGCACAGCCAATTTAACTTCCCACAAGTGCAGGCCTCCTCATAGCTGGAGTCAGTCCATGAATAAAGCATGGAAGAATTCAAAATCTGATCACAATCTCCAGGTGAATCAGCTTCTTTCCCCTGATATTTTAACCAAAATGGGGAATCTCCCAGAAAGGCCATGCCACAGGGAAGGAAAATCAAAGGAAAAGCAGCAGATGGGAGAGGCAGAAAGGGGAGAAAAACTGAAATGAAGGCAGAAGCAGTTAGACAAATCAGGCAATGAACAAAGCATGGAGCTAAAATACGGAAGTTTCACACAGAAATCGCATTTTTACATTCTTTTTCTGACTTGCAGATGGTTTCCTACAGACAGCACTGGGTCAAATGGTCAGACAAGGCTTGACCAGGTCCTGCCAAGGTCCAGAACAACCTGCAGCTGATGAACTGATCTGGGAACCATTTAATTACTGATCCAAGCAACCAAATAATGAGAATCATACTGCAGAGCCTGAATGAGGAGCTGTGCAAACAGCAAATCCGCCTCTCTGTGGAGGTGTTCGAGTTTTAAACCACTTACTGGGAATGGTCCTTATGGAAGTCCAGCACAGGTAAAGAAAATTCCAAAGGACTTCCAAGCTACATCATTTTGGAGGGCAAAGTGAAAGGGAATTCACTAAAGCTTCCAGACTGAAAGCAGTCTGGAAGCAGTTTCTCTTTTTAATGAAAAATCAGGCTGTACTGACAAGGGGTTATAAACCCTGTTCCTCTTCCCCTCAGGCCTTGATTGGAAGGTGTTCTGGTGATTCCTGCATGGACTCTGTGATCAGAGGGCAGAAAGGTTTTCATCCCCAAAGAACGTTTGGCCCTTTTGTTCACGCTGCCCACAGCCTGGCACTGAGCACGGGATGTGCTCAGGTTCTCCACGGGCACCTTGTCCAGCAGGAACTGCACAGACACCTCCAAACCTCTGCCCTTGGAGACACCTAATAACGACCCAAATTACCAATGGTTTTAAATCAGACTGGGATATAAGCAGTAAAAATCAGTCTGGAATCAAGGTTTGCATAAACAGAAAGTGACTCTAGCTCTTATCAACCCCCCGTGGAAGTGAATGTTTAGTATGTTCAGCATTTCAAGAAAATTATCCCTCTTTTACTGGAAAAATCAGAGCTTCCATCACACATTTCTACAGTTAGAAAACCCAAAGAGGTTTCTGCAAATATGCAGCACAATAGAAATGATTAAAGGCAACCAAGTGCCTGATTTAGCCTACTGCAAACTGCTGCATTTAAACCCAAACCGAACTGAACAAACGCAGTTTCCAAGCCATGGACTCCATTTCATTAAACCTCTGCTATCAAACAGCAGCACGTCAGCCTGATTAGACTGGAACACAGTGCTTTGAGCATGTGATGGGCTGACCAACCCGTGATCCTGATACTTCAAAGGAGAGAAAAAGGTCCCATGACCAGCCTGAGGAGAGCTTTTGAGGGCAAGCAGTGTCTCAGTGCAAAAGCAGTGTCTTGGGGCTAGACAGACTCTTTGTATAGACCATGATGAACAAATCTTTTTCCTTTTATTGCTTCCAGCTGATTCCCAGCTCTTGTTTAAAGCCCACCAGTAAACACTGGAGTGGGAGAAACGTGAAACAACGAGGACAAGATAAGAGGCACCTTTGGAGTTCTGCCTTCTCCGTTTTTATCCGAAGGAGCAGAAAACACAAAGAAATCCTCGTTTCCTTCCCAGGTGAAATGGAATTCCCGAATGGGATACTCACTCCATCATGGAGGGTGGGATGGTGCAGCAGTCCTGGATGGCAGTCAGGGGTGAGGTGAGGTGAGCAGTGTACGACGCTTCCACCACCTGCTTGTTCCGATTCACAACGTCCAAGTAACGGTTGAATTTCTCACGGATTTTTTTTGCCAACTGAAAAAAAAAATAAGAAGAAAATTTCTCTGCATTACACCATTCCTTAGCAAGCGAGTAAAAGCTGTGTTAAAGATAACTGTTTTCTGATTTGCTCATTGTATTTTTATTTTTAAATAATTCTTTAAGCAAAAGTCAAGTAATGAATACTGGCTGCAGCAAGGAGACTACACAAGAAGACAGAATACATTTCCCATCTAGCAATGGGTGCCTCAGCAGGGTTTTGCATGCATGGAAAGGATGATTTCCATCAGATCAGACTTCCCTTTCATGAAGAACTGACAGCTGGATGTGACTCCACCTGTGCCCGGAGCACTGAGGTGCTCCCAGGCCTGACGAGGATGTGATGGAGACTAAACCACACCACAAGTGCATTTAAAGGAATTCTGGACATGGGCACTTCGGGAAAGCCAAATAAAGGTTTAGAGCCACCTTCACCTACACAGAATTCTGCCACTAAGAGCCAAGAGGAAATCTCCCACTGATGGGAGCAACCTCGGGATCCAAGGAAGCCCAAATAACCCCAAATACCGCCATGAATATTCCTCTGTTCCTCAGCAGCCTCCTCATCAGGTGCAGAAGTATTTCAGCATTTCTCTCACGTAGATTTGGGCAAAATAAGCCATCCCAGATTTTGTTTTTTCACTGAATTCCCTGCTGCTTTCCTGGGAGGCTGCACAGGCCTGAGTGATTTTCCCCATCGATCTAAAGCTCCCTGTGCCTACTCAGAGCCTGCAACAGCTTCAGCCACAAACTGAGAAACCTCTAATTGATGTTATCATAGAACAGGAAGAAAATAATGACGAAAGTCTCACACCGGTGAAATTCCTCCTGAAGCCTTTTGTTGTCAGAGGTCCCTCTAAGGAAGGCAGTCCTTATAAATCAGGACAAGGTTTAGAGGTTACACTATGATTTATAAGAGCCCATTTCTCTCCTTTCAGAAAGTGAAAACAAACACATTGTGGCCCCTCCCCTGCAATTCTCAGACCATTAAAAAAAAAAAAATCAGAGCGCCTCACTTTAGAAACAGCACATTGAGTACTCCAGCCATTCGTTTTAAATGCTTCTTTAAAAAATGAAAATAATAATTAAGTCTAATTTCTGTCAGCAAATCGCTCCAAGCTGGGGGGATTTGAGGGCTTGTGTTAGAAAGAGCTGAGCCTGCTGGACACATCCCAGGCTGCTGAAGGACTGTGCTGTCACTGAAGAGCTCGTTTGTGTCTCCTTCGTTAGGCACTTCACAAGTGGGGAAAACAAGAAGGGAAAAATCTGGGGCTGCTCTTGGAGCAAATGTGACACTAAATTCAGTTATTTACCAGGAGGCAGCAGGTTTTACAGGAAATATTTACTGAGACTTTCACTCCTGCTCTTCCATCAAAGGGAGGAGTTAATGAAATGGATCAGGTGGTTTTTTTGCTCTGCATATTCAGCGTCCTTTTCACACCAACACATCCACTGCATTTACCCATCAGCCACACACATCTCAAATGAAAGAATAATCCCTAAGCAACAGACTGAGGTGCTGAATAATCAGAAATACTGTATTTTCCATTTCTGCAATCTTCTCCAGGGCTAAATCAGCTCCTTCAGGCACAGCACTCCTCTCTCCTGCCCCAAACTCTACAGGGATGATTTAACTGCTGCTTTTGTGTGCTGGGAAACACCACTGGATTTTCCAGATCCCCTGGACTAACAAATGTCTTTCCTAACTCTTACCAACAGGCTGTTTTGTCATGATTTACTCTGTTTTGTCATGATTTACTCTGTTTTGTCATGATTCACTCCGTTTTGTCATGATTTACCCTGTTTTGTCACGATTTACTCTGTTTTGTCGTGATTCACTCCGTTTTGCCATGATTCACTCCGTTTTGCCATGATTCACTCCGTTTTGCCGTGATTTACTCCATTTTGTCGTGATTCACTCTGTTTTGTCGTGATTTACTCCGTTTTGTCATGATTTACTCCGTTATGTGAGGAAGGAACGAGGCCTCACCGCTAACAGCACTGCCTCCATTGTTCCCAGGGAATGCTGCGGCTCCAGGACAGGTCTCCAAGGAGCACAGGTTTTAACAGGACCTCGCTCAAATGACTTGCAGAATTGTACTTAATTAGTTCTGTGCAATGATTTATTGCCAAGGCACCAGAGGACCGCTAATGGGCTCCTCCATGTTAGACATCCAGCACGAATAAATTGCTCCCAGTTGTTAAGATGAGAAGCTGCTGGGGAGATCCTTTTCTGTTTTCCTGTAAATTTTCTTTTTGTCTGGCTGTACCCTTCAAATGTGCTCTTCAGAAGTGGATTCTTCTGGAGGGTCTCAAACAAACACAAACCGAATTTCCTACATCAGAGCACTCAAGTTTTGGGGGGTACAAAGTTCTCCTTGCAGTCTGGGCAAATGAAATGCCAATGTAAACTAGATACTTTTGAGTCTGAGATTTCTCTCTTGGTTTCTCTGCCTGAAATCAGGAAGAGGGGAGAGAGCTGAAGTTTGCTGAGCATCATTAGCAGCAATAAAACTATCAGAGGGCCCCAGAACAAAAGGCCCCTGGCTTGGAATCGGGGCTGCTCTCTGATAAATGGATGCTGTACAAGCCGAGGCTTCGGTGTTGATGAGTTTTCACCTTCTAGGTTGAACGATAAAAGCACCCCACAGCCTTTGAATTTCACCCTGCTGTGCCGAGTCTAAAGATCTGACAAATCTGGTTTTCAGAAGATCCTGTACTTCAGACGCTGACAAAAAGCAAATGCTTTGTTCCCAAACTGCATCTCCCATGGAAAAACCTCTGAATGGCTCAAAGTCATTCCGTTATTTTTATGAAATGAGATCCGACGCTTCGGTCGGGGCAGGGAGTCAAGTCCATGTCAGCAGCCAGGGATCTGAAGCCTCCCAGAGCTCCAGACACCATTCCCTGCCCATGGCTGGAAGAACTGACTTTGTCTAATCTAAAGAACTCTAAAAATATTGCCCTCTGACAGCAAGACAATGCTCCCAACAATCCAAACCACTCCAAAACCAGGGAACTCAAGAAAGTCACCAATGGCACGACAATCCAAAAATGATTTTCCGTTGAAAATCTCTTCAAGTGAACAAACTATGTTAAGAAACTGAGGGTAACACACCAACCAAGTCCTAGAAACAAATTGTTCTAATTCATCACACTGAGAAGTATCATCCAGATGAACCCCAACAAAACAAAGTTAATTTTTCTTCCATAGCTGGGCTTCACTGGAGCACACAAATCCATGGCAGTGAGGAGCCATTCCAGCTCCCAGAGATTAAACCAAGGAGAATAATCCCTCCTCCCCATCCCTCAGCGCTGCCGGGAGTGCCCATGCCCTGAGCACGCTCCCACCATTCCCCCAAACTTCATTTATTCTCTTTGCAGGGTGATGCACTCAGCTGCTGGAGCCTGTCACAGTCAAAGCCTCAGACTTAAATCACCTTCTCCTCTTTCTAAATAAAAACCTGAGGTTTTTATCCAACACATAGCCTGCTTTTTTTAACCTGCCCGGAGCTGGATACTGATGGATGCCAGAGCCGTGTTGGTTACAAAACCTCCAAAGTACAGAGATAACAAATAAAGAAAGGAACACTGAAGTATTAGCCATCCTTACAGAATTGTTAAAGCATTTCCAAGGCAAAATGGAAAATTGTGGCCCCAATCAGGGACACAAAAGGGGAGTGGGTACCCCACACTTGGGTGGGTACCAAGTGGGACAGACATTTCCTGCTCCCACAGAAATGCCACAATTCACTCATTTCAATGGAGACTGAAATAAATCTGGATACCTTGAGATTGACATAAAATATTATTATCCCTGGGCTGACACACAAAGTGCTCTTCACCTTATCTTAAAAACAACAGCAGGGGGAAGCCTCCTTTGGCATTTTTCAGATTTGAGTGTTTTCCCCCTAATTTTAATAAAGAAAACAATGCTCAGTGAGTGTTCTGTGGGAACAATGCAGCCATTAGCCCTGTTTTCCCTGGATTTCCTCTGGCAGCTGACACGCAGCCAAAGCCCTTGGGTTTGCAGACAGGTTGGACTGTAACACCTGTTCCTATTACTGCAGCACCCCTGGGTAATGCACTTCAGTTGTCACCATCTCCACTGACAACCTTTCATCACAACATCACTGAGCTCCTCTAATTTTCCCAGAGACATTTCCCTCATTTGCATCGTTCCCTCGAGCTTTTTTTTAAAGCTTCTTCCCCCTCAAAGCTGCACAGCTCTGAAGTCTTCCCTTTGCAGGGAGCTCTGAGGGAAAGCAGAGCTCCAAGGTTAGGTTTTATTTCTGGCTGCAGCTTGAAAGCTGAGGTATTTTTTATGTTTTCAAGCCTGTACATAAAATATGCATCAGTGGGGTTGACAGGCAGGGGTGCCAGAACGGACTCACAGCCAGGGATTGAACACTGTCAGGCTCCCTGGAAAGGATTGCTTACACATGGAAGAGCTGAGTTATAATTTTGAGGTTTAAATACCCTCAGTTAACCAGGAAAATCCGGAAAAGTAGTACCTCTCTCCAACACCCACCAGGCACCACTCCTGCTGTGTTACAACTGTTTGCACCCTCAGATTCCTGTTCTAGAAAATTTTTAATGTATTTATTTTTCATCTATGTGGCTCTTGAAGAAACCACTGGTTCTGGACCAACCCTGAAGAGCCAGAGGTCAGCAGGGACATGGCTCAAGGAAGGATCACAGAATCACCTCCAGCTTCTTCCCACACCTCTGATTTAACAGATCCAAACCATTGACAGAATCCTGGAATGGTTTGGGTTCAAAGGGATCATGAGGATCATCTTGGGCAGGGACACCTCCACTGTCCCAGGCTGCTCCCAGCCCTGTCCAGCCTGGCCTTGGGCACTGCCAGGGATCCAGGGGCAGCCACAGCTGCTCTGGGAAATCCATCCCAGGGAACAATTCCTTCCCAACATCGAACCTAAACCTCCCCTCCTTCAACTTCAGTCCATTCCCCTTGTGGAAACTCCCCATTCCTGCTTCTCTGGATGACACTGCAAATATATTCAATTATTTCCATCAGGATGAAGGAAACCGCTCTGCAATGTGCATTTTCGTCACGGAAACCAGCACTCGTTTGAGGCTTTCCACTGGCCAGTTCCTCTGGCAAAGCTCCCCAAGACTTCTTCCAAGGAAGATATTAAACACAAAACCCAGCAAAAGGGCCACAGTTCCTGAATCATTCTGGAAGTACATTAAATGCACTGTAATTGCTTTTATTGTGAGCCTCACAATTCATCAGTGGGTGTGAACACAGCGCTTTTCACAGCCAGGGAAGAGGCTGTGCTCCACAGCCAAATAGAATTTTTTCAGCATATTTCAGATTTAATTCCTCTCCAAAGACCTCTTTGCCCAGTCCAAAACTAACCAAACAAGAAATCTAACCCAAGAGCAGCACGGTCTGAGCTTTTCAAGGCTTTTCTCCTCAGAGCTGGTAAATCTGCTCCTGCTCGAGAGCACTTCACCCTCTCTCCTCTGCGGAGCCCAGAGCCCTTCCCTCCACATCACAGAAAGCAGATGTCTGGCAGGACACTGACTTCCTTGAAATCAGCTAATGGAGATTTTCCCCTCATAAAACTCCTCCTCTCCCACTTTATTTACATCATGAACTCACCCCACTGCATTCTCATATCCTACGAGAGTTCTCTGATATTGAAATAACTCGCAGGGAAGGAATCCAAGTTATTTTTGGCCACTGCCATCCAATTTTTAATAACCTATTCAAAGCAAAAAGGGTTTTATCTGTCAGGTACAACAGTAATTCTATAACTGCAGGCCTTAAAAAGCATAACCAGCTCAATGTTGAGAGGTAAAACTGCTCTTTGTGTGGCACAAAGAAAGCCAAAGGTATTGAACAGTTAGGCCTGAAGGCCAACAGCTGGGATTTCTCACTTTTTCAATAAACTGAAAGTCATTATTTACATGGTTTGGTATAAAAAACCCATCACCCCCACAACAGTTCAGAGCTCTGCCAGAAAAAAAGTCCCAGCTAACATAAACCCATCATTAATTGCCTTTGGGTATCAGTTGCTCAGAAAATGCTAATGAATGGCCAAAGCAGGAATGAGGGGATTTCATTTGCTTACATTTGTTTGCCTTTGCTCAAGAAGATCCCTTTGAATGTCCTACTCTTGGAAAATTCGCGTTCTATTGCTGGGGATTCATTAGGGCTAAAAAACCTGGTCATTAATGAAACAGAAGTGCTCAATTATTCTTGTATCCACTTCACTGTGGAGCTTTTAACCACAGGAATGACACTTCAGCAGGGCCCTGCTTTCCCCCCACAGCTCCCAATCCATCAGCCCACCTCCAGTGTTTGGACAGCTCTTTAAATCCACTTGGGATGAACACGGACATCTGCTCTGGGAAACGAGGAGTGTCCTTCCCACCGTGGAGAATCCACAGTCAGCACTTCAAAGAAAGCACTGACTGTTTGAATCCAGTTTCTTGGTTTCCCAAAAACACTTTTGCCTTTCAAAAGCCATCTGATACATCTGATGCAGCCCACATGGCCCTTCTGTGGTGCACAGACCACCCAGAAGCACTGCAGGAAAGGCTGCCCTACACGACGTGAAGGGATTTCAATTGTTAAAGGCAGGTGACAATTACCCTCTCGTGGACCCCTGGCTTGCAAGCACCCACCTGTAAATGCCTACAGGGAGGCCAAAGCCCCCGAGAGGAAATGGAGCTGGGGAGGGTCTGGAGCCCCAGGAGAGGCTGAGGGAGCTGGGAAAGGGCTCAGCCTGGAGAAAAGGGGATCAGGGGGACCTTGTGGCTCTGCACAGCTCCTGACAGGAGGGGACAGCCAGGGGGGTTAGGGACAGGAGGAGAGGGAACGGCCTCAGGCTGGGCCAGGGAGATATTGGTTGGACACAGGGAAAATTTCCTCACAGAAAGGGCTGTCCTGCCCTGGCACAGCTGCTCAGGAGTGCCCATCCTGGAGGGATTCCAAAGCCCTGTGGATGTGGCACTTGGGGACACAGGGCAGTGGTGGCCCTGGCAGTGCTGGGGATGGTTGGACTCGATGATGTTAGAGGTCTTCTCCAACCTAAACGTTCCTCACAATCCCATTTGAACCAGCTCTGCTTAATTTTTTTCCTCAGTAAAAAACTTTAAAAAGACTAGAAATGTCACCATTTCCAGGAAGCACAACTTGGAATGTTAATTTGTTCCTATATTAGATGTAATGCACATGAAGATGCCATGCCCTGCCCTGCTCTGGGAGAGCAACACAATGGGGATACCTGCAGGGCTGAAGAGTAATTCCCTTTTCCCCAGGGAAAGCCCCACTCTGAGGAGCTTTTGTTTTTCCTGAACATTAAAACTGCTTTGATAGGGGTCTAGGAAGGTCAGGTTACTTGCTGAAGGTTGTGCAAGTCTATGTTTAAACTGGGGAGAAAAACTGTTCTTTGTTCCATTTCTTCGACCAAAACCCATTGCCTTTACCACAAACATAATTGGCACCTTAATTTCATAAAGAATAAAAGTGACCTATTTGATCTGTTTGAAAAGGGATCCAAAATTAATTTTAAAAATATACACATGTATTAAATGCAAACTGTCCATGCATTATCTCAATGTTAAATTGTTGAAATGTTCCTATAAACACCCCAAAAAATTACAACCACACCTGTGATGCACCAGGCTGTAGCTGTCCCATATTTCCACAAAACACCACTTCCACATCATAATAATATTAACGGGTTTGCTTTGAATTTTAAATTTTAAAAGAGACGCTTCCAACATGAAAGCCTGTCAATTAATGGGAGTTATTCCATGAGGGCCCTTTTGTTTCCAAGGGACAGCCCCACACCAAGCAGAGGGAAAAGCTTCCGTGGCAATGTAAAATTCTCAAAAGCATCATCAGGACTCACCTGTTGAACTTCACTTTCTCCATTTGATATTTTCTCCGTGTACACAAAGGAGTTGAATATCCTCTGCAAGAAAAAGCAGGAGAGAGGTGTGAGAGGCTTTTTTTGTCCTAAATGTGGCACGCAAGGAGCTCCAAAAGGTGGATGGGTGAGGAAATGGGGTCAGAAAAGGACCTGGGGAGTCTCCCAAGGGGAATCGTCTCCATGGAGAGGCTGACTTTGGAAGGCAAAGACAGAACAGGGTTTTTACAAAATATGTCTTTATTTACCAAACTGCCATAAGGTGCTAAAAATAGTTCCACGTGCAAACTGTGACCCTTCTCTCACTGAATATTTAACCCAATATAATCACTTTTGTAAGTACTTGTTTCCAACTAAAACATGAGAGGCTGTGAGCCAAATTTAGATAAATTTAATATCTGGAAAAGAGACAAGTGAGACCCAAGTTTGGTCAGATCAACCTCATTAATGGCAAAAAAAAAGAGATGTATGAGAAGATAGAAGTGAGAGCTGTGTCCTCCCCTGGGAAAGCTTCCCACCAGTTCCCAGGGACAGGTGACAGCACAGTGCCATCCCTGGTTACATCCACAGAGGAAAAAACACTTAACACACCATTAATATTCTACTTCAGGCTGAAAAATAAAATTGGAAGGATTTGGGCTTACACCAACAGCATTCCTCAGACGTTTGCCTGATCACCTCAGTTTCTCTTCCATGATTTCTCATTTCCAAGGACAGCTTTCCCCTTGGAGACAGTGGGGCCGTCCCCACCGGAAAATGCACAATATCCCCAAAATATTCCTTTGCTCTCTTAACAGCAGTAAGTGACATCAGTAACTGTATCAGTAATCAGTGGAGGTTATTTGGGCTGTTCAGAATTTCACGGAGGGGATGGACTCCACATCTCTCAGTGCTGTCACACACGTGACACCGCATCTGCCAAAGGACAGGGATTCCTAAAGACTCTGTATTGTGTTATTAGCAATAACAACTGCAATTACTGAAGAAAGCTAAATTTCATCCAAACCCAGTGTAGTCCACAGCTCCAAGAGTGTTTTGGTGCAGGTTCAGCTGATTTCCTCCCAGCAAAGCTATGAGTGGCCAAACCAGGCTGGAAAACCCTTCGGTGTGCTCTGCTCCACTCGCCATCATCACTTCCCCTCATCCCTCTCCCTCCTGAGGACTTGAGGAATTTCAAAAATGTGAACTCTTCATTCTGAAGAAGCATTTGGAAGGGCAGCAATAAATCTCCTTGGTTTATAAGGTTCAGAGAGCCAAGAAGTGGGGGCAGGGGAGGGAAAAAAAAAATCTACTCTTAAAAGCTGTCTGTACATTGAGACTTCCTCTTCATCCAGACCTTTGTTTAAAGTTCTGCTAGGGTACTCTAACTACAAACATGTTGGCGTTTTTTTTTCTTTTTTTCCTCCCTCGTGAGATGAAAAGATAATTTAAACATCAGAAGAAAATACATTAAAGCATGTCTTTTTGAAGCAAAATGTTTTAAATGAATTGAATTTTTCTGTCCACGCAGCATTTTAGTCTGCAGACATCAAAAGGAACGAGAAGGAAATAGACTGTCAGCTCCTGAGAATGGAGCATTCTGTCCCGAACACAAAGCTGACCTTTCTGGCACCCCTTTCACACGTAGCCTGTTTATGAACTTCAGAATAATGCCAGAGAACATCATCCATGGTTATGTAAGAGTCACAGGGCCAGCAGGTATTTGCCTTGGTTTTCATCCTAGTTTTGCTTGGTTTTGAGTAACTGGGTTTTTTTAAATGCTCTGGTATATTCTACGGTTGTAATTAAAAGCACTGTGCATGGCAGAGGTGGGAGCAAGATTTTCTTAGTCAAACTAAGCATTAACAGATAACGAGTAAATCAACAGTAAAAATTGAGTAAGGATTGAGAATCCAGCCTTGAGGCTACACACGAACTGCTCAGCCCCTGCCTGGGTCCAGTCCCTTTTTCCCTACTCAAGAATTCCCCCGGCAGAAATCCACCTCAGGGCAAAAACATCTTTAAGCTAATTTCACTAACTTAAAAAGGGACCTAACTTCAGGCAGAAAATCAGAGCTAAGTGGCAACTCAAATGAAGTTGAGGGAACTTCACAGAGCAGAGAGAAAGTCAGCTCCACGCACAACCTCGGAAAAACAGTCTAAATATTTAGGAGAACTCGCCCTGCAGTTTACACAGCCCATTAGCATCTGTACTTTATTCATCCCACCCCTCTGGTTTAATTGGATCTGTGGAGCAGATGGCAGCAGGCTCAGCTCCCTGCACACAACAATCACACACGTGTTTAATGAGATGCTTGCCCACCATGATTTGCCATAACACATCACCACTCACTCTCCCAACGTGGGAATGCTGTGCTGGATCAGCATCCAGCCCTTCTCTGGATCAGCATCCATCCCTTCCTCTGGATCAGCATCCAGCCCTTTCCTCTGGATCAGCATCCAGCTTTTCCTGGATCAGCATCCATCCCTTTCCTCTGGATCAGCATCGATCCCTTCCCTGGATCAGCATCCATCCCTTTCCTCTGGATCAGCATCCAGCCTTTCCCTGCATCACCATCCATCCCTTCCTCTGGATCAGCATCGATCCCTTCCTCTGGATCAGCATCCAGCCCTTCCCTAGATCACCATCCATCCCTTCCTCTGGATCACCATCCATCCCTTCCTCTGGATCAGCATCCAGCCCTTCCCTAGATCAGCATCCATCCCTTCCTCTGGATCAGCATCCATCCCTTCCTCTGGATCAGCATCCATCCCTTCCTCTGGATCACCATCCATCCTTTCCTCTGGATCACCATCCATCCTTTCCTCTGGATCAGCATCCAGCCCTTTCCTCTGGATCAGCATCCAGCCCTTCCCTCTGGATCAGCATCCAGCCCTTTCCTCTGGATCAGCATCCATCCCTTTCCTCTGGATCAGCATCCATCCCTTCCTCTGGATCAGCATCCATCCCTTCCTCTGGATCAGCATCCAGCCCTTCCTCTGGATCAGCATCCAGCCCTTTCCTCTGGATCAGCATCAATCCCTTTCCTCTGGATCAGCATCCAGCCCTTTCCTCTGGATCAGCATCCATCCCTTTCCTCTGGATCACCATCCATCCCTTTCCTCTGGATCACCATCCAGCCCTTCCCCACCAAGGATCTCCATCCCCACCATCACTCCCAACATCTCATCCCACATCACCTCAAGCCCTCCAACACCATCTTATTTTATCTTCCTTCATTTGCCTTTGCATGCAGTAATTAACTGGGAAAAAAACCCTTTATTTTTCCATCCAGGTGGAGCCATCCCAGCGCTGTGACTGAAGCAATGCCTGCTTTCCAGCACTATAAAAACACTGTTGGAGAGTTTAATTCACCCTGACCCTTTCCCCAGCAGTGAGAGGACAAGTGGAAATGGCCTTAAGCTGAGATGGGAAATTCAGATTAGATATTATAAAAAAAAGTCTCCCTGTTTTTGGGTGGTCAGGCACTGGAAGAGGTTGTTCAGGGAGGCGGAGGAGTCCCCATCCCTGGAGGTGCTCTGGATCTGGAGCTGGGATATGTGCTTTAATGGTTTCCAGGGTGGTGGGTTGACAGTTGGCCTTGATGATCTCAAAGGTCTTTTCTAGCCTTGACAATTCTCTAATTCTACCATTTCAAAGCTTACTATAATCTCTATAAAGATTCTTTTGGAATTACTCAAACCTTGGAGAGCAGCAGCATTGCCTGGCTGTACCTGCAGCTCTGTCAGGCTGAGGCTCAGTGGCACTGCCAGGGCTGAGCACAAAGCCCTGAACCCTCCCTGGGGCCTCCAGCACCACCCAAATCCTGAGCTCACCATTCCCACTCCTAACCCTCCCCCCATCCAGCACAGCCCTCCTGTTCAGCCACACAAACACAAGCCTAGACGGAGAAAACCGTGCTATCTGTGGGGAGCACCGAGGGATTCCTGGTGAGCCGTGACAGCTCCTCGGGAAAGCCGGAGATGTGTCCGGGAGCCTGCAGGGGATGCCCAGGATGGAGTCTGGATGTGTTTGCTCTCCAAACACACATTTCCAAAGCATCAGCCTCGTGCTCTCCTGAGCTCTGTACCTCCCTGGGTCAGTCAAAGCACTTGCAGCTTGCTAGGAAGATTCTCCTGAGGTAGCTCCATAGATCCCTTAATGACTTGAACTGCCTGGATTCTAGCTCTGGACAGCAGCACCAATATCTGACAGTGAGATAAATCAGGAAGCCATGAGAGGATCCAGGGGCTGGGGCTGGCACAGGGAAGGTTTGGGCCACCAATGTCTCACGCCTGGCACAGGTGGGGTCTGACAGTGATGGATGGGCCCAGCACCCAAACCACATCTCGGGGTAGGATGGAGTCAGGGTTCCCACCAAGCCAGAGAAAAGTTCCGTTTAGCTTTGTGGTGTCCCAAAACAAAGCTTAAGAGACTTTTATTCATCTGAAACTGAAGGCAACTCGGTTTTAAATCTGGGAGAAGACTCTAAACCGAGGACAGCATAAAAAGGAAAATATTAACTGGCTCATTCCCTCAGGTCCCCGAGATAAAAGTACAATGTAGTGAGAAAAACATTTTGAGAAGCCCCAGTCTGACTGTCAGCACAGCATCAAAACAAACAGAAAGAGCCACCACCCCCAAATCTCCAAGGTCCCCAGCCAAACACAAGCACCAACCACTCTGCAGAGCACTCAACCATTTGCACATCACTTTATTTGCCAGACAAGACATGAATCCATCTCCCTGACAACAAAAATAACATTTTTGGAGACAAAGAGAAAGAGGGAAAACAAACACAGGATTAGTAAAATAGCCACTGAGCTGTAAATATATTGAAGTTGCTTCACCACCTATACTACAAGCCATTTAAAAAAGAAAAAAAACAGCTTTCAGCAAGTTTAGGGCATGGACTGCAGTTACCTGGCATATCTGGGTAAGGACTCGATGACAAAAATCAATCATATTAAAAAACTTATACAGAATAGCAAAATACAAGTGTAAAATACAGGCAGAATTGGCTCAGCAGGGCTGTGATACTTTTTCAACTTCAAGCAGCCACTAACCAGGGCCTGGTTCCTACTTGAAAGGTTAATGTTTTTAAAAGTGGTGAGCAAACAAATATCCAACAAATCCTTTTTCTGGTGGGACTCACCGAGGGAGGCTGTTTTCAGGGAAACCTGGGGCTTCTGCCTGGAGTTTATTTTTGCAGTGTCTGAAGCCATCTCGGGTTCTGTTTTGTTACCATTTTCTAAAACCAAGGAACATTAAATAGTGGATTCCCAGGAGATCAGGGACATGCTCCGTGTTTGCCTCCGAGAATTTACAATAAAGACATGGAAGGAGCTGAAGTAAATTGGAGGGAAATGCAGGGAAAGGCAAATGCAGTGGGACGGGAGCACTGATGGCAGGTCTGAAAGGAATATCCCAACACCACCCTGCAAATGCCTTTCTCCTCCTGTGGGTTTGAGGAAAAAAACTGTATTTTCAGAAGGGATCTAACTAATTAATGCTCTTTCTCATTCCATTATTTGTGGAGCAGCAACAGACACCTGAATCAGAGAGAAAAGTGATGCTGAGCTCAGGTCAGGCAGTGCTCTGCAGGCTCTTGGAAATGGAAAACTTTCCTAGATCATTATTCTAACTAATGCCTTTAATTGACTTTTCTAATCAATTGTTTTAATTCATCATAAGTACTGTACTAATCTTAAGCAGTGTGATTTCCACTTTAGCCAGCACGTAGCTAACTTTCTTCTCAGACTGATATGATTGGAGTTTGATTGGAAAATCACTGAAATCTCAAATTTTGCTGAACTAATCCCAATGAGTTTCAATGAGGCTGAAAACTGAACACCTAAAATGCAGAATTTACGGCCCTCCATGAAACTGTTACAGAAAGCAGAAGGTAAAGAGCCTAACAAAGACAATCAGCACATTCTGCAAACTCTGTCTGGGAAAAAGATAGTAAAAAGACCAAAAAATGTGGACTAATTAGCATGAGAGTTGAGAAAATAACCAGTAGAGGGTAGAGTATTAATTAATAGAGAGAATTATGTAAGTTAGAACCCTGAACATTGCAGAATCTCCACATGCTCATAACACCCCTCCATGGGAGCACAAATTCCCCAATATTTAAGGTTTTAAGTGGGCAAATATCATCTCTCCTCCCCATTTTTCTCTAAATGCAGATTGCTCACCAATTCCCTATTTAAGGCTCAAGCCCCCACTACCTCCCACCAGGTGCCACTGCCTCTCTGCAGCACTGGGACATGTTTTGGATGAGCTGGGATTCGAGTTCCATTTTCATTTCGATGGCAAAAATCATCTCAGTTAACATTTCTGTATCAGCTGGGGGAGGTCAAAGCCCATGGGATCATTGCAGGCCTCAGAGGGGCAATGCTGAGCAGGCACAACACTGAAAAGGAACACAATTTATAAATTTGTTTCCTTGGAAAACTCCAGGCATTTGCAAGGAGAGAAAACTATGGGAAACCGAGCAAGTGCCAAAAATGCAATCAGGAACCGGCAGGTTTTTTTGTCTTCTTTTTCAAGGGACCAGAGAAGAGGAAAGGAAAAGAGCGAGAGGGGAAAATACCCCAAGAAAATGAGTTCCACATGTTAAAGAGATTATTCATTTAGCTGGTCTAACTTGACTAAGGTTATTCTCCTGACAATGTATATGGCAGAAAAAAAGAAAGTCATGCTACTCAACCCTAAAACACAAAGCAGATGGGCTTCTCAGTGGCTATGGATTTTTTCTCCCTACTCTGATTCCTCATTCCAGCCTCTAGAATGTAAAATTTAAAATTTTACTCTGTTTTTTTCAGGTTGAGAACTTTTTGATTAGTGAACTGTTTTCACCTTGCTGCATTTTGTTGGTCCTTTTCCCATTAAGAGAACCTAAAATTGAGCATTTACCAGGAGCAAAATTGACCTGAGCCTTCATTCTACTGGGAAAACTCCGGGTTTCATTTTTCTATTTGCTTTCAAGCTCATGTCAAAATGACTAAAAATTGGGGAAAATTCAAGCAGCAGCCCCAAGGCTTGTAAATAGCTGCAATCCTAGAGCCAGAAGGGCTTGATACCACTTTAGTGTAATTACTGTGCTTGTCCCATTTGGTCATGAATTCAATGTACAGCAAATATGCAGAAAAAACATGGATCTGTAACATTCCAGCCAGGACTGGGTAATTTTACAGTAAAGTCAGGAAAAACCCAAAGCACAAAGGGAAACACACACACCAAGAGATGAGATTGTTTCCTGATCAGTTTAACAGAATTAAGGCAGAAGTTGATGAGGTTTGCTCGGAGAAATGCTGCAGCACAGAAACTTTACTTGAATCAGAAAAAAACAATATCCAAGAAGACAATCTTAAATCCAGGGATTTAAAGACCATAAATCACAGCGCTGAACTTCTGTGCACGAAATGAATGGGCTGATGGCAACCTAATTACAGAACTGTTTGCTTTCAATGTCCAAGAGTCTCATTTTTCAGCATCTCTCAGCAGGACCCATCAGCATGCTCAGGATAAATATCCCAAAAGCTTTCCCTCCATCCTCTTTGGAACAGGAGCTGTCTCCCAGCGCCTGCACTCAGAGAGACACCCAAGTTTAAAGCTTGAACACAGACTGCAGTCCATGTGCAGGTGCTTCACCAAAACACCCACACTTTTATCAAGAGATAAATAATGGATCAGTAGGAACCTGAAAAACACCAGCAGTACATAATCACCTTCCTGCGAGTCAGTGTCTCTAATAAAAACTACAAGGTGGCTCTCATTTCTAGTATTAGTTGTATTAATAAGTACAGAAGTTTTAAGGCCACTTGTTTAAATAGCTCATCTGCATTGTTTTTATATGATGGTTTGTAAATTGTTTCTATTTGATATAATCACCACCCTCCCTTATTTGAGCAGAAGGGAGTGCGAGCAAATCTGTGCCATTTTATATTCTGAATTTCTCACTTGAATTTTAAAAGAATTTACAGAAGGTAACTCCAGAAGATAAACTATTTGCATTAATTGTATTAATGATTGGATGTAAAGTTATTTCCAAATAACTGTTCCATTTCAAGTTGAATGCAGACACAAAGGGAGAGGTGCCCTGGAGGTGCTGTCCCACCTCAGCTGTCCTGCAGCTCCCTGGGGACAGCTGGGACCCCAATTTCCAAGGGAGGTCACTCACCAAACACACACAGAAACTGAGGAAAGTCCATTGAAGCCGCACTCATCTGACCTCGGGATTTGAAATCCCCTGGGAGTCTCTGCGGGCCTCAGGAAACACCATTTTGCCACACTTGAGTGCTAATGAAAAGAGAATTACTCATCCAGCAGCACTGGAAATGGATATTTTCCCTCTGCTCCCAAAAGAGGGCTGGACTGAACTCAGAGAGCACAGCGATGGATCTGACAGCTCAGTATTCCGTGAGCCAGAATTGCACCAAAACCACAGCAAACTGTCCTGCAGCCCCAAAATAACACAGGGCAAAGCAGCAAATCACTCCTGGGTCAGTAAGAAAAGAAGGAAATCCCTGGAAGGAAATCTCCACCACTTTTCCAGGGAGCTGAGCTGCCCCACAGCATCCAGAGGTCCCCACTTAGGCCCTGGGACTGTTCTTCCCTCGTTTTTCAGGGAGCTGTGGCCCAGGAGGAGTCACAAAAGCTTGGGAATGCTGATTAACTTCTCCCTCGTGTTGAACTCGTTATCTCGGGACACAGGAGGAGGCAGAGCAGCCCGCGGAAAACAAATGTAATCTTCTGGAAAGAGCACAGCCATTAGATGTTATCGGTTTGCAAAAAAAATTAAAGATTGAGACTGGAGGAAGCTCATGAATTGAATTCTTACAGCACTTCAAAGCAATTTGTGCATGAATGCAAGCATTTATTCTTCTAATTAAAAAAGGGAAAAAGCAAGCAAAATAGCAAGACATCATTTACATGAAAGAGGGGGGAGTAAAAAAAACCAAAAAACAACCAACAACCAAAACTCAAACAAAACCTCCAGTGTTAATCAAGCACAGAGTGGATTCCAACCCAGAAAAGGGAGAGAAAGCTCCAGATTTAATGAGGGAAGGTGCTGGAGAGCAGCAGAACTCGCCTCAGTGCATTCTGCAGCACTCCTGCCAAGCCATCCCACAGGAATTTCTACATCCTTGGGAGCAGAAAATGATCAGATGTTGTGCAAAGCAGGGCCCTTTGTTCCTGTCCCCTCTTTGTTTTCCAAACAAGCCAAGGGTGGGGGCTCTGGGATGGTCCCACCACGGCAGCTGCTGCGATGGAGAGCGTTTTTTGAAATATGGTTTATCCTAAATAAAGATCATGATCCCAGCCTTCTAAAAACTAGGTGAAATGATCAGAAATACATTTACCTTTCAAAGAGTAAGTAGCAAGAAGCTACACTCAACTTGGATTCAAAAATCCAAGTGTGTGCTCTTCTGAGGAGCTGTGATGAACAACTCTGAATGATTAGAAATGCATTTACCTTTCAAATAATAAGTAGAAGAAGTTACACTCAACTTTGATTTAAAAATCAGAGTGCATGCTCTTCCAAGGAGCTGTGATGAACAGCTCTGAATGATTTGTGTGTCTGAACATCGATGCCTCAAATCAGCAGCTGAAATTTGTAAGAACTGTCCCCCAAAAACCTCCCTAGAGGCATTTCACCTGTGCAAACACAACCCCTCAGGTGACAAAGCAGGATTTTTTTCAGTTTTCACTCCTCCTCAGCCAGGCCAGGAGCTTTTTGCAGCTATTCCAATGCCAGGGATGCTCTCGGCTCTGGATTCCCAGGAATTCAAGCCACGCATCCTTGGAGTCACTGCAGGAGGAGAGCTCTGCTGGGTTATCCCACATTTCCCACTGTTATCCTCAGGTTTTCAAGGGAGAAATGCATTACCTGCAGCTCTGCTCGCAAAAACTGCCCATTTGGGGCTTTTTATATGGGCAGTGTTACTCATCAAAGATATAGGAAACCACAGGAGGAAAATCACAATGCAGAAGAGCTGCAGAGCAAAGAGAAAAGAGGAGAAAGAAAACAGCTTTCAGGATGTTTAGAAACAGCCTGGGTTCTTTTGGAAGATTGTTTTTTCCTCAATTCTGAGTTGTTTTTACCTCCCCAGCGCAACCTTCCAAGTTCAGAAACAGACTGGGCTGCGAACTGCACAATCCCAGCTGTGCAGGACGGAATTATTCTCTCAAATTGATATCAGATTTATGTTTTGCAACCGAAATCACATCAGATATTGCTACAAACCTACAAGCGCAGTCCTGGGGCCCTGCCCATCCACACAATCTTGTCATTTCTGGCCAACAGAGCACAACATCACGAGGACAGGGCAGACAGCAAAATGCGGGAGCAGATTTCCACTGTGAAAAGGGATTTAAATTGGAGAGAAGCAGCTTTTCAGAAAAAAACAACCCAATCCAGGAAGCTGACAGTGAAAGCATTAATTCCTTTCCTGATGTGATGTCATTGCCAGTAGGGTTGTACCTATTAAAAAGATCAAAAAGGCCTCCTGTGCACACACATTGTTGAAGTTCAAGCAGTGACAGAGGCAATTACTATTTTTCGTTCCCACTATAAATATTATTACAAGCTGCTTTTTCACAAAACATTTACAAACTAGGGAGCAAACTCCACCGCTCCTGGTAAATGAACACAATTAAATCAATTTCTCTCTCAAAACAGGAGAGAATTATTTGACCTCTTTTTTCATCTCCAGTCGTGTTTAACTTTGTCTAAATAAAATATTTTGGAATCTCTGGAGAAAAGGCTGCTCGTTTACTCCAAACAAATCTCTGCTGTGATTTCCTTCAGTGATGTCACTCCTATGAACTCTCTTATTTGAGAAGCACTTGTACTGATCAGTGTCATCTTCATTAAAAATAATCAAGAATCCCTAGGCAGATATTTGCACTTGAAATTAAGATGTTCCGCAATATTTCAACATTTCCTAACATCCATTCATATTTAACTCTTGAGGATGCTTCAATGCACATAAAATGTGGATCAGCCCAAGCAATTTTCCAATTAGAAATCGTTCGGAGCACGAGGCCAACAGGACTGAGTGGCAAACCTGAAATTGAATTAAGGATTTAAGGCTGGATAGAGACCACCTCCAGCTCAGCAACTCAATAAATTCCCTTTCTTTTGCCTTTCTGTGCAATTATCTGAGTGTTGCACGTCCGTCTGAACACGCAGGAACGACACCATAATCCACTTTGGGATCAGGATTAGCGAGTTCAGGCTCCAAGGAGAAATAAAGGCATTAACACGACTTTGAATGGAGAATGGAAGTAGATTAATGCTACTCAGGGAATGAATATTCTGTTGTCTCACAGTTACTCCTACACTGGTATCAGGATTTGACTGTCAGGAAGCGGAGGGGGGAAAAAAAAAAAAGACTTAATGGGCTGGAAAATTTTCATTACGCTGATAGCGATAGTTTATCTTCACCAATTAATGAAGAAATTTTAACTTTAATAAATTGCTGATACTCACAAAAGGGGATGAGTGGTTTCTACAATGTCAATGCCATTTTAAGTTTAAAAGGTGCAAAATTAGTTTTACTTTAAAAGTTTGCCATGTCCTGTTCAAGCACTAAAAGACAAAACCAAACCAACAACAAAACAACAAAATCCAACCTGCCAGATTCACCTGCTGACAAAGCCCTAATGAAAACACAGACCTGGTTTAAAAAAACTCCAAAGCTGCATTGAACACAACCCCCATTCTGCAATTATTGTTCCACCTATTCTCAAGACTGATTTTACATTAATTTTACAGCCCTGCATTCAATTCAAAAAAGCTTGCTTTGATATCCATGGAATCCCAGACCGGTTTGGAACGGGATGAGCTTCAAGCTCTGTCCCACCCCTGCCATGGGCAGCCACAGCTTCCACCAGCCCCACATTCAGGAGATAAACCCACACTGTTTCACTTCCTTTGAAGGATGAAGATGAAATATTCTGCACGGAAACTTCGGGAGGAGAAAACAACGCACGCAAATAGCACTGACCTGGAAACACTCATGGAGAGTACCCGAGGTCCCCAGCTCAGAGTGTTCCTACAACTTTCCCCTCCAGGGATCCAAAATTTCCCAGGAAAACCAAGGGAATCCACGCAGTGACACAAAACCCATCAGAGCAAGCCCTGTGACACCCCAGGTGCTGCAGCAGGAGCAAACACTCGGCTCACAAAGTCACAGCTCACTCTACAACTCACCTTCAGAGGATTCCTTCAGGATTCATCCTTTACATCGAAGCCAGACCTGAGATTCAAACTCTTTATCCAAAAGAAGTCCTCATGCTAAGTATTTCCCTCCATTTGAAATATTTCTCCCTTTGCCATGCCTTGGAGGATTGCTGTTCACCGCAGAGCTAAGGTTAACGCCGCACCAGAGGAGGCTGCTCAGATTGCAATTTATCCACCAAAACCATCAATTTCTACCTTCTCCCTCTCCACAGGGGCATTTTTAACACACCCAGGTAGGGGAGGAGCCACAGAATGGTCACATGTGAGGAGTCCATGAGCTGCAGCTCACCTGAGAGCAGAGGAGCTGAAAACAGCCTCCAAGCGCTCGGATTTTCAGGTGGGAACTGACTGAGCAAAGCAAACACAAAAAAATAACCTCCAAATTGCCATTTTCTTGCCTGGACAGAAACAAAACCCAGCACCACATCTCACAGAACGAGAGGTTCTGCTCAGATTTTACAACTCCGTTATTTATTAACACATTCATTCCAGCACATTTTTATTTTAAATATGAACTCCCCCCCAAAAAAAACCCCACATTTAAGCTTTCAAAGATTCTTAATTTTCCTTTCAGTGAGGTATTACTGTATTTCCCTGTCCTTGGAGAGTTTTATCTGGGATTATACATATGTACCAAAACACAGCTGTTCCATTTCTTTGCTCCTTTATTTTTTTCCTAGAGGAAAACCTGCCTCTATCAGGCACCCAATTAGCTGCTCACTATCAAAAGGCTGCTTGGGCCTTTCATCTGCTTGAAAACTGGATTCAAGTGAGAGGGTGTCATGGAAACTGTGGCTGGGGTCATTTCCTGTTGCAGTTTTTCAGTCACCGAAAATAAAATAGCAGTAACAATAATGGAAGGATTTTTTTTCTAATTTTAAAAAATGGGTATTTGTTATCCCAGCTTGCAAAACATTAGCTGTGTGAAAAGGAAGATTATATTATTTTTCATGAGAAATCGTCATGTGACAAAGCAGAAAGTGATTTCGATTCAATGTTCAACTCTCTCCTAAAAACCTGAAGATTACATGTGCAGAAGACAAAACTTGCAGCAATTATTGCAGTGAAATGAATGAAGACTTTCAAATTAAAAGCCCAACTCACAGTACTTCCATAGAGTGTGTGTTTCTCTAAGTATTTCTCTGAGCAAGTAGGATAGAAAAATATAGATAATTATATAGGAGATTCTAGCTAATGAACTAAGGACAGTACTCAAAACAAAAAAAAAAAAAAAAAAAGCAACAAAAAAGTTTACAAAGCAGGGAGCTTTCATACTTAAGTCATAAATAGAGGTAATTAAAAATAAATTAAAATCACTCGGTGGCTTAAGAATACCTCAGTCCTTTGCCATATTTTCTTCTATTTTGATGAAAGAAGAGGGAGAGAAAAAAAATACCATAAATTTGTACATATTCCCAGGTAGGAGATCTTTTTAAACACAGAGTGAAGTGGGGGAATAGAGCAGGAATTAAATCAAGGACCTCACTTCTGTAAGAGCTTTTCTTTGGTGAGAGATGGAGGAACACCTGGAACACACACATCCATTTATGAGCACACCTCCAAAGCTCCTCACTTGGTTTGTACAGAAAATCCCACGAGCTCACGTTGGCAAAAAGGCTCCGAGCGCTCTGTCTCCCAAAGCTTTTCCCAACTGCGAAGCTGAATTCTCACGCAGCTCAGTGACATCAATGCAGAGCACCTTGGCTGATCCTGAGACAAGAAGTGATTCAAGTCCCAGGTGAGCCCAGCCCAGCCCGCCCCTTTCACCTGATTCCGGTCAGCCACGTGCATTCCTCGGGCAGCATTTTCCACCTGAATTCCCTCCCAGTTCCTTTGAAGGTTCCTGGGTGTAGCCCAGCCCTCAGTTTTCGCCCTCGGCCACCACACACCAACTGTGCCCTCGGAGAGGCTGCAGACACTCGGCTCTGCCAGACATGGAGCAGCTTTGGCTCTCTCCTGCTGGAGTCCCCACAGCTGGAAAACCATGGGCAGACCCAGGGAATCAAATGGAGACAGATTCCAGAAGGAGCAAGGGGAGGTCGTCCCCACTCACATCTGCAAAACCATGGGCAGACCCAGGGAATCAGATGGAGACAGATTCCAGAAGGAGCAAGGGAAGGTCCACCCCACTCGCATCTGCCCGGAGCTGCCCAAGCACCATCAGCCCCAGCCCTTCCTCAGCAGGAGGTTTTTTTGGGAACACGGGAGCAGTGTTTGCACACCTGCAGAGGACCAACCTTTCCCACCAGGGACACACCAGGGGGGACATCAGCAGGAATTTCCCCATGGAAAGGGTGGTGAGGATCGGCAGGGGCTGCCCAGGGAGGGTTGGAGTGCCCATCCCTGGAGGTGGCACTCAGTGCTCGGGGCTGGGGACAAGGTGGGCATGGGGCACAGCTTGGACTCCTTGGGCTGGGAGGGCTTTTCCAACCTTAATTATTCTGGGATCTGACCAAGCTAGAAACCCCACTCCAAAGGACGCCAACCACATCTAGCTAATTTATAATCTAATTAAATATGTGGCTTCTCTTGTGTATGTTTCCCCACCGTTTTTTGGGGGTTTTTGTGTTAGTAGTCTTCTCTTACTTCAGCTTTACTCAGCAATTTCCAAACTGAAATAGATTTCCCAAGGTCTTTGCAGGAGCTGAAGCTCTCTCTGCTTGTAACCCCACAGAGCCCCACATGAATTAGCAACAATGCAAAAGGAGATGTCTTTATCAGACAATTCCAGGTTTTTTTTTCTGAAGTTTTGCTCTTTTTGCTAATGGAGAATAAAATATATCCACTAAATTCTTGTTCTGGTGAAGATTATTGCCAGGTCAAACTGAACATTCCCATGACCTTGAAACCTTACTTTTTCAGGAAGAAAGGTAATGTTAGAAAAAGGTTTTTCAAGAACCACAGACAGGAAACAAAACGTAGCTGAGCGATTAAACAGAAGATGAAAGACAACACCAGATCTCAATTTAAAAAATAAAAAATAAATCTCATGGTGTTGTGGTAAGTGCAGACAAAGCGGAGATATAAAGGAAAGCTGTCCCAGAGTGCCCAGGTGTGGAAGCTGCCACTGCCACCATCCAGGCAGGCCGAGCTCATCGGGAATGCAAAGCCCAGCTGGGGCAGGAGGAACCAGAGAGCTCAGAGCCTCCCCCACCCCCATCCTGCTCCCCATTATTCTCCACTCAAGCTGAAAGCCACAAGGGCTTTTCCTCGGCCGCTCCGTGGCAGGCAGACTTGGGAAGCTCCGCAGGAATTGCTGAGAGATCCAGGAAGGCACAAAAGGCTCCTGCCACAAAGAGCCCTTTCATCTGGGCCGTGTGTCCATTAAACACGGCCTGGTAATGTGCATACGGTTTATAAAGTGATTATAAAGTGAAGGCTCACTCGCTAACTCAGCTGCACAATAAGATTTTGAAGTCTGTCACTGGAAAAGTGGGATTTGAAATGAGGAGCTGGGAATGCTGCACAACTCCTCGGAGTAACACTCAGGTCTGGTACCCGCTACAACAGCTGAATGTGGATTTTCCAGGTTTTAATGCTTTCATTGCTTTATTTGGTGACATTCAGGCTCCTCACACTGTTCAGAAAAACATGGAAAGGAGGATTCAAGCCTTGACAGTGCTCCTGCACCAAATATGATGCTCAGAGGACGCGGAATCGCTGCTCTGACAGGATGGAAACAGAAAGTTAATAATACAAATAATACAAATAATAGGTCAGATGCTGCTCTTACGCCATGATCAGGATGAACTCGTGAGCTGCCACTCCTGCTCTTATCAACACCAAGGCAGTAAACAGCCTCTTTATCCTCTTTCTCCATCTTTTCCCTCCCTTTCCTTTGCCCACAGGGGCATTTCCTGAGATTCTAAATAACTAAGGCAGGTATAGACTCCTGCCAACTCTGTGAGAAAGTGAGTTATCTTCTGTCCACCAAAAGGAAAAAAAATTGAAGATTAACAAAAATATCTGTCTTTTTTCTTTCTGCATCATCAAAGCAAGGCCAGAAGTTGAGAACCTGCCCCGGTGTGGCTGTGGGCCAGCTTCACATTCTGGCCTGTGCAAACCACAGCCTTGCTATAGCAAGGTTTCCATATTTTCAATATATTTTTAGACCTAGGGCCCGATGCTGACACTGGCTCTAACTTTGTTTCTGAGCAAGGATCCCAAAAAGGATCTGAACCAGGCTGTGAATCTATTTTCAGGGCTGAAGTGAAACAACCTCTCCCAGCTAAAATCCATCCAGCTCCTCGTGGACAGGGAGGAAGAGTAGATGGGCACTGAACTGCCAGGGTTTGTTCTGCAGACCATGGGCAGGGCTGCACATCCATCCATCCCTTCATCCCTCATCCATCTGTCCATCCCTCATCCATCCATCCCTCCATCCCTCATCCATCCCTCCATCCACCATCCATCCATCATCCATCCATCCATCCATCCATCCCTATCCATCCATCCATCCCTATCCATCCCTCCATCCCTCATCCATCATCCATCCATCCATCCCTGTCCATCCATCCATCCAGATTCCTGCCAGGAACAGACAACACAGGAACAATGTGGTTGGATGGACCTCAAAGTCCATCCAGTGCCACCCCTGCCATGGCAGGGACACCTCCCACTGTCCCAGGCTGCTCCAAGCCCTGTCCAGCCTGGCCTTGGGCACTGCCAGGGATCCAGGGGCAGCCACAGCTGCTCTGGGCACCTGTGCCAGGGCCTCAAACCCTCCCAGGGAACAATTCATTCCAATATCCCATCCATCCCTGCTCTCTTTCAGCCTCAAGCCATTCCCTCTTCTCCTCTCACCCCACACCCTTGTATGAAGTCCCTCAGGGATATCTCCCATCAAGCACAGAACTCCAGGGGATCTGTTGCACTCACGTTATTCCCTGCACTGTTGGAGAGGTCCCTGCCCCTGCTGGGCAGAGTGGGGCCAAGTGCTCCCGTGGTGCCAGGGGCAGGGAAGGGCACTGGGAAGCAAGGAGACAAGGAATGGCAAGCAGGGATTGAGAGAACTCACACGAAACCAGCAAAGGAGAGGCAGGGAAATGGCAGAGTGGCACGGGAAAGCAGCAGGAATGCAGCCCTGCTGCTCCTTCCCCTGCACTGGAGTTTGATGGACAGCCCCATGGGAACCCCCGTGCTTCCCGAGGAGCCACGGGCTGGGATCAAAGGCCTCCATCGAGCGGTGACATTTTTGTACCAAAGTTGAGGAGATGTGGATTAATAATAACAGGGAAGAGCCTGGAATGAGCCTGACCTACACAGTGTGCACCTGCACTGTAGGCACATGGAGAACAACAGCTTTCTTTACGATTCCAGAGAATCCCAGATAATGCATTCCTTCCCTAAATATTTTAATGACTAGTATCCCTTTTGATCTTATTTTTCCTCTCCTTTATCATGGCTTTTCAGCCCTCCAGACAACACACACGAAGCAGAGAACACGCTCAGCAGCTCTGACGATTCAAATGAGCCTTCCCAGAGCAGCTCTGCATTCATTTCATCCCAACTCCACGTCTTCCCTTCCCAAAATAGCTGCTGCACCTTTGCTCCTCAAAGAGAAATCCACCATTCCGAGCACTGAAAACCATGGGGATGGATGTTGGGTCTCATTTATTTTTGGAGGCTGAGTTTCTATTCTTGGAAATGTAGGGAAAAAGCAGCGTTTCAAAGTCTGAGGTTGCAATTACCAGAACATTTTTTTTTTAAGTATTTCTAGACTTTCAGCCAACCACTTGCTGAATAAATACATAAATATGAAGGGGGAGGCAAAATTCTATTTACGTGACATCACAGTGAATCAATATTTTAAAATTCATGAGATTGAATTTCTTACCAAATAGAAATAAACAACTGGTCATTTCTATTTCTATGAAACAAGTTATCTCCTATCATGGCTACGTTGGGCTTATTTTAATTTTGGCTTTGCATCCAGTAGTTTTAATGGAAATACAGCATCACCAGTATGTCAGTATTTAAAATTTTAGAAACCAAACATAACTTTTGGAATAAAACCCTGTGTTCCCAGCGGTGAGCTCAGCACAGCAGAGGTTCCTCTGCCAAGAACAGCTGGATCACCAGTGAACTGAATTTAACAGCTTCAAGACCATCAGAGCAGCTACTGAAATGATCTAGGGATTGTAAAATAGCAGCAGAATTCAAAAGGAAGAGCTAAAATATAATTTTAAATTATAGTTTCATTGCAGTAAAAAAAAAATAGAAGTAAGACTTCATGTTTTCCCTCAGTACACTACTGAGCAGTAACTACAAGAGAAGGTTAGCTACTAAGTGCCCTGAGGTATTTGCAGCCTCCCCCTTGGCGCAGCTCACCTAAAGCTAAAAAACTCTGACAAGTTTGCAGTTTTCATCCTCCTGCAATGTATGTGAATATTAACTTTCTTCCCTTTTTTTAACCATAACCTCCTTCAAGGAAGACACAAGAGACTGTGTACCCAGGAATAACATTTTCTAATTTTAATCAAACAGATCAAAGACTAAAATTTACAGTTTAAAAACAGCTGCCTGACCACAGCTGCATCGTGTGCCACACAAGCACCCTCAGTGCTCATTCCTGCCCTCCTGCCTGCACCAGAAAGTGCAGTTTTCCCTCAAACTGAACTCTGCCAGGCCAGACCAAGGGAGTAAATCCCACACCACACCTGGCAGTCCTGGAAAGCCAGTGGCAAAAGGAATGAAAGACAACTGTGAAATTCGTATTACAGACAATTCCCCGGGCAAACAATGTGCCCCAGGAAGTTGAACTACCTACACTGCAGCTGTAGCTTATTTAAATGAAATATCCTTTCATTGTTGGAACTGCTAAATGTATTATCCTCAAATTAAAAACCCATCTATTTTTATCCCTCAATGCCTTCTGCACAACACAAAAATCCTTTCTCCAAAATGTGGGTTTGGCCCCTCTGGAACACAGCCGTCCATGAAGGCTTGGCTGGAGTGTTTCCAGCTGTACGATGTGCCTGCAGGTCATGGACCAGCTTCAGCCTCCTCTAACAAAATATCAACTGTAATTTCGGATCCGTGGAGTGCAAGTGGCTCTCCCTCCTCATTTCACACTCCTCGCAATGATGAAAAATCCTGCTTCTTCCTTTTCCTCACAACAGTGCTTAGCAAAAGTCAGAAATCCCAGAGTATTTCAATATTGGGAAAGCAGAGGAAAAACAACATGCTAATTCACTGACCATGAACAAGGCAATAAAAATATCCTGGATGTGACCTTCTTGTGTACCAATTTTCCATCAGCATCTGCCCCTGTGCTGCTTTGCAGTGGACAGGCTACCACCGAAAGCAAACATTTGGGGAAAATTGACTTTTGCTCCCACAAAATGCACAATTCCATGGCCACACCAAGGAGTCCATTGTAGGGTAGTCCCAAAAAGCTCTCCTTGCCCGATGCTTCCAGATCCAACGCCTCAGCAGCTCCTTCAGCCCAAACAGCAGCACACCACTCGTTTTTCTCTTCCCAGCACACGTCAAACATGACCATTCTGCTGAGGACTGGGGCTTCCTCCTGTTCCCAGGGATTTGGGAAGCATCAGGAGCTGAGCCTCCCCAGGCTGCAGCAAGTCCACCAGGAATGGTTCCTGGGCAGGAGGAGCTCTGCTGTCAGCCCAGCCCTCTCCTGCAGCACTGCTTGACCACTTCCCAGTGTTCCCATCCGTGTCACACGGAGAGGGAAGGACAGGGAACAATCCCTGGCGGGGGGATCACACAGCCGATCCCTGTGTCACACAGCTTCTGGGGAAGAGTCTGGTTTGGGTGAATCCCAATCCCACACAGCCGATTCCTGTGTCACACAGCGTCTGGGGAAGAGTCTGGTTTGGGTGAATCCCAATCCCACACAGCCGATTCCTGTGTCACACAGCGTCTGGGGAAGGGTCTCTGATTTGGGTGAACCTCAATCCCACACAGCTGATCCCTGTGTCACACAGCTTCCAGGCAAGGGTCTGATTTGGGTGAACCCCAATCCCACACAGCTTCTGGGCAAGGGTCTCTGATTTGGGTGAACCCCAAACCCACACAGCTTCTGGGCAAGGGTCTGGTTTGGATGAACCCCAAACCCACAGAGCTTCTGGGCAAGGGTCTCTGATTTGGATGAACCCCAATCCCACATAGCCAATCCCTGTGTCACACAGCTTCCAGGCAAGGGTCTCTGATTTGGGTGAACCCCAATCCCACACAGCTTCTGGGGAAGGGTCTCTGATTTGGGTGAACCCCAATCCCATTTCAGCGTCAAACGCTGCTCTGACACTCCTGCTCCACACAGTTCGGGGTTCCTTTATTTGCCAACAAATAAGAGGCAAAGGGCTCTCCTGGAAGGCCTTCCCAGCCTTGGATCAGAGCCTGCTCCTGGCTCCCACCATAGCTATTTTGGGGAGTCTGTCCCCTCTCCCCCAGCCCATCACCACCAACACCTCCCCAGGTTTTGTTTGATAGAAGTCCCGAGGTGAAAGCACAGCCCAAAAGGAAATGTTTCCAATTCTTCCTTTGCTGAAGGGGAGAGAAGCAGGGACTGAGCCAGGGCAGGGAGGTCATGGGAGCGCCTCAGCCCTTTGGTGTGGCACCATCACATCATCTCTGTCAAGCTGAACTTCTCTCCACCTGCAATTTGGGGTGAAATCCACAAAAATCCAGCACAAAAATAACCCTATCAGGGCAAACACACAAGAAATTCTGCTTAAAGGAGCTCCAGCTCCTAGAAACTTGTATGGCAACTTCCAGATGTGTCTACTTTTTTTTTCCCTCTGGCCTCATTCCCACCTGTGACAATCCTAAGTGTAGCCAAAAATTCCGACAGCATCGCAGGAATATGTGCAAAAGAAGGTCAAAACTGGACAGGGAGCACTGGCTAGACAGTTCTGCAGACACGCTGAATGGAAAATTCAGTTTTTTATCCAAAAGGTGGAAGGGGGTCCAAATCCCACAGTCCAAGCCGTGCAAATCTGTGAGCTCCAGGGGCAACAGCACCACAAAAACTTGGTTTTATCAGCTGCTCCCTGCTGGGAAGCTGCTAAAGGGAGATGTAATAGTTTGTTTTTACTAATTATTGCAATTGTGCAAATACACTTTTGCAAAATCACTCGGGAGACTCTCCAGAGTCCTTCGAGGCTGCTGATAAAGTGACTCGGTTAACACTTTTCCTGGGATTGGAAATGAGTGGCACTGATTTGTGGCACCAGGATTGTTTCAAAAGTCAGCTCAGGTTTTTACTGTGAAATCAGACACATAATTTCATCCAGATTTCTGCACAGGGAAGAACACACAGAGCACAGGATTCGAGCAATGACTTGGCTTATATTTTATATCAGAAAGTCTCCACAACAGACGTTGCATAAGCACGAATGTTTTTCTGCTCTGTTTTCCATGGCAAAGAGAACACAAGGATATCCTTTCAGATTTCATTAACCCTGCGTGTTATTGAACAACAATAAGCTACAGGAAAATAAAGATTGAGGAACGCAGGCTCTCTATATTTTTACACTGTATTCTGCATTAAACCTACAGGACAAGAACTATTAGTCAAAGTCTCAGCAAAAGTTCTGACATACAAAACAAAGGCTGATACATAAGTTACTAAAATCTTGATTATTAAGTTATATTTTTCACGCAGAAAAACAAATTAGTATTTTCCTTTCAACTGCATAAAACCAAATAATTCCTGGGCCATTATCCAACCGTCAGTGAAGCTCCCTGATTGATGAAGAGTTGCCATTTCCAGGCTCACGGAGAGCCAGGCTCAGGCTCAGGCAGCCCTGAATTCCAGTTCCATCTCGGGAGTGCCCTGACATTGGAAACACCAAAATCTGGGGTATTTCCCTAGAGCTGGGCGCTTCAGCACAGGAGGGTGGAACAGACAAGGCTCCAAGCATTTCTCAGCCAATTTTACCCTAGATAAACAAAATCAACAACTGTAAACAAAAAAAATCTGTTCATACTTAATTCTCCCTTTTAATATACAGATATAAAAGAATAACTGGGAAATGAACACACAAAAATAAATTAACTTTTTTTCATTCTCAAACTTGCCTCTCTGAAAGACGGGGATTTATCCACGTTATTTGACAACAAAAATTAGGTTTTTTCTCCCCAGTGCAGCAGAACAGCCTCTGTGCCGTGCCCAGCTCTGGCACCAACCACTCCAAGAAAAAGTGAGCACCCACAGCTGCATTTCCTTGCGTGCCTGGCCTGTGTTATCAGCCCTGCCACAGCCGAGAACCCAATCCCTCCCCAGGATATTTGAATTCTGCTGTCCCAAAGCCGTGGCCCAGGCCGGGATCCTTGGGCACAGCTCATTATCTGCCATCCCACCTTGCTGCTCCACACTCCCAACTTTTATCTGCCCGGCCCAGCTGCATTCCCGTGTTTGAAGTGGGATGTCAGCCTGTGCTGATGCCACATCACTAAGGATGGCCCGAGCCTTTGAAGAAACAACTCAAAGCCTAATTAAAAATTCAGATTTGCTCTCCCCCGTGCAGCCGTTCCCGCTGCCCTTCCACCAGGACCTCTCGCTGCCTGTTTGAAATGTTTCATGTTGGGAAAAAAAGGAATGTGTGTGGAAAAGGATGAAAACCTGCTGCAGTCTTGGGCTGTCGGAGAGCCTCGAATAAAGCTGCTGTAGCAGGATTCAAACTAAGGCATAATCATGTAAAACAGATGAGGTTTTGCTCCATTGGTTTCTACTCTGTAATTATTACTACAGCACACACTACTGCCAAATAATATTAAAATAACCCAAAAAAGGTACAATCAAACACTTAACAGCCTTCCCTACTTATGTGTCTTTTTTTTTCTTTTTTTTTTTTTCTTTTTTTTTTTTTTAATTTCAGCTTCACAAGCTGAAAAGAACAGGGGGGAAAAAAAGAAGCAGTTTTTTGTGCTGTCATTTGGCTGAGGGTGCACAAGGTGCAGGTTTTTCAGCCCCGGTGCTGATGTTTTTCATCACTTGCTGTGCGAGTTCCTCACAGCCACCACAGATTTATTTACAAAGATCCATCAGAAGAAGCGGAGAAATGTGTGAAACCCCTGATTTCAGAGATGGAGAACCACAGTTCTGGCATTTCAATTGGTCTGCAGGACAGCTCAGAATGGGATTTATCTCTTCTAAGTAGTAAATCCATTAGCCAGAAGACAATCCCATTAGATAAAATAAATAATACAGCATTTTGTCAGTGCTCATTTTCAAAGAGATTAAATAAATGGGCAGTTCTGGTGACTCCAACTCTTTGCCATCACCCAGAAATCCTCACAAAATGTGGATTTTTCAGCCCATCTAAACCCCTGGACATCTCCCTATCTCCGTGTTGTGCTTGTCTGAGCACAATCTGTTCTTCTTGAAAAACATATGGCCAGACAAGCTATTAGGAAGATAAATAAATAAATAATGTGCTTGCCAATGAACCAGGAGAAGCCTGTACTAAGCTGTTTGCTATTTTACACATCGCTGCATCACCTGATGTATTAATATATTACAGTACGTACAAAAAAAATTAAAATTTATTATTAAAAATAAACAGGGAAAACATGACCAGCAAACTGCCTTTTATTTTTTCAGATTCAAAGTGCATTTTTTTGATTCCAGCCTCCAAGATCAGTGACAGACAACGAGAAAGGGCTGTGCTTCCTTCACGGAGTAAGAGTAAAGGATTAAGATGGCAAAGATGCCTTCAGAAAAATTCAAGTTCCTCTGGGCCTACAACTTTTGTTACTGTCTGGATGGAAACATCAACATGCATTTTGAGAGTTACAGAGGCATTTAATGCTTTTCATCTTCAAAGCAGTTCTTATTCCTTTCAGCTGTGGCCGCAAGTATTATATCCCTGGTTTGGAGATGGAAACGTTACCTTGCCCCACACTATCGAAAAGCATTTCTCACCATGGGCACCCCCTGCAGATTTAGAGGGTTAAACCTCACCAAAACCAAACCAAACCCTCACAGAAGTTCTGATTTATTCTTTCCCTGCCTTCACCTCCCAGCTAAAGAATTTCAGTTGTTTCAGCCAACAGCCTACCCTGTAATTTCAGCCAGGTCAGAGGAGCCAGGATCAGACGAGCCAGGTAGCAAGGATGGTGAAACTCCACCCGCAATCAGCTCCTACCACAACCACCAATTTAGTTATAATTTTAGTATAAAAGGGCTCTTAACTTTTAATTAGCGCAGAGTGGCAGCTCTGCCCGGGAGAATATATTACAGGACTGTCACACAAGCTACTCATTGACCAAGCTGCAGCCCTTGGCAAGCAGTGCCATGGGTTATTTAGGATGCACTTTGCTGAGGAATGACAAGGAACGGAGTGGCAAGCGGAGCTGGGACGGCACACTGCCGCCCGAGGATGCAGCCTGCTGCCAGAAGGTGCTCCCTGGAATGCGAGGGGTGCTCTCAACACGTGCTCTGACTACTGAAAAAACACGGGAATGGTTACAGGTGACTGGAGGTGATTGCAGCACAAGCCACAATCCAGCGGCTCCTCCAGAACCCTCCATCCCACAGGATGGAAGAGAAGAGATTGTGGTGAGGCTGTTTCTGGTTGATTTGGGAAATCACTTTGGGGAGAACCAGAAACAGATCACCTCTGCTGCTCAGGGCAAAAATCCCTGTAAGGATGTGTGTGTACACACCACCCACACCCCAGTATGTGGGAATATGCAGGATATTAAGACACAGCAATGTCATTAACAGGGGGTTTGGCAGGACTGTCAAACAGAGGGGGAGCAATAATTAATCAGAGCAACAGAAAAAAAATCAGACAACTGATGAACTTTCTATATTTAACCACTCCTGGAGAAAAAACACACAGGATGGTAACACACAGACAGACACACAGGAACCCACACACACTGCAGAGCCCAACACGTGTTCTCAACAAGGGAATCCTTGGTATGGTACAAATATGTAAATTCCAATTGGAAATTTAAATAAGAAACGATTAAACTGCTGTTCAACATGCTCAGCAAATGATGCAACTCACGAGTTGTCACCTACACTACATGATCCTCAGCTGCTCTACACAGCACCATTGAAGGAATAAATTTATAAATGAAATCAGAGCACTTGCATGGGCGAGGAAACAAAGCACTGCCCAAAGGTAACAGTCAGCTCCTGCCCTCACGCAAGTCTGGAAATAGAAAGCAGTGGTGTCAGTGCCAGAATCAACTGTCACACTGATGCTACCACCACAAACTTCTCTCGCCCTCAGTCTGCCTGCAGCTTCAGCCTCTATTCCAGCTGCACCTCGCCCTCAACAATGCAAAATAATGGGATTTTATGAGAAACACTCAGTCCTCGCTGCTGCTGGAGCAACGCCACGAAGCACAGGTAGAAGGAGAATGATTCCCAGGAAGGAGACACCGCGCAGAGGAGACAGAGCTCGTTTAGAGCACTGACAACGCTCCCGCAGAAATCCGATGTATTTCCTATCTCCCAACTTCCACATTTATTACTCCCTGCCCCTTCTCACAGGCATTTAAGGCTCACGAATTCCATGGTTCTCCTCTTACCTCTTCCACTCGCTCCTCGAGTGTCCGCTCTGGAGACTCCATCCCATCCTGCCTTCCTGCACTTCTGGAGGCTCCTACGTTTTCCTCTTTTCCCAGACTCAGAACACACCCCAGGCAACCTCTCACCTTCACTCCACTGAAGCATTTCCACCTGCTCCGGCACTCATTGGATGCTTCCTCCCCACCTACCCTTCCTGCAAAGCCCTCTGGTGCCACCACCTCCTGCCTATTCCCAGGATGTGCAGATGTGGGAGCCACAGCTGGCAAGGACCAGAGCACGGGAGAGCACGCAAGGGAAGCATTAAATCCTGCCGCTTCCTCCTCTAGGTTTTTGAAACGAAATAAAACCACAACTCACTAATGGCTGGATATCAACCCTTCCTCCTGCTGCCACAGCTTCCTCTCGCTAGTCCTGATTTGGGGCCTGCCTCCATGTCACCCTCAAAACCAGGACAACACCCTTGAATTTGTACCCAGTTAAAGCATAAAAGTGTTCTCACCCTCCTTCCAAAATCCCACGCCTCTCTTTTCTGCCAGGCACAACCTGTTTGCATCATCCCAAGCGCTCCTCACCTGGCACCAGGTGCCTGCCGAGCCACCACCACTCTCCAACAGCCCTGACCAAGGGGGAAAAAGGGAATTCTGTGCCAGCTACAGCCGGCCCTGCCTGAGCAGGCTTTGGAAATTACAGCCCTAAAACCAAGTAAGAAGCACGGGCTGCAGTGACACATGTCATAACGTTTTTTGTTCTACTGTAGGAGGTCAGCAGAGAAGCTTCTAAAATCAGGGGAGGTTTTGTTCCCACCGGTTTTTAATCTTAAACAGCTGTAATAATGTTCCAGGGGAGAGCAAAGGACAGGCTGGGCATTAGCGTGATGGGAGTTGAGACAGCCAAAATATGAAGCATATAAAAATAGAGCTCACTATGAAAAGAGGTTTCAGTTTAACTACCAGTTTCACCACATTAAATTACTCTGGGGCCTTAAATATCCAACTAATAGTAAACAGAGTTTTAACATCATTTGCATCCCCATGTACTGGCATCCAGATTGTTCCCGAGATCAGATCATCGGTACAATTCTTGGAAAGAAAACCTGGCTCATCCTATGGTTAATTCGTGTAACAACGTATATTTTTATGAGCTGTTTTTTTAAACAGAAGACGTGTCGACGTGATCGTATTATAATTTTTTTTAACGCCAGAAACGGATTTAGCAATGCAATTATACTGACTTAATTTGCATTACCAGAGACTCCACCAAAGCAAAGGATTATGCTGATATCTTTTATGGGGAAATACATACATGCGTATGCACAGCAGAAGGAGGAAAAAAAAAAAGTGACTTCCTTGAATTCAGTACATCAATAATGTACCTTGTTAAGTGAAGTCATTTAAATCCGCGTCTTCTTAGCATCAAGGACAAGAGACAGCTCAGTGTTTGCCCGGACAAAACGAGCCCTAGGAGGCCGCCCAGCACAATGATGGTCCAGAGGTGAGAGAATGCAGCCAGTTTAGAGAAGATAAAAGGCCATTTGGGTAGAGACCCCCGCTGATCCTATGAAAGTGTCTCCTTTTCAATTTGGGAGGCTTTTAAAACTGCATTTGCTACTGACCATACCTTCCCCTGAAAGCCGCCTGGGATCCGATTTCACTTTTTCCCCCCCCCCGGAGAGGGTCGGCAGCCGCCGGCTGGAGCGCAGGTACCAGCGCTCCCTGCAAGTCCCACCAGCCCCTCGCAAACAACACAGAACCACGACAAGGCACAACCTTCCCCAGACCCCGCCGTGAATCCAGCGTGTGAATCCACTCCTCGGGCCGGGAAGCACCGCTTCCCCGCGAAGGCAGCGCTCGGGGGCTGCCCGCAGCTCCTGCCCGCGGGATGCTCGGAGGGACCGCCTCAGCCCCGAGCCCCCGGCCCGGAGCCGCCCCGGGGCACGGCGAGCTCAGCCCCGAGCCCGGGCTCGGACCCCCCGAGGCTGCGGGAGGAGGTTTTGGCCGCTTCTATTGTGTAAATGGCAAATAAAACAGGAGCCCGTCCAGCCCCGCTGCTATGGCCCCGCTCTCCTCCGGGCGGGCGGCTCTGAGGGGAAAGCGGGCTCGGGGAGAGCCGGGGCTGAGGGAGCGCGGCCGGGGAGAGCCGGGCAGCCCGCGCAGGGGGGAGGGAAAGTTTGCGAAGAAGAAAAGAACCGAGCGAGGGAGGGGGAAGAAAGAAAGAAAGGAATGGAGAGAGAAAGGGCAAGGCAGGAATCGGGAAGAGCGTGTGGAGGAGGGAGGGAGGGAAGGAAGGAGGGAAAACCAGGCGAGGCGCGGGCCGGGCCGGGCCGTACCTGCATGGTGACGACCCTCAGCTCCTCGGTGGCGAGTTTCCTCATCTGGCTGGCCAGGACCTGCGCCTCGTCCAGGATGGAGAACTCCGCCTCGGCGGCGCCCAGCGCGCACAGCAGCGCCAGGCACAGGAGGCCGAGCGGCCGCCGGCCCCCCCGGCCCGGGGCAGCGGCGGCGCGGGGCTGCAGCCGCCCGCCGCCCCTCGCCATGCTGCCGGCAGCGCCCGGGCACCGCCCGCCCTCAGCGCCGCGGGCCGCCCGCCATGCAGGGGACGGCGGCGGGCGCTCCCCGCGCCCGGCTCCGCGCTCACGGCGCTCCGCGGGCCCCGCGCTCCGCGGCCCCGGCGCTGGCGGCGAGCGGCGGCGGCGGAGAGACACAAACTGCGGCGCGGAGGAGGAGCGGAGCGGCGGGGCCGAGCGGAGGCGCCGCGGGCAGGGGGAGGTGTCTGGGGCCGCGCTGCGGGCGGAGGCCGGGCCGGGCCGGGCCCCCCGCGCCAGCCCCGCCCCGGAGGCCGCCGTGCCCCCGGAGCGGGCGGGGAGCGCGGCCACGGCCGGGGCCGGGGACCGGGGGGTTGGATCGGCCCCGAGCGGGTTCCGAGAGGCACCGCTCTCCCGCCTTTTATTTTTTTTTTAACTCTTTTAAAACTTTTTTTCTTTTTACTGATTTTATTTTATTTATTTTATCACTGTTCGACGCCTCCTTTCGCAACCCCGAGCACGAAGCCATCCGCCCCCGGACACGGCAGTGCCGAGCACGGCCTCGTGTCGAGCAACGAGCCTTGAGGAAATGTTTGTAGTGAAACAGACGTGGGCAATAAAGAAATAAATGAACGAGAGGAGCGGCGGCAAAGCCAAACCCACCCAACGGCACACACAGCTGCACTCCCTGCAAGAGCAACACGGGTAGGACAACAAGCCAAGATAGCTGGGGAAATAGCCCCTGTGGGGCAGGACAGTCAGAGGATACAGAATGGTTTAGGTTGGAAGGACCTTAAAATCCATCTTGTTCCACCCTGCCATGGCAGGGACACCTCCCACCGTCCCAGGCTGCTCCAAGCCCTGTCCAGCCTGGCCTGGGACACTGCCAGGGATCCAGGGGCAGCCACAGCTGCTCTGGGAAATCCATCCCAGGGCCTGCCCACCCTCACATTGAACAATTGATTCCTAATTTCTAATCTAAACCTTATCTCCTTCACTTTAAAGACATTTCCCCAGTCCTGTCCCTAACAAGCCGTGTTGATGCCATGTGGACAAGCACACAACAACCCCTGCACGCAGCGACACAGCAGCAATACTGAAATCCTAGAATGACAGAATCAGTGAGCTGGAAAAGACCTCCAAGATCATCAGATCCCACCATTAACGCAGCACCACTAAACCGTGTCCCCAGATGCCACATCCACACAGCTTTTGAACATTTCCAGTGACGTGATTCCATAGCTGTCCTTATCTTCCTTCCCACCTGAGCACTAGGAACAGAAGCTTAACCTGGGGTTGTATTAGGAAAACTCAAACAAGGGATGAATTTTGGGAGTGAAAGCAGCATTTCCACTGTGCCGCACCAAGAAGCCAAACACCAAGCACGTACAAAACACACACCCTCTAGATCTACTCTTCATTAATTAGCACATTATGGTATAGCTGTGCAGGTGTAGATAATGTTTAAATAAATCTGCCTGTAGAGACACAATGTCACAAGCCCCACATCACTGTAAAATTGTTAACAGAGTCCTACCCGAGTCGCTTGTGTCCTGCAGCAGTAAATTCCAGGAGTTAACAATTCATCCAAGCATGAATGCAATGTGTTATTTACTACCAAGCATTAATACAACGTATTATTTACTATAATCATATCCTATTTGCTTGAAATGTGGTTTCTATCTGCTTTAATGGTTGGTTTTTTGACTTCTTCCAGGCGCTGGTGCCAGCAGCAATTCCCTGTCCTGCTTTGTCAATGATGGGAGCTGGGTCAGACCCCAAATCCTCCTCCTGCAGGACAGGACTGGGGCCCAGCAGCACCCACTGGCATCTCTGAGGGACATCAGCAAAACTGCCTCTCATTTCATTTTAAATAATGAATAATAAAATAATAAATGAAATACAATTCTTACTGTGCAAAAGCTGCATCAACTTATCCTTGGCTTTTTTGATTTAGGTGATTTATGAGTCTAATATAATTTTATTTATACATATACATGTATTTTTATTCAATATTCTTGAGAATACTGGTGTGGCCAAAGCAATCCCAAACCCAAATGACACCTCTCAGAGCTGCCCTAATTGGTACCTTGTTTTTCCATTGCTGAAGCAGCATTTGCTACCTGAAAGTCAAGGATTTTTCTTTCCATCATGCTGAAGCTTCTGGACTTCTGTTGGAATATTTTCCCTGCGCCCAATGAGAGTCAAAACTGAGCCAAATTCACTCTTAGCAGTGGTCATTTTCGTATTACATTTTATGTTATTAGATTCTCCAGTGTAGGACAGAAAAGTTTTAAATTGCAGTGGAAAGCCAAATGGTTTTTCAATACCTTAGCAAAACTACACTTTTAAAAATTTTTATTTTATTTCTAACGCTAGCTGCGTGTTTGAAAAGAAAAGCTGATATCTAAACTTTGAATTTAAAATTATGAATTCTAAATAATGAATTACCAAATCAAGGTCACGGCTGGAGCTGAGTCAGTAGCCATTTGCATTGGGAGCTCCGAGGATTCCCAAATCATCCCATTCCTGCGCCCCATCACAAGGTTAGCACTACAAATAGACTTTTTATTATAAACTAGCCCCCAGAAGTGAATGAGGCAATTGTCCCTCTGCTTCCAAAGCCCCAGGATGCTGCTGGTGCTGAGGGAACCGACAGAACAGGTTTCCCGTTTTTGTGTACAGCCAAAACTCGTTGGCTCCACAGCCCTGGAGGCAAACCTGGACCCCTCCTGGAGTTCCCGTGTGGGAATTCCCATGCTCCTGCCTGCTGCAGAGCCTCCCTGGAGGAGCAGCCCTTCGCTCCAGCCTGCATGGAGGAGCTGTCCTTCCCTGGGATGTGGGAATCAGACCCAATGCAGAATCCTGACCCAGGGATCCACATGGGGCCTGCTTCTAAATTGGTTTTACGCATGCTCAGCTTCAAAACGTGGAGTGAAAGATGGGAAAAATCTCCCTCCAAAATGCCGTGGGGAAAAGAGATAAAGAAAAGACCCCCAAAATTCGGATTTTGTGATCTTTGGAGTCACAGGACACGGGTTAAAGCTGCCAAATCGGACAATCTGATGTTTGCCACCTTTTCAAACCAGGGCTGGTCTTTCAGGGCTGGGGATGAAATCTGTCTCCTCATATCACAGAACCATGGAATCGTTAGGGCTGGAAAAGACCTCTAAGATCATCAAGTCCCACCCTCAACCAGCACCATGTCCATGTTCAGCATTAATCATATCCTCGGTGCCACATCCACACGTTTTTTGGACACTTCCAGGGATGGTGACTCCACCACTGCCCTGGACCACCCTTATCCATGAAGAAATTTTTCCTGCTGTCTAATCTACCCTCCCCGGCGCACCTCGAGGCCATTTCCTCTCATCCTGTTGTTTCACTTTGGAATAAGCCCTGGAGAAGAGGAGGATGGCCCTCGCTTGGATTGCGGCACCGCAAAATTAGTGTGTGGAGAAGGAGAGGACCTGTAGGATGAAGAGCTGGAGGCTCTGCTCAAAGCATCAATAACACAGCCCCTCAGATTTGCAAAGCTTTGAAAAACCTCCCTTTTCTTTTAGAGAGCATGGAAAGACAGAGCTGGAGCATAGGAAGAGGAGGAACATATGTCAGATATAAATCCCAGCCCGTGGTGGGAGTGAGGCTGCTCTGACAGCAGCACAGGCAGATGCCGAGCGGGTCAGGGGAAACAGAACAAACAGAACAAGTGGGATGGCTCTGGAACAGCTGGAGCACGCCATGGCCCAGAGAAAAGCCCTGTTCCTGCAGGGAATGGCTCAGTGGGGTGGGTAATGGGGTATCCCCTCCGCAGGGATCCGGCCATGGCTGATAGATCTCCTCCAGTTGCTCTGCAGGGAAATATTTCATTTCTGTTCTGAAAGCTAACTGTGAATACAGAGATCTCTTCTGTGGCACCCCCAGGCTGCTGTGCTTCCTTCACTCCCTGGCACATCCCTGCGCTCTCCCGGAAAATTGGGAGCACCACATGTTATAAAAACATGGTCTGACCATTGGAAAATCCCCGTGAAAAGTGGCACTTCGTTTATGACACTGACCTTCAGGCCTGCAAGCAATCCCATGTACACCCCAAAGGGTTATAAGGTAGTTATAGTTTGGAATAATAAGATAGTTTGGAGCCATAAAAGAGTTTGGAAGCCTCACACTTTCTGCCCAATGCTCTCACAGTCCACAGCCCTTCCCAGGCTGTGCAAACTGCACATCCAGAAACCCTCGCAGGGATGGAGCAACACCCAGGCCCTGGCCAAGACAGGAACTGAGCAACTCTTTGTGGATCTCATCTCTAACCTCAAAGCCAGGACTAAATTTAATCTTTTGGTATAAACCCAGAATAAAAATAGAGAAAATGAAAGTTTGCATGAGGCTACTCCTTTTGCTTTGCTGCAATTCTTGTGCTGTATCTCCCTGTTTGTGTGCTTGATTTTATTTTCTCATCTGCCCCTTTTTCAATTTGCTTTAATTCGATTGTGGTCATCAGCACACAGGCCAAGTCTGAGGGCTCCATTTCCCCATGTTGATTTTCATGTTTAGTTTCCCATCCCTCTCATTATGCCTCTAAATATTTCCTCTGGAAGTTACAGCTTGGTGTTAGTTTTGGCTGCAGTTCTTCCTTCCCAATAAGTTTGATCTTTGCTCACTCCTGAGAGTTACAAGTTGCACTCTGGATTAAGCCAAGGGTAGTGACACTCATTCTTGGATTTAGGGTGGAATTTTTTGAGTAGCAATGGATTAATGCATCTGGAAAACCTCATTTTCTTCTATGCAGATGACAAACTGTGTCACACATCAGAAATAACAGTTCCTTGAGCATATTTCCTTAATTCCTGATTGGGAGAGCATTTGCAGATCTCTGTTTTTAGGTCTGCACTCCTGAAAGCGCCCATTTTCACAAGCACCACGTGCTAGGCCCTTTCAGACTCCAAACTCAAGTTTTATCTCATGGAGCAACATCTGCCCACTTAATCAGTCATCCCCCTGCAGATGAAAATGGAAAAAACGCCTCGGTCTCCTCCCTCCCCGGCGAGTTTGCCTGTGAGAGAGTTCTTTCCACAGCACCATCATCACCAGATAATATATTTAATGAAAGCCATCACGTGTGTGGTGTGGGATTTCAAAGTGAGCATTGTGCCCAGCTGCACTGCGAGGGCCTGGTGTGAGCAGCAGGGCTGCAGCACAGAACCGCTGCTGTGGCCTCCAATTTTATACTGAATTTCTTCCTAAAAATACCAGAGGTGATGGAAGGGAGAAAACAAACTCGTGGAGACTTGAACTCTCGGCATTGCAGGGCTGAAATGTTTAAGCAAGTGTTGAACATGGGGAGAGGCAGAGGCATCCCTGCCGTGAGGAGGGGTTGGGTTGGCTGCTGGAAGGGCCTCTGGCTCTTGGTTTGCTGCTCCTGCAGGTCCCAGAGAGAGAAAGTGGGACAGAAGCCAGAAACTCGAGAGATTTTTGGTACTCCTGTAAGGAATTTACAGGTGTTTTCTTATCTGTTAGTTATTTGGGGTCTGGGCACAAGAGCATCTCTTCCTCCTGGAAAAAAATTCCTGTGGGAGTACGGTGTTAAAGCAGAATTCATGAAAAAGTAATCACAGAATGGCACAAGGATAGAATCACAGAATGGCACAAGGATAGAATCACAGGATGGCACAAGGATAGAATCACAGGATGGCACAAGGACACAATCACAGGATGGCACAAGGACACAATCACAGGATGGCACAAGGACACAATCACAGGATGGCACAAGGACACAATCACAGGATGGCACAAGGACACAATCACAGGATGGCACAAGGATATTATCACAGGATGGCACAAGGACAGAATCACAGAATGGCACAAGGACAGAATCACAGATTGGCACAAGGATACAATCACAGATTGGCACAAGGATACAATCACAGATTGGCACAAGGATATATTCATAGAACACACACAATTTACCCCAGGATAGGAAAGCTGCAGTCCAGCAGTTTGGGATTATGATGACCCTAAAAGCAGACGGGATTTTTGAACCACCAGTGCAGCAGTCCTGGCAATTTCTAAGTCCTGACCTTTCTGCAATGCCATAATTACCTGCAAGAGAATGTATTTTCTTTCCTGAACCAAGACCATATGGATTATTGAGCACTTTTTTCATGCTTGTGGGTGAATGGACAGGCCCACGCTGTGAAACAAAGGATACAAATTTCTAATTCCCATTCCCTGATCTCCTCATTCTTCCGTGGTTTTTCTCATTCTGAGTTATATTTTAGCTGCTCAGGTGCACTTGTAAGGGGTACAGACCTAAAAACAGGCACAGGAAAGAGCAAACATGATTAGGAAGATGCTGTCAGTGAGATTATTGCTCAAATCAAAACACTGGTTACTTGCATTTCTTTAATTATAGGATAAATCCTAAAACATTTCTAAAAATAGCATTAAATACCTATTTAAAAAAAAAAAAATCTTGTTTTCAATTTCAGTGTCATTTTGTAGCCTGCACTGGGCTGAGGGCACATTTCCCTCAGCAGCAGATGCTCAGGAACCACACGTGAACCCTGATTATATGTGAGACATAGTTGTCCAGAGACTCACAATTTGGCTAAATTTGGATTTTCACAGGTGTTTCAAAGGACACTTTCTTGGCTAGTGTGGCAAAACTTAACCAATCTCAGCTTTTCTCTCTTCTCAACAAAACAACTTTGGGGTTTTTTTTGTTTTCTATAACCTCAGTCGTAGAAATGGCTGAACCTTTCAGCATAAACATCTTGGAGCCTGGAGTGAAAAATAGCTCGGAGCTTTCCAGCACAAATAGGGGAAAAAGAAACACTACCCAGCCTGCAACCCCGGATCTTATCGTTGGGAAATGGCAGGCAGCCTTGGGAACAGGCACTGCTACGGGCAAGATTTGTAATAATTCTGATACTCTAATCTCTTTATCTTCCTGCTGCATCTCTGCTTTTATCTTCACGTTGATGCCATGGAATTCCTGGCACCATTTTTCCCCCCCCTTTTCTTTTTTCCTTTGGCTTCACGCTGGAAATCGGAATTTTTATGATTGGAATAAAGCCTGGCGTGCCTTCCACGCTGTCCTGGACTCAGGGCTGGGGATGAGGTGTGGTGATCCTTTCCCTGGGCTGGGATGGGATCCTTTCCCTTGCGTCCCGCCAGGGGATGGGACACAAACGGAGCCACCAGAACCTTCTAAGGGCATGAGGGGCCCGGGAGTGCCACTTTGGGCATTTCAGTGGTGACAGGGAGGACGTGAGAGCCACCCATCCCTCTCCTGCCTCCTGGGAAACTGAATATATCCCAGCTGTCCCCGGCACGGGAATTCCTTGAGGTGCCTCAGCTCAATGTCCTGCGCTCGCTGAGCAGACACTCGAATCACGATATTGCTGCTATTAATATCCCTGTCACCCCGGGCCCGGCTCGTGGGGACAGCGAAGAACTCCTGCTGGAGCTCCTGATATGGCTTTGGAGCACTCTGGGATCAGGCTGGAGACATCCTTGTCTCCCGGAGCACGCTCTGGAATGAGGGAGAGAGAGGATGGAGCGTTCCCTGGGAGCGCAGGCCGTGCCCCAGAGCGTCTCCATGCACTCAGAATTCAAATGTCCCAGCTCCAGCCCTCGGAATTCAAATGTCCCAGCTCCAGCCCTCGGAATTCAAATGTCCCAGCTCCAGCCCTCGGAATTCAAATGTCCCAGCTCCAGCCCTCGGAATTCAAATGTCCCAGCTCCAGCCCGGGGAACAAAGCTTGGGAAGAGCCGGGAGCAGGCAGGGAGAGCTGTGGTCGGACAGGTTCCACCAGCCTGGCTGGCTGAGGGATGAGGCTGCCATGGAGGAGGTGGTGAGGAGCGCTCCAGGGCCGGGGTTGTGTGTTAGCACCGCCTGGGCCTCTCTGTTTCCATCTCCAGCCATCCTGGGAGGGCCTTTTGGAAATTTTGGAGCTCCCCTCGCCTCGCTGGGGCATCACCACCTTCCCAGGACAAGCCTTTGTCCATGGGGTGTGTCCCTCAGCAGCCAAATTCCCCAAGCTGGACTCCCCTGCTCTGTATTTCCCCGTCAGCGTCACTTCAAACAATCCCAAAAACAAGGCCAACATCCAGGGCTCCTTCCTGCCCCACAAACACCCTCCTGGCATCACAGCCTCGCCGTCCTCCTCCTGCTCACATCTGAATTCCTCAGCCCTCAGCAGCCAGGCTGCAGCAGGATCCACACCAGAGCCTGGGGAGCTCCTCCAGCTGCTCATGGCCAGTAAGAGGAATTGTCTTTTGTTACGTTTTTAGGAATACCTAATATGTACCTAAAGGAATGCCTGAATGACACAATCTGCAGGTAATTACCTTTTCAGCGATCCGGCTTAATGGTTTGGAATTTCACCACTCATTAGGACCTGCAGAATAAAGAAAATGCATATTAGCCAAAATAAAAAAGACTGTTTTGAAAATCTCTGCCTTGAAAGGTCTGGTTGTAAAGTTAGGATTTGCCTTATTCTGGGGGATGCTATCAGAGTGGATCAGTGGCAGGCTGTAAACAAGTACCCAAATAGAAAAAATCAATATATTCATCTCTTTTTTTGTTGTTATTTTTCATTGCTATTTTCATTGTTATTTTACATTGCGATCTTTTATTCTGTGACAGCTTTTACTGCATCTTTGGTATCCCTTTCCTTTAAACCCCTCCAAAAAATATTCCCTATGATATCATCACTCTACTGTGACTACATGTGACACCTACTTTTCTTCATTGAATTTATTCCTGCAAATTTTTAGTCCTGTGCTATTCCTCTAAACTCTCCTGTGGCCAGGACTGCAAACTCTATGGAATCAGGGCCACTTTTAGGCACAATAATTAATTTTACTGCCAGTAACTGCCAGACCTGCCAATGGAAACGTTGGAAGACATCTGAATCAGTGATTTTTGTCATGTTTTAAAATAACGATGAGATCTGCCAATGGAAAGGTTGGAACGCACCTGAATCAGTGATTTTTGTCATGTTTTAAAATAACGATGAGATGTGCCAATGGAAAGGTTGGAACGCACCTGAATCAGTGATTTTTGTCATGTTTTAAAATAATGATGAGATGTGCCAATGGAAAGGTTGGAACGCACCTGAATCAGTGATTTTTGTCATGTTTTAAAATAACGATGAGATCTGCCAATGAAAAGGTTGGAATGCACCTGAATCAGTGATTTTTGTCATGTTTTAAAATAATGATGAGATCTGCCAATGAAAAGGTTGGAATGCATCTGAATCAGTGATTTTTTTGTCATGTTACAGGGTTTAAAAAAAACCCCAAACAGAGAGATTTTCCAGTTTGATGGAAAATAAGAGATAAGAACATTCTCATTTTAGACTCAACAAATAAATAAGTATCCCTGAACTGGGAAAAAAAAACCCAAAACAATCCAGCCATAGGAGAAAGTGGTTTTGACGTCTGTATTCAAAATATAATTGTCTGTTTTAAATTGTGTGGCCTACCTGCTAATTAAGCAGCTCATTTAGAGGCTGGTTCAATGAGAGCCCCACCACGCCTCTCTTTTTTTCTTGCACTCCTTGAGATCTGCTGAAGAAATCCTTTGGAAGGTTGAATATTCTGGTTTTTAAATGGGAAGCCAAGAGGGCAAGAAGGGAAATCTCCTCGTCCCTATCACTCCTCTGGAGTTGGGGATGTAAAATTTTAGTTTCACGGCAACCACAAGTGCTGGTGAGAATAAATTTTACAAACTGGGAGGAAAGAACATTTCTGTCTTTCAAGTTCAGTGCTGTTCTCTTAAGCAACATGGAGCTGCAAATCAAATATTTCTTTGCCTTCCAAAATTAAGTCTCTGCTCATTCTTTTCACTTGATTATTGACATCATAATCAGAATGCAATTTGGTAAATATTTCCAGACATTTCCGAGCTGCACAACACGTATAGTCTAGACTTAATTAAAGAAACAAGGAGAGAAAAATCCCAGCTGGTTTTCTTTTTCCATCATCAGGACTACAATATTTATCAGTTTGGCTCTGCCTTCTGATTCTTATCACAGATTTCTGCTCCACCACCTAACAAACAGCTGGATGTGGTAAAGAAATAGAACTTTTTTTTTCCCCAGTTATTCACCGTGGAGGTTGGAAAAAAATCCTAGCAAAAATGCAAAAGCTCTCCATGGCATGAGGGATAAAAGTGAGCCTTTATAAGGAATCCTTAGTTAATAAATGACTGAACTCACCTGAAGGTTTTCCATGGCTTTGTTGCAGCAAGAGGAAGTTTAAAGGAATGTTGTACAAGGAATAATGAGGTCAAAATCCACAGGGAGTGCTTCCCTGGATTGCTGTTGTGTAGGGACACCTTTGGCATTCCTGTGAAGGATCCTCTGGGAATATCCACATGCTCTGGGATCCTCAGCACAGCGAGGACATGGAGCTGCTGAGAGAGTCCAGAGGAGGTCCTGGAGCTGCTCCAGGGCTGGAGCCCCTCTGGAGCCAGGCTGGGAGAGCTGGGGGTGCTCACCTGGAGAGGAAAAGGCTCCAGGGAGAGCTCAGAGCCCCTGGCAGGGCCTGAAGGGCTCCAGGAGAGCTGCAGAGGGACTGGGGACAAGGCATGGAGGGACAGGACACAGGGAATGGCTTCCCACTGCCAGAGGGCAGGGACAGATGGGATATTGGGAATTAGGAATTGTTCCCTGGGAGGGTGGGGAGGGCTGGGATGGAATTCCCAGAGCAGCTGTGGCTGCCCCTGGATCCCTGGCAGTGCCCAAGGCCAGGCTGGACAGGGCTTGGAGCAGCCTGGGACAGTGGGAGGTGTCCCTGCCCATGGACTTTGAAGTGTCCTTTCCAGCCCAGCCCATCCTACACTTCTCCATAGGCTCAGCACACTCAGCAATCCTGGGAGCTTTTTGTCAATCCCAAGGACAACATTCCACATTCTGCAGCCCAGAGGGTCCATTTGCAGTGTGGCCACCACAGGTGCGGAGTGGCCTTGTGGCAACCACGAAGTCCAGAATGGCTGTGGCTTTGTCTCGATCCCCACTGGACAATCACCTGATTTCATGCTGGGAATGATGAGCCAAATAAGGCAGCATTCTCCATCCATTCCTGGAGGTGATTTTTATCCCAATCAAAACAAAAAAAAGGGATTGCTCCGCTGTGAGTCAGGAGGAGCGGGCAGTGCCCAGGGCCTGCCTCTGCCTACCCACAGCAAACAGCAAATAAATGCTCCTGCAGTGTGGGAACTGGTGGGGACTTGCCCCAGAGCCTCTTGCAAATTGGCTGCTAATGATTCATCAGAGCCATGAGCAATCCGTGTCAGGTGTAGAGTGTTCCTGATACCCTTATCAGCTAAACACCAACCTCTGCAGAATCCCTGTGTAGCCATCAGCCACATTAGAGACGTTTGCATTTCAGATGAGGGCCGAGCAGAATGCTCTGTTGGCTGTCCTGGGCAGATCCAGCTGCTGGGACTCGCTCTGTTGGCTGTCCTGGGCAGATCCAGCTCCTGGGACTCACTGTTGGCTCTCCTGGGCAGATCCAGCTGCTGGGACTCGCTCTGTTGGCTGTCCTGGGTGGATCCAGCTCCTAGGACTCGCTCTGTTGGCTGTCCTGGGCAGATCCAGCTCCTGGGACTCGCTGTTGGCTCTCCTGGGCAGATCCAGCTCCTGGGACTCGCTCTGTTGGCTGTCCTGGGTGGATCCAGCTCCTGGGACTCACTGTTGGCTGTCCTGGGTGGATCCAGCTCCTGGGACTCGAGGGTTGCAGGGATTCTGCCTCCCTTTGATCCTCTGATCCCCAGTGGCCCTTCCTCTGTGCCAGCCATGTGCAGCCTCCCTCCTGCTGCCAGCAAGAGCTGGAGACACACGGCCTGCGAGGGAAAGGCCTCTGGGAGCAGCAGCCATGGAAAGATGTCCCAGAGACACACGGCCCGCGAGGGAAAGGCCTCTGGGAGCAGCAGCCATGGAAAGATCTCCTGGAGACACACGGTCTGTGAGGGAAAGGCCTCTGGGAGCAGCAGCCATGGAAAGATCTCCTGGAGACACACAGCCCACGAGGGAAAGGCCTCTGGGAGCAGCAGCCATGGAAAGATCTCCTGGAGACACACAGCCTGCGAGGGAAAGGCCTCTGGGAGCAGCAGCCATGGAAAGATCTCCTGGAGACACACAGCCTGCGAGGGAAAGGCCTCTGGGAGCAGCAGCCATGGAAAGATGTCCCGGCAGAGCCTTTGGTCGCTCTCCAGTGGGAATGACAAATTGAGATGGGGCACAGATAGCACAGCCTCAGATCCATCCTCAGATCACAGCCTATCTTTCAGCTGCCTCTCCTCTGGGCCTGGGTCTAGAAATGCATTCATTCTTTCTGTTTTCTTATCTATTATTCAGCAATTAAGCAAATTGCAATTGCATTTCTCTTGGGGGAAGAGTAGCTGTTAAAATAGAACCTCGAGCCAAAGGGGCTCAGACAGCAACGTGAAAATATTTCCCTTAATCCTGAACAGACCCAAATGATCCCAGGTGAAAAAGGCTCTTCCATTTAAGAAAAATTTTAGCTTGTGCAAAGTGAATATATTTTAAATAATTATATGGAAAAAATAGTTTGAGTGCTTTTTCAACTAGAGTAACTATCTCTGTATTAAGGATATTTTTTTTATTTTGCCTTGGCCAAATGATACCAGTGCAAACTCATTTATATTCGTATTTATCAAGAATCAAACCAGGGTCTTCCTCCTTGCACATCATTTATCTCAAGAAAACCCCTCACAAGCCTGTGGATCAGATTTACTACTCCAAGGCACCTTTGCACTCACTTTAAGTTATTCTAAATTAGATTAAATTACCCCAGAGCTGTGATTTGCTTCCATCAGTTTTGGCTTATGAGTCAATTTGGTTTGAACTTAGCAATAGTTAATTTCTCTTTTTATTTTTTAGTGGATTTATTAGAATACTTAGCCTATTTTTCATCTCTCTCTTGGGGTGTCTATGTCAAATACATTTTTAAAAACCCAAAAAACCAGAAAACAGAAGTGTTGAAAGCAAAATCTGGGAAATCAGTGATGATGGGGATACGAGGCCATCACCTGGAATTCCGAACTGCTGAGAAATGGCAATGACAGAATCACCTCCAACACTCTTCATCAGCAGGAGCAGCTTCCATCATTCCTGTATGGAACCCCAGGATGGGTTGGGGTGGGAGGGACCTCAAAGTCCATCCAGTGCCACCCCTGCCATGGCAGGGACACCTCCCACTGTCCCAGGCTGCTCCAAGCCCTGCCCAGCCTGGCCTTGGACACTGCCAGGGATCCAGGAGAGCCCAGAGCCTGTGCCACTTTTCCACCCTTAAATGAGCAGCTTATCCTTAGCTTTACCCCAAAACACTGAATTATGCAGAGGTGACACAGAAAAAATTGAAGAAATGCATAGAAATGCTCAAAAGGGTCTTCAAAAATGTTGTTTTTCCTACTCATTAGAGATGAGAAAATACAAACAGGCCCAAATATTTCAGTAATTTTTGCTCTAGCCAAGGGAGACAGAGGTGCAGCCACGCAATTAAACGCTGCCCCGACTTGCTCAGCAGCACCAATTTAGAAATTGAAAATGTGCTTTTTGGCACATGCAGCTGTACACAACTGCAGGAGTCAGCCTGGGAGAGAGCCCAGCTGTACCTGCAAACAGATGAGTCACTGCAAAGGGATGCTGCACAAAAATATGTGCCCAAAGTGGAGGGATGTTCCCAAATCCAGCCCTCCTGGGCAGCTGGAGAGCTTTAGGGACCATTTGGGGTTTAGGGATCATTTGCTCTTTTGGGGTTTTGTCAGCTTCTTTAAGAAATGCCTTTTGAAATCTGTCCGAGGGACACTTTATATAACTGGGAGAATGGACAACAGGATATCACATCCCTCTGGGTTTGCTTTTAGGGTTGGAATAAGGATTTGTGGAAGGAACAGACACAACGGGGCAGGTGGAAACGGGCCAGGCTGGGTCAAGGAGGATATTGTGTCTGAAGGAGCAAGGAATGTGAAACAATATAGAGCTTGGCAGGAGAGGCAGAAATTGTTTGGATTGAAATAAAAGATAAAAAAAGACCAAAGAAGGAAGATAGGAAACTATTGTAGCCCATCTGGAGGAAATCAGAAAGCAGCCAGGAATATTGATGTGGATGAAGAGCCCATGGAAAAGCCTCGTGTGGGCAAAGCTGGGATGTGGTGGGGACAGCTGGGGTGCACAGGGCTCTCCCACCTGCTGGATTGCACTTATTCCTTGATTTTTGAAAGCTTTTGGAAAAGTCTCTGACCCACAGCCAACATTTCTCCTGCTCTCTGCAGCTCTGGAGGTCACGAGCTCAGAGGACATGGAGCTGTCCCCTCCTTGTCCCTGCCGCCACACTGATGCCACCGCAGTGATGCAGACCCAGTTTCAAACAACCCCTATGGGTTCAACTTTTTAAAAAAGTTATTTAAGTCCTGCTCAATTCCCCAGGATGGTTCAGAGGAGGTGGGGAAGGGAAGGAGCAGCCCAGGAATGGAGGTGGTGGGACCTGGGGGAGATGCTCATTTAATCCCCCTGGAAATACAGCACAGCGAGAGGGACTTTTCCAGAGGAAAAGTGCTTTTCCAGAGGAACAGGATCCACCAGGACTGCCTGCCCTGCTCCCTCCTGGACATCTGGAGGCAATATGGTGGGGGAGGTCAGCGGCCCCACACAGGGGGGAAAAATTCATTGAAAACTACATTAATAAAGTCCCACCATTTAAAGGGATGGAGCACAGAAGATTATATAATTTCATTAAAATGAACGCTGCGTTTGGAACTTTGGCAGCTTCAAAGCCCTGGCCCTGCTCTATTTTGGGGAGAAAAAAGCCCTCCTGGGGTCACCTCCGTGCTGTGGTCAGCCTCAGACAAACTGGTGCCATTTCCAAATGGGAAAAAAAATCCCACAACTTGAAATGGTGGAAAGAAGTGGATGTGGCCATAGGAAGGCAGAAAAGCTCCAATGTGCTTCCCATCAGGATCAGGTCAGGAGAGCCTGGAAATTCCCAAACCATCACAGGCAGGTGCTGCAAACACATTGAAAATCCTCAGCTGTGACTTGCATGAGATCAAAATAGGGAGAGCATCCGGAAGGAGACACCCCGGGAAGGCAGCAGGGGCAGGAGAGAAGAGCTCTTTGTGTTTGGGAACAAGGCTGGCACAAAGATCTTGGGGAAAAACTTGCCAAAGACAGCTGGGATAGGAGGACAAGCCTCAGGGACACGGGGGTTTGGAATACTCACCTGAAAGAATGGATGCTAGGAGAAAAGGTAGGTGAGGTGGTCCCTGCAAAAGCCTGAGCTGAGGGAACCTCAATCCTCATGGTCCAGGCCCCCATGGTTCTGGCAACAAAGAAAAAAACCCCAAACACCCAGATGAAAAAATCATAAGCACACAAAAAAATCATACACACAAATAAATTAAATCACTCCCACAAAGAAAATAAAAACATATATACAAAGAAAAAAATACAAAAAAATAAAAAATCATGCACCATGCCAAGGCTAGCTCAGTGCAGAGCTGGGGTGTGGAGAGCTTTGGGGAAGTCCAAACTTTGGGACAGCACAAGCTGGGGCAGAGCAGTGCTTGGGAAGGGTTTGGGTGCAGTTTGTGATTATGGGGTAGGAGGATGGGGTTTATTTCTGTCTGGTTCTGTGTGGGTTTGGTGTTCTGTTGTCTTTGTTTGAAACACAGGTGTCTGCTAAGGAAGATGGGAACCTCCCTTAGAATACAGAATGTGACCCCTTCCCTCTGAATTATTATGACTTTGGAATCAAGGGCTGTCAGGCACAGATATGGGAAAAGGAATAACAGTTCTTTACTCGTATCTATAACGAGGCAAACAATCATTAACAACAACAGTCACACCAAACAAACCCAAACGCGGTGGCAGATGTCCCTGGGCTGCAGGCACTGTCCCTTTGCTGCAGTCCCGGGCACAGCCAGCAGGGGCGCTGTTGGCTCCGGGCCAGGCAGGGCAGGTGCAGTGACTGCCATGGAGCTGCAGGGGGCGCTGTGGGGCGAGGGCAGGTGTGTGTCACGTGGTCAGGTGTGTGTCATGTGGTCAGGTGTGTGTCACATGGTCAGGTGTGTGTCACGTGGTCAGGGCTGTGTCATGTGGGGAATGGGGGAGGGGCTGGGCAGGGATGGCGTGAGCAGGACAGGCTGGGCAGGGAGCTCAGAGCAGGGAGCTGGAGCAGCAGGATGGGCTCATGTGGGCTCGCCAGCAAAAGGTGGCAGGAACTCCCCAGTTGTGGGGGGTGTGTTCTGGCAGGTGGGAAAAATGCGCCCTCCAGGAAGGGAAAAGGGGGTTGGAATCCTGTGCCCCTTTCCCAAAGAAAAGCTCACCCACCAGGTAGAGAAAGCAGTGCAGAGCCAGGCTTTTCCACAGTCGCAGCCAAAAGCAGACAGCAGCTCTGCTCGATGTTCCCTCTCTGAAGTCTGGGCAGCAAGTGCTGTTATCCACGGCCAGATCTCTCCTCCCCTCGCCACACCTGGCCAACATCTTTTGCCTCCTACAAGAGAGTAAGTGGTCCTTAAATACCCAGTCGTTGGTTACCTAGCAATAGAATGGGGAAAAATTTTGCCCTCCACTCCCCCTAACCTTCAACATCTGTGTTTTGGGCTGCCCTGTTCCCAGGAGCTCCAAACTGCTCATTTGGGGTTTTGTCAGCTGGGGCAACACCTTCTTTAAGAAATGCCTTTGGAAGGCAGAGCCAATCCCTTGCTGAGTCCTGAATCTGAACTGACACCACAAAGCCAGGATTGCTCTGCAATATTCATAATATTCGGGGGTTTTCTACTCATGCCACAAGGGAAGGTCTGGTGGGGGTTTCCCAGCTGGGAATCCACAACAAGGAAAGGCCCTGGGTCAAAATTTTAATTTTGACAGGGGCAATCCCATGCAGCTCTGAACTCCATCGTTAGGAATTCTTGTTGGATGCTCTGTTCCCTTCCCTTCCCTGCCTGGTAACCAAACCATGGCTCTGTTTCACTGTCTAATTAGCTAATGTTTTAAAAAATCTTTTAGATTTCAGATGAGAGATGCCATCAAAGTGCAAAATGTTGTTGCTAATTGGCAGAAAGCTTGAAATGCCCATTCCATTGAGAAACCATTGCAAATAATGGAAAAAATCCATCTCTGTAAAATGGAAGTACCTCCCAAATTTCCTTGCTGAGGACGCCAACCATCCCTGCAGTGCCTGTGTCTGGGGAAGGGAATGGAGCTGGGAAGGGTCTGAGCCCCAGGAGAGGCTGAGGGAGCTGGGAAAGGGCTCAGCCTGGAGAAAAGGGGATCAGGGGGAACTTTTATCTTTCCACAGCTCCCTGACAGGAGGGACAGCCAGGGAGGGTCCGGCTCTGCTCCCAGGAACAGGAGGAAGCAGCTGAGAGCCTGAGCTCTGCTGCTGTCAGGATTGGGCTGGGAGGGAGGGAGCGGTGGATCCAAACCCTGCAATTCCTTCCCGGCCTCTGGAAAAAATCCCAAATCTCTCTGTCCCTCAGGCTCCCCCTGCTTCCCGAGCTGCCTCTGACACACACTCAGACTCCTCCAAAGGCTGGAGTGGCAGCTGTGGCTCGAGCAGCTCTGTCAGAGCTCACAGGGAATATTAAACATTGATTAGACATCGATGAGGGCCCTCTGCTCCTTTGTTCCCAGCGTCAGCAAAGCCAAACCTCCAACCAACGCTCACAGGGGTGACAGCAACCCCTGGGTGATGTGCAGAGCTCCAGCACTGGTTTAGAAAGGGAAATTTCAGTGGTGCAGGAAAAGAAAAAAACATTAATGCAAATGCAATTTACATTTCGATGCAAATCATCACCTAACCCTATTGGAAGGAGATCTGCACCCCCTCTGCTGGGCTGCTCCTGGTGTGCAAACATTTACCCAAACGCAGAGGGAGAGACCGGGAGTGGCTCTGGGGGGAACTTCCAGGGAGCAGCTCCTCACTCCTCACTTTGGAGCAGGGAACTTTGTGGAACATGCTGGAACATTCCCAGGAAAGCATCCAGAGCAATGTCAGGAGTGACTGTGCACCCACAGCACACAGCTGGGAGAAGCAGAGACATGAGAACGGATTCCTGAAATAAAGATGGATGAGCAAAGCTGGGAAGTGTTGGCTTTGCTGTGTACAAAAATTGAAAGGTTTAAGGCAGTAAAAATCCTCACAGGTTATTCTAGATAAGACCATTATCCACTGTTTTCATGTCCATGAAGAATAAAAGTAGAGGGTATCAGTTCAATTCACAGCAAGAGGGATTTCTGTCAGGTACTCAGAAAAAACAAGGTAATTATCCTTGGGCTGCATTGCTGTGAGATACCCCAGAGCTTCCTCCTTAAAAGCCACCAGTGTGGCATGGAGAACAAACCAGGATGAACGTGGAAAAGACAGCAGTTCCAGCTCCCCAGAGGGATCAGGGCAGTGCTTCCCAGAAAAAACTTTCTCATTTTAATTGAAATTCAAACCTAAAATTTCAATTTTGCTTTTAAAATTAAGAATTACCAATGGGTAAAACCGGGTTCTGCTGGATTGCTTAGCAAAAATCTAATTGCCACTGGAAAATATTTTCATCAATTGACTTTGCCAACTGTAGTAAAAAAAAGAAAAGAAAATGCCATAAAGCTCACCCAGTAAATCCCACTCTGCTCTCCACATCACTCATTGGCCCAGAGTCAAACTGGTGCCCCTGGTGTGACCCACACGGGACCCCACTGTCCCCATTTCCTCCCTGATGCCTCGTTCTTGACTTTACCCCAAAATATTCCAGCCACAACACCTGAAAGGGAAACTCTCAACCTGTTTCTTTCCCATATTTTGTATATCCATACTTTTTTCCCCCTGCCTATTTAAATCCCATACCTTTTGGGTTTTTTTCCCAGCTCTCAGATATGAAATTTCCAGACCCCATGAGAGAGGGCAGAGGATGGTGCCATGTCCTGTCCCCAAGATGTGGCAGAGGAGGGAGGAGCTGGGATGTGGCTGGGCCTGTCCAAGGATGTCAGGACATGCAGGAAAGGGACGTGGAGTTTGCTGAAACAGCTTGAGCTTGGCCAGCCAGACCTTCACAAACGCCAGCTCTTGGGAAACAGCCCAGGACTGGGATTTTTTAGGTCATTGGGATTCTTTAGGTCGTTTTTTCATCCATTAAAATGGTCATTATTTATCCAAGTAGATGCAGTCGAGCTGCAATTGTTGGAGCTCTGAACTGTGCTCAGAGAAATCACCTCTGAATCCAGGGAGGGCTTTAAGCTCCGACTTGTCCCTTTAATGCCACTTGTGTGACACTTTAATGTCACTTTGAGCTTATATTTCAGCCCAGTCTCTGATACAGATCCTAACAGGAATATTTGGGAGATGCCACAGCGACACAGCTCCCTCTGAACATTCCCAGATCCTTTTAGCAAATGTTTTTGTTAGAGGGAAGAACCAGAGCCCTTTGGTTTGCTGGGGTGAGCAGCCCCGCTCTGCTGACAGATGTGCAGCTTTTCTGCTCCAGAGGAGTTATGATGTGCAAGAAAACAGCCCTGGATGATGAATCACAACTGTCATGGACCATGACACCAATAATTGAGCTCACATTTGGGGCTGGGTGCATCTGCCAAAAAGCTGCGAGGAACACGAGGCAGCTCCCTCGGATGCTGGGCTGCACTCAGGGAGGGGGCTCGGGATGGGGCAGGGTGGGAGGGATCAGGGCAGGGATCAGCCAGGATCCCTCGTAGGGAAGAGGGTTTCTCCATGGGATGGGGCAGGGTGGGAGGGATCAGGGCAGGGATCAGCCAGGATTCCTCGTGGGGAAGAGGATTTCTCCATGGGATGGGGCAGGGTGGGAGGGATCAGCCAGGACTCCTTGTGGGGAAGAGGGTTTCTCCATGGGATGGGGCAGGGTGGGAGGGATCAGGGCAGGAATCAGCCAGGATTCCTCGTGGGGAAGAGGGTTTCTCCATGGGATGGGGCAGGGTGGGAGGGATCAGCCAGGATTCCTCGTGGGGAAGAGGATTTCTCCATGGGATGGAGCAGGGTGGGAGGGATCAGGGCAGGGATCAGCCAGGATTCCTCGTGGGGAAGAGGGTTTCTCCATGGGATGGAGCAGGGTGGGAGGGATCAGGGCAGGGATCAGCCAGGATTCCTCGTGGGGAAGAGGGTTTCTCCATGGGATGGGAATGAGGCAAGCTCCATGATCCCAGCTCTCAGTGAGACAGTGCCTGTGGAGAAATCAAACCATTCCCTGGGGGACTGAGCTGGGACCACCCTGAGATCTTGTTGGAGTAGGGCAGGAGCACTGGGAAATGTGAGGGGAGCTCAGCAAACACTCCAAGGATCCCAGAATCTCCTGGGCTGGAAGGGATTCACAGGGATCATTGATCCAACCCCTGGCCCTGCACAGACCCCCCAACAATCCCACCCTGGGCATCCCTGTCAGCCTCAGGGCCGTGCCCATTCCCTGGGGAGTCTGTTCAGCCCCTGGGGGAAGAACCTTTCCCAATATCCACCCCAAACCTGCCCTGGCCCAGCTCCAGCCATTCCTGCCCACTACCCCAGGCTGCTCCAAGCCCTGTCCAGCCTGGCCTGGGACACTGCCAGGGATTCAGGGGCAGCCAGAGCTGCTCTGGGCACCTGTGCCAGGGCCTCACCACCCTCCCAGGGTGGAATCTTTTCCTAGAAATCCATACAGACTTGCTGGCCTATAATATCCCATAAGCCATTAATCCAAACCCGATGTATTACATGATCAGCTACATGTGCATGCCTGTATAATTCAATTTTCATCATTTATAAATACAGCCCTTTGTTGTAGCAACTGCTCCTGCGTACGTTATGGAAAAACATAAATCAACACAATGATAGGATTGACTCCCATCCCCAGCTTTCCCATTGCCCCCTCCCCAGGAGCCAAACCCCACAGCAGCTTCCCAAGCGCTTTGGGAGGCCCTTTGGCCAGCAAGGCTCTACCAGAAAATCTCCAAGAACAGCCTGAAATGAAAGGCCAATTCCCCATCCCACCACTGCTCCCACCTGCTCGGAAGATGCCGAGCAGCCCCGAAACCTCTGATTGTTATTTCTTCCAGATGCTCCCCTGTCTGGGTGCCTTGGAGCCATTAAAATTCCAGCTCTGGCCACACGGCTGAGGGCTGGAACTCTCCTTTTGCTGTTCCCTTCCCTGCCCACATCCCCGATGGGAGAGCCAGGGAACGGCAGGATGGAAGGGCTGGGGACGGGCAGGACAGAGATGGGGGAGCTGGGAGAGAAGGGCAGAACATCTGGGAGATGTTAAACCCTCATCCCTCGTGGCTGTGGCCTGCTGACAACAGCTGGATCCGCGTTCAGCTCTTCCCTTGCCGGGACAGCCTGGCTGAGAGGCTGCCCTTGGAAATGACAGATGGATGGAGCTGGGATCAGCCCGGCTGGAAAATCACCAGGGCAGCAGCAGAGGGAAAGGAGCAGCATTTTATGGATCCTGGTGGATTCCTGCTGGATCCAAGCTGAACAAATGAGGGCCTGTGTCCCAGGGGATCAGTACTGCAGACCCATCACTCCTGTCCCTGCAGCACAGGGAGAGGAGTTGCTGCAGGGATGCAAGAAATAAAATAAATAAGGAATAAAATAAATAAGGAATAAAATAAATAAGGAATAAAATAAATAAGGAATAAAATAAATAAAGAAATAAATAAAAAAGAAATTAAAAAAGAAATAAATTTTAAAAAGAAATAAATTAAAAAAAGAAATAAATAAAAAAGAAAGAAAGAAAAAAGAAAGAAAAAAGAAAGAAAAAAAGAAAGAAAAAAGAAAAAAGAAGAAAGAAAAAAGAAGAAAGAAAAAAGAAGAAAGAAAAAAGAAGAAAGAAAAAAGAAGAAAGAAAAAAGAAGAAAGAAAAAAGAAGAAAAAAGAAGAAAGAAAAAAGAAGAAAGAAAAAAGAAGAAAGAAAAAAGAAGAAAGAAAAAAGAAGAAAGAAAAAAGAAAGAAAAAAGAAGAAAGAAAAAAGAAGAAAGAAAAAAGAAGAAAGAAAAAAGAAAGAAATAAAAAAAGAAAGAAAGAAAAATTTTTTAAAACTTTAAAAATAATTTTTAAAAAGAAATTAAAAAAAAAAAAAGAAATTAAAAAAATAAATAATCAAAGGAAGCTGCCAGACTCCTGGGGATTTGATTCCTGATCCTCACACTCCCACTGCAATCCATCCTCATCCACTATTTCTGCGCTTGCAGGGAAGCCTTCTCCCAGATTCCTGCAAATGGAATTGTGATATTTACATACCCAATAACGGAGCTTAATTTGGCTGCATCTCCAGCTCTTTTCCAGAACATTCTCCCTGCCACTCTTGCCTTTGCTAATTCCGGTGCAATCCAATATAAAACACACCCTGCTCCAGGCCCCAGCTCACTGCTGGGATGCAGGAATGGCCTGGAGAAACTTCAGGAAGCAGCAGGGCAGATAGCAAAGCTATTTTTTCCAGGTATTTCATTAATCCAAGAGAGAGCAGGAAGATTTACTGGATTTTAAACAGTTCCTTCAGATATTTTCAAAAATCAAGCAGCCCTTCAGAATTAGCAGTGACTCCAGGATTGCAGCTAGCTGTCATCCTCAAAATCTGCTTAAATGTCTGGGAAGTGTCTTCTGGGGAGGAATCAAAAGATGACAGGAAAATATTTCTCAACCTAGTTAGATTGCACGGGGATTATAAATAATACAGACGTTTTTGGGCTCAGAGAACTCACTGATAAAGCCAAATCTCTTCTCTGACTGTGGCCAAGCACATTGTCTGTGCCTGGCTTTTCCTATGGATATGCAGGAATGACCTTTCAGATTTCAGGCTGTGTTTCTGCGGCCATGAAAAATCAAGGTAAAGCAGAGACTTGACACATTTGCTCTTTGCAGCAGAACGCTGTGGTTGTTTTGTGCTGGGTTCTGCCAGAGTCTGAATAAATAGTGATTTATTCAGAATTGTCCTTTTTTCTTCCCAAACTTCATCCAAAAAAAAAAAAAAAAAAGAAAGAAAAAGAAAAAGAAAAAAAATCCCTCAGGCTCTGAGGATGATAATTTGATTTCCATGCACTGTCCCGATGATCAGGATGTTCCCAGCAGCTGTTTGAGGAGAAGGGGAGAGCACAGGGCCTGTCCATGGATCAGCAGCAGCCCATCAGGGTGATCCCATCAGGACCATCGCAGGTGCTGGGGCAGATGGAGCAGCCTCCGTGCCCTGCTGGGCCTTGGGGTTTCTCCTGCCCGGGAACAAAGGATTTGTTGTTTGTCAGACCTTCCCCTGAACTCTTCCACTTTAACCCTTTCCCTGCATTCCCCTCGTGCAGGTCAGCCCCGCTCAGGAGGGAGGGAGGAATTTGGTTTCTCACAAAACATCCATGGTTTGTGATAGATTTTTCCAGGCTTGGCTGCATTCTGCTTGGAATAAACACCCAGGGTCTTGTTTGGGGCCTGCAGGAATATCCCACACATGTCCCTGTGCAGCCTGGGGTCACAGCAGGCTTGTTTCAGCTTCTGCAGAGCTCCCAGGGCTTGGAACTTTCACATCTCATTGGAACGACCTTTGCTTTTTGCTTCCTTCCTCCACTCGTGAAAATCAGGATAAATTCACAGACCTCACTGCCAGCCTGTGGGTTTTTTTTTTTTCCCTAGGGATGAACCCAACCTGTGCATTTCCAGCTCTGATATTTCTGACTATTTACATTCCTACAGCCTCCAAAATCAGCTCCTTGCCCTCTCGGGCAGCAATTCAGGTCGAAATTATAACGTTGGGGAAGCTGGTTAATGTCAGGGGCTGCTCCAGGGCACAGTCCCCATTTCAGGCCATGCCACTAAATTAAAGCTTGTGGGATTTTAGCCAGAGCCCAAGCCAAGGTCCTTAAGCTTCAGAAAATGAACATGCCCCTGTAACCTCAACCCAATCCCAGGGCAATTCCTCTGACAGCAGTGCTGGATACAGAAATCCCAACTGGTTCTGGGGAAGTTGGAGCTCCGAGACACTCCGGGTTCTTTGTGCTTCACATCCAGCCCCTGCTGCTCCAACAAAACCCCCAAATCCCTCTGGCAGAGGATCCTGTGAACCCGCCCTGCTCTGTCCTTGCTGCTACTCCCAGCACAAAGTGTTTTCCCCTTCGGGATGCAAGCAGGCTATCCAGGAATTCAGGATGCAGGGATTTTATTCCCAAATATCAGCTGAATTAAATGCGCAATTCCTGGCTGATTAGAGGCACACGGAGTGAGGAAAGGAAGTCGTGCTACTGACAGCAAGGGGTGAGCGAGGCTTTGGAAGGAGACTCCCGGGGGAAAAGGCTTCATTTGATTCCCCACATGATAGATTTAGTGTCTGATTATTACAAATTAACCATAAATTGAAAGCCAGACAGTTTCCTGTTCGCGGGGCGGAGATGGAATATTAAGCACTCGGTGCAATTATGAGGAATTGTTTCCATTTGGCATAAATCATTCTCCAGCCCCCATTATCTGCCTGCAAAAAGCACAAGTGTCTTGGCTTCTCCACATAAATAACTTCCTTGAAAATTGTTCTTGCAGGCTCTGTGAGTGATGGGCTAATCCTGTTATGAGATTTTAATGCCAAATTACATATTCAGCCTGGAATGATACTATTTAAACCACTTCACAGACGAGCAGCATAATCACAGTTTTTCATTTCAGACATTTTTCCCTTAATATCCCTGACACAGACAGGGCTGTCAGCGGCACACAATGCCAGCAGTAATCCATGGACAAAGCTCCAGGAGCATCAAACTCCCTCAGATATTCCTGATCGTGGTTTGGTATCTCTGCACATCCGCAGCAGGATCCGGAGGAGCGAGGGACTCATCCCAAAGTGCAGGAGGGACTTCACTAAAGGGTGATTTCTGTATTTCCTTTGCAAAAAAAGCCAGAATATTCTTCATTTCCCAGGCATACAGATCCATTCAGGAATAGCAATGGATCAGAGAGAGAAACTTTGAAAATTGATATTGAAATTTTGAATAAGCACTAAAGGCAGTAAGATAAAACTGATAACCCTGACTTGGTCCAACTATTATGCCACGACCTAATCTGCCTTTATATGAGTTGCTATCAAATAATTTTTGTCACATTTGACTGTTTATCACAACAAACTTTGATTCCCAAGTGAGAAAACCCACAGAGGTCAGTTTGCTGTACAGGTAATACAATGTATAATCAGAAACATGTAAAAGACACAGCTACAGAAGAGCCACTTCTCTGCCAGAACTGACAGGTTTTAATTACTATTTAAATTAAATATTAGTTAATAAAATAAATTAGATCTCTAAATTTTAATTTTTTTAATCCATAATCAAAAATAAACCACAGTAAAATGTATAAAGTCCTATCTAGATTCCTCTGAACGTGGCTTTACAATTAGTCTGGGGAGCTAAACCTAGGCCTGGTGTTAGCTGGGCCAGGGTGGATGGGACTGTCCCAACTCCCCATGGATTTCTCCTCCACCAATCCAGAGCTCAGCTTTCCCAGCAGATTAAAAATCTCCCCAGCAAAGCCAAAACACTCCCAGAGCTCCGACTGGAGCTGGATAAATCCGGGGATCTGCGCAGGGACGGAGTAAAGGGCTTCCTTGGGCTCCCAGATGGACGGAAAACAGTGGGAATTCTTCTGATTGCCCCCAAATCCCTGGCTCAGGACGGGGAGAGGCAGCTCTGGCTTCAATCAAGAGACCAATGGATATTGAAGCTGCCCGAGGGCAGGCTGGGATCAGGGATTGGGGAGGAATTCCTGGCTGGGAGGGTGGGAGGCCCTGCAATGGATGTCCCAGAGAAGCTGGGGCTGCCCCTGATCCCTGGCAGTGTCCAAGGATGGATCTTGGAGCAGCCTGGGATGGTGGGAAGTATCTGGGGCTAGAATCTGGGTTTGCCTGTGTCAGTATCACTGCACAGCAAAAAGGATGGGAAGATTTAAATATTTTATTTCCTCTTTTTTTTTAGCTTTACACAGGAAGGGAAAAGTTACCAGGAGACTGAGATTTTCTTCTTCACTAAATGAAGCTGTCACGGTAAATCAAAACCACATACATTGAATTAACCAGTGAAATGTTAAAAGGGAATCAAAATCTTGGAATTAAATGCTTAATAAAATCAGCTTGTACTTAGAGCAGAGCTGAATAACAGAGTTTGCAGCAGGTTTGTGTCTCTGGCCCAACTTTCCTGGAGAGGATTTGTCACCAAGAGCACCCCTGGACCTGAAGGTGTAAATGATTTTATTCCATTCATCTACAGCTGGAGTGTGGCAGCTCCTCAGCACCACCACAGCAAATTGCCTGCAATCCCCATTTAATGCAGATTTACCAACCCTTTGGGTTGAGCTGAAATGGCATTTTCCATTTCAAAATCATTGGTTGTGTTGGAATTTTCCTTCACCTTTATTTTTTTTCCACCAGTTTTTCCTTCACCTTTTTATTTTCACTGTGGGTAAGAATATTACCTCCTATAGTAACATTGAATTTTTAGATGTTTTTAAGCTTTCTGTTACCCAAAAAACAATTCTGTTGCTCTGAGTTTTGGGTTTTACATGGACAAATTTGGCACCACCGCTGGCACAGGCCATTCCTGCAGGATTTATGGGATGCTCTATTTTTCCAATCACCATATATTAACTCACCTCCTTTGGCAATGGTGTTTTCCTTAGCAAAGCATCCAGCGTTTCCCTGCATTGGAAATTCCAGCTTTCCCTTTCATTTGAGGCTTGCAGGAATTAATAAAGCCTCACTTGAAATCGATTCACAACAGCGAGCTGTGCTGGATTCAGCACCAAATCCCTGTCCTGAGGAGATGCTTTTCCTTGTCCCCACTCGTGCATTTTGCCTTTCACTCCCCTGATCAGAGTGGCCATTCTGCCAGCCCTGGGATAATTCCCAGGATCAATGGGAATGGCCATGGAGGGGATCCGGGTGCTGTCCTTTCCTTCCTATTGCCCTTTCCTTCCTGCCTGGCCCTGATCAGATTCCAGGGAGTGCAATGTGCTCTTCAATTTCTCTGCAGCGACTCCACAGCTCTGACCTTTCCCTGCCATGGGTCACAGCCCCTCGGAGCTGGGTCATCCTCACATAGCCCATGGATCCCATCCCATGGATCCCGTCCCATCCCATCGATCCCATCGCATGGATCCCATCCCATCCCATCCCATGGACCCCATCCCATCTCATGGATCCCATCCCATCCCATCAACCCCATCCCATGGACCCCATCCCATCCCATCCCATGGACCCCATCCCATCCCATCCCATGGACCCCATCCCATCCCATCGATCCCATCCCATCCCATCCCATCCCATCCCATGGATCCCATCCCATCCCATCCCATCCCATCCCATCCCATCCCATGGATCCCATCCCATCCCATCCCATCCCATCCCATCCCATGGATCCCATCCCATCCCATCCCATCCCATGGATCCCATCCCATCCCATCCCATCCCATCCCATCCCATCCCATGGATCCCATCCCATCCCATCCCATCCCATCCCATCCCATGGACCCCATCCCATCCCATCCCATCCCATCCCATGGATCCCATCCCATCCCATCCCATCCCATGGACCCCATCCTATAGACCCCATCCCATCCCATGGACCCCATCCCATCCCATGGACCCCATCCCATCCCATCGATCCCATCCCATCCCATTCCATCCCGTCGTGCTGGGAACAGACCTCCCGCTCCAACAGCCCCGGGAGGGGTCCAGGGGAAGGGACTGCCCGGCAAGGAGCAGGAATGGGTAATTCAGGCTCATATTCACCAGCAAATAAAAATTGGAACGGTGGGACTAAATTTCAATACCAAAACCTCCTTATGGGACAGGTTAATTCTTCAATCCTCAAAAACATATTAAATACTACTTGATTATTAAGCCCAAATCTACTCTAAACTTCCACACCTCCTCAGGTGACCCCCGAAAACAGGAAAATTAGCATTGCTCCTTGTGGGGATGTAGCTTGTGATCCATCACGGAGTTTTAGCCCAAGAATGACAAGGGGAAGAGTTCTCAAAACCAGCACGGGGTAATGACAGACAGCTGCTGTGGTAATGGGAGCCCAATCAATAATTCATTTGATATTCCTGCTGCAATTAATCGTGGGAAATTACCGGGGCTTTAATGTGGCACCGGCACGCATTTCCTGCCACATAAATTGTCATTTAACAATTCAGAGGGAGCTGGGACACTCATCTGCCCAGCTGGGGTTGGTCCCCCACCCTCTCCCGGGTTTACTCGGGATTTTCCTGACTTTAGGACAAAATATCTGTGGGATATTTGCTGATACTCCTTTTCCATTATCCATGAGAAGCGTGTGGTTGTTCAAACTGCTGCATTCAAATACTCTGAGAAATCACCATTATCTCCACCCAGGGGATGATTCAATACAGGCAAAAAGCAAAGAAATTGTAAAATTGCTCTGAACTCACTCGTCACTCCAAAAAATGGCATTTTCATGAACAGCAAACTCTGTAGAAGGAAGTGCTTCTGCATTCTGTGCCCAGAGCTGCTCAGCTGGTCAGGTTTAAGGGTTCAGAGCCATCTCCTGCAGGAGGGACACACCTGTGAGAGGTATTTGGGGTGGGTGGGGACCTAAAAATCAATTTAGGATGCCATGTGGGGCATCAGTAAGTTGTTGCTGTCAGGAGAACAGGGAATTATTCTCAGCAAAAATAAAACATCAAACTGCTTCCCTGTCATGCCCCAAAGTTTGGGGGCTCTATAAGAAGGCCCTGTGGGGCATCCAAGGAGAATTCCTGGTTCTCTCAGAGCCATGGGAGATTCCAAAGTCCCCGACACTGCTCCACCTTCCCGCAGTGGTGCTGGCAGAGCCCCCAGAGCTCGGGCAAACCTCCCAACCTTTGGGGCTATTCCCACCAGCAAAACCAGGGAGCTGGCCTTGGGGTTTCAAGATCATTCCTTGTTTTATTTTTAATTTAGTTTTTTTTTAAAAGGGAAGAGGAAAAAAGAAAGCCAAACACCAAAGAGCCAGGCAGCCTAATTCAGCAGAAAGCACTTTGCCTTGGGCATCAATCTCATTAAGAATTGCTTCACACCTCTTTCTTCTGCTCGGAGCCAAATGAAAGATTTGTTTGATTTCCTCACTCTGCAAACAGCCCTCATAAAACCCGTGCCGTTCTCTCACCTCCCTTTCAAGTGCTATCTTTTTGTCCTTGGATGCTCTGAATTATTAACATATTTTACAGTGTGCCCGAGATAAAAGAGATCTCCCAGCCTGCGTTCTGTCCCCCTCGGTGCTGCTCCCTGGGCACCTTTGATCCTTCCCGTGGGACGTGGGGACAGGGACAGCCCTGGTGGGGACAGGAGCAGGAGGATGGAGCCTCTCTGCCACCCCTGGCCGCTTTGAAGTCACCTGAACTGGCGGCCAGGCTGGGAAAAGCCTGGGATTTTTTTTTTTTTCCATCCCTGGGCAAAGCAGGATTTATGGGAAGGAGCAGGTTTGTGGTGGGCAGCTCCTGAGTGAGTTCCACAGGCACCTGTGGTACAAACACCGCACTGGAGCTGCTGCCAGGAGGGACAAACCTTTCGTTGCCTTCTGTCACCACGAACAAGCTCTTCTCTACTTCATTCACTCCTCTAAACGATTTTTAAACCTGCCTTTAATAGGAAATGTCACTGTCTTTTGAATGAGCTTCTCCTTCACCTTCACTTTCCCCTGGTGAAAAGCCAAGGAGCTTTCTTAGGGGGAGGTTTAGGCAGGGCTTAAACTGGATTTTAGGCAAAATTCCTTCCCCAAAAGGGCTGTCCAGCCCTGGCACAGCTGCCCAGGGCAGTGCCGAGTCCCCGTCCCCGGCAGGATTTCAAATCCCTGCGGCTGTGGCACTCGGGGCCATGGGGCAGGGGCGGCCTCGGCAGCGCTGGGGAGCTCCATGACCCTAAAGGTCTTTTCCCACCCAAACAATTCCGTGATTTTGTCATTCCCCAGACTGTTCAAAGCAGAACCGAAAGCAGAACCGAACCCTTTGGCAGCTGGCACGCCGAGAAGGAGCCCCTGAGGGCAGGGAGGAGCAGCCTCCCCTCACTGCCTCCTCCTGAGGGAGCAGGCCGGGCCCAGGCAGGCCCACAGGGCCACCTAGAGGAGAGGGAGAGGGAAAGGAAAAGGAAAAAAGGAAAAAAGGAGAAGGAGAGAAGGAAAAGGACAAGGAGAAGGGCAAGGAGAAGGACAAGGACAAGGACAAGGTAGGAGTTCCCTCAGCAGCTGTCCCTGGGCAGCCCCAGCGCACCCGGAGAGATTCCAGGCCTGCCCTGGAAACAAAAGCAGAGCCAGGCCCAGGGGAAGCTGTGGCTGCGAGGTTTTTCCAAAAGTATTGGATAAAGAGTGGCTGGGAAATGTCCCTGGGTGTCACCTGTGGGACAGCCCCTTCCCGGGGCAGGGATATGGAGTGGGAAATGTCCCTGGATGTCACCCGTGGGACAGTCCCTTCCCAGGGCAGGGACATGGGGTGGGAAATGTCCCTGGGTGTCACCTGTGGGACAGTCCCTTCCCAGGGCAGGGACATGGGGTGGGAAATGTCCCTGGGTGTCACCTGTGGGACAGCCCCTTCCCGGGGCAGGGACATGGGGTGGGAAATGTCCCTGGATGTCACCCGTGGGACAGTCCTTTCCCGGGGCAGGGACATGGGGTGGGAGCAGCTCTGCCCGGGATGGGTTCTGCGGAGCAAAGGGCGCAGATAAGAGCTCGTAAAGAGGTGGGAAATTTAAAGTTCAGTTCCGTGTCCCACCTCCCTGTGCACGAGAAAATCCAGAGCTGGGCTTTCCCTGGAAAGGTGCAGGGAGTTTGCAGCTGGGATAATTCCCTTGGGATGGACAGGATCTGCCCTTCCCTGGGCTGGGGATTGTTTGTGTTCCCGGCTGGGAACCCTTCCTGGAGAGCCATGCAGGGTGTCCTGCCCTCCTGCCCCGCGGTCACTCCTGTCCCAGGTGGCCAGGCTCTGCTCAGGATGCAGCTCAGCCCCTGCTCCTCACCCAACCCGAGATGTCACCAGCCAGCAGAGACAAAAACCTGCACAAAATGTAAAAACTCCTGGTGGGTTTCTAAGGTTAATGTGGGAATTTGCTTAGAAAAGTGGATTTATTGGTAAATTCTGATGCTCCTGCTCTGCTTCAGAAGCAGAGCAATATTCCCATGGCATGATCCTCCTGGGGTGTTTGCCTTCCCCAGAGGATCTCAGGCACATCCCACTGGTGGCTTGGAACCAGGAGGATCAGCAGGGACTGAAGGGAACCGAGGACAGCAGGGGAAAGGGGAAAGGACAATCCTAAACCCAGCCAAACCATCTTTTCATTTTAAATGCAGGCCCAGATTTGTCATGATCCATGGAGCTGCATCTGCTGGGAATGCACAGGGAACATCAGCCTCACATGGGCTATAAATAGGGAAATATTTGCATAACAACTTGCAGCATAATGCAATAAAGTACATTTTCCATCTGTCTGACAGCTCTGCCTCAAATCTGCCCATTAATCCGCTTGAACTTTTCTCCCAAAGTCTCCTGGACAGTTGCTTTTTGCCCTGTCACACATCGAGCTCCTTCCCAGGGCTCTGCCTGACACTGCTGTGCTCCACGAGGAGGAGCTCTCCCTGCCAGCATTATCAATATTCACAATTAATTACCAATATCCACAATTCTGTCAGCAGCACCCCCATTTGCTCTTTTATGGCTGTGGTTGACAGGGCTATAATTTGTTTTTGTGGGGTAAGTGAGCCCAGATGCTGCAACACAAACAGGGCACAGATCTGCTGAGAAAATGGGGCTATTTTTAAATGGGGTTTCTGACTAATTTGCAGCCAGTTAGTGATGTCAGGGACCTTGAATGGCAGAAAATCCCAATGCTCCAAACCACTAAACTCTTGCTTTGTGTACTGAAGTGAGGGAAAAGAAAGGGCTGTGGAAATTTATATTTTTCACATGTGGCTGGAATGGTTCAGGTTATGAAACAACAGCCCGAGGGGTTATGGGGAACTTTGTAGGTTTGGGTCGGGAGGGACCTCAAAGACCATTCAGTGCCAAGCCCCTCCTTAAGGCACTGACAAAATCATTTTCATCGTCACCTGTTCTCTAACAAAACCAGGATTTGAAGGAGACAAAGGACAGAAAACCAAGAGTGGTGTGCTCACCATGAACAGCCTCCCCTCTGCTGGCCTCCCAGCCCCAAATCCTGCTCCTTTTCCAGAGCATGAAGTGATTTCCTGGGCAGGATTTCACACTTTGCAGGCTTTTTGTTCCATTTTTCCAGGAGATCACACAAGTGGCTGCAGGTCCCTGAGCTCTGGGGTGGCTCCTGGGCTCCTCCACTTATCCCAGCTCCACCTCAGCTCTGCTCCACTGGGATCTCCCTCGGAGCCAAAGATCCCACATTCCTGATGATTCTGGCAAAAAAAGGGGAAGATTTTCCCCTCATTGTGTTGAGATTCAAGTTCCCCTCCAGGTCTAACTCTCGAGAAGAAAATGTGCTGCCAAAATTCTCTTTTTTAATTTTTTTCCCACCCGATTTAGATGTAGAATCATTTGAAACAAACCAACGCTCTTTAGGTTTATATATAAACACGATGCTCTTTGGGTTTATATTTTATAACCTTTTGGTTTGGGTCAAAGTGAAGTCCTTCAGGAATTCCAGGAGAATTCCCTTCTCAGGGGACACGGATAAACCTTAGGGAGGCATCACCAGTGCTCCCATGAAGTGATGAATAGTTAAAATCAAGGTGCAACAGCTGTGTTCCAACAGTTTCTCTGCATAACTTTACATCTGTTATTTCTTCTCTTTTGGAAAAAAAAATTAAATAAAATTTAAAAGTAAATTATAAAATGTGGAAATCACCCCCTGGCTTGAGACAAAATAGGACCCAATTCTTCTTCCGTTGAAATAATTTCTGTTTAGGCGAAGCTTCTGCATTTTGAGTTGATCCCAATTTCTTTTGGTTAGTGGTGAAAAATGCAACCTCCAAACTCCAGCCAAACCAAGATGCAGTGCCTGGGTTGGAGCAGTGCAGAAAAGGGAATAAATCGTTCACATTTTCCCTTCTGAACAGGTCAAAAAATAACCTGTGACCTTGAGGAACGTTCCAGGGATTCGGAACAACGCTGAGCTTTCTTCCACAGCATCCGGGTCTGTCCATATTTTCCAGCAGTGCTTTTTCTCTGGGTGAAGGACATTAAAATCCACAAATGACAGCATTAAAATACTTGGTTCAAGCCTCCCAACAGCACTGAAAGACACTGAGGTTGTGGCAGACTGTCAGTGGTGACAGAATGGGGGAAATCATGTCCTGCGTGTTCACAGGGACATGGGGACAGGGACTGAAGTGGCTCTGGCTCATTTTCCAGCCCTGTCCTCCTCATTCCCAGCAATCCCGGAGTGCTGTTTTCCTGGAAAATGGGAGCTGCTGTAAACAAAACCACGGCTTGGTGGATAAAATCCATTCAGCAGACAATTCCTTCGGACAGTTTTATATAATTCCCACCCCACTGGTGCTGGGAGTGCCCCAGGCCAGGCTGGACAGGGCTCGGGGCCCTGGGATGGGGAAGGTGTCCTGAGGTGGCACTGGATGGGCTTTAAATCCCTTCCAACCCAAACCCTTCTGGGGCTCAAGAGCTGGCGCTGCCTGGGCTTTCAGAGGGTATTTCTCACGTTCCTGCTTCCTGGAATATTAATGTTTCTAGCGGAGAGAAACAATTCCTAAACGCCCCGCTGTTCATCAGGTGTTTAATTCCCATCTCCCGAGGGAAACCAGGGAATCCTCGGGATGGAGCAGCCGCTCCCTGCCTTCCCTCGGCAGCCACGAGATGGCAAAAGAGCTTCGAGCATGCGATGAGTAAAACCCAGCGGCGCTGGGCTGACAGCAGCAAAACCCACGGCACATCCTACCTGGCTGTGTGTCCCAAACTCTGTGGGGTCAGGGAGCGCAGGGAGGGGATCCGAGTGCTGACAGTGGCTCTGAGGGACCTTGGGGAGGGAAAAGGAGAAAGTCCAGCCTGGTTTTGGACAGGTCCAGGGATCCAGGGGCAGCCACAGCTACTCTGTGCCAGGGCCTCGCTGCCTTCCCAGGAAACAATTCCTTCCCAAAATCCCATCCAGCCCTGCCCTGTGGCCATGGGAAGCCATTCCCCTTCTCCTGGCGCTCCAGGCCCTTCCCTGTGTTCAGGGAAATCTCAAAAAATGTGGATTTCAGCCCCATTGCTGCTCCTCACCATCAAACCCAAACTCCCATCTGTGACAGCCTCAGTGCCGATTCCTCACCCCTGCCCTTCCCATCCCGGGATTCCGGAATTCCCAGGGGATAACCACGTTCCCATTCCGGCACATCCCCATTTCCCTGCTTTCAGCACCATTCCTTACACAGCGCTTCCCGAGGGTGATGTGCAACAAGCTGCTCCTTGCACCAGCACAAGCCACTTGTCCCTGAAGGTTGGCACTAATTAAAAGAGGAGCTGGTGCCACTGTAATTAGTGAAGATGTAAAAACCCCACAGGGGCACAGCCCTTTCAGTAGTGGAACGACACCGAACTTTCTTCCTCAGCATCCGGCTCTGTCCATCATTTCCAGCAGCGTTTTTTCCCTGGGTGAAGCACATTAAAATCCACAAATGACAGCACTAAAATACTTAAATATATAAAATACTAAAATACTCAGCATTAAAATACCGAGCAGCGTTTTACCGCAAACTGTGCTGGATTTCAAACCTCCTTTGCAGGAATAATGGAATTTAGAGACCTCATTTCCCGAGGAGAGCACATCTGAGTACAAACATTTGCCTCGCTGCAATCCCGAGGCGGAGATTGCTGCTGCTGCACTTCTGTCAGCAGATTTTTGGCCTCTCCGCCCTCTCATCCCATGCCAGGAGTCGGGAGCAGCTCTGGAGAGCGCGGCGCGTTTTGGGAGCTGTTTGCGATTGAGGAAATACAAAAAATTCCCATACGCGAGGCACCCCTGAGTGTGAACCTGAGCAGGACCTGCCTTTGATCCCGCACGGCTCAGGGGCGGAGCGATCCCCAAAATCCCGGGATCTGCTGCCGCCAGCAATCCCCAAAATCCCGGGATCTGCCGCTGCCAGGAGTCCCCAAAATCCCGGGATGTGCCGCCAGGAATCCCCAAATCCCGGGATCTGCCGCCAGGAATCCCCAAATCCCGGGATGTGCCCAGGAATCCCCAAATCCCGGGATCTGCCGCCAGGAGTCCCCAAATCCCAGGATCTGCTGCCAGGAATCCCCAAAATCCCGGGATCTGCCGCCAGGAATCCCCAGATCCCGGGATCTGCTGCCAGGAATCCCCAGATCCCGGGATGTGCTGCCAGGAATCCCCAAATCCCGGGATCTGCTGCCGCCAGCAATCCCCAAATCCCGGGATCTGCTGCCAGGAATCCCCAAATCCCGGGATGTGCCGCCAGGAATCCCCAGATCCCGGGATCTGCTGCCGCCAGGAATCCCCAAAATCCCGGGATGTGCCCAGGAATCCCCAAATCCCGGGATGTGCCCAGGAATCCCCAGATCCCGGGATGTGGCTGCAGGAATCCCCAAATCCCGGGATGTGCCGCCAGGAATCCCCAGATCCCGGGATCTGCCTCCAGGCGGCACCGGGCTGTGCCCGTCCCCAGCGCAGGGACAGCCTCGCCCCGCGGAGCTCTGAAGTTGTGATTTCCTCTCGGGTCCCATGAAGCGAGCGGGGGAAGGAACCATCCCTGCCGGGGGAGCTGAGGGCAGCCCGGGGTGCGGGGCAGGGCTGCCCGCGCTGAGTGCCACGAGGGACAGCCCGGAGGGTGAAACCCCAGCGTGGAACAATCGCCAGAGGCAGCAGACAGAGGGTTCTGTTCGGGGACACGAGCCCGAGGAGCGCGGCCGAGGGAAACGAGCGCTCTGTGCTGGGGCTCCTTCAGAGGGAAAATCCCCTGGGGTTCGCCTCGGGGCTGGCTGCCCTTCCAATCCATGGAATGGGCCTTTCCTTCCCCCGGGGTGCTGAAAACAAATGGGGTTCAAGGGAAAAGGGACTTTTTCACTGTCACAGAGCTGCCGCATAAGGAACGAGGAGGAGGAGAACTCCTCTGACACACGGGGTGCCATCCTGGCTTTGCAAATTCCCTCACTTTTTTCCTACTTGCTAATCCACAGGAGTAAAACTCATGAACCTTTCTCACATCCTCAGCCGGAGGGAGGAGTTTCTGGCCACTGCAGAATTCATTAATTAGCACAGGCTCTTGTCTAGCTTTCACTACAGATAATAATCAATGAAGCTGATCTAAACCGCTGATCAGTTTAAATATTAACATTATTAAGAGTTGAACAGGGGCAGAAAGAAAAGGGTGCACAAATCTCCCCAAACCCAAGGGAAACAAATTCCCCAAGGAATCACTGTCTGTTCATCGCTGCCGTGAAAAGCAAAAGCAAAGATTATTTTAATATTCTGCCCTTCCCTCCTCCTCCAAGGAAAATCAAACACTGTTTAAAATCATTCATTAAGCCAAGCAGAGCCAAGGGAAGACATATTTTTGCCATGAGGTCGAGTTTTGTGAGATCTGTTTGGTGTTTTTGCAGGAGTTTTTGCCTGGGTTTCAGAGTCACTGCACAAACATTGAAAATAAATGAAGAAAAGAGAAGGCTCTGGGGTGACCTGAGAGCCCCTTCCAGTCTTTGGAGGGGAATTTAAAAAGAGGGAGAACAACTTTCTTTTTGTGTGCGGCATCACTGTTGAAATATTTTTGGAAATTAACCTCCAAATGAGCAGGATTTTTATGGAGGCTCTGCCCTGTCTCCTCCTTGTGATTCCTGCTCCATAAAAATCACGGACTGGGGGCAGAGGGGAGGGCAAACAAAACATTTTGGGCCAACTCGAACTGATAGCTAACCAGGCCTGGCATCAGCCCCTGGCTGAGCCCTGCAGTCGCTGCGATCTCACTGCTGCCTCTCCTCCTCTGCAGGTCCCAGGCACAGGCAGAGGCCTTTCCTTTGAGCAAAACTCAAAGCTGCGGCCATGAAAGGAAACGATTCCATCACAGACCTCAATTTCCCTCTGTTCCATGCTTGGAATTCGTGATCAAACCTCTGAAGTTGTACCTGAGCATCAAAAACACACGAGGCCAAGCAGGCTTTGAAGGCAAACTGGAGATATTTGGGGCTTGCAATGAATCTGATTCCCTACCTGGGAAAAAATCCTAAAATGAACTCCCATTTCCAGCAGTGGGAATTAGAATTTAACTCCAGCAGGGCCAGGATTTTCTCCTCAGTGTCCCAGAAGGGCTGGAAATAGCCTGGGTCAGGAATCCGCTTGGGTTACCAGGGCTGGGAACTTCTTGTCCCGAGGAAAACTGTCAGCAGGCCAAGGACTGCCACATTCCAGGGGGGACCAAAGGCGACCGAGCCAGGACAAGGAATCTGACTCCCTCCGCTCATTTGGAAGTTCATTTCCAAAAATATTTCCCAGCGATGCCTCACACGAATGGCAATGTGCCATAAAAATGACCCAGGGTTTTGTTTTGCTCCCAGTGAATTCCCTGCGTTCCCCGTGCTGTTCATTAATCTAACAAATGACCTTGGAATATGTCATAAAATAAATTATGTATTTCTTTTGCCTGAAATAAATGGCATTGATTAGGGCAAATGAAAATATCATTTGGCCCAATGATGACAAATTTTCTGGCTGTGCTCCTGCCAGGCCAAGAACTTGTTCCATTTAGGAACAAGAGCTGCTGGCAGGGGCTGGGAACTGATTGCCAAAGGTCTCCATAGGAAATGAAATAATTGGGAATATTCACTGGCAGGAAAAAGAAAATAATGGCTCTTTGGTGCACAGACCCAAAGCTCCGGAGTTGGCTGGGATTTCTGACGGGGGCGGCGGGAGCAGAAGTTTTGTTGGGAGTTTTGGCCTTTGAGGAGGCTGGTGGTGCTGCAGAGGAGGAGCACAGTCCTTGCCAATCCAGGGAGCTCTGCAATGCAAACAGGGATTTCTGTCAGGGATTTCTCACCCAGACCCTGCTGGCGTGAACCGATCCTGCTCAGTGGAGCTGTGCTGCTTGTGTCACACAGGAGGAGCTTCCTCCTGTCCCAGCAGAGGATGCCACAACACTCAGGGACTGTTTCCCCCACCACAAAAAAGAAAAGTTGCAGGAAGCATGGACATAAAAAATATTTTCCCTTGATTCCCTTGAAATCCACTCAGGATTTCTGGCGTGGCTGTGCTGGGCTGGACTGGGGTGGGAGGGAATATCAGCACTTCCCAAATTCCTGCTTTATCTCAGCTCTGCCTCCAGGATTGTAGGTCTCATTCTCCACTACAACTTTTGCTTTCAAAACTCAACTCCTCGTTCACTACAATTCACTCAACACTCAAATTCACAGGATCAGCAGGTTTTACAATGGTCTGGAAAGTCTGAATAATTCTTAACCCTGATTTAAGAATAATGAATGTGTTGATTTTATTTATTGAAAACATTTCAAATAGTATTTCAATATTAATATTTCTGTATTAATAAATAGTAGTTTTAAAGAGAGACACTGGTACCTCCTGGGTGTAGACTCTCTCAAGCACACTGCAAAACCATTTCCCTAAATCAAGTTATGTTGGTTTTCCCCACTTCTGCTGTGTCTGTTTGCTGCATTTTCTGCCAATGGATTTGAAATAATTCCCTAAAGAAACCAGAACACCCAAGGCTCTGTAAACTCTCAAAGCCCTGATTTCATACTTAATTAGCAAAATTACACTAAAATTACCCAACTTTATTCTGTTCCACTGGCTGCTTTCTGCCCACAATAATCACATTAAGCTCTTCATTTGGGTATGGACACAATCTTCTCACTCCTTTAATTTCCCCTCTCATTCTTTCCGAATTCCCAGGAAGGAGCCAGGGATGGCACACGACTTCACAATTTGTTTTACTCATCATTAAAATTAAGTTGTTAGGAAAAGCTCTGCAGCCACGGAGGGATCTCCTCGGGAGGGGAGAGGATCATTTGATGTGGTGGAAATGAGGGCAGAAAGAAAGGCCAAAAGTGCTCCAAGAAAAAAAATCTGGGTTCATTTGTCTCAAAAACCCCAAAACCCAAGAAAACCAGAGGGCAGTAAATGGATCCTGCTCATCCCAGCTTGGATTTTAACATTCACAGCCATTTCAGAAAGCAAATCTGAACATTTTCTGGTAGAGAAAACACAGAAATCTCCATCTGTTTCCTCACCTGATCACAAGTGAAATGTTCATTTTCTCTGCTCCTCAGAGTTGTTGAGGAATTCAATCCATGGCTTCCCAAACTCATCCATGGCCTGAAGGGAAAACACTGAGCCCTGAGTAACTCTGAGACAGAGCAGCTTTGCCACCAGGCCCTAAAGGAATCAGAGACTGCTTGTCCTGGAGATCTTCTATTTTTAAACAACTCAAAGTTTCCATCTGTGGGGTGTTTCCTGGCTTCCCAGGTAAATTCCAATTTTTCTACCCAGGAAAAAAAATAAAAAATCTCTCCTGGCAGAAACTGTTAAAAAGTCTCTCTTTGTCCAAGACTTTTGGACATTTAATGGCCAGGCTGAAACAACAGCTCCACATTTCCCACCAGCCCTGGTGCGTTCCAGCAAATGCTGCTGACAAATCCACTGATAAAATGAACAGAAACATGGAGCAAATCCTACCTGGAAGGAGTCCCTGGCTTCTTACCCTGGAGAGAGACACGGCAGCACCAGCCAGGGTGAGCCAGCTGTCCCAGCCTGGCTCCAGAGCAGTTCTGGGGCCTCCTCTGGAATCTCTCAGCAGCTCCAGGTCCTTGTGCAGTGTCCCCAGGGCTGGGGCAGCTCTCGGGTGAGCTCTCACCCCAGTGGGGCAGGGTTTCCTCTCCTGCTGCCCAGACTGGAGCTGTGCCCGGGAGGCTCTGGGCAGGTGGACACGGCTCCCCCAGGCCTCCTTCCCACCCTCCCAGCTGCAGGAAGTTGGGAGCAAAGGCAGCTGAGCTCCATGAAAGGATATTTTTTCCATGGATTTGGTGTTTTGCTCATTCCCTGATGGCTCCACGCACCCTCAGCAATCCCAAACCTTCCACGGGAACCATCCCACGGAGAAGCACCTCTGCCTTGCACAGCTCCCATCACACCCTGAGGGGATTGGGAATTGTTGTTATCCTTGCTCCTGTTGGTGGCTGCTCCAAAATGTTGTGGGATTTATTTTAAACCATGGAAATGCCCACTGAACCCATTGGATTTTAGATATCACCTGTGATTTTTTCAAACCATGGAAATGCCCACTGAACTCATTGGATTTCACAGATATCACCTGGGATTTTTTTAAACCATGGAAATACCCACCAAACCCATTGGATTTCACAGACATCACCTGTGATTTTTTTAAACCATGGCAATGCCCACTGAACCCATTGGATTTCACAGATATCACCTGGGATTTTTTTAAACCATGGAAATACCCACCAAACCCATTGGATTTCACAGACATCACCTGGGATTTTTTTAAACCATGGCAATGCCCACCAAACCCATTGGATTTTGGATATCACCCCCAGACCCAGCAGATGCAGATCCTACTCCCAGCACCACTCCTGGTTTATAAACCCACATGTTCCTTATAAATCCAACTGAGATTTCTGCTTTTAAATTCCTCAGAAGAGCATAAAAATAACCCAAATTCTCCCTGCAGCTGGAGGGTGCAGCACTGGAGAACATTCCTTTGTGCCTCAAGGTCAAAACTCATTTCCCAAGAGTTGCTGTTCCTTCTGCAGGAGCAGATGAACCATGGGGTTTGGGGTAAAAATCAGCAAATGAAGGCCCAGAACCATTCCAAAAGATGCTGCACTGTTAAATGGGAAATAAAAGACACCACAGATGCTTCCAATAATTCCACTTTCGAGTCCGTTTTCCCTTCTTTGTCTTACAGAGCTTTTGATGTGCAGTCCCAATATTGTGTGTCTCTCTGTTTTTAATAATTTTCTGTTACCTCAGCAATATAAAGTGCCCTGCAATGGGCTGGGCTTTAATCTGGGGGAGATCAAACAGCAGAAACACGATGGGCTGGAGAGTGACCGGCTCGGGGGCGATATTCTCTCTCCTCCTATAAAAAATAACCCACAGCAAGATGGAAATTGCCACTTGGATTCTGCAGTTATCACATCTCCGAGAGGCTCCAGGCCCATGGAAAGGGCACTTTCCTGGTTTTTCCTGGTTTTTTTCCCATGGATGTTCTGCAGCAGAAGCAGCTGCTCATTCCACCCCCTGACCACAGCGCCATGAATTCATAAAGAAACGCTGGTTAAAATATTGGAACACACAGGAAAGATATTGTAATTTTTTTCTGCAGATGAAAAACGTGACTTTTTTTTGTCTAGAGAAGTAGTTTTGGGGGGGAAAAATTGTACTTTTTGTACCAAAATGTTCTTTAGAGCAACTGTGTGCAAATGTCTCTTTTTGCTGGCTCAGGACTCTGCTTTTATACTCACTGCTCACATCAGAACCACCCAGGAGCTTGGGCTGCACCATCAAATCCCTTAAATTAATGGGATTTTGGGAAGGAATTGTTGGAATTGGCCCTGGCACAGGTGCCCAGAGAAGCCGTGGCTGCCCCTGGATCCCTGGCAGTGTCTGAGGGACATTGGGGTTGGAGCAGCCTGGGACAGTGGGAGGTGTCCCTGCCATGGGATGGGATGGGATGGGATGGGATGGGATGGGATGGGATGGGATGGGATGGGATGGGAATGCAGGACTGGGATGGGATGGGATGGGATCCATGGGATGGAATGGGATGGGATGGGATGGGATGGGAGGGGATCCATGGGATGGGATGGGATCCATGGGATGGGATGGGATGGGATGGGATCCATAGGATGGCATGGGATGGGATCCATGGGATCAATGGGATGGGATGGGATCCATGGGATGGGATGGGATGGGATGGGATCCATGGGATCAATGGGATGGGATGGGATCCATGGGATGGGATGGGATGGGATGGGATGGGATGGGATGGGATGGGATGGGATGGGATGGGATGGGATGGGATCCATGGGATGGGATGGGATGGGATGGGATGGGATGGGATGGGATGGGATGGGATGGGATGGGATCAATGGGATGGGATGGGATCCATGGGATGGGATGGGATCCATGGGATGGGATGGGATGGGATGGGATGGGATGGGATCCATGGGATGGGATGGGATCCATGGGATGGGATGGGATGGGATGGGATGGGATCCATGGGATGGGATGGGATGGGATTTAAGGTCCCTCCCAACCCAAACCGTCCCCTCCTAATGCTCAGCCCCCTTTGGGAGGAGGCACAGCCAAGGCTCAGAGCCCCGAGGAGGCCGAATCCTGCCAAAAAGCCGAATTCCTGCCGATGAATGTGCGGAACGAGAGCCAAGGGAAGGTAAACACCCTGCGGAGCTCTGGGCCCGGCGCTCGGTGTTTGTGCTCGGAGCGCTCTCCTCCCGGCACGACAATCTGAGTTCCGCGGATGTCTCGGAGCTCTCGCGGTGAGCGCAGCTCCCAGGACAAGGAAATGGAATCGAGCGTTTCCAAGCCTTCCTGAAATCCTTTTCCTGCACAGCGAGGCAAAGATTCCCCTCTGGCCATTCCTCACCTCCGAACCAACACCTGCTGTAAATGCTGAGCTTTCCTGCCTCCTTCAGCTCTGGCCTTCCCCTCTGGATCCAGGGAATCAGAATTCCAGCCTGATCACCCCTCTGTGGGAGCGAGGGATCCAAATCCCCATTTCTGAGCCTGCACCGTGGTCTTTAAACAGCAAATGTTTATTCTCTTTCACAGCATCACCACCGACCTGGAGGGGATGAGATTGTGCAGATTGAAGGCTCAGCAAACAGTGTTTATCCAGAGTTTTATTCCCAATCCTCCAGAGCTCCTCGGTCCAGCCAAGGCTGTTCATTTCCAAGAGCCTTGGCTGTGCTCTCTCCTCGCCGGAGGAAGGGACGATGACTGAGCAGCTGCAATGTTCCCTCTCCCTGTTTGCCACAAAATCAGCTTTTATCCTCTGTCTGCATTCCCACCTGAGCAGTGATCCCTCAATTTCTGGCAACATTTATTTTCCACATTATCATTTTTTTTTTTTGTTTTTAGATCTTCCCTCTCATTTCTCCCTGAGGAGCTCCTTCGTTATTTCCCTCCCTGTGCATCAGGCGTGAGCCAGGCTGTGATTTCAGCATCAGAATTCCCAAATTTTCCCTGCTGAGAGGGAGGGCAGGGCAGGGAGAGGCCTTCCCAAGGCTTTCCAGGTGTGTCGTTCACATCTCAAAATACTTCAACCTTGAGGAGACCCAGCTTAGAAATAAAGAGAAACCTCAAACTGAGCCATAAGCATTTGAATGTAAAACCGCAAAGAGTGCGAGGAACTATTTTATGATCCCACAGCTGCTCCTTAAGGATTGGGTTATTCCTAATTCCTGATTTTTCTCCAAGGATAAAAATGCCCAGCTCGGCTTCCCTGGAATCTGAATCCCTTCCATATCCTTCAGTCACTTTGAGACGGAGGAAATGCCGACGTGTTTACGGTAAAACAAGGTTTTAATAAACAGCAGCATAAAATAATCAGTGTTTAATATCACCTCTGGCACGTGAAATACAAAAATGCACATATCTCAATTATAAAATAGCCTTTGTTATTACATTTCTCCATGCTCGCCTAATTGAAATGCCCGTAATTAATAACTCAATCATCAAGTAATACAGTGATTAAACGCATGCAGTGAAAACAAAGAAAGATATTTGTATAAGGTAGTGGCTGAGTATCACCATAATATATTTCAGGAACATCTACATCAGGGTAAAAATCAAAAGAAACAGCCCAAGATATAAAATGCAGAGATGTATTTTCACTTCTGCTGTACAAAAAACATCATCACACTTTTGTGCAAAAAAGATAAAAATAAAGTCCTATTATACAACATTGTCAACTGAGCAAAAGATTGTTTTTGTGGACAATAAAAATATTATTCAGTACAAAAAAAAGAGTCTGTGGAAAAATGTACCGTACACAGCATGTGTGTAACTCATTAAAGTGGTTTCAAATGAAGATTCTTGATTGGTTCTACCTGAATGGGGTTTTTAATGACACAAATGGTGCATTTCTAAGTGGAAAATCAGCACTAATTCACATTATTAGACACAATTGCTATCGATGGATTTGCTGCCTGGTGGAATGTGAGTCTCCCTTTTTCCAGGGTTACTGGAGTCAGAGTCACTGAAATGACACAATAAATATTCCTGGGAAAACTGATTGTCATCTATAAAATTCTGGTTTGGAGCTGTTCCATTACACAGTTGCATAGCAACAAAAGGATAGAAAATTCCTGCTTGAGCGACTCGATCACAAAATGTTTTATCTTTGAAGAAGTTGATTCAGGTTCTGAAATTAAAGCCCTTTAATTTCATTTCCTTTAAGGCAATTCCTTTAAACTCCAGCTGTCCTCAGCAGCCAGCAGCAGATGAGGTTTGTAGACTGCAAGTTAATAACTCGAGCATTTGTGCTGTCACATAAATGACATATTTTGGTCTGAATCTGAGCTCAGACTCCCAACTAAACCAAAGACCAAAATCCCACCTGAAGTAATTTATTCAGCTCTCAGATCACATATTTGAAACACAATCCAAGACTGCAACATTTACAAATATTTTCCCTATTGGCACTGAAATTGCACACCCAGATCTCCGAATCTTTGCATCTCCCAAAAAAAGAGACAAATATTAAAAGATGGTTTTCAGTATTAAAAAAAAACCTCCTGTGATTTAAACCACGCCGGAGGTTTAAAAAGCTGTGAAAAAACGTCGATAAAATGTCTTTATTTTTAAAAAAAATCCCAAATTCCCTCTTCCCCTCTTTGAATTGTCGGTGGCACTTGGAGGAACGTGGCCAAGGCTGAGGATTGCCACCACGAGGATCTGTCTGGCTGTGCCTGCCCGCCCCGGCGAGCAGCGAAACTTCACAGAAGACACTTTGCTGCGATGTCTGTCCAACAACCAGAAGGACCTTTAATAAAATATTTGAATAGAAAAATCTTTTCCTACCACTTCCCGCTCCGTGTCGCGAAGAGTTCTATTTACAAAGGCCTCGCGTATTTACAATTCCGCCGAAATCATGGAATCGTTGGGTCCGTGGATGCTGGAGTCCCCCAACAGGGAGGACTGCTTGGAGTCAATTTTGTAGGGTTTTTGAGTTTTATTGCCGAACACCGCGATGCCCATTCCCGCCGGGTGGCTGGGGATGGCCATGTGGGATAGCAGGGGAATGTTTGCCTCCTGGTTGGAGCCCGACGACGGCAGGCTGGTGACGTGGCCCGTGCTGGTGGAGCCGCTGGCGCTGCTGGGGGAGCGGCTCTTGGGCGGGGGACAGTGCTGGATGACGCGGGGCGGGCCCTGGGGGGGGTAGTGGGGCGCGGGGAAGGCGGCGTAGCCCGGCGGGATGGGGTAGCCGTTGATGGGGATGTAGCGCTGGCCCTGCGCCAGGGGCGGCCCCATGAAGCCCGCGATCTGCCCCTGCGCCGGGAACATGTAGTTGGGGTACCGCGGGTTGCTGAGGTTGCTGACCGGGCTGGCGCTCAGCGACGTGGTCTGCGTGGTGGCGTTGCCGCCGGACGGCGTGGTGGAGCTGGTGTGGCTGGACAGGCCCTCCCACGAGCGCAGCCGCGCGTGGATCTCCTTGAAGCGCGGCCGGCGCGAGGGGAGGTCGTGCCAGCACTCCGTCATCAGGCCGTACATCCTGGGGGGACAGTCCTCGGAGCAGGGCAGCAGCTGCCGCTTGCGGATCATCTCGATCACCTCCTGGTTGCTGAAGCCGTAGTAGGGCTGCAGGCCGAAGCTGAATATTTCCCACAACACCACCCCGAAGGACCAGATGTCGGAGTCGGAGGAGAACTTGCCGTACATGATGGCCTCGGGGGGCATCCAGCGGATGGGCAGCAGGGACTTGTTCTGCACGCGGTAATAATCGGCCGAGTAGATCTCGCGGGAGAGCCCCAGGTCGGAGATCTTCACGTGCAGCTGCTCCCCGATGAGGACGTTGCGGGCGGCCAGGTCCTTGTGCACGAAGAAGTGCCCGGCCAGGTACTCCATGCCGGCGGCGATCTGCACGGCGATGTGCAGGAAATCGCCGTGGTCCAGGCTGGACTTGACCGTGCCGTCCTCGTCGCTGCTGCAGCCCACGTCGGAGTGGGGCGAGCGCATGACCAGGAACTCGTGCAGGTCGCCCTGGTTGGTGAACTCGAACAGGAGGCACACGGGCTGCTCCTGCGTCACGGCGCCCAGCAGGCACACGATGTTGGGGTGCTGCAGCTCGGCCATCAGCGACGCTTCCTGCTGGAACTCCGCCCACTGCTGCGGGTTGTTGAAGTCCTTGAGGGTCTTGATGGCCACGAGCTGCGCGTGGTCCATGCCCGGGAGGTAGAGGTGGCCCTTGTAGATCTTGCCGAAGGCGCACTCGCCCAGCTCCTCCATGAAGCGAACAGCGGAGAGGGGTAGCTCCTTGGCTTTACTCTGCGAGAGAAACAGCAAGGAGAGGTCAGCACTGGAAAAAGCCTTTTGGAAGTGAAATATCTCTGCGGGAAGGGTGGGAGCCGAGGAGAACGATGATCCCACGGGCGCCGGGCACGGCCCGAGGGACACCGGGACCCCAAAGGGACGAAGCCCTCACCCGGGTGCACCACGCTCCAAAAAGTCACTTAGAATTGCTTTTCATCCTCTCCACGAGGTCAGGCACAACAAGAATTGGATCCAAATATATGCAGGAATCATCAACATTTTGGCATTTGGCCTTGGGCATTTCTGTATTCCAATTGAATGTGACTAATTTCAGGAATTGAGGCAATTCCCATGCTTTAAGAGGTCCAGGCTAAAGTGTTTTCTGGGCCGGGGCCTGGAGTTTTAGCAGGAAAAAAATTATTTTGTTTTAAAAACCATGTCCTTGTAGCCAATTCTCTGCTGATTTTGCTGTTAACCCTTCCAGCACAGCAGAGCCAGAAATGTTCCCACTCTCTGTTCCCTCCTGAAACTCAGAGCGCGACCAAAGGAGAAAGGCAAACCTTTTAAACATTTATTGCCCTTTGGTGTGCAGATATTCACTCCTGGGCCATAAAGAACCTGCATTATTCCCCACTTCCACTTGTGCCTCTAACACCCAAACCCACTCCTTTAGGGCCTCAGTAAAGCCACAGGTAGTAATTTAAGGTTAATGAGTTTGGGATCGAGGATCTGTAAATTAGTGTAAACATTGGCATTTGCATTCCTGAAATCATGGAAGGGCAGCTTTCCAGTGGCAATGTGGGAAAAGAACTGACATTTCAAATAATCATGGAAAAAAGCCGTTTTAGCATGAATTAATTCAAATTGCATTGATCGCTTATGACTTTTAGGCAAACACTGCATTAATAATCATAATAATGATAATGATAATAATAATAATAAAGCCATTTAAGCAGGCAGCCCAGTAGACTGCACAGTGATGGCAGGAAATTAGCTATATTGTTGAGGAACAGATGGTTTATATTACCCAAATCCTTTAGGCTAAAACTTGTTTAGGTCTGGCATATTGTAAATTATATTTTAGTAATGAAAGTGAAATGACCTCTGTCTGACCTGAGCCCGGGTCCGTCTGTTTGAACCAACAGAGTGGAAAACTGGGGGAGAAAATGAAGTCATAAAGTTTTGGCAGGAAGGGCTCATTTGGAGGGAAGCGGTTGTAAATCTGCTCAGCTTTTGTTTGACAAGTATTTGTCACACACGGGTGTCCAAAATGTAGGCAAGTGTAAAATACACGAGAGGCAGCAGGGCAGGGGAGAGGGAGAGGGAGACTCACCCCTCCCACTCTTCCTCAGCTCCAGGACAAGATGGCCTTAATTTATTAGAGTTTTGAAGGCAATCAAAATCCCTTAAACCTGGGAGAAATGCTAACATTGCTATTTATCCAAGCAAACAACTGCCTCAGTGGGAGCTCGGAGCTTGAGTGTGTTTTTATCCAGAGCTGACATCAGTGCTGGCTACGTGATTTAAAAATAGGATTCCGCTTCCTTTCCTTGGAAATATTGTTTGAAAGGCAATCAAAACATTGGAGACAGTGGGAAAATCCAGAATTAGCATAAATAAAATGAAAATATTCCTGTAGCACTTGACTGTGAGAGAGAGAATGGTCAATATTTGCAAACATTTCCAGGCATTTTTGCTTTGCTATGATGTGTGTGCCAGCAGGAAAGGGAATTGTGATCTCAAAAAAAGGATGTTGACATTCCCTTTATCTTCAGTTTAGCCAGGACTGCACCCCAAATTCCCTACAGAATAGGGAGCAAGGACCAACCCCAAATTTAACAAAATATTCCAGGAGGTTGGGTGCACGATGCAGTTTGGACACCGATTCTGTTAAATGTTTTTTGTACTGCTACCAACACTTTGATGTAAAATATTTTATATATGATGATATCAATATATAATTGATATATTTTGATATAAAGCTACTCCAGGCTGCACATGAGAGCTGAAATTGGGAAGTTTTAAGGAAAATGAAGATAAATTCACCAGGCTGTTGTGTGTGGGATTGAGACACAGATTTTCACTCTGAGATGCTTCAAAAGAACAAAGCCCACGGAGTTCCTGCAGAGCCATAAAATCCCCGAGTTGGAAGGGACCCACAAGGATCAGGAAACACAAGGAAATGCTTTTCCAGGGCACTCCTGTGCCTGTGGATGGCAGGAGGCACTCCCAGCGCTGCCCGGGGCTGCACATCCCACCAGGAAATCAAGAGCACGAGGTTGATCACTAAAAACACCTAAATGATGTTTTTTAATTCTTCCTGGGCCTGAAGCTGAGCAGTGAAGCAGGAGCTGGGCTGGCCAGAGCTGCAGGCAGAGCTTTGGGGCTCTTTTGGTCATTTCTCCTTTTAACTGAAAGGAGAAAAAACGAGGGACAAATCTTTCCAAAAGTGATTTCAGCTGAGAGAAAGGTGACAGATGAACAGAGCAGAGCTGTGAAAAAACTCTCCTGAGGAAATGCTGAATCACACCTTTACCTGCATGGCTGTCTCCCTTAAAGGAGGTGTTCTAGAGATGCTTCAGGAAGGGCTTTCCTGCTTTATCCCACAAAATCTCCATTATTTCTCCAGGGAATGGACACACAGGAATTACCTGTGAATTACCTGCCGAATTGGTCTGGTCAGCTGCTGCTGAGAAAAGCCCTCACAAAACCACCCAAATCACAGCCTGCCAACCACCTGAGCGTCTCAGTGCTGAGCTGTGGGGAGCATTTCCCTCCCTGCCCGTGGGACAGCGAGCGTGGGAGCAGAAACGAGGGATTACCTTTGGTTTGTAGGCGCTGAGCATGGACATCTCCACGTTCTGCCCCCGCACGTGCTTCGGCTGCCTCTGCACCGGAGGGGACGACGATTTCTGGTTGTTGCGGCAGATGCAGATGAAGAAGAAGAGCAAGGCTATGGCCAGGGGAATGGTAACGCTCGGCACCAGGATGTACAGGATTTCCATTTTATTCTTCTCCTTGGAATCCTTGTAATCTGGTTCGGGAAAAAAAATCCCAAATTAACAGTGAATAAAGCGTGCCACAGAGTCAAACACGTCCCTGGGTCAAGTAGAAGTGTTAAAAAGAATAAAATATCTGGTTTGTCTTGCTGGAATCCACCCTGGATGCTGTTTTATTTAATTAATATTAAAAGAGGAAATTATTTGGTGGAGTAACAGTTCCATAAGGACACAGGGACAGTCCCTGTAAGGCCAAACCTACGGATGGTCAGGAATGCTGTGAGGTGGCCATTGCTTGGGGGGGGATGAAGTCATGGCCTGACACAGATCCACAGAAAAGGGAATTTCTAAAATGCGTTATGGGACAAGCTCACGGGAGGTGCCCCTTTCAGTTGGAACTGAATGGCTGTTTAGGGCCCTTCCAACTCAGGCCATTCTGTGATTCCAAGAAAAGCGCTGGGGGGAATGAGGACTCCTTATTTTGTGTCTCAGTTTAAGGCAATTTCAAGGAGAACACTCTGGAATGAGCTGCTTCCCTTCCAAGGGTCAGCCAGTCCCTTTCCAGCGATAAGGAATGGATGGAAGGAGATGGAACCAGAGCAGTTTGCCCCGAGCAGAGCAGCAGGCGAGCAGTGTGAGGTGCCAGGAGAGCTGGGGCAGGGATGGAAGGAAGGGTCCGGAGAGGCCAATGTGACACAGTCCAACACTCCCTGCGACCTTCGCTCCCTCCCAGGGCTCTGCCCAGGGCTTCTTTTGAGCAATTTTGCCCTTCTGTGCCCAGGATATCCAGCTCTGGCTTCCCAGGGAGTGCAGGAGAGGGGAGAGGCTTTGGGAGAAGCTTAGGCAGGACAAGGACAGATGTCCCACACGGGGACACTGAGGCCTCCTGCTCTGCCATTTCCCGGCAGCATTCCCAGGGTTTAGGGTGGAATTACTCCTGGATTAACACATCACTGCAGGGGAGCTCGGAGCATCCCTGGGCTCTCTGGCTGTTTCTGAGGGAATTGGGAGTGCCTGGGGCAGCCCTAGAGAGTCTGGAGAATGAGGAATGTTTTATTATCCTGCAGGGTCACTCGGAGGATCCCTGAGCTCCCTGGCTGTTTCTGAGGGAATTGGGAGTGCCTGGGGCAGCCCTAGGGAGTCTGGAGAATGGGGAATGTTTTATTTTCCCTGCAGGGTCACTCTGGTTTGTTTGTCTGTGTTTTCCAGGCTGGATTTATCCAAGCGCTTAGCAGCCCACACAGATCTCTTTGATGCACTTCATTAAACACGAACTTGATCTGAAGCTCGGGCCTGACTCAGATTGTGACAGAGGCAAAGTTCAAATGGCTCTGGATGTCACTTTGCATAACCCCTCTCCTCTGCTCCCCTCTCGGGTCATTCCCTCAGACTAAGCTGTGCCATCTGGGTTTGAATTGAGACGAGAGGAGCCCAAATATTCCTGCAGCCTCTGGGAAACAGAGAAAGACTCAAGCACCACCCCCGGGACGCTCTCCCTGTGCCCAGGGACAGGGATTCACACACTGCCCTTCCCTCTCCTCCCACACCTCCTTAGGCCCGGCTTTGCTAAGCCTCGAATTACGCCGTGTTTCACATGTCCCCACAATCAGGGTGACAAATTTTCATGGAACAAATCTGTCCCAGCCTGTGAGATACAGTTGAAGAAAGGAAAAGAAAGCAGCAGCACGAGGCGCAGGGAGACCTGGGCACCAGTTCATCACCTGAGCTCTTCCAGTCAAAGGCAATTATTATTCTTATTAAGTAGCAGCCCCCGCCGAGAAGCCTCATTAGGTTAATAGGCTTCTTGGGAGCCACCCTAATTAAATCCATTTCCCATCTAGGCATGTCCTGGTGAGGCAGAATGCACAATAATGATTCAAACGGGCCTGAAATGGCTCTTTCAGCCCCTGCAAAACCAGCAGAATGCCAGTCCCACTCGGCATTCTGGTTTTAATATGCAGATTAGCACTTAACAATTCAATTAGGGCTCACCTGATCCAGCTCTGTTTGTATTTAGAATAATAAAGCCACAGAACAACGAGTGCCATTGAAGGCAGCGGGGAGAGGTTTTGGCAATTAAAACCTTTGTCAGGAGTTCTCCAGGCCAGGCAGCCTATCTCAGTTATTATCCAGCAAAGCTTTAAAATCAACCAGAAGTGTCCTGGAATTCCAGAAGGAAAGCCTGAGCCAGGCCTGGCATCTCAGAGCTCACCTGGAGGGGACTGGCACAAGAATCTTCAGAACAGCATTTTTTGTTATTTCTGTTGAAATAGCAGCTGAAGAGATACAGAACTCAAAAAGCCTGGGGAAAGTCACGGAATTTTTGAGGTTGGAAAAGCCCTCAGAGATCAGCAAGTCCAAAGTCAAACCAGCACTGCCAACACAGCTCAGGCCTTGGTTAAAAACTGGAGGTGATTTTGCTCCTTTTAGCTGCGTTTGAAGTTTGTGCTTCCAGAGCTGCCCTGGCTGCACTTTGGGTTTGCAAAAGGAACAAAAAGGGAGATTCAACTCTCATTTCATTCTGCTTTTCAGAGACCTGGGGGGAGTGATTGGACGACCTGAGCAAATGGCTAATTGTTTTATCTGCATGTAGAAATAACAATATGGATAACAGGCCAAGAAAAAATACAGCTATTTGCATGGACATGCCAGAAATGCACCCAGAAATGTAATGGAAATTCAAATTTTCACACCAAATTTGATGTTGCCTACAAGCTGTCGCAGTAACATTTACCTTTCCCCTCGGAAAGGAGATACCTTTGATGTTCCTGCTCCGTGGCCAGAACCAAATTAAATTTTTTCTGGTTATGGTTATGAACATTCCTGCAGTGAGACATGTTCTGAGTCTGCTCCAAAGTCTTTTTCAATTAATGGAAAGATGGGAACCGATGCCAAAATGGGATCTAAATTATATTCTTACTGAAAGGGTAGATCGGGGGAAGGCAGACAGTCTGGGCTCTATCTTGTGCATCTCAAACCCTCTCCCTGTTTTTGGGCCCCTCACAAGAAGAAAGCCATGGAGGGGCTGGAGTGTGTCCAGGGCAGGGAACGGAGCTGGGCAGGGGCTGAGCCCCAGGAGAGGCTGAGGGAGCTGGGAAAGGGCTCAGCCTGGAGAAAAGGAGGCTCAGGGGAACCTTGTGGCTCTGCACAGCTCCTGCCAGGAGGGGACAGCCGGGGGGGTTGGGCTGTGCTCCAGGGAACAGGGACAGGAGGAGAGGGAACGGCCTCAGGCTGGGCCAAGATTGGATATTTGGGAAAATTCCTTCTTGGAAAAGGTGTCCAGCCCTGGCACAGCTGCCCGGGGCAGTGGTGAGTCCCCATCCCTGCAGGGATTTCAAAGCCCTGTAGATGTGGCACCTGGGGACATGGGGCAGTGCTGGGGATGGTTGGACTCGATGACCTCAGAGGGCTTTTCCAACCGTGACAATTCCATGTTTCTATGATTCAGTTTGGCCTAAGGCGTTGTACTGACTGGAACAACAGCCTGGAAGGTCAGCAACACTCAGGCTGGGCTATTCCCGTGGAAATTATTTTCATGTCCCCACTCTGTCACCGCAGTGGCACCAAGTGCCCCAAGGCCTCCTGGGAGCAGGGACAGCCATCCTTTCCTCCAGCCCAAAAGATTCCCAAAAGACACTTTGTGCACATTCCTCCCCGGATGTGAGCGAACCCTTCCCCTCTCTGCTCCCAGCCCCAGGCAGGTCAGCGCTCACCGCAGGCTGGGACATCGCAGAGCTCCGACTTGAAGTTCTCATCCAAGGTGAAGCACCAGGGCGCGTCCTTCTGATTGCCGGGGTTCCTGCAGTACGAGTGGCCCCCGTTGAGCTCGGGGTAGCGCGCGGCGGTGAAGGTGTGCGTGTGGGGGTACTGCGAGTTCCAGGGCTGGCACTGGCGCCCCGAGCGCGTCACGCTCACCGTGCCGCGGTAATCCACGCCCGTGCTGTTGTAGCACCTGTGATCTGCAACGACAAGCGGAACGCAGAGCCGTGTCAACACCCGTGGAGATGAGCTGTTGGCAGTGATGCCACAATGATTTTTGCCTTTTTCATTTTATATATTTATAGCCTTTTTAGTCCTTTTCCTACTCTTTTCCCCAGCTGGAAAGACCAAAGCCATTGCAGAGCTCCAAGGCCTCTCTCCTGTCTTGGTCCTTGCTGGGATCCAAGGCTGAGAATAAGCTCTTCAAAACACATTTTCATAAACAAGTACTGCTAGTGCCAAGAGGAGAGGGACCCAGAGGAGTTCAACCTGCAGAAAATCGCATCACCACTTGTCCTCCGAATTGGTGCTTTTTATGAACTGTGCTAATTTCCTAAAACTTATAAAATTGTATTTACCCCTATGGGGTTGGGCTTTTGTGGATATTCTTCCAGAAATGCCCCTGGAGGTCCAAGAAAGATCTGCTTTTATATTACCTCCTATACTAAAATGATCTGGAGTTTTGTTTCTAAGCTGAATAAGGCAGCAGTTATTCTGGCACGAAGAGACCTCTTGCCCAGACCTGTTCCTCCCAGCAAACCCCTGGGAAGCCCAGTTTGGGAGCGAGGGCTCCCAGTTTGCTGTGGCCGCAAGGCCGGGCCTGCTTTGCATTCACATTCCTGGGGGGATTTAAAGCTTATGCTCCTGTAATGAAAACAGCTTATGCCAAGCGTTTTTAATATAAGATACACAAAAGAAGTCAAAACTACAGTGGGAACCTGAATTGCAGCCATTCTTTTCATAGGAAGGTGGGGAATTTGTGGGAGCCATGTTTTATATTTGACTGGTCAGAAGTGGAAGGGTTGTGAGCAGGCTGCAGCCCGGCCTGATCAAAGCGGGAGCTCAGCCAGAGCCTAAATTTAGGCTTGGCTTAGGGAGGGACAGCCACGGATCCAGCCCTACAAATGTTCCTCCTGACAAGCATCCCTGCCCTGCACCCATGGGAGGATGAAGGAGGCAGGGAGGATGAAGTCACCCCTATCCCTCAGCATCCAAATGCTTACACTCCATCGTTTCCTACCCCATGTCAATTAGAAAAGACCTGAAAAAAATCCTTCAGAATTCCTACCCCTGCTGGACAAGCCGGGGGAATGCTAGAGCTGGGAAATTCACCTGCGAGCTGTCCCCGCCCGGCACTGCTCCCACTGGGATGCACAAGCCCTTCCAGCCAATCTCTGCACAGCAGCACTTTTTCCACGGAGAAACAGACGTTTTCCACTCACTTTTATTTATGGGATCAGCCATGGGGATCCCAATGCGGATGCAGTTGACGGCCTCGGGGCTGTCAGGCTGCGGCAGATCCTCGCAGTTGGGCAGCTTCAGCCTCATCAGGATCATGGGGTTGGACCTGGCGAAGATGTACTCGGTCTGGCACAGCACATTCTCCAGGATCTCGCACTCATCCCGGCACAGGTCCCGAGGTTTGGGAGCCGAGGAGGTCTCGTCGCAGTAGGGGAAGGCGTAGTGGCACAGGGAGGGGATGGCGAACTGGGAGCACTTATCCGACAAATGGCTGGAGGTGCCGATCATGGTGAAGGCAGCTGGAAAATACAGCAAGGGTTTGACCTGAGCTGCTGGGAATGGGATTGCTGTGCTGCTGCATTCCCAGGAAAAGCCTCACTTCCCACTGCAGCTGGGCAGGTGATGAGCACCAACGCCCGGCGCTAATTACACTGGAAGTTATTAACGAGGCTGATTGCACTGACAAGGAAAATACATCTGGTTTTCAACGTGGGATTAATGTTAAACTCATCGCCCAACCTCCAAACTTAATTATTCCTTTTTTCCTCCCAAATAACTAATAATACTTTACAAAGTAATGTAATTTTTGGAAACCTTTTGCCCAATGGGTAAACCCCAAATTCCTTTCAAACTTAATTATTCCTTTTTTTCCTCCCAAATAACTTATAATACTTACAAATTCATGAAATATTTGGAAACCTTTTGCCCAACAGGTAAACCCCAAATTCCTACAGGGTGACAGCATTGGTTCCTTTGTGGAAAATGACAATTTTCATACAACCCCAAATAGCTTTTCGAACTAAATGAACCAGTGGCTGCACATTGTCTTTCTTGGGGGCAATGAAGAAGTAATTTTTTTTACAATTCTGACAGCGTTTGGAGACACAGGAAGAAGAGAAATTTGGGATATTCTGACAGCAAGAAAAATATCTGAATATGGAGGTGATTATTGTGGCTAGGACCAGGCCAAGTTAATTTATATTTAAAAAAAAAAATAGAGAATATAATGATATCTATGATAACTGTGAATTCAGAAACCCTATCAGCACATCCCACAGAAATAATGACAGCTGGTTCTTCATGAAATCCGAAGGAACATCACTCCCTGCTGGATTATTTATGCAGCCTTTCCCAGCACCTAAATGATCCCAACCACATAAAATCAACTAAGACAGGTCCCCTTTGCTTTCAGAATCAGCAGCACAAGGTAGCCTGGCTCTGAGTCCCCCAGAAGCTGTAAACACACAGCTCCTTCTTAGAAAATCATTTTTTCGGTGTTCTTGGGGGAGCTTTAGGTGGGAAGCTCATGGCAGGAGGGGATACCAGCAAAGAAAAGTCGTTTAGAAAAGTTATTAATTGCTGTTTATAAAACTCCGGCAGTTTTTTGGGAGAAGACAGCTCCGTGGGGAAGAAGCCGAGGTGTTTTACCCACCTGTAATCTGATTTTCTATCTCCCCCTGCATGTGCAAGGACTCCATGTAGATGGTCCTGTTCCCAATGAAGCGGGCGCAGGCGATGCCCCTGTAGGGCTGGCAGAACCCATCCTCCTCGTACTCATCCCTGAAATCAGCAGAAACACAAAAAGGTGACTGCAAAATACAGAAAACAAATAGGAATGTTCCCTTATATTCAGCAAGACCTTGAATATTTTTTTGTTTAAAAAAAAACCCCTTCATCTGCCTGGTAAAATGTGGCATTTCAGCTTAGCCAAAATACACATGAATGTTGCACGAAATGAGTGCATTTAAATACACCCAGCCTTGATTAGAAAAGAAATATAAACTGCCTGGAAAAATAAGATTTATGTTTATTTAAAGCAGCTAACGCATAGTTTTCTATTTCTGAACCAAACTTTTGCTTAATATTGATAAACACAGCAGGAAGAGTCATGCAAGCAGAATTTAAAGTGTATATAGAAAACCCAACCTCTGCCAGCACTGATACCCTGGAAATAGGAAATGTTTGTTCAATGTGCAGTAACATTTAGTGCTAAAACACAACCAAAGCTGAGACAGGAGTTCAGCAGACACATTTCTTTCATTAGGTGCTTTCTTTTAGGCAATTCAGAAGACATTTAATACAGAAATCCAGATGGGAAATTATTTGCCAGTGCTCTTCAAACAAAATAAAGAAAGGAAATTATTGGAGCTCTGAAGATCAGGGCAGACCTTGGGTGTTTTGAACAGATAATCAGCCCCGAACAGGGAGTTTTGGGGGGGTTAATACAGGATCCCTGAAATCCCAACTCAGCCCTTTCAGTTCCTCCCTCTGAGGATCCAGTTGGAGAGATGTTCCACTGAGATTTTTGGGATGGATTTTCTGGACGGATACTTGGTGCTGCTGAGGTCCCAGCAAAAGGAGATGCTTAATGGAAATTCGCTGATATTTTTTTTGTTATTCCTGCCCAGAAGACAGCTCCTCTATGGCTCTCAAATTCAGATAAATGATATTGGAATATTGCACTGAGATTTTCGGGATGGATTTTCTGGACATTCGGTGCTGCTGAGGTCCCGGCAAAAGGAGACGCTTAATGGAAATTCGCTGATTTTTTTTTTTGTTATTCCTGCCCAGAAGACAGCTCCTCTATGGCTCTCAAATTCAGATAAATGATATTGGAATATTGCACTGAGATTTTCGGGATGGATTTTCTGGACGGACACTCGGTGCTGCTGAGGTCCCGGCAAAAGGAGACGCTTAATGGAAATTCGCTGATATTTTTTTTTGTTATTCCTGCCCAGAAGACAGCTCCTCTATGGCTCTCAAATTCGGATAAATGATACTGGAATATCCCTAGGGATGCTGACAGCTGGGTAGGGAACAGGTTCCTCCCTTTGTGTGCAGAATTCTCTCTCCCCCGGATGCCGAGAAAGCCCAACAGTGGAATCACACTACGCCTTAATAAAGGAAAAATCAGAGCTTTTTTAATCAACTCTGCCATTAAGTTTAACAAAAGCCACTTTCATCCCCTCCTGAAGACCTCGGCTGTGAGCGCTTGGAAATGCAAATCCCGCGGGGCTCTTTGAAGTGGGAGCTCATTGTGCGCTGCTCCGAGCCAGCGGCGCTGCCAGTGCCGCTAATGGGATTAGTGGGCAGAGCGCTGGGATCGCCTTCCAGGACACCCCTGACACCTCCCGGCACTGCCGCGATGTCGCAGCAGCGTCCCGGGATACCCGCAGAGCTCGCAGGGACGAGCCAAACCCCGGGGATTAACCGCGGTAATTGATGAGTGTGAAGATGAGCGGCTGGGAAAGAGGGATGGGGAAAGGGAAATCTCCTCCGCGGACATCTCACCCCGAGAAATGCCCATCTCACCCAGGTTTCGCTGGATGATGGTCCCGAGCACATTGAAAGCTGGGTTGCCAAAGCACGGCCTTGAACTGCCAATTAAACTCTTCATTAATGGCCCCAGGGAAGGCTGAGGTGCCTCAGGTATTCACCTGAGATGGAACCAGGGATACTCAACCACATCCTTGTGTTCCTGCATGGAGTTATTCCTGCATGGAGTTATCCCTGCATGGAGTTATTCCCGCATGGAGTTATTCTCGCACGGAGTTATTCCCGCACGGAGTTATTCCCGCACGGAGTTATTCCCGCACGGAGTTATTCCTGCACGGAATTATTCCTGCACGGAGTTATTCCTGCATGGAGTTATTCCTGCATGGAGTTATTCCTGCATGGAGTTATTCCTGCATGAAGTTATTCCTGCATGGAGTTATTCCTGCATGGAGTTATTCCCGCATGGAGTTATTCTTGCATGGAATTATTCCTGCATGGAGTTCTTCCCGCATGGAATTACTCCTGTATGGAGTTATTTCCGCATGGAATTAATCCTGCATGGAGTTATTTCCGCATGGAATTATTCCTGCATGGAGTTATTCCTGCATGGAATCAGCTCTGGTGGAAATATCTTTTCTCTGCTGGCTCTTGAGGAGAAGAGCTGAAACCTGAGCTGAAAGACCTCAGCATCAACTGCAGGCTCCAGGGTTCAGTTAATCTCATTACTAAATGCCTAGATAGGATATCATTAATTAGTCATTTATTGTTTTTTATGGAATTACAGCACCATAGAATCCTTCAGGTTGGAAAAGTCCTCTGAGATTGAGTCCAGCCATCCCCAGCACTGCCAAGGCCACCCCTGCCCTGTGTCCCCAAGTGCCACATGCCCAGGGCTTCGAAATCCCTGCAGGGATGGGGACTCCGCACTGTGCCAATGTCTGACCACCCTTCCTGTAAAGCAAATTTCCCAACATCCAATCTGAATCTCCCCTGGCACAGCTTGAGGCCTTTTCCTCTCCTCCTGTCCCTTGTTCCTGAGAGCAGAGCCCCCCTGGCTGCCCCCTCCTCTCAGGGAGCTGTGGAGGGAGGAAAGTTCCCCTGGGAAAAGCTCCTTTTCTCCAGGCTAAATTTATTATGGATTTTAACTCGGGGACTACACCAGAGCTCCCCTGACCGAGCAGGGACAGCAGCTCAGCTGGCTGGAAGTGCCCGGAGGAGCAGGATTTTGCAGATAATCTCGGGAGGGGAAGGTTAAAGATGAAGGGGTGGGATGGCAGCAGCTCTGCCCTGGGGCTGCGTGCCAGGGGAGTTCACCCCGGGAAAACAGGAGATTAGGAGCTCGTGAGGAGCAGGAACTACTTAGGATTGTTTTGGAAATCAGCTCCATAATGGGGGAGAAGGGTGAAGCAAATGAAAGGAAAGGGAGCATCAGGGGATGGCAGAAGGAGCCCCGAGACTCCGCGGTGCCCTGGGCTCTGCTCCCCACGACAGAGAGCTTTTGGGGAGACCCTTTCCCTCTGAACAGACCCTGCCGAGGTGAGCACCTTCGATATTTCCAGACATTCCTTCCAAAGCCATCCAAATCCAGAGCCAGAGCCCACAAAGGCACGAGGGGCTCCTACACCTCGAACACATTCCCCACCTCCTGCTGCTTGGGCTTCACACCGAGATCAGCCTTTGGCTTTAAACACACCTATCGGCTTTTGGTTTAAACACAGCTATTAGCAGGTTTTGGTTTTAAACGCACCTATCGGGTTTTGGTTTAAACACACCTATCGGCTTTTGGTTTAAACACACCTATCGGGTTTTGGTTTAAACACACCTATCGGGTTTTGGTTTAAACACACCTGTCGGGTTTTGGTTTAAACACACCTATCGGGTTTTGGTTTTAAACACAGCTATTAGCAGGTTTTGGTTTAAACACACCTATGGGGTTTTGGTTTTAAACACACCTATCGGGTTTTGGGTTTAAACACACCTATCGGGTTTTGGTTTTAAACACAGCTATTATCAGGTTTTTGGTTTAAACACAGCTCTCCGTTTTTTGGGATCAAACCTGCTCTCCACATTCCTTTCCCACAGTTCGTGGCTCGCATCCCTCACCTGCTCTGTATAAGGAATCGCCTCATCCCTTCTCGGATGTTATCTGCTCCACGGTCCTGATCCCACAAAAGGAGGGCTCCCTTTGGCTCCAGCAGGATGTAAATTAGGCCTGATCCAGCAATTAACGTGTTAACATTTACAGACAAGCTTAAGTCCTAATGATTAAGTCCTAATGAAATGGAAGTCAATCCAAGCCCGGAGGCGTTTCTGGTTGTGGATGGACTCAATCACTTGTGCAAATTGTGGCTGAAGTGGAGAGGACAGCAGCCAGCAGGTGGAAAAGAGGAATGCCAGCCTGCAGGAACAATTCCACAGCACAGGATTTGGGGTCTAGGATTGCCCCCCAGCTGATTCCTGCTCCTCCACTGCCTGCACCCCACAAAGCCCCGCCGAGGGTGGGCTGAAGGCTGCCCAGGACAAAGGGAAGTGTGGGTTTAATGACCAGCGGATGATACAGCACTGTGGGGCTTTAAGATTATTTCATTTCAGGTTTGGTTTCCACTGTTTCCTGTTTCACTCTGTCAGTATTTCCAGCCTGGATGTTTCTCTTGGAGCTTGGATTGCTCTTGGATCCCACTGCAGTTCCCCTGTGACAATACCTCTGTAGTTCCCCCGTGACAATACCTCTGCAGTTCCCCTGTGACAATACCTCTGCAGTTCCCCTGTGACATTACCTCTGCAGTTCCCCCTGTGACAGTTCCCCTGTGACAATACCTCTGCAGTTCCCCTGTGACAATACCTCTGGCTCGGTGCAGTAACAGCCCCAGGATTAAATTTACACCAGCCTCAGGTGTCTCTGAGCCTCTGACCACCCAAAGTTCACAGAAACTGAGGAAGAGCTTTGAAGGGCGTCCACAGCCAAACCTCTTGAAGCTCCCTTCCACCCCACACCATTCCCTGGTCCATCTCCTTATCCCATCTGCTCCTGGCGCGAGGCTCCAGAGAATCCAGAGGCTGATCCGCCTCCCAGTGCGGCTCCTTTCTGAAACTGGACAGAATTTCTGGCTGCCTCTGCAGCTTTTGGGGCACCCAGCCAGGCAGAGCAGAGAAACATTACCAATCAATTTGCAGTATTTGTTTTATTGGTTTGCACCAAGCCTGGAGGGGCTTCACGGTCCCACCTCCTCCAACACCTCTCTGCAAATGGTTCCTAAATACAAACCATCTCTGCAAGGCTCTCTGGCAAACTCCACTTCCCAACGGCCTGACTTTCCTTTGCCAGTATTTTTCTAAATTACAAGAAATTGCCCAAATTTAAACAACATTTCCAGCAAATGCCAACAAGTCCAGAAACTCAGTTCAGCAAAGGATTTGTAACCAGGCTTGAACATGAGTTCATTTAGAAGTATTTAATATATTAATAGAAAATCTGAACCTTGTGAGATCATGTTGTATTTATTTTTACAATCCAATATATTAAAAATGCATATTCCAGAGATGGTGTAATTGTGTGGTCATTTCTACCACACCCCATGGATTTCTTTCTTACTTTTCCTTCTTTCCTCTCTTTATCTCTTCCCCTTTTTGCCTTAAGAAGGATTTGAATGAGTACCCTGATAAATACAGGACTAATTTCGCTATCTGGAGTAAAAATAGCCAAAGGAAAGAACAGAACGAGGTGAGACAAAGTCCCAAATGCTTTGAGTGTCCCAAAAGCCAGCACGGATTAAGGTGTAGATGCAGAGAAGGTTGAGTTATGAGAATTAACCAATCTGAAGAGCAAAAGCAAATAAATGCTGTATTATCTCCCAGATCTGCCAAGTGGAGATAGAAAAGCATCGGCTCTAGGTGAAGGCTGTCCAGACATTTTTTCACTGACAAAGTGAAAGGCATTTTGTCTTGCTTTAAAAAAACCTCTCCAGAGCTGCACCCCAAGGCTCCTGCTCCACACCGGAGCCACATCCCCCAAATTCACAGCCCAGACCTGGGGTTATGGAGGGTGCAGCCTTAGGGGAGTCGAGTCCACAATGATGCTGAGAGAAAAAACACACTCAGGAAAGCTTCGCCATTAATTATCAATAAATTATTGTTGAAGGTTGGAGGGGGGGCAGAATTTTTCCCCATTCTGTTGCTAGGTAACCAACATTGGGTATTTAAGGACCATTTACTCTTAAAAAAGAGACAAAAGATTTTGGCCAAGGTGTGGCGAGGGGAGGAGAGCTCTGAGGATGGGTAACTGATGCACTCGCTTGCCGGATTTGGAGGAGAGAGCAGTGGAAAAAGCTGCTGTCTCCCTTTGGCTGTGACTGCGGAAAGAAAAAGCCTGGCTCTGCACTGCTTTCTCTACCTGGTGGGTGAGCTTTCGTTTGGGAAAGGGGCACAGGATTCCAACCCCCTTTTCCCTTCCTGGAGGGTGCATTTTTCCCACCTGCCAGAAGGCACCCCCCACAACTGGGGAGTTCCTGCCACCTTTTGCTGGCCAGCCTGGGCGAGCCCATCCTGGGCGAGCTGCTCCAGCTCCCTGCTCTGAGCTCCCTGCCCAGCCTGTCCTGCTGCACACCATCCCTGCCCAGCCTGTCCTGCTGTGCCATCCCTGCCCAGCCCGTCCTGCTGTGCCATCCCTGCCCAGCCTGTCCTGCTGTGCCATCCCTGCCCAGCCTGTCCTGCTGCACACCATCCCTGCCCAGCCTGTCCTGCTGTGCCATCCCTGCCCAGCCCGTCCTGCTGTGCCGTCCCTGCCCAGCCTGTCCTGCTGTGCCATCCCTGCCCAGCCTGTCCTGCTCACGCCATCCCTGCCCAGCCCGTCCTGCTCATGCCATCCCTGCCCAGCCTGTCCTGCTGTGCCATCCCTGCCCAGCCTGTCCTGCTCACGCCATCCCTGCCCATCCCGTCCTGCTCACGCCATCCCTGCCCAGCCTGTCCTGCTGTGCCATCCCTGCCCAGCCCGTCCTGCTGTGCCATCCCTGCCCAGCCTGTCCTGCTGTGCCATCCCTGCCCAGCCCGTCCTGCTCATGCCATCCCTGCCCAGCCTGTCCTGCTGTGCCATCCCTGCCCAGCCTGTCCTGCTGTGCCATCCCTGTCCAGCCTGTCCTGCTCACGCCATCCCTGCCCAGCCTGTCCGCCACTACCCACGTGACACACACCTGACCATGTGACAGATCTGACCATGTGACACACCTGACCATGTGACACACACCTGACCATGTGACACACACCTGACCACGTGACACACACCTGACCACGTGACACAGACCTGACCACGTGACACACACCTGACCATGTGACACAGACCTGACCATGTGACACACACCTGACCACGTGACACACACCTGCCCTCGCCCCACAGCGCCCCCTGCAGCTCCATGGCAGTCACTGCACCTGCCCTGCCTGGCCCGGAGCCAACAGCGCCCCTGCTGGCTGTGACCGGGACTGCAGCAAAGGGACAGTGCCTGCAGCCCAGGGACATCTGCCACCGTGTTTGGGTTTGTTTGGTGTGACTGTTGTTGTTAATGATTGTTTGCCTCGTTATAGATACGAGTAAAGAACTGTTATTCCTTTTCCCATATCTGTGCCTGACAGCCCTTGATTCCAAAGTTATAATAATTCGGAGGGAAGCGGTCACATTCTGTATTCTAAGGGAGGTTCCCATCTTCCTTAGCAGACACCTGTCTTTCAAACTAAGACAATTATTTTATGGTTACATACATCCAGTGCCCTCTCTCTGCATAAATTATTTGTATATTGTTAAATAAATTATATTTTGTTCCCTCCTCGTGTTCCAGCTTCACACGGGATGAAATGCAAGGGTTTTGACTTGGCAGATCTCCCTTAAAGCAAACAGATGAATAAAATTCTCTCATAATTTCCAAAGAGCAAAACCCAGTGCCTTGTGCCTTGCTTGGAAAATGGGAACATGTTGGCTCTGCTTCATAATAATATTTCAGCTATGTGAGGGCTGCATTTCAGTGTGCAAAAAGAAGAGAACTGCCCAGACCTCCACATCACTGTGATTTAGGGAAACGTTCTGGGGAATAGAAACTATTGCTGCTTGACACCTGTTGGGGGCAGCCAGGGCTGAAATGGTTCACTGGGAGAGCAGAGGTGGAAAGTAAAAAATTCATTGTGCTGTGCTGTGACATCACTACATTTATAGAGTCCCAGAGCATCTCTGGATAATAATAATAATAATAATAATAATAATAACAGTAACAATAATAACAATAATATTAATATTACAACCTGGGACAGTGGAAGGTGTCCCTGCTTATGGCAGGGGTTGGAATGAGACAATCTTTAATGTCCTTCCCAGCCCAAACAATTCTAGGATTCTATGATTAAAAAACATCAATAAGCAAATAAGATCTGCCTAATGAACTGCTTTACTTAGTGTTGCTGCACTGTTCAGACTGATGGCTGCTTTGAATGATGCCTCCAATCAGATGTGGATTAGAATCCAAAATTCCTGTGGGTTTGGGATGCTGCTTTGGAGGGAACAGCAGGGGGATGGCAACAGGGGGACCAGGCCAGCACTGAGGCCACATCAGGGCCACAAATTAGAGCTAAATATTGATCAAAAATCAATAAATCAGCTCTGAGATTCAGACTCAGAGATGGTTTTACTCCTTAACACGTGAAATGTCCTTTCCTCCCAACTTGTGGGGTTTTGTTTGACTGAGCTACCTCAAGGTGACGTTCGGAAGGTTGGCTCGTCCAAGTTTTGAAATGCAGAGGGAAAAAAAATGTGAAATGTTTTTGAAGAGCAGTCAGGAGGGATAAGATTACATGTGCTGAACGTTGCCTCCTCTGTCAGAGCTTCGTGCTGCCCAGAAAATCCTCCTCACTCTTCCTCCTGCTGGATTCCCTGCTGGATTCCCTGTGGGATTCTCTGTGGGATTCTCTGCTGGATTCCTGTGGGATTCCCTGTGGGGTTCCCTGTGGGATTCCCTGCGGGATTCCCTGCTGGATCCCCTGTGGGATTCCCTTTGGGATTCCCTGCTGGATTCCTGTGGGATTCTCTGCTGGATTCCCTGTGGGGTTCCCTGCTGGATCCCCCCTGGGATCCCCTGTGGGATTCCCTGTGGGATTCCCTTTGGGATTCCCTGCGGGGTTCCCTGTGGGATTCCCTGCTGGATTCCCTGTGGGATTCTCTGCTGGATTCCTGTGGGATTCCCTTTGGGATTCCCTGTGGGATTCTCTGCTGGATTCCTGTGGGATTCCCTGTGGGATTCCCTGCTGGATTCCCTGCTGGATTCCCTGTGGGATTCCTGTGGGATCCGCTGTGGGATTCCCTTTGGGATTCCTGTGGAATCCCCTGTGGGATTCCCTGTGGGATCCCCTGCTGGATCCCCTGCTGGATTTATGAGGTTTATTTTGCATGTAGGAATAGGAGAACGACACATCCCTCTGCCTCTCCAGGTCTGCCAGGAGGATGGACTGCAGATAAATCTATCACCAAGGACACGCTGGAGATTGGAGTCAGTCTCTAGTCAGGGAAAAATTCCCCCAAAAGATGGAATTTTTCATTCTTTAGTCAGGTACAGAGGTTGCTCAGATTTCATTGAGCAATCAAATAAACTGTGGATGTCACTGGGCCTCTTCCCCACAGATTTCCCCCCCCCCCCCAGTATCCAGAAAAGTGAACTTCTGGGATAGATTAAACAAATAAAATTATTTTTATAGATGAAAGAAACACAACTGAGGTTGATTCACCTTTCAAATGGCTCAATCTGCACTTTAAGAGCTTTATCCCCAAATATTTTCCTGTCCTCCCCGCAGCACCGGTTTGAGAAACAGCACCACGAGGGTCCTTTGTACCCCAGGGGGAAGAGGGTGAGAATAATAACAAGGCTTTAAGGAACTTTTCTGTTTGCCTCATATTAAATCTCTCTTGCCAGGTGTCCCTTTCTTTTAAGGAAAAATGAACATTTTAAATTTTGAAATGATTTCTGTCTCTCCCAAGTGCTTATTCATGGCTGAGACTGGGAATGCTCGAGCAAAAGAGAGTTTTGGAATTGCTGTGTGGCACACTCCTGCCTTGGCAGCAGGACTGTCACCTCCTCTGGAATACAGAGGGAAAAACACACATTTCTAAAGGAGAACATCAAAAATGAAAACTTTTAGTCTGAAGAAAAAGGGGATTTTTTAATGACATTAATACATCACATGGGAAATTATTTTCAAGCTATTTTTCCATCCTAAGCAATTTTTCTTCTTTCTTTCCTATGGAAGAACACCCAAATTTCCCATTCTCCAGCAATTAAAGACCTGGTTTATTCCCTGATAAAACCATGGCAGATTTTCTTTGTCTGGGAGGGATCTTTTCCCAAAAGCAACATCCCACTCCTTCCTGGGTGTCAGCAAATCCAGCTTTGAACTCTTCCAAGCTGATAGAAAAACGTGCAATATTGAACACCACAAAATGAGTTTCAGAGCCCATTTTATCTCTCCCTCACTCTTTCCTGCTTTCCCTTATTTTCTGGGGGCACAGCTTTATTTCTGCTCCTCCCTTTCCTCTCCTTCCTCCTAATATTTAATTTGTCTTATGTGCCTCAAATAGTTCTTTCTTCTGGTGACCTAATATTTTAACCTTGAGCATGATGAGAAACAGACTTCACAAACCTGACACTTGAATTAAAAGTGAAACACATGCCTCAGCACAAGTTAATTAAAAATAATACCTATAATGTTAGCTTTTTCAAGTTATTATTTGACCAGAAATTTGCACCCATCAATAAATGGAGTCCACAATTGATGCAAAAATAACAGTGAGTTCGAACTTACAAAAAATAGGTGCTTTACTTCTCTTTTTATTTCACAGATAAAAAGATCTCCCTGACAGGAGGGGCAGCCAGGGGGTCAGGCTCTGCTCCCAGGGAACAGGAGGAGAGGAAATGGCCTCAAGAGAGGTTTAGGTTGGATTTTGGGAAAATTTCTTCATGGAAAGGGAGATCAGGCGTTGGAAGTGGGGCAGTGATGGAATCCCCATCCCTGCAGGGATTTCAAATCCCCGTGGATGTGGGGACACCGATCAGCCTTGGCCGTGCTGGGGATGGTTGGACTCCACCTCAAAGGGCTTTTCCAACCTAAACAATCCCATGGCTCTGTGAAATTCCAGATTCCTTTCCGAAAACGTGGCACCTTTCCCTCAAGCACCTTTCCAGGAGTTAGGCCCAGGTGGGAACATGGCGCTTTTTGAATTCTGAGCTTTAGGAGCATCCCAAACTTGGGCTGGGGGTAAATCCAAACCCCTCTGAAGCACTTGGTCTCACTGAATTCGTGGGCCAAGCCTCACCAGTGGGAAAACTTTGGAAGTTCCCAAAATTTGGAGGTTTATCATAAATCCTGCCCCCGCCAGCCACACACAAATAGATTCCCTCAGCTGGGAATTGGGATCCAGCTGGGAATGGCCTGTGGAAAAGATCCTTTTGGAGATAAGAAACTCCTTCTTAAAACAACAAATACCAGGAAAATACGCTCCAGTGGAAATGAAGAGCTGTGCCTTCATTGGGAATTGGATAAGGAAATCGCCCTGGTGGAAATTGGATAAGGGAAGGAGAGAGAACCTGTTTGTTTTCCATCCAAACATTTTCCCTCTCTCTGGAGGCTGCAGGGAGCTGAGTGAAGGAGCCACGCTCCAGGAACCACCCCGGGACCAAAGCACTGACATTTCATAAGGCAGGGCTGGAATATTCACCATTTAGAGCCCAATTATTCACATTGGGTTACCGTTGACAAGGATGCGCAGCCCTAAATGCTGAAAATCCTGCCTTGAGGAAAGAATTGTGTAAAAATGGCAGTTTTCTGCTCAGAAATGGGACAAGTCCTTCCCAAAACTTCAGTTTCTAGGAAAAAACCAGGCAGTCACTGCCTTTTCCTCCTGCTAGGAGTGAATATGTTACAACACACTTTTCTGCCTCTTTTCTGGCAGCAGCATTAAAAGAATTATTAAGTAAATTCTAACTCGCTTTTCTTTTTTTTTTTTTTTTTTTTGGTTAGAAACATCTAATTTTTCAAGGCCAACCTCTTTGAAACTCTGTAAATTTAAATTGTTTGTCTGAGCAACTCAAAGAAAAGCTCAGTTTGTTTGCAGTGAGGTGTTTGTGTTTGTAGAAAACCTCTAAAGCACTGTCCCTTCACAGCCTTTTCACAGCTAATAATTGGTATTCAAGACGAAAAAAATCCACTTTTCACCCCCCATAACAAATCACCGTATTTTTTAATTGACGTGGCAGAAAATGCACACATTTCCCTGGACCTGTGTAAGTTTTAGGATATGCAATTTATTGCTATTTCCCAACATATCAAACCATCCCAATTGCTTTATTTAGTTTTATTTTATCATTATTTTATCATTCCGGTGGGTCAGCCGTTGGGAATAGGAATCCCTTCGAGGTTTGCATTCGAAGTAATTATGTTAATGTGCTAATGAATGGATCACAGCTTTCTAAGGCATTTTTCCCCAGGGTTTGGGTGTTCCATCAGGGAGCTGCTGACATCCAGTCTGCCTGACTTCCTCCCTGTGCCACCAACACTTCAGCTGCAAACCTGAAATTCATTGGTATTGATCAGCTCAAATGCACGATGTGTTTGATATTAATGCATTCCCCCACTAGGAAAATATTATTTAAGATAGCAGAGCTGTTTGTAGAACCTCGTTGGAATAACATCTGTCCTGGCACACCTGAGCAGTTGCGCTGGATCAAATTTAAAAGTGGGTTTTATCTCGGGGTGGGTGAAATGCTGGCTCAGATCAATGCTCACTCTTATCGTGGTCTTGCAATATAAAATATGTATTTTGCAACTGCATAAAAAATTAAAGGAGAGTTAAGCCAAACATCATTTAAAAGGCAGGCACAGCCCCCATGGCAGCAGAGCCATTCAGAGTGGAAAATCAAAGGAAACTCTGATATTCCTACCCCACTGCTCCTTTGATCCAGCCAAGGAACTTTATTTTGGCAAGACCCCGATTGCCTGTTTTGTCTGAAATGCCAAGGATGGAGTAACAATCTGTGTTATTCATGGAAAAATACAGAGTTGGAACTCATGGAGCTCCTCAGGTTTATCCCCACCCAGCTGAGACTGGACCCTGAAACAGCCACAGATCCTGATGCCCCAAACAGCCCCAGAGCAAAGCAAATGCTCCCCAGGTCCTTCCCTCACATTTATCACTGCAGCAATGACATTTCCTCTCAATATCTCTTGCTCCTTCCCTGGCTGCAGAAGACAGGACACTCCTGGAAGGACAAAGCCTCACCTGACACTCGTGCCTGGGTTAATTTGTACCCATTGAGAAGGAAAAACTGACACCAAATTTTAAATATGTGCTGAAAAATTATCATGAGGAGCCGAAATCAGACTAGGAGATTTCCAAAATTATCCCAAATTATCCCCAACAGTGCAGAAGAGGCGTTATGATGCTTTCAAGTCCAAGATGAAAAGTTCCTGCTGTAACTCACATTTGTTTCTTACAAGATGGAAATGGTGAGGCTGTCACCAATAAAGCAGAGTTAAAGGCATTTGTTTATCATTAAAATATAACAAAATAGTTTCTATTCCAAAAGTAGCTAAAGAAGACATTAGAGAGGAATTACTAAAGCCAAATCTTTTAAGCATAGGCAGGTTGAGCCAATTTCCATGGCAGAACTGCAGCAGGAACCTCTCCACGATCCCTGCAGGACATCGAGCGCTGTCCATCCTCACACACATCGGGGGAGCCCCAAGAGACCCCAGGGCTGTGGCCTTACAGCACCCAAGCCAAACCATGGAATGGAGCCCAGACAGCCCAGGAGGTGAGGTGCTGACAGAGCTGGGGGAAATTCCCCAGAGTTCATGGAAAAGAGACCCCTCAGGGTCACCTTGGCGGAGGAAAGAGCTGGGTTGGGAAGGGAACGGTGGTTGTGTGCTTAGGATCGGAAAAGGAACGGTGGTTGTGTGCTTAGGATTGGAAAAAGAACAGTGGTTGTGTGTTTAGGATGGGAAAAGGAACGGTGGTTGTGTGTTTAGGATTGGAAAAAGAACAGTGGTTGTGTGTTTAGGATGGGAAAAGGAACGGTGGTTGTGCCTTTAGGATCAGAAAAGGAACGGTGGTTGTGTGTTTAGGATGGGAAAAGGAATGGTGGTTGTGTTTAGGATGGGAAAAGGAACGGTGGTTGTGTGTTTAGGATCCTAAAGGGGCACCTGACTTAGCAGAACGTGAGCATGTTCTGAAGTTAAAGACAGATCAAATCACCACGAGGCTTTTTGCTTTCCGAAGATGTGCCCCTGTTCATTGGAAATCACAGAACGGAGCCATACCCAAAGGGAGGAGCTCCACAGCACTGGGGACTGCCATGGTCTCTTCCCTCTTCGAACCCTCCAAATCTCCAAAGCAGCTGTGAGCCTTGAAGGCTTATTGGCTTGCAAAGTGCTCCTGGTGCTAATTGCTGTGGCGAAAGAATGTGCCCATTCATCTGGAGCAAAATCAGGACGGGGAGAAAATTTATTTGTTTAAGGTAAATTCACCGACACAAGAGATTTGGCTGGGGAGCTGCGGCAGGGGAACATTTGTGATTGATTTGGGCTGAGCGCTGGTGGTGGCTGGCTCAGGCACCGAGAGCAGCATCCAAACGCAGCTCGGTTGATAAGTGCTTTCCTTCCTCACCCAGGTAACCACACATGTTTTGCTGTTAACAAGATCAATAAACTTGACACACTCAGAAATGGATGATTAACTCCTTTTACAGTATTTGAGGTGGCCCAGGGTTATTGCTTTGAACAGCCAGAGCTGGAACGTCAGGAGTGGTTTTAATTATCAGGATAAATAATGTAACACCTTATAATCTTCTCCCTTGCACTTGTGATGGAGTTCCACAGGCTGGGAGTGAATAGAAACTGAGCAGTGATGTTATCCTTGTAGGAAAACTCATTCCCGAGGTTTTACACCCTATTGAAGTAATGAAAGCACTTTGGGTCAATACAGATTTATTCCCATTTTTCATGTTTTTACTGTGCTGAATAAACACTTGCCCCAACACTGGTTCTCCTGAAAGCTGCAGAAACTTGGAGTAAACTCTTAAGTTGAGCTTGGGATGGGTTGAAATTGAAAAAGAATAGGTTTAGATGGGATATTGGGAAGGAATTGTTCCCTGGAGGGTGGGGAGGGCTGGGATGGAATTCCCAGAGCAGCTGTGGCTGCCCCTGGATCCCTGGAGTGTCCAAGGCCAGGCTGGACAGGGCTTGGAGCAGCCTGGGACAGTGGGAGGTGTCCCTGCCATGGGATGAGCTTCAAGGTCCCTGCCAGCCCAGCCCATTCCAGGATTGTGTGAGGGAAGGAAGCTCTGCAGCTCCCAGCTCCCAGGGATGTCTCACCAGGGCAAACTCAGCACCGAGTCTGTCTGAAGGGGGAGGAGAATCCCAAAGTGCCCACGGAAAGGAAGGATTTACATGGAGAGAGAGAGCACTTTTCATGTGGGTGGAAGAACGCCGAGGACAGGAAACAAATCCATCCCACAGAGCCACAGCCGCTGCCTCTGCCCTGCCAGTGCCCTGTGCTCGCAAGGCTGTCATCATTATCATTATTATTATTATTATTATTATTATTATTCCCAGTTTTTGTTCTCCTGAATCATTCCTACCACAAGCAACCGGAGCTTTCGCCACTGCAATATTTGAAATGTTTCATCTCAATTCATTTTCCAGCCCGCTGGACAGCGAGGCCAGCAGAAAAACCCAAAACCTGCTGGAAGCTGTGCCCAGAGCTGAGCTTTGGGGCTGAAGAAGCTCCAGCAGATCCCTCAGCACTCCTTTCTGTGCTTCCCCCTCAACACGAAGTGAAAAGAGCAGAAGAGGATTTGTTTAAGGGATATCAGCCACAGCTGGGCACTAAAGCAAAAGTACAAAATGAGACAGAGATTGCGATTTGCCCACTGAGGTTTTATTGCTGAGGGATTTTACTGCAACCACAGAAAAATTATAGGCCTTTAAATAGGATTTCCCCCGTAGTTAAAGGCCTTACGGCATAGGGGAACCTCGTGCACCTTGGAGATGACCTCAGATATTGTAAGTGGGTTCTGAAATATGTGAGTGGTTCTTTATTCGAGCCTTACACCCCCACAGCCCAGGGAAGTTCTGGAGCAGCATTCAGCCCCCAGACACTGCAGGGTTTGGAGTAAAACAAGACTTTGAAACACACTTGTTCCACGTGAGAAATGTTCCATTTTCCCTTTCAGAAAATCGGAATGAAGTCACAATTCCGATTGTTAGTTTTCTGACTCAGTTACACGGAACCCATGACAGCCAGACATCATTTCATACCATAAGCACGCAGGTTATGGAATTATTTCCCTTCTTCCCTCCTCCATCTGCAGCCCTTTCCCTTCCCCAGGAGGAAAGCGTTGGGAATTCGAGGCTGTGGGGACCAGAGGGACTCCAGCCATGAGTTCTCCTTGCAGGGTCTGCGATCCCCACAGGCTGCTGGGGAGGGAAATCGAGGGCCTTGCTTTCCAATCCTCTCACTCTTTGTTGTGGTTTATTTTTGAACTGCTCAAGGTAGACCAGCAAAGCCCCAAAACAGAACAGAAAGCTCCCAAAGCCTGCGGCTGAGGCGTATTTTCTACTGGAAAATACAATCCTGCTCCCCAAAAGAACGGCACCACCTGAAGTGTATTTTCCTTTGGAAAACACAATCCTGCTCCCCAAAAGAACAGCACCACCTGAAGTGTATTTTCTACTGGAAAACACAATCCTGCTCCCCAAAAGAACGGCACCACCTGAAGTGTATTTTCTACTGGAAAACACAATCCTGGTCCCCAAAAGAACAGCTCCACCTGAGGTGTATTTTCCATGTTAAAACACAATCCTGATCCCCAAAAGAACAGCACCACCTCTGTTTTAGCAACTCCTAGTGAAGGGCCACTGAAGGAGGAGCTGGGGTGGATTTACACGCAAATAAAACAAGAGATCAGTAATTGTCACATCCTGTGTTGTGTCGAGCATAACAAAAATCAGGTCTAATCCAACATGAACTAGAGATGTTCTAAACCATATTTTTTTTTGTCCTCTTTGAGGACAGCACACACACTCAGGCCAAGTCCTTCCAAATCACAAAGCCAGGACTGAAACCTGACCCAGGCCAGGGCTGAAATCCATTGTTACTGCAGCACTGTCAGATCTTTCCTCACAGCCTTCAGGCTCAAAGAAATCCCACTAAGCCACTTAAAATGTCCTCCTGATTAGAGCTAAATGAGAATTTTTTGATTAAAACTGTCTTACAGAGCAAGCACGGCCTCCTGAGCACTGGAACGTTTCACAGAAACGCAGTGGTTTGGCCCAAAGTGCTGCTGCAGGCTTTGAGCAGCTCCACGAGGGATTTTGGGGCTGGCTTCAAAAGAGCTGTTACCTGGAATGACCACATGAAATATGGGAAAAGCAGATTATGGCTCTGCTCTGAAGCACAGCCAGCATCGTCCTCCTCTCGGTGAGCGTGGCTGGCTCGGGGGCTGAGCGATTTTTATTTTCTGACACAAATGCCTGATGGCCTCAGCTTCATTCCAGCAGGGAATAAAGGCAATTTTGGAAGCTCGGGGTGTTTAATCAAATCCATGGCTTTTGTTCCCAAGCAGGCTTAGCTGGAACCTCAATGCTGAGCTCAGGGACACAGGTTCCCTGTCCTGGGGGTGAACTCCTACCCAGACAGCCTCTGCAGGGAGAGCAGAGGGAAAAAGGCCTCTGGGTGACATTGGGGCATCCAGGGAACAATACTTGGCAGGTTTGACTCTTTGGTTTAACTCACAAGGCTCGGTTTATTATTAGTCAGACCCAGGCTGCCAACTGGGCTTAATGGTATTTATTATTTTTTACAGCAGTTGAAGAATATCTCCATGAACACAACAGCCTGGAGGAAGTGATCAGCAGAAGGAATGCAACTTTCCAGCCTTTCCTGATTTATTTTTTGCCTTTCTGTTGTCAAAAACTTCAAAATGGTCCTCACTTTGCTCCTTTTTAAATAAATCAGGAAAACCGGCACAGAGTCTGTAACTCACAGTCAAATTATGTCATCACAGGATTTCTTTAGTGTTGTGGAAACACTGATAACTCCAATATTCAATCAGAGAAAGGAAAAGTTGTCCTGTATCCATATTTACTTATCAGTCCCCTTGGAATCATAGAATTGGGAAAGATCAGTGAGTCCAAGGAATAAGCAGGATCCCTGTGTGGGATTTGGGAATTTCCTAGATCCAGTGTTAAAAAAGGCAACAAGGTTTGACAGATATAAATATGAACATAAATAAAGATATCATGGCAATATAAATGCAAAGTCCTCACTTTGCTCCTTTTTAAATAAATCAGGAAAACAGGCACAGAATCTGTAACTTACAGTCAAATTACAGGATTTCTTTAGTGTTGTGGAAACACTGATAACGCCAATATTCAATTAGAGAAAGGAAAAGTTGTCCTGTATCCATATTTACTTATCAGTCCCCTTGGAATCATAGAATTGGGAAAGATCAGTGAGTCCAAGGAATAAGCAGGATCCCTGTGAGGGATTTGAGAATTTCCTAGATCCAGTGTTAAAAAAGGCAGTAAGGTTTGATAGATATAAATACGAACATAAATAAAGATATCACAGCAATATAAATGCCTCTTTCAGGGCTCTCCTGAGCTCTCAACTCCCTCAGCTCTCACCTCCACCCCAAACATTTACTCCCAGGTGTGGTTGCTGTGGATCCTGCACTGAGGCAAACCAAGGCAGCCCTTCCACAGCTCATTGTCCTTTCTTTGTGCTGCAGAAATTTGTCAGGGAGCTCCAGCCCGATCTTAATGCACTTCACTCCCTTCTCCCTCCCTGCTTAAAAAAATATTGGCACCTCAGTAATTAATTTGTTTTCAGATAATTCAGCTCTGTCTCGGCGCTGTGCTGGGCCTTTCCCCGCGCCACGTGCAGACAGAAAGGGTTTCTGTTTGCTCTGCCCAAAGATAAGGGAACACTTCAGCTGAAATCTGCAAAAATATTTATCAGACACCCTTTGAAAAGCCAAAAGCACATTCTAAGGTCAATCTTTCACCAAACTCCAGGCCTATTTCTTTTCTGACTTGCCACAGCTTAACAAAATAGAATTAAAGGCACTTCATGGCAAAGAGCTTGGCTGTTTGCTCACATGAAAACCAGAGAACGATGCAGGGCCACAGCAGACAGGAACAGTTGGGTATTGGGAAGGAATTCCTGGCTGGGAGGGTGGGCAGGGCTGGGATGGAATTCCCAGAGCAGCTGTGGCTGCCCCTGGATCCCTGGCAGTGCCCAAGGCCAGGCTGGACAGGGCTTGGAGCAGCCTGGGACAGTGGGAGGTGTCCCTGCCATGGCAGGTGGCACTGGATGGGCTTTGGGGTCCTGTCCCCCCCTGTGATCCATTCCCCGTTTCCTTCCAGGTCCCTCCTGCAGCAGTTTGGGCTGATCCCCCCAAGCAGGAGCCCAGGGCTCTTCGGCTGCCCCAGCTCCACCTCAGCCCCTCAGACACACCTGAATCCTGACTTTGCCTCAGCTGCGCTCATGTCTGCGAGACAAGGCAGGCAGAGAGGCAAAGGGCCTGGGATCCCCAGATAAAATGTGTATTTAGCTACCTGAGTGCCCTGAGGGAGATAAACCACTCTGGAACGGGGTCTGCAGCCAACTCATTCCCACAGGAATCAACTGCGCCTTCCTAAATTCTGTATCACATTCACCCGGAGCTTTGCAATCCTTGTCGCTCGCTCAGAAAGATCCAAGAGCTCGACTCCCAAAAACTGCGCACCCATGTCCCTCGGCAGCCACCTCCTTGTCCCCAGGGCCAGAGCAGAGCAGGGGAAGGTGACACAGTGGATAAGAGATAAGCATGTGGCAGATCAAAGGCGCAGCGGAGAGGACAAGGCCAGCTCTGCCTGGAAACATTCCCATCCCAGCCTGGCACGCTCCCAGCAGATAACCTGAGTGAGCCCTGGCAGAGCCAGGCAGGATTATTTTCCCTGGGATGAAGTCATGCAGCAGGATGTACCATGGTTTGTGTCAGCAGCAGCCACTCAGGCTCCAGCCTCGCCCCACGTGGGGCTTTTCCCCAAAATATATTTACGTTGGCGTCTGCATGGAATATTCCACCTCGGGTTCGTGTCTCAGATCCCACATGCCCTAGGTACGGTGGGGCTGTAAAAGATCCCAGTCCAAAACGCCTGGGAATGGTGTCCAGCCCTCGTTCAGAATTTCCACCATCGCTGCAGGGCAGGAGGGACTTTCTGGGACAGCCACAAAACGCAGGACAGGCTGGAATGCCAAGATTCCAGAGTCCACCCAGAGAGCAGGGCCATCGCTCTCGGGATGCTGCGAATCTGTTCTTGCCTCCTTCTTGGCATTTTTTCTCCTATAAATTTTACCTTCTGTGGCCAAAAGAGGAAAAATCTCTGTGTAGCTCTCTGAAATCCACAATCACACGCAGCTGGCCAAGCCTCACCTGGATGCTGGCCAGGGGTTACACATTTTCTTGTTGAAGGAACCATGCTGGCACACAGAGCCACTGTATAAAAGATCTGTTTTACTAAAAAAACCAGATGTGTTTAGCTGACAGTAAAAAAAAAAAAAAAAAAAAATCTCAATCACTGACAAAGAGGATGGGAGAATCCGGGGGGGTTGTGGTTTCACAAGCTATTTCTGGGAATCACAAACCCCATTTCGTTTTATGAATCAGATGCCCCTAAAAATGACAGCCCTCCCGTCTCCTCTTTCCCCCTCTCCTCGCTCCCAGCGGCCAAATAAAGGACACAACAATGCCATATTTAGGCTCTGTATTTATAGAAAGGCTCCCTCAGGAACAAAAGGACTGTTCCAGAGGAATATTGGCGCCAGGACTGCACACATTCCACTTGGGAAGTGCCAGTCCCTGCCATGCACAGCCAGGTGAAACCTCTTCAGAACACGCTCAAAACACAATAAATTCTCTGTGGATTTCTGATATTTCTGAACATTTTCCCCAACTCTTCCCACTGGTTTACACTCCAGCAGGGTTTCCCCAGCTCATTTCAAACCAGCCCATGTCGATCGGCATTTTCCTTTGCTCTCTCACTGCAGCTCTTGTGGGAGTTCTTGCTCCACCGCCTCTAATTCCAGGGAATGTGCTGAGGATTTTTCCTGCTCAAGCACAAAGCCAAGGCTCCAGGTAATGGAAACAATGCAGAACGAGACAAAAAGAACAATCATAACGGAAAAGATTGAGCACAGAACCATTTCCCAGGCCAAAGTATCTCTATTGTTACATGAAATTCTCTCATCTCCAGGAATCCGCTGGGCTCTGACCTCGTTCTGTTCTCATTCTGATCTCTGTAGCCAGAGCTGGGGTGCAGACACACATTTCTATGTCCTTGAAGGACCAAACCTTGCCATGGATGGATAAAAAGTGAGTTTCAAAGGGATGTGAAGCACAGGAACTGCAAACACGATGTTAAAAATCTGGTTTTTCAGGAGATTTTGAGAAGCAATGGCTACAGTGCAAATTCCTGGTCTAGCGGAAGGTGCAGGGAGCAGGGGGCTGGAATTAGGTGATTTTTGAGGTCCCTTCCAGCCCAAGCCCTTCTGGGACTCTGTGATACATTTCTGTGCACCACACACAGAACAATGCACAATTCCACTCTGCCACATCACTAACCACCAAACGCTGCCTTTGATCTCCCCAAAATGACCCAACCCACCCAATTTATGTTTGCATTCGGAAATCCCGTGGATTAAAGAAGGGGATCCATCAGCTGAGGGTGCCCTGCTCCACCCAGAGCCTTTCCCACCCTCTCTGCCCCCCAGGCTGCTGCGGTGGAGGTGTCCTTGACACCATCCCTGATATGGAAACCGTTCCAGCAACTGGAGAGCCTGGCACTGCCTCCTGGGGACACGTCCACATGGGGACATCGATCGGCATTCAGGCTCTGCCCACGTCCCCTGAGCTGCCTGGGGCTGGACCCGCAGCACCCAGAGATAAAATAGAGATTTATTTATAAAGCACCAGTGGAGTGTTGGTTTTTCCCAAACCAAAGAAGCCTCTCCAGCTAAGTCAGAGCAAGGTAAGGGAAGGCATCCCGAGGGATTTCCAGCTCACCCTGCTGCACCTAAGTCAGAGCAGGCTGGAATGGCATCCCGAGGGATTTCCAGCTCACCCTGCTGCAGTTAAGTCAGAGCAGCAGGGGAGGTTAAGTGAAGGCGTCCTGAGGGTTTTCCAGCTCACCCTCCTGCAGCTTAGAGCAGGTTGGAATGGCATCCCGAGGGATTTCCAGCTGACCCTGCAGAAGCTAAGAGCAGGTTAAGGGAATAGCATCCCGAGAGATTTCCAGCTGACACTGCTGCAGCTAAGAGCAGGTTGAGGGAATGGTGTCCTGAGGGATTTCCTGCTGACCCTGCTGCAGCCCAGCAGAGCTGAGGGAATGGCATCCCCAGGGTTTTCCAGGTGACCCTGCTGCAGTTCAGCAGAGCAGGTTGAGGGAATGTTGTCCCGAGGGTTTTCTAGCTGACCCTGCTGCAGCTCAGCAGACCTGAGGCAAGGATGGTCAGGGCTCCCCACCCCAGCAGTGCCTTTGGCACCTGCCATCCTTGGGGACAGCGCTGCTGCCTTTGCTTTCCTCTGCTTCACACTGATTTTCAAATCAGAATTCTGCTCTGAGAGAGCTTAGGGACAGCACAAAGAATAACACACATGAATTACTGCGTTATCTATCCCTGCCTGTCTCCTTTTCCAGAAATCACCATTTAACCTTCCCAATTGCACTTGGCCCATCTGTTTTGCTGCCATCACATCAGGGCAGAGCTCTGCACCCATAAATTGTGGAAGGAACAGTGCTGAGCATGTGGAGATTTTTAAAAACATGATCCTCAAGTGAAATCTGTAAATGAACAGAACCTTCCACTCGTGGCTGACTGATACAGACATGGGAAAAGCAGGCCCAGGGCTGCTGCTCGCCTTCAGTTTTGTTCTGAATTTTCTGACCCAGCTTCCAGATTATTCCCAAAGAAAGCAATTCCCCAGAGGGAGGATGGTGAGGGAGGTCAGCCAGGTAGTTCATCTCTCACCCACAGCTTGAAAACTGGCACAGACAGGCTTGGTTTTTGCACAAAAAAGGGAGAAAAAGGAATTTCATAACTACAAATTCCTTTTCCAGCTTGTACAGGGAGAAGGCCACACGTGAGTCACACAGTTCTATCCCCAGGATATTCTTTGCATGGAAGGAGCAGCAAACACAAAGGAGCAGATTTTGAGGTAATTTCCCTCCTGCATTTCACAACATGCAACTGAAGTGTGATTAAGTACCTTTTATGGTTAGAAAATTATAAGGCACATCTATAAAATCAACTATTAAAAAGGACATCTCACTTTCTTTTCCTTCTTTTCACCTTTTCACATCGTTTGTGTTGGTATTTTAGCAGGTTCAGTTGTGGTATTTTTTTTTTTTTTGGAAGGTGGGCCAAAAAAAAACCACACAAAGCCCTGCCAGAAAGAAAAAATGGGAAAAAAGGTTCCCAAATGTATTTTGTTTTAAAAACTGAGGCAATCTTGAGTGGCCCAGACAGCGAAATTCCAGCCCAGCTCTGCTTTCTGTGCTCAACTGCCCTCAGCGGGTTCTGACCACAAAGGATGCATTGCTGAACCTCCCAAATCTCAGAAACCCCGAACCAGGTGGGAGCAGCACAAAATCCCCATCTCCTCACCTCCTGCATCAAATCTCCAAACTGCTGAAGAGCCCAAGAGCCTCCAAATCCCACAGCAGCAGGAGCTTCCCTCCCCAGAGCACCGCAGCCACCAAACGGAGCTGAAATCCCAAAAAGAGCTCCCCTTCCAAAACAAACCCCAGGATTTCACATCAGGCACCTTCACACGGGAAGAGAAAACCACATTTTGTGCTGTTCCATTAGAGGGCATCCTACAACATCCTTTTGTGGTCAGATGCTTCTCTTGATTTATATCCTCTGCAATACTCTGTGAATGATCTTCCACAAGGAGCCAGGAACATTCACAGGCCCAGGTTTTTGCTTCCCCTGTAACTGCATTAATTGCATTAATAAGTTAATTTGCTGGTTTAGTTGGTTCTGTGTTTCTCTCCCACCAGGAGAGGTGGATTTTCAATGTTTCTCTCCCCTCTCTCCCACCAGGAGAGGTGGATTTTCAATGTTTCTCTCCCCTCTCTCCCACCAGGAGAGGAGGATTTTCAATGTTTTCCACAATGTGGGATGTGAATAAATTGGACACACCACCACGGAACTGATTTCAAACCTCAGAACAGCTGGAGATCACACTTGAAATGAATTAGGGACTGCAAGAGGTGAGCAGGTTTGGTCATGCAGCTTGAAATTAGAGATAAAATACATTCCCAAAAACTGCCCAGGACAGGAGCTCCACTGCCAAAACACAACGAGGGAAGAGCTCAGAGGCAGCAGCAGGAAGCAGAGCTGAGCTCAGCACACAGGGAGCTGTGTGAGCTGCTCCCACCCACATCCTCAGCCCTCAAAACCTCAGCTTTCAGACAGCTCACTAACACAGGTACAGAGAGAGGCAGATCCAGTTTACGACCCTTAAAATCAGCGAGAAGCCCCTGGGTAGTAAAATCTGCTTGTAGTGATAAATATTTTCCAGATTGGGCTGTGACATGTATGGAGTACCTGTAGGAGCACTGAAATCACAGACTGAAGGATCTAAAGGTAATAATGTTGGAAATTAAGAAGTCTGGGATAAGAAACAGGAGTTGACACGATAACATGAAAATACAACTCTGAGACAGATAACTCAGCTCTAATAAATTACCATCCCATCTGACTGAAAGCAGAATGTAAAAGTGCTCCTGTCACCCCAAATGACAAATGAACTTCTGACTGCTGAAATGCAAGATTAATGAATGCACAGAAGAGACATGAAAGGACTTACGAGGATCCCGGGCTCGCTGTTGGCGGGGGACCTGGAAAAGTGACAGAAGAAAAACAGCAGGATGAGTTACGGCGAGGTAGCAAGCAGGAAGCCTTTGAAAACCTTTTAAAAGATAAAAGCACCAGTCTGTCATGTCAGCTGTGGTTTATGGAGCTGAGCAGAGGAGTGGCAGCTCCTCAGCACCAATCCTGGATCGGCTGCAGAACACGGCACGAGGACAATAAACAGGTGAGGAGCTCACCCTCCTCTTGAAACTGCCTCAGGAGAACATCTGATGATTGATTTCTCATCAGAAATCAGAAAACAGGGGAGATTCATGAAAAAATACTGTGAAACTCATCACATCCATCATGCATTGTGTGTTATTTGTCCAGGTCCAAGGAGGATTAACCAGGACTGTGTGCAAATATCTTCACCTCAGTGAATTATTTCCCCTGACCGTGGAGGAGGAGGAGAAGACACACAAAAGCTGTTTCTAGTTTGGAATCTCCTGAGCGGTAAGATCAACTTTGAAGGAGTTATCTCAACATAAACCTGGAAGAAGGAGCGCTTATTTTCCCTGGCAGGTAGATGTGTGTCTCACCCCAGCCCCTCGGCGTGCAGTGCCAGATGAAATCTCTCACTCACCGCACGCAGAGGTCACTCAGGCGCTCCACAATGAAGGATTTTTTCTCCTCTGCTCTGAGTCTACCCAGGCAAACATTAATGGGGGCTCAGGCTGGAGAAAAGGAGGCTCAGGGGGACCTTGTGGCTCTGCACAGCTCCTGACAGGAGGGGACAGCCGGGGGGGTCAGGCTGTGCTCCCAGGGACAAAGGAAACAGCCTCAAGCTTTTCCAGGGGAGGTTTAGATTGGATATTAGGAAAATTTCTCCTCCAAAAGTGGTGGAACAGTCTGCCCAAAGGCCGTGGTGGAGTCACCATCCCAAGTGTTCAAAACCATGGATGTGACAGCTGGGACAAGGTGAGTATGGAGGTGGCTGATGGTTGGACTTGATGACCTTAAAGGTCTTTTCCAACCTGAACGTTCCATGATTCCATGGAAATGCAGCTGTTCCTACACTCCCATGGAGCCGATTATTTAGGAAATCTGTGGGTGGGGTTAAAAGCCCTGTAGGACAGACTGCAGGGTCCGATGTCCCTTCCAGGGGTGTCTGATGCCCCCAGGACATTTCTCCAAGCTCCATCCCCAGGAATGTCTCTGCCCTGCCATCTGAACGCCCTCCCTGGGAAGCAGAGTTTCAGTCAGCGCAGATCCCTGGGCTCTCTGCACAATCTGGATTTGGAAAGTTTAATAAACTTGGCTTTTCCAACCTGAACAATTCCATGGTACCGCTCTGATTTTCCCTGGATAAACACTTCCTCCAGCACCATAAACAAAAGTTTGAACAGTTCAAGAGCAGAAAACTCACCGAATTTCACAAAGAGCACCCCGGTGGTGGAAACAGTCCTCCTGCCGTTGGTGGCCACGCACTGGAAGTAGCCGGTGTCAGTGGTGTCCAGGTTGCGGATCCGCAGGCGGGAGCCGTAGGGCGTGGCTCGGAAGGAGATCCTGCGCGGCTCCTGCACCACGGGAGCGTCGTTCTTCAGCCACCGCACGGTGGGAGGAGGGTTCCCCGACACTTTGCAGTGCAGCTCTGCCGTCTGGCCCAGCGTGGTGGTGATGTTGTTCATGGGTTCGTCCAGCGTCAGGAAATAATCTGGGGTGGGAAAGAGAGGAAGGGAATGAGGAACCCCGGAGCAGGAATGGTGTTGTGGAGAAATGCAGTTGTATTGTTTTAAAAATCTTTCTCGTCTTTCTCATGGAGAATAGAGATAAGTTGCATTTCTGTGCTTTTCTAATCTCTGTGTTTTGGTACTGGATGCTGTAGGGTTGTGACCAATCATTTTAGGGGGTGGAAAATTGCCGACCAATAGTTGCTAGATTATTAACATATATATAAAGAAAGTTTGGTAAATAAAGTTTGCTCTTTCGCCATTTTGTCATGCTCCTGCCTGACTTCCCTGCAAGCATCCGCGAATTTCCACGAATATCAGAAAATCAGAGCCAAAGAGAAAGTTCCTGCGTGTCTTTGAAAGGAGCACAAAGGAAGTGCATATCAGATTTCCCACAGGTTCCCTCTACTTTTCCAACATTGTCCTATTTGGCTTCATTCAACACAGGAAAAACACTGCTTCTCTTTTTTTTTTTTCCTCTTCCTAACCAATAAACTTGAAAACCATCTCAGAACTCCAGCTGTTCATTTTGATGCTGATCTGCCTTTGTTCATGCTAGAAACCACAACATACAGGAATATATGAAATTAATCATTCAGAAGTGGAAGTCTTGGTGCCCAGAGCAGCTGTGGCTGTCCCTGGATCCCTGGCAGTGCCCAAGGCCAGGCTGGAGCACCCTGGGACAGTGGAAGGTGTCCCTGCCATGGCAGGGGTGGATGGGATGAGCTTTAATGTCCTTTCCAACCCAAACCACTGCAGGACTCTGTGATCCTGACTCCAAGCCATTTTTAGCGACTCACAGAGCAGAGCAGACAGTGTGTTATCCATGACTTTGTAAGCACCAGCTGCAGAGATGAGGAATAAGGATCATAGTTGGGAAAAGGAGACTTTGTTCTCACTCAGAATTTCCATCGCTAAGAGTATTATTGAAGGTTACCTTCAATCCGAAATAGGTCTCGTGATTGGAAAATCAAATTGAATTAAAATTACGAAGATGAATCTCTCCTAATCCATTCCTGAGCATCGCCTTCTGTCAAGGGCTATTTCACTCGGCATCCTTCAGGAAGAGGCCCATTCCTCGTTAACTGTATTCACCATTTAATTAAAGCCTTTAAAGGCAGGGAGGGAGATGCATTGGGGACGGGGAATGGAATCGCCAGGCTTTGATCTCCATGTCAGAGGTTCAAACCTAGCGGTGGTCATTAATGCCCAGGGCCATCCTCAGCTGCTGGCTGTCCCCGCAGGGTGGCCGAGGAGTGAGAGATCCTGACTGGATCCAGTCCCTCAACTCTCAGAGCCAAGCCAGCAGGTCAAGAAAAGCCAGAATTACTAAGTGAGCTTAGAATTTGGGTTGGAAGGGACCTTGAAGCTCATCCCATCCCATAGCAGGGACACTTTCCACTGTCCCAGGCTGCTCCAAGCCCTGTCCAGCCTGGCCTTGGGCACTGCCAGGGATGGGCAATCCATAAACTGGGGCCGTGCTGCTCATGCCCCACCACTCTCAGGTCCCGTGCTGGCAACTCCAGCAAGAAGCCTTCCTAAAATGAGAAAAACCCCTCCAGCACGTCCCAAACCAGCCCAGCCACCCCAGCTGCCTATGTCAGCCACTTCCCTAATTACTGACAGCAATCTCGGCTTCGCCAGCTCCTCCCTTCATTATGGTTTGTATGGAGCAGCATCTCCTGCCTTTGTTTTTAATGTTTAGCACTCAGCTTACCCTGGATTTGCACAGCACTTTGAACAAAGCGTCCCTGTCCTCGCCTGGGCCCAGCAGCCATTTCGGACAAACATTTGGCGCAGGGGCCCTGCCCACAGATATTTTTTTTCCACAGATATTTTTTCCACGTGTGTTTTTTCAATTAGGCTTTTCATGCGCAGGTGTGGAACTGCGCTTCTCTCAGGGAGCAAGGGACGTGGTGAGAGGGAACGGCCTCGAGCTGCACCGGGGGAGGTTTAGATTGGGTATGAGGGAGAAAGTTTTCATGGAAAGAGTTGTAAAGCATTGGAACAGGCTGTCCAGGGCATGGTGGAGTCACCATCCCTGGAAGTGTTCAAAAAACATGTGCAAGTGGCACTTGGGGACGTGGTTTAGTGGTGAACACCGCGGTGGTTGGACTTGATAATCTTAAAGGTCTTTTCCAACCTGAACGTTCCACGATTCCATGGAAATGCAGCTGTTCCTACGCTCCCATGGATCCGATTATTTAGGAAATCTGTGGATGAGGTTAAAAAGGCAGAGATGCCAGCCCTGTAGGACAGACTGCAGGGTCTGATGTCTCTCTCAGGGGTGTCCTGTCAGCTCCCCAGGACATTTCTCCAAGCTCCATCCCCAGGAATGTCTCTGCCCTCCCTGGGAAGCAGAGTTCAGTCAGTGCAGATCCCTGGGCTCTCTGCACGATCTGGGTTTAATAAAGCCCCACTAATGGCCTGGGACTGGGGAACCGCAGTTAATTACCCAACGTAAGGTTTCTGCACCGCCGCCGTTTATAGAATTCCTGATAATGTTCCCAAAGCTGCTTCAGACATCTCCAGCCTAACAGGGACAGCACCAGCCCTGGGATGTGAACAGAAGGTTTTAAAGGTCCTGAGGAATACAGGAGAGGGAAATCAAGGAGTTAGGATGTCAGGCAGGGTTCCAAAGGCTGGATTTTAAAGCAGAAATCCTAGGTTGGTGACAAAGGGTGGCTTTGGTACCAACAGAAGTGGCCTCAGCCTCAGGAGCTGCTGACTCCTCTAATTGTTCTCCACCTTCCTCCATGAGTTACCACAGAAATGCTAAAACAAATTCTTCTGCTAAATTCACTTTAGCTTAGGCCTCAAATCCATAACTTTAGCATCCAAATCATCAACCAGATCAAGCAGCTCACCTGAGATGAGATTTCAACAGGGCAGGTTTGGAGCAACCGGGAGATTTGTAAGATGTTTCTCACAGATAAAGCAGTTCTGGAATTGAAAATGAGCCACCCAAAAACCCTTGGATTGCTACTGAGATGTGAAAAATTATAAGTATTCCTTCCGTGGCATGCACAAAACTCATCCATAGCTGCCTTTGCCTGGCGTGGAGGGGCTGGAGAGACGCCCAGTTGTATTTTTATTGTGTCCTCACCTTCCAAAGGCCATCAGAGGATGGAATTGTTCCCTGGGAGGGTGGACAGGCCCTGGAATGGATTTCCCAGAGCAGCTGTGGCTGCCCCTGGATCTCTGCAGTGTCCAAGGCCAGGCTGGACAGGGCTTGGAGCAGCCTGGGATGGTGGGACGTGTCCCTGCCATGGCAGGGGTGGAATGGAATGGGATTTAAGTCCCTCCCAACCCATTTCACCATTTCTCATCTGAAATCCTCCCTGCCATGCAGGAGCTCTGCAGATGGAGTTGCCTCCCTGTGACCTAGAGAACAATTTCTCCGAAAAAGGACGGTTCTTGTGTACTGGGAATGAACCAGTCTGGTGGCACCGGCCCTCGGAAAGTCTGAGTTGAATCCTGGCTTGGATAGTCTCGGGTGAATCAGCTCAGTTGTGATTTTTAGAAGAGCCAAAGGGAAGTAGACACCCAAAGCCAATCAAAGCTCACATGGGATTTGTGCAACTAAGGCCTTTTAAAAACAGCCCTAAACCTTTTGGCTCGATGTCTCCAGCCATAAAGTGAGGATAATAATCCCTCTTACATCATGGGGAGGCTGTTATGTACATTAATGAGATAATGCTCATAAAGCACTTTGAAGGTGAAAAGTGCTATGCTGGGATAAGCGCTGTTATTGCATTTTAAGTTAAATCTCAGGGTTTCGAGCACATAACAAAAGCCTGTCCATATTTTAGAGTAGCACTCTATAAAAACATTTGGGAAACGTTTTAATTTCCAGAAGTATGGGAGAATAGCCTGAAAGAGTTCTAAATAAAATTTAGCCCACCTATAATTTAATAATAGTCAAACTGATTTTTTTTTAATTTGTAAAAACAATTTACTGCTGGGCCTAGACCCTGAATGCCAAGTTTCAGCCCACAGAGAGTTTTTTTTTAATGGCTGAGTTATAAACCCTTGAAAAATGCTGACAGCCCCTTTACTAGAGCAGCACTAGCGGGTGCCCTATAATGAACTTTTAAATGACTTGAGATAATATCTGGAAAGCCAAGCCTGAAATATATTTCTGGGTTTGAGCCGTTGCCAAGGCAAACACAACACATCATAAGTCATCCTCATGATTCTGAGCGCATAAATTGGAGACACTGCACATAAACCCCAAATCTTAGGTATCCTTCATGGCCAAACTCTGCTCTGGTTTGATGTTACAGAACAGCAACAGCTGTGCGAGGACGAAATGTAGAGCACTGCACGTCTCCAAAGGAGAACAGTGTCTGTGTTTCCACAGCTCTGCCTTGACATTGTTAAATAGGAGCCTGCCCGGTCCTAATAAATCCTCCACTATTCTACTACTTTTAAGTGGAACCCAGGTGGCTTTCAAAATAAAAGCTCGTCCTGGCCGGCCGAGGAATGTTAATCTCCTCTGTGACCACATGGTCGCTCTATCTTAAATTACCAAAGACACATCTCGGAGCAGGAACGCCCTCTTGGCTTGCAGGAGGATTTTTGCTGGCCACAGCGAGACCTTTCCCCCCCAGCACCGCGTGTGCTGCACGGTTCTGATTTCACAAGGTGTTTAAAGCACGATGGGGATGCAGGATTAGACCCTGAAAGGGTCATTTTATGAGAAGAGTTGTTGTTTCATTGATCCTTCTCTTTCTGCCCTTCTGATCTTTGGGAATATTCAAAGAAAAGCTCAAATTGAAGGCTCAGCTCAAGCCCAAAGCAGCTTTAGTCTGGGTGCACCAGGGAGGCTGCAGTGCTGAGTTCCTTCCATCGCAGATGGGGAACAGCACAGCTCTGGGCAAAGGAGCATCTCCAGACCTTTCCTCCAGCACACCTACAGCTGTGGGACAGCTTTCCCAGCTGCTGGCCTGGAGAAGCTGTTGGATTCTGGATTTAAGATTCAAAGAGAGCAGCTGTCTCACCTGGCTGGGGTGAGGCAGCAGGACCCCGATATTCCAGAGTGCTGATTGCACCTAGGGAGCCCTGGAGTGGTTTGGGTTGGGAGGGACCTCGGTGATCAGCTCATTCTAGAGGGACCCTGCCACCATCCCAGCTTTCTCCAAGCCCTGTCCAGCCTGGCCTAGAATTGTCTCTGTGTGGCAGCTCCCTGGTTCTTTGTCACTGCACGCACTGGAAAAATGCCCCAAAGGGTCTTAGGGAAAGCTGCATTTTCATCTATTCGGAACCTGGATTATCCAGAGCCACACCGGGATGTGCTCCATGCTCACTGAGCTCAGGCCACTGGGAATTTTCTACATGGAGAGTAGAAAACCTCTTTGGAGAAGGTCAACAACGCAGCCTGAGGATGCTGGAGAGGCTTTCTGGCTGCTCTGTGGAGAAGGAGCCAGAAGGATTTCTGATGGGAGTGTGGCCATGCACAGGGCACCGATTCTTCCCTTGGAAAAAGGATTAACTGTGGATTGCTGGATGTGTCTGTAACTCACAAAGGAAGACAGCTCCCTGTGGGTCTGATCACCAGATCCTCTCTGCTAAAAGGGGTAAAAGAAGAACTACCCCTTGGAATTTCACTTATTTTAAATCGGCACAGGGCACCAATTCTTCCCTTGGAAAAAGGATTAACCATGGGTTGCTGGATGTGTCTGTAACTCACAAAGGAAGACACCTCCCTGTGGGTCTGATCACCAAATCCTCGTTACTAAAAGGGGTAAAAGAAAAACTTCCCTGTTAGAATTTCACTTATTTTAAATGAGTCCAAGCAGAGGAATAACGGTGGGAGGAAAGAGATGCCTCACTCAGCCCACGATTTGGCAACTCATGAAGAATATCAGAGTTAAAGAAGTCCAGATAATCATGTGGAAATATCCAATGTCAACAGTCTCGGGACAAAAGGAATCCCCTGCTGCCTCTGCTTGCCCAGCTTCATTCCCAGAGGGTTTCCTCGGGTCGGTGCACATGCAGGAGTCAGTTTGGGATGCACATGGAAGTTCTGTGCTGGGCTTTCCCTTCCCAGACACACCCAGAGGCCTCAGCGTGAGCCACCCAGGACAGCTCACTGAACTCAGCCAAGCCCAAGGCTCGATGGCTCTCAGATCTCCCTCCCCGTGTGACACTCACCGCGCTGGGGATTCTCACAATTAATTGTTCTATTCTGATAATTGGCAGCTTAGAGACAGCGCTGGGCTCGTGGAGAGAACCCAAACTTCCAAAAAATGATCAGGAACCTGGATCCCGCTGCTTTGGGATGGGAACTGGGCAACTCCATGAACTCCTGGGATGCATTTGAGAGTCACTTCTGCCCCTCCTTCCAGCAGTCAGCTCTGAGGTTTAGGGACAAATATCTCAGCGGTCACTTTGAGGGGAAATGAAGCTTTTCTTTACTCAGTTTTATAGCCCAAGTAGGAAACCTCTAAACTTTATCACCAAAAAAAAAAAAAAAAAAAAAAAAGAATAAAAAGTGATTTGGAATAGGTAAACAAATGTCCACATGCAGCTATAAAGCCAACTACTGAAAACCATCAAGGGATTTTGTTGTCACTTTAGAAGCTGCTCTGCAGTAAAGAGCCACAAAGAAAAACTCAAGCATTAAAGGGAGGCTGTATGGAAAGGTATGTGCCTCAAGATTAATGCCGTGGAGTCAAAGAAAAGCTGTTATTTCTGACATTTTGACATAGCATCACTTTAGGATCTGGTTCTTATTAGCCCTTTTTGTGCCTTTTAAAGGTCTATTTTTTTTTCAACCAAAAATGTCAGGAAATTTGGAACAGAAACGTACAATAAAACACGTCCCTTGACCCTCTGATCTATCAATCTTTCAAATAAACAAAGATAGCTGGATGAGCCAGGAAAAGGTTATTATATATCGTTACCTTATGTATAATGGTCAATATTCACTGCACACACTCCGATTATATAAAAAATCCGATGTGAGTGAAGTTTTTTGTGAGAGATTTTTGCCATGAAAGCCCAAAGTTACTCAGGGTGGTTTCATTTTCAGGCCGCGTTCTGTGACCTTCAAATTTCACACCCTGTATTATTTATAAATGAGACATTCAAGAAACACAAATTCTCAAATAAAAACGTGCACTCCGTTGGTGGAAAAGCAAACAAAAGGAGCTAATGTACTGTGGCTAAAAAAATGTTCAAACAAAGTAGCAGTAATTTACTGCCCTGCTACTAACGGGACCCCACAAATCGAATCAGAACCCTGAGCCCCATCAGGGGAGCTTGATTTACCCCATATCCCCCAGATAATAAAGGAAAATAAAAAGGTAAATTGTGCATGAATGTGAAAGCTGTAATTCTTCCCTTTTCAGCAGACGTATCGAGTTCGCATCCAGTGATTTCAAAGGAGAATCTGGAATCTCTGAAGGACTGGGGCCAAAGGCAAGAGGCCTCGATCCACCAGGTTTTCCCCACGTTTGGTTGTGTTTATGTTGTTTGGGATGTAGTTTGCCTAAGAGTCAAATTCTCCCTGGGAGGTCACGGAGATTTTCCTGCTAGGAACTCCGAGCCAGGTCATTCCCTGCCTGGGAGATGGGAAAGGCGAGATTTGTCAGCGAGGGTGGCACAGCCAGAGGGACCTGGGCAGCCTGGCCGCACCCCAGGATGTCCTGCAGGCCTTCCAGCCCTTCCAGGGAAGGCTCTGCCCACACCAGGATCCCATGGCACACAGTCCCAAATTCTGCACCTCTCCCATCCCTTGCCTTGACCCTCCACAGTCATTTTCCGCTGTGGATCCCGGTCTGTCCCAGGGGAGGGATGCTGGAGGTGATCCTCGATAGCCCCAGAATGTTCAGGATAAATCCCAGCTGAACCTTGAGCTGTAAAATGCCGACTCTGGTGCCAAGCTCTCCAGGGAATGTTTGCTCCAGGGAGCTCCACGGGGCTGAGAAGCACTGCCTCACAAGGGCTGTGCCCCACAGAGGCGTGGGGAGCTCACAGCCTGGCCTTGGGATTGGGGATGTCTGGAAATGGAAATGGTTCCCAAGCTCTGACCCATTCCAAGGCTTTATATTTGTTTGCCATGAAAGGAAAAGGAAATCAGGCAAAACCTCACAGCAATGGCTTTCTTTGGAAGCTGGAGGAGCAAGGGAAGGGCTCCTGAGAGGAGGAGGAGGAATCAGGGGGAGCTGCAGCCATCGTTCCCTTATCAGCCCTGCAGAATGAACGGTCACTGAGATGAATCCCACTCAGAGTTAAAGGAAAATAACATTTCAAAGCCATCTCTTTCCTGGCAGAGACTCCAATATTGTCTTTGCCTAAGGATGAAGGGCTCCCAAACAATTCCTCCAGTGTAGCAGATGTAAATAGGCTCTCATTCCAACCCAGGCCTATTTCTTTGTAAATAAACCGATGTGGGACGGAAGGAAAAGCCTCTCCTTCCACAATCCCTTTTGTGGGAGACGAGCAGCTGAAGGAAGGGCTCTGCACCTTTGTAAAGATGGAAAAGAAGACGGGAAATTGGGAGCTTTTCCCATAAAGAGCTGGAGCAGGAGCTTGTCCCATGGTGCGAGGGGAGAGAAGGGGAAGCAAGGCATGGGGAAAGGGAAAGCCAAGGGGAAATTCCTGTGCTGTGGGGCTGTGCAGGAGCACACGTGGATGAGGATTTTCCAGCCCCATGGAGCAATGAACCCCAGTCCCTATGGGATATCTCCACCCAGGGCTGTGCAGGAGCACACGTGGATGAGGATTTTTCCAGCCCCACAGGGCAATGAACCCCAGTCCCTATAGGAGATCTCCACCTGGGGCTGTGCAGGAGCACACACAGATGAGGATTTTCTAAAGCTCATGAGGCAATGAACCCCAGTCCCCATGGGAGATCTCCCACCCGGGGCTGTGCAGGAGCACATGTGGATGAGGATTTTCCAGCCCCACAGAGCAATGAACCCCAGTCCCTATAGGAGATCTCCACCCAGGGCTGTGCAGGAGCACACGCAGATGAGGATTTTCCAAACCCCATGAGGCAATGAACCCCAGTCCCTATAGGAGATCTCCACCCAGGGCTGTGCAGGAGCACACACAGATGAGGATTTTCCAAACCCCATGAGGCAATGAACCCCAGTCCCCATGGGAGATCTCCCACCCAGGGCTGTGCAGGAGCACATGTGGATGAGGATTTTTCCAGCCCCATGGAGCAATGAACCCCAGTCCCTACGGAAGATTTCCCACCTGGGGCTCCAGGCTCCAAAGCCCAAAGGAATCTCAGCTGGAAACCTGGCAGTGAAAAGCTTCACATCGTTCCAGCAGCTCCCTGAAATGAGGCTTTTCCTATCACCTTCCCCCCCACAATTTCACTTATTTCTCCTTATAGAATTAAACATTTACTGGATCATATTTTTATTTCTCTTTCTCCCTCATGGCATTCCCTCTGCACACCATGGTTTACCAGTAGGGAAAGAGAGAGAAATGCTCATAGCTAAATTTCCCCCATTTTAAAAGAGATTATTTTTTATTTTTTATGCGCAGTTTGTTTGTTTTTTTAAGGTTTTGGTGAGAAACCACCTCCTCCCTCCCATCAATCGTTGCTTTCAACAGCTCTTCACGGGTGGCTGCGTCTCTTTTAAATTCATTTCCTGCTAAAAAGAATAAACAGGCAACTGTTTAATGCTGTCGATTTAGCTTATTTAATAGAAATTGAAACCTGAATGGGGCTCAGTTGTAAGATAATCACCGCAGAACTCACCCGGCGAGGGAAAGCACCAGATTAAGTCATTATTTCAAAATGCAGAATATGATTATCAAGCTGTTCCTCCCGAGGACACACTGGAGGAGGAGATGCTCATTTCCAAAAGGCAGCAGGTAGAGCTGGAGCCACTCAGAGCGGGCAGGGATTTAATTGGGAAATCTGGCTGGAAACCACTTTCATGTGGCGAGCTTAATAGGCTTTAAAATGAGTTTTACTGTGACCTCCCGGCTGAGAGCGGCGCAGACAAGTGGATGTGACTCCTTGAGACGCTCGTTTGCAAAAGAAATGGAAACCGAGCGCACGCCTCATTCTCTCGGAGTTTCCACCCCCAGCTCGGCGTGCGCTCCATCCGAGCGGAGTTTCCGAGGCTTTGAGGAGAAGCAGCAGCTCCCACATGAAAGTCCCGCTGGGGTGTGGGACAAGACAAAACCTGCGTGTCTCCGGCGGCAGGAGCTCGGCCAGAAGCCAGCTCGCCCTCTGACTGAGCTTTTCGGCACAGCCGCCTTCGGATCCTGCGTGGAAATCCGCGTTTGGGAGTGGGAGCTGCCAGGCTCCCAGCGCTGACAGAGGGGCAGTAATCCCCAGGAACAGGGGATCTAATTGCCACATTCCGGGTGGATTAGGACCTGGAACTGCGTTTTACCTGTTCCTGACAGTATCTGTGGCTCGGGATCAGGTGCCACGGAGGGAAATGGGAAATGGTTCCATCACCAAGAGCAGAAACCTCAGCTCTGTTGGCACTCTCCAAAGTTTTGCCTTTCTCTAGCATTTCCAAGCTTTTGAGTGGATTTGTGGCCTTTAATTTCATAGGCCACTGAGTTATTTTTTACTTTTTGGAAAAACAAAGCAAGCTGCCAAAGAGGGAAAGAAACACGGAAAGGGAGCAGGTTTGGATGAGACATATGGAAAAATGTCTCCCCTGGGAGGGTTTGAGGCCCTGGCACAGGAACCCAGAGCAGCTGTGGCTGCCCCTGGATCCCTGGCAGTGCCCAAGGCCAGGCTGGAGCAGCCTGGGATGGTGGGAGGTGTCCCTGGGGTGGGACTGGATGGGCTCTGAGGTCCCTCCAGTGATTCCATCCTGTGATTCCATGATCCTGTCTGGGGGAACCCTCTCTTCTCCTGAGCACAGCCCAGACCTGCCACAGGCACCTGCAGGAATCCCTCCGGGGGATAAGAAATCCATTCTGTCAACACCTCCCTACAGCACTCTGCTGGGATTTAGGAATTCCCTGCTGGATGACCACAAGCTTTTCTCCCTTTCCCACCAGCAAGCACCAGCCCTTTGACTTTCATCCTCTCCACTGTGTCCTGGATCACCAGAAAGTCCTGCTCCTTCCCTGCTGGGAAGGCAGATGTGAAAAAGTCAACCTAAATCTCTCAGAATTACATATTTCCCTCATATTTAAGCGCAGAAAACATATTTATGCATAAACATCAAACATTACGAACATATGTTATTAAAAAAAAAAAAATTAACAAAACAGACAAAAACAGTTGGAAAAACCATCTGGGTAAGAATTCCACCATGGGAAATTTCCACCTAAATAGTAAATGGTTGGCAAATGAAAAGAGTGGCTGAGAAATTGCAGTGAGGGTGGCTAAGGGCATCCTCCAGTGCAGTGGCACAGCAGAAGAATTTCAAAGCCCAGTTTGACTCAGGAGCTGCAGCCACTGCCTTGTAATGAGGGAATCCCAGCAATTTCCTTTAAATTAGCAGTGCTTCATTTACAAAATGAAGGGGAATGAGAAATAGCTCCCTTTTTTTTTACATTGCGTGCCTCCAAATCACACATAATTGCCACCTGCAAATGTATTTTGTATTATTAAAGCCTCAAAATTTCGTAATAGAACACACCGGGGCAAACTGAGTGCCTGATGCTTGCGGTCTTTGAGTTAAAATCCTAAAATCCACCAGAAAAAACAGAACATCTTGAGATATTTTTGCCATGTGGAACATTTTCCTGGTACAAGAAATGGACATCTCCAGAAATCATGGAACCACACGGAATTAAATGTCAAAGGATCCTGAGGAAAATGATGTTTTTCTTAAACAACCCTTGACCCCCTTTGTTTGCCGATTTGGCCAAGTCAAGAAAAATTGAGATTTTTAAATCTGACTTTGGGTGGTTTTGGTTTTTGCTGCCTGCTTACCTTTATCTAATTCACTTGAGATGTTCCATGACGACGTGGGCATGAAATCGGCAACGACAGAGGAATTCGCTCCTGGAAGGGAAAAAGAGAAAAACCGAGGGATGCTGTTAATGTATGGATTCTATATCATCAGGAATCAAGCTGCTGTCATAGGAATAAAGCAATTTGGAGCTGAGACATCTGGGCAGCAGCAGCAGCCGAGGGAGGAAAGGCAGCGGGCCAGGGCCGGAGTTGGTTTTGCAATGCCCTTCACTGGGAGGCCTCGTGCTAATTAATAAATTAAGCAGCCAATTTTTGGGATGGACTAAAATCTCTGCAAGGGTTTTACTGAGGCAGAGTGACTGAGGAACAGACGGTGCTGAGAGGCTGCTGAAGGTGTTCTCTATCAGCATTTACAGGCCATTTGAGTCCTGGAACCCACGAGCACAAAAAGGGACAGGGTTTGGGCACAAAAAGGGACACAGTTTGGGCACAGAAAGGGACATGGTTTGGGCACAAAAAGGGACATGGTTTGGGCAAAAAAGGGACATGGTTTGTGCACAGAAAGGGACACAGTTTGGGCACAGAAAGCGACACGGTTTGTGCACAAAAAAGGACACAGTTTGTGCACAAAAAAGGACACAGTTTGTGCACAAAAAGGGACACGGTTTGGGCACAAAAAGTGACACAGTTTGGGCACAAATAGGGACATGGTTTGGGCACAAATAGGGACATGGTTTGGGCACAAAAAGGGACATGGTTTGGGCACAGAAAGGGACACAGTTTGGGCAGAAAAAGGGACACGGTTTGGGCACAGAAAGGGACACGGTTTGGGCACAGAAAGCGACACGGTTTGTGCACAAAAAAGGACACGGTTTGTGCACAAAAAGGGACATGGTTTGGGCAGAAATAGGGACATGGTTTGTGCACAGAAAGGGACACGGTTTGGGCACAGAAAGGGATGTGGTTTGTGCATCAAAAGGGACACGGTTTGGGCACAAAAAGGGACACGGTTTGGGCACAGAAAGGGACATGGTTTGGGCACAAAAAGGGACACGGTTTGGGCACAAATAAGGACATGGTTTGGGCACAAAAAGGGACACGGTTTGGACAGAAAAAGGGACACAGTTTGTGCACAAATAGGGACATGGTTTGGGCGCAAATAGGGACACGGTTTGTGCACAAATAGGGACATGGTTTGTGCACAAATAGGGACATGGTTTGGGCACAAATAGGGACATGGTTTGTGCACAAATAGGGACATGGTTTGTGCACAAATAGGGACATGGTTTGGGCACAAATAGGGACATGGTTTGGGCACAAATAGGGACACGGTTTGTGCACAAGACGGGACACGGTTTGCCAGCAGTGCCACCCCTTTGCACCAGCTGAGATTTTGGCCCACTGAGTCCATCCCTCCTCATTCCTTGTTTTTAATTAACAGCTGAGCTTATCTAACCCAAAATTGTGGGGCCGCGTGGCTTAAACCTGCACGGTTCGAGGAAAATTGAGTTCCAATATCACCTGATGTGGGGGAGGTGACAAATAATCAGTGGCCAAGCACTGGCCAGGACCTGCTTTGTTCCCCAGGCCTCCATACCCTTCCAGCTGTCCCAGCCCAAAAATGGGACAACTTCTGTGGCAAAACCACTCCAAAGCAGAGACCTGAGGTGCTGCTGCTCCTGCTGGGACCAAATGGTTCATCCCTGGGTCCGCAGGGCACAGCTCAAACCCACAGCCAGTGCGTTCCCTCAGTCACACTTTCACATTTGGCACTCCACGACAGATTTTCTGCACCTACTTCGGCTCACCTGGAAATATTTTAGTATGAAGAGCCCACAAAACAATCAGTAACACACATTAACCAAAATGAAACAAAAAGTACTAACAGCACTATGACCGCATGCAGTATTTGTTATTAAAAACTCCAGAACTAACTGCACTATGACTGCATGCAGTATTTGTTATTAAAAACTCCAGAACTAACTGCACTATGACCACATGCAGTATTTGTTATTTACAACTCTGGAGTGTTCATGATGTTTTCTTAATCAGGATTTGGAAACATGACCATGAAACTCACAGAGCATACTCCCATCATCTCATCTGTGGAGAAAACCACATGAGGAGACCAAACTTCCCTATTTGAATGGTGATTTTCTGATATTCCTCAATTAAAGCTCCGAAGAAGAGCAAAGCATCACTGTGTCCTTATTAAACACTTTATTTGATTGCAAGGAAATCACAGAGCAGCCACACCACATAGGAATGAAGGAAAATAAAACATCCCAGAGAGAGGCGCAGGAGACATCCCCGAATTCCATTTCTGCCTGTGATGACTCAGGATGGTTGGGCATGAAAGTGAGAGTGGTGACAGCTCCCCTTGGGAAAGCTCTGTGGTGACTCCAGGGCAGGTGTGGGTGGGAAGGTGAGCTCCCAGGCTGCCCTGGAAGGGCTGGGTGAGTCAGGGATTTATTGCACGCAGCGTTTGGGGCGCTGGAACAGACTTGCCCATCTGCTGTCGCCGCTTCAGAATAGGGAAAAATCTGCTTAATATCAGATTACAGAATTGCGGGATCACTGAGGTTGGAAAAGTCCTCTGAGATCATGGAGTCCAAGCTGTGCCCGATGCTCACCTTGTCCCCAGCCCAGAGCTCTGAGTGCCACTCCAGGAATTCCTTGGACACCTGCAGGGATGGGCACTCCAAACCTCCCTGGGCAGCCTCTGCTAATCCTCACCACCCTTTCCATGGGGAAATTCCTGCTGATGTCCAATCTGAGCCTCCCCTGGCACAGCCTGAGGCCATTCCCTCTCCTCCTGTCAATATTTCAACTGAATTCTGAATGTGGATTAAAAAAAATAATTCTTAAAAATTCCCTCATGCCCAGGTTTAACTTGAGCGATTCGATTTGTTTGGAAGAAGAGTCAGCCTGAGAAATGTGATCAGCAGGCAGAGCCATTATCCCGTTAAGGTTGCATTTATCCATGGAACCATTCCAGATGAATGATGACTCTTCTTAACACTGGCAAGATAATTATCTGTTCCAACCTATTAAGAAACGTTGGGTTTGATTTAAGGAGGAGTCACAACAGGCTGTGAAAAGCCAAGCAAAGTGTATTCAAACACACTCCCCACGGAGAAGTTGGCCAAGGTCTGATTTTATCACCCTATTGCACAAGTGCTGAGTGAATTTCACACGTCAGGCCTTGTAAAGCCTTTGTGATTAAATAAACTTCAGTGGGGTTTACAAAAAGCTGTACCTGCGTTTAGGAGATGAAACAGAGACTGTAAGTTAAAAAAGGAAGAAAGATAACTGAGATGACATCAAGCCCAGAAATAACTGAAGAATTTAATGGGGAATGAATCAGTTGTACAGAAAGGAGAGAGCAAAATGTGGCCTGGAATGAGGATGTGTTTGTCTGAGGGATGGATGGATGGAGGGGTGGACGGATGGATGAGGGATGGATGGATGGATGGACAGGGTTGGATGGATGGAGGCATGGAGGGATGGATGGATGGATGATGGATGGAGGGATGGGATAGGGATGGATGGATGGATGGATGGATGATGGATGGAGGGATGGGATAGGGATGGATGGATGGATGGATGGATGATGGATGGATGGATGATGGATGGATGGAGGGATGATGGATGGATAGATGATGGATGGATGATGGATGGAAGGATGGATGGATGGAGGGATGGATGGATGGATGGACAGGGATGGATGGATGGATGGATGGATGACGGATGGATGGATGGATGATGGATGGATGATGGATGATGGACAGATGGAAGGATGGATGGATGGATGATGGATGAACAGATGGATGGATGGATGGATGGATGGATGGACGGACAGACGGATGGATGGATGGATGGACGGACGGACAGACAGACGGATGGATGGATGCTGAGTGGGGCAATAGACACACCCAGTGGAAGTGGGGCCTGGGATGGACCTTCTTTATGGGCACAGAGATGAAAATCCCACCCTTTTTAAGGTGGAAGATAAGCCCAGTGAAAACATGCAAACAAAAGATTCCAAGTGTCTTCTGAATGGGCATCCTTTGTATCACACTCTATACCCAAATTCTATGCCCTAATTACAGAACTATTTCTAAAATCAGGAGTAATTTATTTTTTCTGATAGAACAATAAATGTGATTGCAATTCAGATCTCACTGCAGCAAAAAGAGCAAGGAGGTGTTTCAAGGAGGAGACAGAAGTCTGAATAATAAGATCAACTATTCAGAATTAATGTTTAAACTGCACAAAAAAAAGTTTTCCATTTGCAAGCCTCTTTCTGAATCCGAGCAGAAAGCCTTCCCCAAGTGAGCTTTGTTATCCCGTGAAGGAATTTGCCTAAGGAAGTGATAAAAGCCCAATTTCCCGAGACATTAAAAACAAGATTGGGCAAGACATGACTGCAGACACCGACGGGAGTTATCCCACGCTGGCAGCAGGGTCAGGGCAGGACAGCCTCTCAGGGGATTCGGGCACAGCTCTTTTTGGCCACATCACCCATGAACATTTTAGAGCTGCAGATCCACCGGAAACATAATAAAATATAAAATAATAAAATCCCCAGCAAACACACTCCTCAGCTATCCCACTTGGATAGAACTTCAGGAGAACAGGAATGGCAGATAAAGTTATACAGACTTAGAGAAAAGCTAATTATCCTAAGTGCTCAGTATTTTTCGCTTTTCTGCACATTCCAGACCAACACTTCATCTTTGCCTCTGTCTGGTTCCTACCTGGCTGATCCCTGCCAGGATCTCCCCACAGATCTGCCTCCTGGCTGTTTTTCCTCTCAGCCCTATCTCCCTCATCTTCCTTTTCTGCCTTCTGCATTCTCTGTTCCACTGATCCTTTGTGAGCTCCCCGCACGTTTCCATCTGATCTCCCCACATATTCCATTTTGCAATCAGCGTTTTCCAGCCTCTCCACAGCCCACCCTGGAGCTGCTGACGGAAATCTACACAGGCTCGGATGGATATTATTATTTATTAATTTTCTTGTCTCTTTAAGAGCTGGCACCATCCTGAAATTTCTATCATATATCTCAAATTCTGCTTATGCCTTTAATGTGTGAAAGGATTTTCATGACATCAGTATCTCTCTGTGCCTGCATTAGAATTCTCCTTTTTCCGCAGGAGGTGGGAATTGTGAATATTTCAATCAGTTGAATGAGGTGAGTGCAAGAAGATGGGGAATTTTTGAGCATTTCTGCTCTTTGAGTAAAGAAAGTGTCTCTCAAGGAGAATCTTCTGCCTTTAATAGTTTGTAATACCATAGGTTAAAACTGATGGATACTAAACCTCATCCCACAGGACAAGCCTCCCATGGATTGTTTAAAAAACCAGTCCATGTTAAAAATATATTCCTGAAAAGAACCTCCACCTGCCATGCTCAGGTGAGGCAGTTACATTAAATGCTTTGGAAGAGAAGAGCCTACAAATGATTGATGCACAATAAAATCTGCCCCAGAACAGACTTATGAAGGTGCCCCTGGTGAGGAGAATGAAATGCTGCACATTTCTCCCTCACAGGCACTGCTTAGCTGTGCTCCACCTCCTTATTCCAGGGCTGGAAAGGCAAAGGGAAAGCTGCTTCTGCCAAAAACTCCTTGGGCAGATCCAGGAGATAAGAGTTCACCAGATGACAGAACCACCGAGGTTGGAAAAGACTTGGAAAACCATCGAGTACCCAATCCCCACCGTGTCCCCAGCCCAGAGCACTCAGTGCCACACCCAGGCCTTCCTTGGACACCTCCAGGGTGGGGACTCCTCCAGGGCAGCCCCTGCCAATCCTGAGCACCCTTTCCATAAAAAAATCCTTCCCAATATCCAACTTAAACCTCCCCTGGCCCAGCCTGAGGCCGTTCCCTCTCCTCCTGTCCCTGTTCCCTGCGAGCACAGCCCGACCCCCCCGGCTGTCCCCTCCTGTCAGGAGCTGTGCAGAGCCACAAGGTTCCCTGATCCCCTTTGCTCCAGGCTGAGCCCTTTCCCAGCTCCCTTAGCCACTCCTCACAGGACTTCAGTGATTCCTTCAGAGTTCAAAACTGTCACCACCATGTCCAAAATGCATTTTCTGCTGGCAAAGACCCTCTGGAGCTCTCCAGCTGGGGCAGAGATGAGTTGTGGGGTGGAAATATCCTTCAAATGGTTAATTTTGTTCAAGCTCTTGGAACATCAAACTCCCCTGCACATCTCCCTGTTCTTTATCTGCAGCTTTATCATTATTGATAGCCCTGGGCAGGTTAATAATTGGCTTTAGATAGGGAAATTTTCAACACCAGTGAACAATTCAGGCTCTGTGGATTTCAAATACACGAGACATTAATTTCCAGCTTCAAAAGGGAGACGTGCAGCAGGATGATTTCATTTAGCACAGGACTGGAAATTGTTAGGAGCTTCATTTCTATCACATCTCTTCCATCTATCAGAGCACCTCATCACTGCTACCGGCACTTCCAGCAGCAGCACCTCTCTGCCTGGGAGCCTTCCTAAACCTCCAATCTCCCGAGGGCTGGAGATAGAGGCGAGGATTAAGCCGTTTAGGATGCAGAATCCCAGGGCCCTTGTAGTTGCACTGTTTTAAAAATCTTCCTCTTCTTTCTCATGGAGAATAGAGATAAGTTGCATTCTTGTGCTTTCTAATCTCTTTGTTTTGGTACTGGATGCTCTAGAGTTGTAACCAATCATTATAGGGGGTGGAAAAATGTCAACCAGTAATTATTAGATTATTAATGAATATATACAGAAGTTTTTGTAAATAAAGTCTCTCTTTTTGCCATCTTGTGTGCTGCCTGCCTGACTTCCCTGCGAGCTTCCGCGAATCTCCAAGAATATCAGAAAATCAGAGCGACAGGCCCTAATTCTGGATTCAGGGCAGGGAGCCAAAGGTGCTTCGTGCACCTGACACCTCTGCCGTCCTTTGGCTGCGGATCTGCTCTCTCCCATGGGGATCCACCAGCCCTTGGCTCAGAGGGGAGCAGCCCCTGGGGGATCCCATAACACCCACCCCAAAAGGCTACCGGGGAGATTAACACTCCTTCTCAAAACATCGCTCCTCAGGTTTGTTCTTGGATATCCGTGTCATCAGAAAACGATGCGATTGCTACATAGGAGTGCCTGCAAACTCTGGAAATAGCTTTGGATGTTTTGGCAGCAGCCCGGTGACTTCCACAAGTCTGTATTTTTAGTAACTTGGTCTTTGGCTAAGGTCATATCAGTCAAAATTTGTTTTCTTCGGCGGGATCGGAGCCACCTCTCGGAAGAAGAAGTTTTTAAGAGGCCCATTTTATATGCTAATACCTTAATCCTAAATTTCTAATTACCACGCTACAATTCCTTTTGATTGCAGCTATTAATTACAGATTACCATGAATGTTGGATGGATTTAGAAGTCACCGTGGAATCTGGGCGCGCTTTACATGACTCTAAATTGGGTCGTTAACAGTTCCACTTAGGAAGAGCAAAACACTGCGCCCTGGAGCAAGGCACGGCTTTAATGACAGCGAATGAAGAAAAGGAAAGGCCACTTGGCCGAGGGCCAGCGTTTCCCAGCTCACACTCGAGCCTTTGTGCCGCTGAGCTGCAGAAATGTGGCCATGGTGGCACTTCAGGGCACTTCAGCCACATTCCTGGGATGGCACCGCTCAGGTGGACCCCAATGATCCTGCACTGCGCAGATCCACAGAATCTCCAAGTTTTTCTAGGAATAATTGTTTGTAGAAGATTCTGGAATTTTTCCACCACTCTGGCTAAAAAGAAGTGCGTGCTCACACTGTTTTGATTTCTTCTTAAATCTGTTTTCACAGAGTTGTAACTAACATCTCTAATTGGCCCAGGCTTGGCCAGCAGCATGTCCATCATCTTCAGAGCCATCAGAGATTGGCTCTGCTGGACATGGTGGAAAAATTCCAGAATCTTTACACAGGACATGCAGGAGCCATCTTTGTACCCCACCCTACTCACTGGTGAAAACTGGGCCAAGCCAAAACCACATCTGCTCAAGCTGAAACGCGAGGGATGTGGAACAAAGATACTGGAGGAATACGGTGTTTTCTTGCCCAAAAAGTCAGGGTTTTTTGGACACGGATCCAGAGTCTGGTTGATCCTTGCTAGTTGAAACACTGGAAGAGGGCACAGCAGAGCTGCTCATCAGGCAGACTCGCAAAAGCTGGGAATTTGCACAATAAAGGCAAATTTCCCATCTCTCCAAACCTGCCTGGGTTTCTTCCCATGCCCTGGGCTCTTCTGGACGTCTCGGACTGGCAGAAAGAAGTGAAATGGGAAGCACCCAAAGGAAACTGGATGAGTGCAAGAGAAGGATGCAAAAAGCTGACCAAAGCAGGAGGAAATTCCTGGGTGGGCTCCTCCAGAAGTGGACATGACAGAAACAGAGGAGCCATAAAAACCCTTTGGAATATCACGAGGGAATGGAGAAGGATGTCCTGGGGCACCGTTCAGTGAAGGTGCAGGGAGCGATGGAAGGAGCGCTGGGAGGCATCGCTGTGGCACAGTGACATTGGGGTTGTCTGAGGTGGAGCTTTCCCTCCTGAAAATCTCGGAGTCTGAAAAGGACTGAGATCCCTCCAGAGCCTCCCTCACAGTGCCTCCAAGTGATCCCCAGCCCACATTTACCCATGGATTTGCTTTCCTGAGGGCACTGATGCCATGCACAAACATTTTGGGTCCTGCCTCTCTCCTGCCACACGTTCCTGTTATTTCCCTCCCCTCAGAACGGGCAGCACGCAGTCGGCACAGACTGTTGGGAGATATTTACTCATGGATTTGCTTTCCTGAAGATACCAATGCCATGCACAGCATTTTGGGGGCCCGCCCCTCTCTTGCCACGCGTTCCCGTTTATTTCCCTCCCCTCAGAACGGGCAGCGTGCGGTCAGCACAGACTCTTTGGAGACATTTACCCATGGATTTGCTTTCCTGAGGGCACCGATGCCATGCACAAACATTTTGGGTCCTGCCCGTCTCCTGCCACAGGTTCCCATTTACGTTTCCCCCACTCAGAACGCACAGCGCGCGGTCGGCACAGACTCTTTGGGACGAAGGATGGAATGGTTGGCCAGGGCTTCGCCTTGCACCTGCTCCTTGTCCCTGGCTTCCATCAGTGTCACCGCACTAAATCCACCCGCAGAGGCTCGAGAGGAGGCAAAGGCAGCCAAGCCCAGGGAGGGCAAACAAGAAATCATTTACGTCCCCCATAAATCGCGGCACGCCGTAACTCCTCGCACCTCAGCGCTCGGGGGCCGCGGCTGACTGCGGAGGATAAGGAGACCAGCAAGCCACAATTAAACCCTTATAACTCGCGAAGAAAACCCCAGCAGAAGGCTGCCATGTGCAAACCCACGACTATTTTCTCGAGCTCGATAATTATTTTTGTTGCAGCGACGAAAAACGCGCCCGTGTCAGCTGACGAATTAATGGGAGGGCCTGAAACAATTACTCCTTAAACACACAGAAGGCTCCCCAGGGTAAACACGCTGCGTTTTCTCCCAGATCCTCGCGGTGCGGGGCAGACGTTGGCCCATGACTTATTGGCTGCCCATGACAGAGCAGTAAATGCTGCAGCCCCATGCCGTGGGCTTCACGTGATTAATGCACAGACTGCCGACTGCAGCAGGGGCTGGAACACAAGGCCACACTGTGAAACCTATGCTAATAGAGCACAATTTATATAAAAACGGGGGAATGTAAATATTTAACTGATGCCAGAGCTGGATGCTTTGGCCAAGCTGGGACTGAGCTACATTGATTGTTCAGGAGGAGCTTTCACCCTGATCTCAGACAGGCTCAGAAGGTCGATTTCAAACTTCATTTCTCCTGCTAAAAGGCTGTTTTCTTAAATTTTGCATCAAGTCGAGCAGATGACACTTGTGAGAGCTGCTCCGTGTGTCTGTGGAGAGCTGGGCTCGGCTCAGGTTGGGTTTCAGAGCCAGCAGTGACACAACACGAGCTGTCCTTGTCCTGTCCTTGTCCTGTCCTTGTCCTGTCCCTTGTCCTGTCCCTGTCCTGCCCCTTGTCCTGTCCTTGTCCTGTCCTTATCCTGTACCTTGTCCTGCCCCTTTGTCCTGTCCTTGTCCTGTCTTTGTCCTGTCCTTGTCCTGTCCTTATCCTGTACCTTGTCCTGCCCCTTTGTCTTGCCCCTTGTCCTGTCCTTGTCCTGCCCCTTGTCCTGCCCTTGTCCTGTCCCTGTCCTGTCCTTCTCCTGTCTTTGTCCTGCCCTCTAGCACTCCTGATCCAGGCTGTCCTCATGCAGCCAACAAAGGCAATTATGCAGGTAATTAGTCTGCACAAAAGGTTTACATCAACACTTCAGAGGTTTCTTTTTAACCCCTTCATTGATGGAACGAGTTAATTGATTTAGCCACAGTTACAACTTCCTTACTGTAACAAAGTTTCTGAAAACCCAAGGTTCAGCAGGATCTTCTGGGCACAGACACTCACTAACATCAAGAAAAATTAAACCAAAATTTAATCTAATTTATTCCCAGAGCTGCTTTTGGGGAGATCTTAAGATCCACCTCTGGCTTAAGCATGGTCCTGCACCATATTCCCCACAATTCCTAAGGATGTTCCCGGGAATGCCATCCCATCCCATCCCATCCCATCCCATCCCATCCCATCCCATCCCATCCCAGGCACACAGAGCTCAGCGCTGCGAGCCCTGTGCAGACCCCAAATCCAAAGATGTGACAAAATCCCGAATCCTTAAATTACGCAGCAATCCTTCCGCCCTTCCCAAAGCACAGCCAGGCCTGTTTTGGACACTGCCAAAGAGCCACTTCTAAACAACACAATTAAGACGTGGCGAGCCTTCACCTTAATTGCACCCAGCAGCACAGACTGTGGGCTCCGTGACCCCGAAATGGCCTGGCCACAAAACCCAGCCCAGAGTCTCTAAAAGTTAACAGCCTGTACAATGGGAAATGGCACAGTTGGCTCGCTCAGCCCTGAGTGCTTTAGCAGCCGCGGAAGCCTCACGGAAGGACAAACCACTGATGATTTTTTTATTAGCTCGACAAACAAGGAGCTCAGCGTTCGGTGCGGCGCTGCTGCAGAGCCACAGGGATTTGGTTTCAAAGCCGTGGCAACTGCCGTGCTTTAAGGAACTCGTTAGGCTGGAAATGGATATGGGCTCCCTCTGGAAGGCAAGGCAATCCAAATAAACACTGAGCACGGCGGCACGGCCAGATGAGGTTCCCGGGGACCCCCTGCTCTCTCTGCGGCAGTGCCCGGGGTCTGTGGGGCTGCTCCCAACCCCTGCTCCCCAGGCCACAGCAGGGCAGCGACACCGAGCCCAGCAGGGGACAGGAGCCAGGGGCTGCCAAAGCGAGCCCAGCGATGGGGCTGAGCTCCGATCATCGCTGAGTTCAGATTGTCGCTGAGTTCAGATTCTCACTGGGTTCAGATTCTCAGAGCTCAGATTCTCGCTGAATTCAGATTCTCACTGAGTTCAGATTTTCACTGAGTTCAGATTCTCGCTGAATTCAGATTCTCGCTGAATTCAGATTCTCACTGAGTTCAGATTCTCACTGAGTTCAGATTCTCACTGAGTTTCAGATTCCCACTGAATCAGATTCTGGCTGAGCTCAGATTCTCATTGAGTTCAGATTCTCATTGAGTTCAGATTCTCACTGAGTTCAGATTCTCATTGAGTTCAGATTCTCACTGAATTCAGATTCTCATTGAGCTCAGATTCTCACTGAGTTCAGATTCTCACTGAATTCAGATTCTCACTGAATTCAGATTCTCGCTCAGTTCAGATTCTCACCGAGCTCAGATTCTCACTGAGTTCAGATTCTCGCTCAGTTCAGATTCTCACTGGGTTCAGATTCTCGCTCAGTTCAGATTCTCACCGAGCTCAGATTCTCACTGAATTCAGATTCTCACTGAATTCAGATTCTCACTGGGTTCAGATTCTCACTGAGTTCAGATTCTCACTGATCTCAGATTCTCGCTCAGTTCAGATTCTCACCGAGCTCAGATTCTCACTGAGTTCAGATTCTCGCTCAGTTCAGATTCTCACTGGGTTCAGATTCTCGCTCAGTTCAGATTCTCACCGAGCTCAGATTCTCACTGAATTCAGATTCTCACTGAATTCAGATTCTCACTGGGTTCAGATTCTCACTGGGTTCAGATTCTCACTGAGTTCAGATTCTCACTGATCTCAGATTCTCGCTGAATTCAGATTCTCACTGAGCTCAGATTCTCACTGAGCTCAGATTCTCACTGAGCTCAGATTCTCACTGGGTTCAGATTCTCACTGAATTCAGATTCTCACTGAGCTCAGATTCTCACTGAGTTCAGATTCTCGCTGAATTCAGATTCTCACTGAATTCAGATTCTCACACACTCAGAGCAGGTCTCCGCTCCACCAGCCCTTGGGATGCCTGGATGGGCTCACCTAAACCGGAGGCTACCCAAAGTTAGGAGAATAAAAGCAGTTCAATTTACTGAAGGGCCTGCAGGTGCATTTAGGGCAGGCACAGCCCACCCAGGGGCTACACCCAAAATGGACGACAGGTCACGGGTTTTTCATACTTTGTAAGTTTTGTCCATATTGGGGTTAATCCTCCAATTACAGCTTCAGGTGATGAAGTCAATTACTCCAAGTGTGCTCCCCCCAATTAATTCAGTGTTGTTTCCATATCTCGGGGCCTGAGACAGTGAGGTGTCCTTAGATTTTGGGCTCAGAGAGGAATTATTTTGTCTAAAAATGAGAGAACAGTAGCTTAGCACCCCTTAAACAATTACAGGATTACCGATGAAAAACACAGAAGCTAAAATGCTAAGGCATCGCTTCATTGCCATCGCTCAGCCCTGGGATCATCCAGGAGGATTTGGCACGGACTATTTACAGGGCAAGGAAAACACAGCTCCTCCCGGAGAGCTCCGCAGCAAACACGACACCGGGAAATGGAATGGCGGAATGTCCCGGAGAATTCTCCCACATTTCACAGTGGATATTTACACACTGCTCCTCCAGCTTCTCTCCACTCATCTGTCACCAGTTCCCAAACCACTCCTCGTGCTCAAGCTGAATTTTTGTGCTGTTAACTTTTCAAGTTGCCCAAAGCTCATTCCCAGGTCCTTTCCCCACGCTGCCTCTGCTTTGCCCCACTCACCGTCGTGTGCAGGACCCCATCACCAAAACAAAGAAAATCCTGATGGATGAAGGATGGAGAGAGACCATTCCCAAGTGCAATTCTGACCTTTTGAGGGATGATTTTTGGGAGGAGGATTCCTGCCTGTGAGATACAGAGCACTGATTGCACAAAGTCTAAACACCCCATCAGTGACAGGAGAAATATGGTGGATATACTCATTTTTTATTCTGGCAATTCTCTTATAATTTCCATGATTCTGATGAAATATCACAATCTAACACCTGTTTAATTTAAATTAAAATGCTGAAGTAACTAAACCCCTTCCCCTGTGGCATTAAAACACTAAAATCTTTCCACTGTTTAACACATGGGTGTTCAAGGAATAGTTGAACCTAATCCAGATTTTACTGAAATACTCACAAAATACAGCATCAATTCATGATTTTGGATGCTGTTTCAGGTTTGTGCATGTCTTTAATCCTCCTGAAGCCCAGCACAGCCAAGCTGGGTATTTTCTCACCCAAATTCCCAAATAATTGACTCTGACATTGGGTTTGTGTGCTGCTCTTATCCATAGTGTTGATATAAGACCAGGGATAGCAGATTAGAGCATTACAATAATCTTTAAAAGAATTAGCTATTAAAGCCTCAGGAGGGGCATAAGAGAAGAGATTTAAACTGAAAGGGAGCAGGTTTAGATTAGAGATTAGGGAGAAATTCTTTACTCAGAGGGTTTGAGGCCCTGGCACAGGTGCCCAGAGCAGCTGTGGCTGCCCCTGGATCCCTGGCAGTGTCCCAGGCCAGGCTGGGACAGTGGGAGGTGTCCCTGCCATGGCAGGGGTGGCACTGGATGAACTTTAGGATCCCTTCCAGCCCAAACCAGGGATGGGAAGTCCACAACCCATCACAAATATTCTCAATTTATGCCAAAGGCAGGGTAAAAAGCACCTGCAGTAGAAAATATATTCACAAAAATATGTGAATAATCCAGGACTGGATTCCACAGAGAGGAATCTCCTGGGTGAAGGGATCAAATGATTCCTGTCACATTCATGGCCCAAAGCACATCCCAGTGCAAATTCAGACAAACTGCAAACATCCATCAGGCAAAAGTGTCTTTCCCCAGCACATTTCTCAGCAAATTGGCTCTTGTTTGGAAGGCCTGGGCTGGGCATGCCGAAGGTGGGAATTCTCTGGAGATGTGGTTCTCTCCAAACCACGGAGCCACTCGTGCCCTGTGATTTTGGTTTCCTGGCACTCGATCCCCACACAAACACACTCAGACACAGCCAAGCAGAGCCACGTTTGGGGTTGGGATACAGAACCTGGGATGCTGTCACACCCCAAACATCTCACCCGGGATAACTCCCAGTGCTCACTGAGAGGCATTTCCTGTGCCCAGGAGTTCTGACTGCTGATAAAGTGCATTTTAATTGTGTGACTGATACAGTGTGGACATTTTTACTCATCGCTGCTTTGCTGCTGCTCCTTCAAGCTCAAATTGGTGCAAACAAGGACCTTTTGCACCAAACTTCTACCTAAGCTCTCCAAAAAGTGTCAGCCTGGGGTTTTAGTCACCTGCAGTGTCACATCCAAAGCAATAAATGCAATCATTATTTATTGTTAGTGATGAGCAGAACATCTGTTATAGCCTTCCAGGATGGAATTAATTATTAAACATATCTGGGCAGTTTTGTACTAACACAAAGCCGAGCACAGGGATGTGAGTGAGGAGGGGTTTTTGCAGTGGGGTGAGTGAATCCAAGAGCCCAATGTGGAAGGAAGTGACATGAGGTGACAAAGCCACTCTGCACCAACCAAACCAAATCTCCCGTGACCCCTGGACATTGCCCTTGCCATTTTACCTTATGAGAAAGGGCCCGAACTCCTCTGAACATTTTACGGTGCTTAAACATGTAACAGACTTGGAGAAATGGAATCAGACAGGAGCCTGACACCCTTTTATCTTGCACACTTTGCAGCAGGCCAAAAATTCACTCTTACTTCCCAGGAAGGGGAAGAGATGGAAGTGGGGACTGGGATGAGGCAGCTGTACATTTTCCAGCCTCCATCCACCCCTTGCAGGAGCTCTCCCTGTGTATCTAAAGCTCTTGAAGAGCAGCAGAGGAAAAGAAAAGCTCTCTACTCATTGCTTTTCACGCAAAAACAGCACCTTGAAGACCCTGCTGGCTCCTCAGCCCAAAAGGCCAATTCCTTTTCCTGGCCGAGCTCCAGCCATGAGCAGAGCTGAGCTCTGGGGCCAGGGCCCCTCAGCAGCTCGGGGTGCAGTGCTCCTGCCCAGACCCACGGGTGCCTCCCTGCTCTGGGAGCGTTCCCACTGTGCTTGAGGGAGTTCTGACCAACAGGCACAGCTCCAGGAGTGCCCCAAGCTTTGGGATTTGCTCCCTGAGTGCCGTTAGCCCTGATCTGATCTCTGCTCCGATGGGGAGACACCGAGCTGCACACACAGCAGTCCTGGCGACCTCGGCTTGTGTTTGTGGACAGCACTGCAGGTGGGTTTACATTGCAAAGAAATAAATACAAAAATACTTCATAACCCTTGGAAGGCAGCGGAGAGCAGAGCGGTGGGATTAGCTCCTCACGTACTGGGTCGAGAAGAAAGTCCCAGTGGTACTGAGTGTCACAGGGATGGGAAAGAGCCAGGCTGGAGCCAGGCCAGGAGATTCCCTGCCCTGAGTGATTCAACTTGGAGCAGAACCAACACACAGCGAGAGAAAAGAGGAATTTTCCCAGGGATGTGTTTGGTTTGAGTAGGGATTTCTCCGCAGCAATCAACTCCGAGCAACAAATGAATATTTGTTTGAGCCCCACCTGACTGCAGCCCAAGGAAAGGAGTGTCAGTGGCTCTGGGATCAAACAGACATCGAGGAATGTGCTGGAACTGTGACTGTTCCGATCGTCACTTGTGATGCTGCCGGTTTATCCCGTGAGGAGTCAAACAGAAAACTCCAGTGTGGGTTTTCAAGAGGCACTTGGGCTGGCTGCTGCTCCCATTGAAGCCTCCAGAAAAGCTGCCATTGAATTAGGAAATGCTGAGCACTTCTGAGAGCTGCACAAGTGGAGGAGAAGTGCCTTACAAAGCTATTAGCTCACGGCTGCTCTACGAGCTACAAGCAAGGAAAATAAAGCCAGCAAAGTAAAAGCAAAGAAAGGCGCAGAAATGTTTGAAAGCCCTTCCAAACCATCAGAGGCTGACAGGCTGCAGCCCCTTTCATCTGCTGCGGGCCACTTCAGCAGGCTCCAGGATTTAATTAAATGGAATGTTTATTTACACAGCTCGGGAGAGCAGCTCTGCAGCCACCAGAGCCACCTCGCCGAGGTTTATGGACTGCAATAGTTGGGAGCTTGGCAGATTGGGGCATGAAGTAAGGCCAGGATTGATGGAATTCAGAGAGAGCTGGGCTGGTGGCGAGGACAGGAGCCACGACTCTTGGTTGGGAGTTTTCTGGCACGGGAAGAACCTCCTGCTCTGACCTGAGAGACACAAGAACCACGAGAGCAAAACCCAGCAGCACACACCGACCCAGGGCACGAGGCAGGGGCTCTGATCCCACTCCGGAGGCTGCGGGGAATGAGATGGAATGGAATGAAATGGAATGAGATGAAATTAAATGAAATGGAATGAAATGAAACAGAATGCAGTGAAATCCAAGGCCACGCAGTCTGCTGGTAGCACCTCGATGGACGGCAGGCCCCGCAGAGAGGCTGAGCTCCTGCAGGCAGCTTGGCCCCACCGAACGCTCTGCCTCGCGCCAACACCGAGCCGAAGGATTGCTCAACTCCAGGATTTGCTTTGGCACGGGCCGAGGACACCGTGGCACCGCTCGTGTGTACTCAGCAATTTCAGAATCCCAGGATTCCTCCTGGAGATCTAATGAGAGCGCTCGGTGCAGTTTCTGGCTGGTTACAAAGCAGACAAATGAGGGAAATGAAGACTTTTGTTTTCCCTGGGCTGTCAGCTCCCATTTAGCAGCGGGGCTCGGGTTCCCTTTCTCCATCGCGGTTATTATGTGAAAAATGGCACAAGGTGATGGTGTTTGAGCAGGAGCTCAGCCCCTCAGGACCTTTATCCACAGATTGGTATTCCTCAAAAGGTGACCGTGGAAGGATGGGAATGAGGGAACTCTCCCTTCAGACAACTCGAGCAGACTGCAGCTGCCAGAGCACACCCAGTGCTGGTAGAGCTCCCCATCGCCTGAGCAGCACACAAATTCATTTATCCCTCTGGAGATTCGATCGGAGGGATTTCATTCCCTCACACCGAGGGAGCTGTGATCCCGGGGGCTGTTCCTCACCAAGCCTGGCTTTAAGGGGCTGGGGGCTGCAGCCTGAGGGTGTCCATGGTCATACCCAGGCTAAGGTTTGTCCAAAAGAAGCAGAATTGATGTTTTACTCCATCACTGAATGGCTCCTTCACTCAGCTCTGACAGGACAAATATCTGGCACCGCTGCAGAAAATCTGGCATTTTTTGTTGTCCAGAGCACAGAAAAGAAGAACGGATTTAAGGAAATCATTTCAAACCCAGGGAGCTGCTGTACAAGAACAATTATTGTCGTACAAGAGCAATTATTGGCTATTTCCTCATTCTCATCTTCACCCCGAACTAGAAAATTCCTTAACTAAAAGCAGACACTGGACCAAAGGTTTTATGTCTCTTTTCCATGCACTGCTGGAGAGGGGAGATCCGTAATGAAGAACTCATCAAGGCGCATGGTGCAGGCTCTGAAAAACCCTACATTGGCATTTTTTTGTTGAAAAAGGTCAGGGGAAGGAAAAAAAAAAGAAAAAGAGAAAGCTAATTCTTGAAAAATAATCTTCCAAATAAACAGATCAGCCTATGGAGAAAGGGTATCTTAAAATATCCCCAGAGTCCTTTGACAACGTGGTTGTGCAACCACTTAGCAGCACAGGCTGTTGGGAAAATGTATTTCAAATTTTGGTATTTCCAACTTGCTTTCCTACTGCCCATTTCTACACATTCAGAAAAACGGTGAGTGGTGTAAAAATCAGCATAAAAATGGGAATTGCAGGTAAATCACACAAAGAGAGGGCAAAAAACCAACAGACACGTGTCCAAAATGTGAGTGATAACTGCAAATCTAAACAAAGATTTAGCTGAAGATGAGAAGAGAAAAAAACCCCGACCTGCAAACCAGATTATTCAATTTTGTGCCAAACGCCTCATTTTGGAATGAAATCAGCACTGACTGCTGAAAACCCTGCGGAGCCCAAGCCCCGAGTGAGCTGCAGAGAGATCTGGCACCCCGATTCCGCAGCGAGGATGATTTATTGCCCTGCTCTGGAATCGCCCCCTTGGAGCAGGGCCAGACTGAACCCCTTCCTAACGAGCTGATCCGGGGCTGGAAGCCTCCTAACGCCGGCTGGCAAAAGTTGGAAGTGAAAAATCTTTTAAAATGTTCAATTTTTCGAAGATTTAGTGGGAACATAATGGCAAATATGGTTGGAATCAGGAGCCAAAGGGGTTTTTTTTTCAGCCTGGAGAGAGCAAGTAGTCTGTTGTTCCTTACATCTGGAACAGTAGTAATCTATTCCTTAAGCCCGAGCAATCAAATTACTCTAATTTTCTGTTGTCTTGGCTTGAATAAATATTTTCAAGACAAGTTATGTTAAAAATATGCACAGGCTGAGCGCGCAGTGAAATGTGCTCAACATCTGTGCCGCAGTTTAGAGTGGCAAGATGGAAAGGTATCCCAATGGAAAGGGACTGCAGAAAAATCCCTCCCTTCCCACTGGAATTAATGACCTAGTGAAGAATAACTGCTGAACAAAATAGGGGAATTTAGATTAATGATAGAGGAATAGATATAGAAATAGAATATACAGAATTAGGGAGAAAAAAATATAAATAGTGGGGAAATTAGGAAGAAATTGGACTAAAAGGGAGGCTGGGATTCCTGTGGCAGCTGCACAGGAATAAACCTCAAAGGGATGGTGGGCTGCAAATAACAACTTTTCATCATTTCATGGGATCGAGCTCTGGTTGGGCTGAGTGGGAAATTGGCGGGGGAAAAAAAGTGAGAAAAATTTTAGAGGTTTTCTGTCTCTGGGATCCCCTCACAGCACTTGCAGGTCTCACTTACACGTGAGAAAGTGATTTGGTTTGTTAGGGAAAAAATGGAAAATTGGGACTTTCTCATTCCACTACCAAGAAGTGAGAACTTCTGAGACGTTGAGTGAAAAAACAAGGGGCAATAATTACAATTCTTACTCAGAGATAATTAATTCTGGCCAAAAGCAGCAGAGAAATTCCCCCACTTTTGCAGCAGATGGGAAAGCGCAGCCTGCAAGGCTCCTGCCTGCGGAGCGACCCCGAGCACCTCCAGGGGCAGGGGATGAGGGAAAACCGTGTCCAATTTCGGATCAAAGCCCCATGTGCTTCTCATTTTCCCCCTCTGCATCAGGGACAGGCTGACAAGCGCTCCTTAAACTGCAGCAGCACTTCCAGTCTGGGGCAGGTCACTAAAAGAGAAGTTATTTTTCATTTCCCAGGCCCCGCTTACATTCCAGCGGAAGGAAGAAAATGAAGGCACTTAGCTCTTTTTCACTACGGCAGTTTTTCCCTTCCATTACCTTTTCCTGCAGTATTAGGACACGGGGAATAGATCTGGGATGAAGATCTTTTTCAAAGAATTGTATTCTGCCATTTTTCATTTGAAGAAGTCAAGGCCTGGCATGGTTTTCCCCTAATGGGCAGCGCCGGGTGCAGTGGGAAGCCCTGGGCTGCAATGCAGATGTGCACATCTGGAGGGATTTATTCCTACTGGGCAGGTTTGAGAAGATAAAACTTGAGATTTCAACTTGAAACCTTAACATTGATTTAAAATCGTGGCATTTTGAAAGCTCTGCCCTCTCCTGCTCTCCCCGTCAGATGTTTGAGCTTCCACTAAAGCTCCAAGCTCCTTCTTACAAACACAAACGTGGGGTTGCTGTCACCTCCTGGACCAGCATTCCAGAAAAACATCAGGAAACCCAAAATAACCATGGAGTAGGGACCCTTCTCATCGATATCTTTGCTCAGATCCACATTCCCGGTGCCTCAGAGCGGAGCAGAGGGAGGGGATGGGGAAAGCCAAGAGCTGCAGTTTTCTCTCTGCTTTGAAGAGAGAATTATGCCTGTTGAGATAGAGAGAAATTGATGTTGAAAATTCACCAATAAATTAATATCACAGCAAAGCTGAATCCCAGGATTTATGGGAATGCAATCCAGGCCGTTTGGTAAACAGATCTGAAGTGCAGACGATCGGGGAGGATAAGGAATACAGAAGCTTGGTTTGCTTCCAGCTGAGCAGATTAATGTCAATATTTAAGAAAGCCCCAGAGAAAAGGAGAAAAAAAAAATTCAGCCATCTGAAACAAAATATTGGATTGTCCCGGTGCTGGAGGATTATCCAAACACGGCAGAATTTCACCCTGCTGCTCTTGCTGTGTTTGAATCCATCAGATGCCATGGAAGTGCCTCTCTTTGGGAAAAGTGAGACTGGAAGGGCTGGAGAAACTCGTTCTTTTGTTTTGGACACAGGACAATTCTGTGCAGTGGAGTGTCCAGAGTTCCCAACTCCCCGAGAGGGCCACGGGAAGGGTTTGATAACCATGGAAAATGCTCCATTTCCCACAGAAATCCCAGGGGGAGTAGAGATCACGGAATCATGGAATGATTTGGGTTGGGAGGGACCCTAAAGCTCATTTTGTCCCACCCCATCATGGGCAGGGACACTCCCCACTATCCCAGGCTGCTCCAAGCTCCATCCAGCCTGGCCTTGGACACTGCCAGGATGGAATAACTTTCCTGAGGTACAGATGAAGCACAAGGTCTTCCAGACCTCTCCTTTCCCTCCTCCACCATAAAAAACCTTCCCAGGGCCTTTTTTCCCATCACCAAAATCCTTTTGGGTGCTCTTTGTCCCCAAAAGCAAACTCCGAGGAACCCTCGGATCGATAAAATACATTTCAACTCCAAACGGTTTAAGCGTATCCATCCTTGGAACTCCTTAGAAATACCCTGGAGGGTCAAAGGTTGGAAGCCAGTCCTTTGAAGAACCCCACACTGCTGAACTTTTCAGGGAATCTTAGCAGGAATGTTAATTACGCGGAGCCGCGCACGGAACACACTTAATGTGTCATGTTCCCGGTAAAACTTTAACAAAACGCCTCAAATCCGTTTTTCCTGAGCGTATTCCAGGGCCCAGCTCAGCAGAGATTTTAAGCAACTTTAGTAAAGTTAAGTTTAATTGAGCTGAGATTTAAGTTTGTGCTTAAATACTCTGCCGTAAGAGGGTCTGAATCAAAAAGAGACCAGAACCACAAAAATCCAGCCCAAAAAGCCAAGGACACCAGGTGACCCTGAGTCCCTGAGCCTGAAGAGAAGAGTTATTGTGAATTCCTGTCCATATTTATCTGTTTTATGAGCACCTCACAGTGCATTTGTTACGGAAATGGACCACGTTAATTGAAAATCCATGGATCTTCTCCTCTGTGACGCACACTGCTCATGCCTCTCTTCCGAAATGCTTCATATTTCTAAATAAGAGTTATTTCTAGGTTCTTGTTTATGTAAAAAAATATTGATTATAGAAGAACCTCAGACAGTTTGTCCCAGAAGTTCCTGTTTAAATTCCTTTTCCATTAGCAATACAAATGCTTCTTTTTCCATTTTTTTCCTTGGGATGAATAACGAAGGAAGGTTTTCACCGTGTCATTAATACATCACCACCTCAAGAAGGCTCAAACTTTCCTCAAGGTGTATCAGCAAAAGCAGACAAAACATCCTGGAGTTATTTTTCCAGAGGACGGTCGGAAGCTGGCGCTGCAGTAAATCCCAAATGCCAGTGCAGCCGTGCTTATCCTCCTTTTCAAGCGAAGCCAGCTCGGAAACTCGGGAAGACCTTTGGCTAGACAGCCCTTGCTCCCTCCCCAGGCTGTGAAGGGAGGGATCACCACAACGTGTTCAGGGAATTAAGGGAACGATGGCACCGGCAAAACCTTCGGAAATATTCAGAAAAATAACTTGGAAAAACGGAAGGAGTTTTCACACACAGTGAAATCTCTCCCTGGGAAAGCCTCAGGGTGGCTGTGTTGTCTTGGAGGCTGCGGATGAGATTCCCGCGTGGTTCCAGAGCTTTGGGTTGCAAATGCTGCAGGTTTTGGTGGTGGTTCCCAGGGAATGTGGAAAAGTGGGATTTCCTCCCGGACGCAGAGTGGGAACCCGGTCCGGGGCACGGAGTGGGGCAGATCCAGAAACATTGCTTGCACTGGAAAAAGGTTCCCAATAAAGCCACAACTCTTAAAATGGGGAAGAGTGGGAGACATTTGATGTGGGGCCCCTCACAGTATTGCTTTGGCTCATCCTTGGTAATTCTCCACAGGCCCTCTGGGATTTATTCCACAAACTCTGCAATTCTCTTATTTTCCCTCTCATATCCCTTCATCAAGATGTTCAAATTCACAGGCTCATCAATTTTCCAATATGATTCCATCAGTTCTATTTCTGCCTCCCCAGCAAACAATCAGTGAAGTCCTTGGAACTGCACCGTCAAATTTAAGATTAGAAATACTTTAATTGCTGTCTCTCATGGAGAGAAAGATAACTTATCTCTCTTCAAAATAAACAAATCCAAATGGAAAGAATTCATTCATAATTAAATCATTCTCTCCAGAAAACCTACTAGCGAGATGGATGATACAAGCGAGAGATAAGAGGATTAGAAATATAATTTTAAAATTGTCTTAAGGGGGAAATTTTACACCCACAGAAGTTAAATGATACCCAGATCAGTTACAGAGAATTAGCTCAGCTCAGCCCCAATTAAACAAAGATATTAGTAAAATAAAAGCAGAAAAATAAAATGAATAGGTGGCATTCCAAAGTGCAGAAAGGCTTAAGAAAGTAGAAATTAAATATTTAAGAAGTCCTGAAGGTTTTAAAGTGGCATTTAAATATTGTACAAATCGACTCATGTAGAATTTTTTTTAATCCTTTCCACACTTTGTGGAACAGGGTTTTAAACTGCGAACTAAAATAAAATATTCCAAGCTGAAAAGATGAGGACAATCTGCAGCACCGGGAATTGAAGGAACCTGGGAGAGTTGGATTCTCCCACTCAGAGACATCCTCTTGCTTTTCAAGCGGCAACTTATCCATGCAGAATCATGAGGAACCTTCTCCTTTCCCCACTGCCAAAAAGCAGCCTCAGAAAAAACCCAAATTAAAGGAATAAAACGCATGGACAGGCCCTGCTGCTGTCAGCTCCGAGATGTCACATTTTCCTTGTGCAATGTGCTGTGTGGCACATTTGCCACCAGCAGCAGCTGCTCTGTCCCCGGTACGTACAGAGAGTGGGAAGGTTCCATCCTCTGCCACCCTTCCTGCCGGGATGCTGTTGGCACATCGAGCCAGGCTGGGCCCTCTCTGAGCCACCCTTCCCTCTGGCTCTGACCTCTTCTGGAAAGCTCCCCGTCCCTCGGTGACTGCGGTGACTTCAGTTATTAAATGTCCTGCTGAAGGGCTCAGGCACTGAGGCGCAGCCTTTAAGATGTCAGAGTTTTGGTGGGAAGGCCTCAAAACTGAAGCGTGTTTTCTTTGGCCGAAGCAGCTCCGTTAGGTGCAGTTCCTCCTGACATTTTCAGAATTGCTTTATGGCGGTTTCCATGGAGGTCGAGGAGGAAATGAGTGTTGCAGGAACGCTTCGCTAGCATCCACAGCAGCACAAAGGGCTGAGTTATGGAGCTGCACTGCAGCCAGGCTGAGGGTGTGATGATTAACAAGTTGTGCTGCCACCAGGGCCCGGAGCTGGGAGTGCTGCTGGGAATAGCCTGCCTAAGCCAGCGCTGAGCTCCAGGGATTGATCCAGCGTCCTCCACTTCATACATTTCCCTCCATGCCCAATTACCAAATGTTCTTCCTCTACATTTCATCGGTCACAATTATTATTTGCATTGTTTCCCTGCCGACTGCCAGACGTCCAAGAGATCAAACGATGAACCACCCCCACTTTTTTTATTTTATTTTAAGGAAAGTGACCCTGTTTAAGGCTTCTCTAAGAATGGGGATTGTAAATTTATTACCTTCACTTGCTCCGAGGAAGCTGTTAAAGGCATCAGGAAGCAACCAGATAACCAAGGCCATAAAATACTTTAGAAATTAATGAATGAAAGATGGGCTGAAGCCACAAAGTGTGGGTCTGGTTCTGGTTTTTGAACTTGTGCAGAGTTCACAGATGCTCACAGGCAGGGCTTTTATTCCAGAGAGTAAAGCACCAGTGCTCAAGCTGAGAGCAGAAACCAACTTTTTCCAAAGCTGAGAGTTATCCCAAATCCTTGGGTTTTGTTCTGATCCATGGCTGAAATGATTCAGAAACGCTGAGAGCTGGGAACGGCTGCAGCTGCCTTTTGTCAAGCATTTCCTGAGACGAGGCTGGAGAAAATATCACTGGTGCTGCTGCCACCAGGAGCTGCCTGTCTGAGAAAGAATGGGATTCATCCCTGCTTGAAAGGATCCGGGAGCTGAATGGATGAGCCCCAGGAAGGGGAATGGATAAAGCAAAAGGATGGACCCAAAAGCAGTGCCCTCCCCGTTGCCCTCTGGAGCTGAGCACAGAAAGGCTCAGCACTCGCCTCCCTCAAAAACAGGAGAGAATTTGGAGTATTACCCAAGTTCTGCCGAAATCAGAGCATTTTCTATTGATTTCATAGAATTAGGGAATCCCAGATTGGTTTGGGTTGGAAGGGCAATCACAAGGCAGGGTTAGAAATCATCCTTGCTGTGGAATCAGGGTGCAGATATCTTGGACACCTGCAGGGATGGGGCAGCCACAGCTTCTCTGGACAACAGTTTAAATCGATTCCTTGGAATTGAAATCCTTCTTTTTCAAGCTGGTACCTCCACTGACACATTTTGTTTATGTAGTGAGAAATAAAGTCTTTGTGTGTCTCCCTTATCACTCAAAAAGAGAAATATCCCGGAAAGGATATGGATATGAGAGCTCAGGGATGTCCCACACCCACAGTGTGTCCAATCCATCACACCTTCCATACATCCCCACCTCCTCAAGGTGCATTCTCTCCTAAAAAATGAAAATTACCTTTTTAGAACATAACCCTTTTTCCCTTCTTTTCCACCCAATCCCTGAGACATCCACCTCAGCACAACGAGACTCACTATCCATTTTTCTTGCCCAGTTCCTGTGTCTCTAAGCTGTCGTGGCTAACTGGGACAGGATCCATCCAGAGCCTCCCAGTTTCCCTAAACACAGCCCAAGGTATCAGCAGACACGGCCATGGACCACCCACAGCCCAACAGGGCAACCAAAGCATTTCTGACATACAAAAAACAACGTTACAGAACTATTTGATGTATTTTTAGCCTCTTTTAAGGCACTTCAGCAGCTGGAAACAAGGTGGGAAGGCAGAACCGTGGGCCAAGGTCCAAAAGCCATTGAAGGCACAGGAGATTTTCCATGGACTGGCTTTGGATCAGCATTGCTCCCATGCACAGCTCAGTTTTTGGGATTATAGTCACGGTTTCCTTCACATTTCATACGTGAGCTTTAAAGAATTACACCCAACAAGCATTGTAGGAAATGAAGATTTATGGGGGGAAAAACCTGGGTGATAATAAATCCTATCCTTAAATGCGCAGAGCAGAGGATGGAGATGAGAATTATTTTACACTTTATAGTGCTTTGAGCTATAATTTTATTTATAGCATCAATTTGAACTGAGATTGTCTCAGAGAGGGAAAAGGACAGCTCAGCTCCAGCCTTAGAAAACCCAACCCAAACCAGTCTAGGGTTTTCAAAGAGCTCATAAAGTGTGTTCTGGGCTTTCTGTAATTATTCAGATTTGTTGGTTGAATTGCCATACTGACGCAAGGTATTCTTAGGGGAATTCCACTCTCATTATTCCAAGTGCTTCCCAAATCTGCACAGCCAGAACAGAGTCCCAACATTAATCCCAGCCGTGTGCAACACTTTCAGAAAAAAGGGTATCACCATTTTCTTAATAGTCACTTAAAGAATCACTAAAATTCATGAGGCCATTCATTCCCACCCTAAAAGAGATTTCCAGGATGGCCACACCAGCAGCATGATAATTCATATTTAGGAAAAAAATTCTCCTTAACTAAGGAGGATGCTAATTTTTCCATCTGAAAAAAAAAAAAAAAAAAATGCTGTGAGATCTGAATCAAGTGGTCAAATGATTTAGGAAAAGTTGTTAGAAGAAATCACCTCCTCGAGCTAATTCCTTTCTGTGACAGAAGCCATTCTAGCACTCCAACAATGAGCTTTTTGGCAGCACGCACACTGGAAATGAGTGGCCATTCTCCTGACAGCCTTCTTCCTGGATTTTTTCCCTTAAATCCCACGAATGAAGGATTACCAGGATTTATGTGGCTATTTAATACCTCCAGGAAAGAAAAAGCACACAGTACAGGAAGAGAAACAACAGGTATAGAATGGATCGATCATAATTTAAGTTAAACTCGCCAATAAATTTCTCCTGACATTGACTGATAAATATTGAGACTATTTGAACTTGTTTCCTGGATTGGGAGAATTATCCTGGCTGCTCCAAAATGCAGGATTTTAGGGAGCATGGATACACTGCTGAGGGGGCAAAGCAACAAGAAGGACAAGTCAGAACAAGTGATAACATTTCATCCCTTTTGCATCACGAAAAGTTTGGATTTGGGTTTGGAGAAGTCTGGATTCAATGCCACTTGTGTTGCTGGGAAGGTTTGGGAAGGTTTGGGAAGGTTTGGGAAGGTTTGGGAAGGTAAGGTTTGGGAAGGGAAGGTTTGGGAAGGGAAGGGAAGGTTTGGGAAGGGAAGGGAAGGTTTGGGAAGGTTTGGGAAGGGAAGGTTTGGGAAGGGAAGGGAAGGTTTGGGAAGGGAAGGGAAGGTTTGGGAAGGTTTGGGAAGGGAAGGTTTGGGAAGGTTTGGGAAGGTTTGGGAAGGTTTGGGAAGGTTTGGGAAGGAAAGGAAGGGAAGGGGAAAGGAAGGGAAGGGGAAAGGGGAAGGGGAAGGAGCTTGTTGTCTCGGAGGCAGTCGAGGAAAGCACATGGAGAGGATGGAGCTGGGCAAAGCGAGGCTGAACAATTTATTTTTGCCACACTGCAGCATCCCAGGCCTATTTAACCCCTTCTGGGCTGGCTCTGGGCTGGCTCTGTACTCCCCAAGGAGCAGAAGGGCTTTCTGAGGAAATGCCTGCCCGCTGATATAAATGGGTGGATAAAGGAGAGAAATGCTCCATGTCCTGTGACGGAACTGTGAGCTCAGCCCTGACAACCACCCCAGAGCCTCCACAGAGGCAAAAAGTGCTTTTTAAAAGCTCCAGATGTGAAAAGGCCTTTCCATCGGAGCCTGCAGTGAATGCCATAAGGAATAAATCCATGGGAAGCAGGCTTCCCTCACTCCTGGCTCACACTGGGCTGGATTTCACGTTGCTCATGCTGTAAAATTCCTGGGGCAGGAACAGTTCTGCCTGGGCAGAGCTGCCAGGGAAGAGTGCTGAGCTCCAGCCATTCCCTGAGCCCAGCAGGGGACGGGAGGCCACCCAGCCCTGGTGTCCTTGTCACTGACACCTGCTGGTGCCAAGGCTTCCTGGAGAGCAGGAGCACAGCAGGGACTGGGGGAACGTTGGGCTATTTTTTTGTTCCTCCAAATCCCATAAATTCCAGTGCTGTCTGTCAGCCTGTGAGGATCAGGAGCAAGCACAAACCTATACATGACAACTCCTCTGTCCCCATATTGATGGATTTTTACAGGCCATAGATGCTCAAACACTCGTCCTGTCTAACAGCAAGGAGAGGAGTTCTGGGAAATGTCCCTCTGGGTGGCATCTGTGCCTGGGAATGACAGGAGAAGTGTAACCATCAAACACTGGGATCAAAGCACAGGGAAATGGATGCTGGTTGCATTTCCCTACAATGGACTGGCTGCTCCAGAGAGCACCAGGGCAGGGATGGAGCAGGAGCCACATCCCTGCAGGAATGACTTTAGTGATCCATGGGGCAGGAATGGAGCTCGAGCCACATCCCTGCAGGAATGACTTGAGTGTCCCATGGGGCAGGGATGGAGCATGAGCCACATGCCTGCAGGAATGACTTGAGTGTCCCATGGGGCAGGGATGGAGCTCGAGCCACATCCCTGCAGGAATGACTTGAGTGTCCCATGGGGCAAGGATGGAGCTCGAGCCACATCCCTGCAGGAATGACTTTAGTGTCCCAATGGGGCAAGGATGGAGCTCAAGCCACATCCCTGCAGGTGAATGACTTCTGATGTCCCATGGGGCAGGGATGGAGCTCGAACCACATCCCTGCAGGAATGACTTCAGTGTCCCATGGGGCAGGGATGGAGCAGGAGCCACATCCCTGCAGGAATGACTTTAGTGTTCCATGGGGCTCGGAGCAAGGGTTCAAACAGCCTTTGCTCTGCAGGGCAGGGGCTCTGCAGCCCTCACTCCACCAGGTTTGTACGTTCCACAGTTGGACTCCAAGGTCTCTGATGGTTGGGTTTTGCTGTCCAAAGAGCTCCTCTGCTTTTGAATGGCTCTTCTGGCTGAGGCCACTCCACTTCAGGTGACCATGTGTGGCTCTGAGCCTAAACCCAACAGATCAGTTGCCCTGGCACAGGCATTGTGCTGATCCTTCATGGCTGGGGACTAAGGGGTTAAACCCCTCTCCATTTTGACTAAATCCAACTCTCCTATTTAACATTAAAAAAAGGAACGGGCATGCTGTGCTCTAATAATTTTTTCCTTGGCTGTTCTCTTTGAATCCTGGGGAGGGGGAAGAGAGAGACAGATTAACTCTTTGGGCTAGGCTGAGTGCCCTTTAAATTGTCCAAAAGCTTCCAAAACCTATGAGCTCGCTGTCCTGGCAGTCCCAGTCCCTCGGGGTCCCTGAGGCTCAGATCAGCACATCTGCACATAGGAGGATGCCAAAATCTCACCTAACACCTTACAAAAGCCCCAAAACGGTGACATGGCCAGACCTGGCCAGAAGAATGCTTTTTGGTTTGTTTAATCAACAATGGCTGGTTAACCTGGCAACAAGCATGGAGTGAAATCATGGTGAGACTTCAGTGAACCCTTCGGAGTGGCTCACTTTCCCCTCTCCGTTTGGGAAATCACAGCACCGTTTCCATTGACTCCTGCCTCTTCCCTATACAAAATTATTCCCTCCTGCACTCTGAAAAGATTATTTCATGTTCCTGCAACTGACCCAAGCACAGAGTTCCCACCACTTACTTTTACAGTTAATCCTGCAATGAGGATTTGGTTCCTGACGCTCACTCTGTATTTTCCATTTCTCGGTTTCACCCAGCGTTCCCTCAGACTGCACTAAAACAGTTCCTCTCCTCCCTTGGTTTTTCCCTTTCCCATCCAACACAGCCCACTTCGAGGGAATCAGGAGAGCTGAACATGGAGGGGAGAAGGTGGAATCTGAAATGGCACCGTTTGGAAACCAGTAGCAAAGGCTGAATCAAAATAATTACAAATGTGTTTTCAGGTAATGCATCCCTGTCCATCCCTTCCCGAATGCTGGAAAACTGCGTGTCCTTGAGGCTCAGGGAGTGGTGTTGGTTTGGGGGGGTTATTTCCTTCATTTAAAAAAAAAATTCAGAGCTTCCAGACAGATTTGAGAAGTCTTTTAGGAGATTTTGAGGAAAAAGAGGAAAGTTATGTTTTCTGCAGCAAATTTCGGGAGATTTTACATATAGAATCAGAGAATATCCTGAGTTGGAAGAGACCCACAGGGATTATCAGACACCCCAACAATCCCACATTCCCTGGGGAGTCTGTTCAGTGCCTAAATACTCTCTGGGGGGAGAACCTTCTCCTGAGATCCAACCCAACCCTCCGTGACACAGCCCCAGCCGTTCCCTTGGGTTTGTTTATTGTTTATATGTATCACTTTATTTATAGTTTGTATTTATTAATTTATGGTATCAACCCAAAGCATCAGGTGAAGCCTGATGGGAATCTATCAGCTCATGTTTATTTATAGTTCACATGTCTCACTTTTGAGCATGTCTAAAGGCATTAGTAAGACTACAGGGTAAGTTCCTTTTTCCTTCCTTCCTTCCTTCCTTCCTTCCTTCCTTCCTTCCTTCCTTCCTTCCTTCCTTCCTTCCTTCCTTCCTTCCTTCCTTCCTTCCTTCCTTCCTTCCTTCCTTCCTTCCTTCCTCCATAATTTAGCTTGGGAATTTCGGTGTGATGGATCTCTGTGCTCATCACCTGCCTGCTGATCCAAATCCCAAATCATAGTCTGCCCCCTGACCAAAATACAGCAAAATGTGAGATGTTACAAGAGGGGAAAAATACCAAACTGCTTGGAATCTGAAACTCTCCTGCCCAAGTGGCTGCAGCTCAAGCAAAGGATTCCTGCAGAACTCCCAGGAATAGAAGAGGCTCCATCCCAACACTCCATGCAGAAGCACACACAAAGGATGAGCTGAAGCCACGCTGTCCTAACCCAGGAATTCAGAGAGTTAATAGAAGCCTTCGTTCCTGGTTTCCCAAATCCCAGCGGGCAGGGGCACAAAAAGCTCATTCACCTGCTCGTTTCTCAACAGAGTCTAATCAAGAGGCACGGCCGAGTGGCACAGGCTCGCTGAGAGAATGGCAAGGGGAGGGAGAGGGGCTGAATAATAAGTTAATAGCTTTGAAACTTGAGAGTTACCTATGGAATAAAGTCATGGCTGCGAACAATGGTATTCCAGAAGCTCCTCACCGAATGACTGAATCCATTGTTTAAATCCATGGGACATTTTATTATAAATATGTGGTGGTGGTGTTCAGTAACACAGGGGTTTGAAAAGTCTCCTCAGTGGAGTGATATTGTTGAAATATTTATCTTTCACTACTTTTTGTATTTTAATTCTAATACTGTGCTTAGCTGACAAATGAGATTTGAGGTTTTCAAGTACAATAATCTGGAGCATTCACCTCAGAGCTTTTCTTTCACAGCTTCCCGAGCCAGCTGGAGCTCTCCCTTTGCAGGATCTGGGAGGGATGGATGAAAACCAAATGCAGAAACCTCTGGAGTTAACAGCCACCTCAGCCACTCTGCCTTTATCAAGACTGTGCATTTTGGGCTCTGCCAAGTGTTAATAAAAACAAATGCACACCTCCAGGCTCTCTTTAAATGCAGAGTTTAACAGCAAAAGTAAACTGCAGCCACTTAATGTTATCTGTGGGGTGTCACACGGGGCTCTGAAATAATCAGAATGAACCTAATTCAACAGAGTGAAATCACTGCCTGAGATGGCTTTAAAAGGCTCTCCATCCTCGAGGATTTCAGTCCCCACGCTGAGGCTCCCAGGGCTCATTTCCCTCCAAGCCCCAAAGCCGCTCCAGTCCAGGATCGCGTTACGGGGCTGTGTGGTGTGGCCTGGACCGTGCCAAGAAAATGTCTTCAGCTTTCCTTTTACAAATATGGCAATGATCAACCCCAAGCGTGATGGGGAGGCTGATTGCATTGGAAGCAATTTAACATGTTGCAACAACGTGGTGCTTGACGCTGCGCCGTGGAACATCCTGGGATGCGGCAAACACCGCGGCCGTGGGCCTGGCCCACAAACCTGACTCACATCAGCAGCGCTCACCTCCCTGAGTCATCTCCCCGAGGTGGAGATAAGGCATGGAAGGGAAAATCTGAGAGGCTGCTCACAAAACTTGGCTCCAGCAGCGCAATTTGGCGCTCGGGGTTTGCTCTGTGTCGGTGAAAAGCGATGCCCGACCTCAGCGGCGACTGCGGGGATCCAAATGCTGCCGTGGTTCCAGGGATTGCTGCAGGGCACCAAAAAGGGACTATTCTATCAGGAAATTATGTCAGAGTGACTTCTTTTTTCCAAGCATCTCCCTGCAGGAGCCAGGTGGAGCCACAGCCACCGCTCCAGAAGGGTCCACGAGTTGGGATTGAGGATTTGGAGACAGCTCCCCAAATGTTTCCACTGCAACAACTGCTGTGCAGCAGAAGGATGAGCACGTTCCTGGAAATCACCTTCCTGGGGAGCACTCGGTGTGAGGGGAACTCAGGATGTGATCAGCTGGGGTTTGTTTTATTTGCATCACAGAATCCCAGGATGGTTGGGTTGAAGGGGACATTAAAGATGATCTCATTCCAAGCCCTGCCATGGGCAGGGACACCTCCCACTGGACCAGGAACCATTTGATTGCCATTCACTCCTGCTGTTTTTAATATCCAGGACACATTAAAACCACAGAAACTGAGATTACAATAGAGAGTACACGACACAATAGAAAAGATAACAACTCGGGAATAATTTGTAGATCACCAACCACAAAAGCTCTGCAAATAACAGCTGCTGTATTTACATGTCAACACATCGGATATTCCCTGATGCTGAGATAAACAAGTGCACATCTCTGGGAAACAAACAGGCACGTGAGATGCAAAGCAAACAAAACCACAAAAGACCAAGGGATGCCAAAGCAAGCTCTGAAGGCATTCCCAGGGCTGCCAGAACAGGCACTCCAAAGGCAGCTCCAGGATGGAGTTCCCAACAGTGTAACGGCTCCAAAGCTCTGTCATTAGCAGTGTCTGTGCCATGCAAACCCCATCCACACAGAAATGATCCCAAACCACCTGGGAATGCTCAGGGACAGCAGAGGACTCTCCCTCATATTCCACAATTTTATAGGAGGAGCACAGCAGTAAATTATTCTCACTGGGAAAGTCATTTTCCTCCAGCCATGCTGGACATTTCCCATCACTCAATCCCTACATTGAAAGCTGTGGATTCCAAGCCTCGCTGCTACTTTCCAGCAGATTTCCTTGGACCCTCTCCATCACACTTTGATGTGGACAGATGCTCCAGCAACAGGATTCCTGAATTCCTGATTCCTCACAGCCTCCCTGTGTACTACAAGCATGGTTTGCTCAGAATTATCCCTTTAAAAATCCAAGTGAAGGTTCCCGTCAATCCTGACGGTGGTTCCAATGTTCCAAAAGGTGAAGCCAGAGTTGCATCAGGGACAGCTATTCCTGCAAGACATGTTGGCTCCACAGGCTGTGTCCTGAGGAAGCACAAACCACCTGAACACACTTTGATTCTGGATTGGAAAACCTGTAAAAGCCATCCCAGAGGCATCACCGGGACAGGGCTGGAAGGGGTTTGGCACTGCAGTCTTCAAACCTGTGTTTGGAGCTGTGAATTCAGCTGGTGTGTGGCACAAACATTCCTGAAATCAGTTCAGAAAGTGAGCAGCCCTTTAAGAAACAACGTTTAAAATTGAACTGTAGATATATTTAAATCATTTAAGCACATAATTGTCTTTGTTTGATATTTGAAGTAAATGAAAATAGGGAGGGAAGATGTCACCACCGTGAGCAGGATGTGTGTGTAAGATGCTCCTCACCTTGGTGGCTCAGCTGACATTCAAGCACAGACTAAATGTCACCACAAAAGCCAGGAAGATTTGTAGGTGAAGTATCAGCCCTGTTTTATTTTCTCTATCTTGATCCTGCAAATAGATTTTTCTCAAGGAGTGAAACATCTCTTTGTAGATATAAAAGCTCTTTTTGAGGGGAGGAAAAACATAAAAGCACAGCCTGAGAGCTATCAAAGTTGAAGTTTAGCTTTGTACTGCGAGGATCTGACCCATTCCCTCATTAATAGACCTAATCAATCTTGGTATCTCCCAGCACAGCCTTGGCTCAGAGCAGAGCCTTATCTCCGCATCGGGCGAGAAGAAAGGCAGAGGCACTGTCAGGAAATACTTTCCCTCTCCCTGATCCATGTGCTGCACATAGCTGAAATACCAGCACTGATAATAAGCTGGACACTCGTGAGTCCCATGTACACTTAATCACTCATTTCCTTCCCCGACTAAGAATAATACAGCCCCACTGCCTGGGATTTACCCCTCCTTCCTCCAGACATGTGGCACCCAGCCAGGGAGCGCTGGGGAAGGAGGGCCCTGCGTTGACGGGACATGATTGCTCCCTGCACAGCCCATGGAGAGACAATTTCTCTCAGCTCCAGGGGGATTTGGGAGCTGGGAGGCTCTGGGAACGCGGCACGGCCAGGGCTGTGACCCTGCAGAGCAGCCAAGGCTCTGTCTCCACTGTGTGCTGCAGGCAGACTGGCTCTGCTCGTCTGAGCCATGCACAGCCTAATCCTCAGTCCCATCTTGTTATCGAGATGGTTACGACACGAAAAGTTTACTACAACTCCTTGGTTAGCGGAAAGGAAGAAGTAACTTCTTGTTTTCCAGAGCTTTTTTATATTATTTCTAACATTCATGTCACGCATCCATTGGCTCTCAATTTACTACCCCACAATATCATTGGCTACCTAGAGTTGGAACGACATCTTGCAATAACACCACCTGCAAGTCTCTAATTATCGTTGTTTATGGATTCCTGCTTGTTTGGAGCTAGAGAGGAATAGTGTGAACTGGACAAATAGGCTTTTTCAGGGGATAGCAGTTTTTATTACATGCCTTCAGTTCCTACACCACCTGAATCTTTGTGGAGCTCGGACAGCCAGAGGAAAAGCACATTTTCACCTCCTGCTCGGCTAGGAGGGAATTTCGCTGGGGATAAGGATGTCAGTGTCCTCTCGGTGCCCAGGCTGGCCCAGGCTCTCCTCCCGCTGCTGCTCTGGGCAGGGATGCACATCCCAGACAGATGTGAGGTGCCGGGAGCACCCACCCCGAGAAATGCCATCTCTGCTGGTGACATCATTTCTCGTGGCTCTGCAGGGACAGCTATCCCTGACCCAGAACCAAGGATTTCAGAGTCTAAAAGCATCACATTGCTTAGGGGTTCCCCCACCATGTACGAAATGTTTTCTCCACCATACAAACCAACATTTAGCTGTCACTGATCTCTCAGATGCAAAGGGCGCATTCTCTGCAGGTATTTGTCACCTGGAGGACACTCGTCACCCCACACCACTTTCTGCTGGCGTTGTCTCTCGTTCTGAGGGCAGACACTTGACTGTGTCACTTCAAAGCCATAAATCGCCGTAAATCCCAAACCACTCCTGACCATTCCCTTCCGCAGGGTCCCAGTGAGCACTCCACACCTCGCACAGCAACATTTTATTTCTAAAACAGACACTTGCAGTGTCCATCTCAGAAAAAAAAAAAAGGTTAAACCCAGAGCTGGTTTATCCCTAAGCTCACCATGCTGAGTTTTGTGCACACAGCCTTTAGGAACGCTGAGTTCCATTCCATCGCTTCCAAGGAGGTGGGACATCCTTGGTGGTGCATTTCCGTACAGGAGAACACAGTAATTGATCTGAATAAACCAAGAGTTCTGAGCACTTTGGGTGTTTTATTGCTTTGGCTGCTGCGTGCACCTGCACAAGCCCAGCAGTGCAGTCCCTCAAGGCCCAATACACAGATTTATACACTCTTAACACATCTTAAAAGTTAAGGAAATGATGCTTTTTTTTTTTTCCTCAGAAAGATTTGATTTCTAAAAATCCTCATGACCTGGTCGCTGTCATTCCAATTATTTAGGCAAGAAAAAAGGTACAAACTGTATTTAAACGGTCTATATTTAAAACAACAAACTCTTTCCACCTCTATATGGAGAAAATACCGACAACACCGTATTTACCCATTTTTGTGCCCAAATTTCAAACCCTGGGCTGCTCTCCTGCCTGGGTTCTGCCGGCACCCACTCCCAGGAAATGCATTTCCATTCGCTGGCTCTCTGAAAACCACGGGAATGGGAATCCTGAGCTGGGTCTGGCCACATGCAAACCAAGTTTAGGCCATTTTAATATTCGTTCTGCTTTGTTTTCGCAAACATTTCACAAAATGTTCCAGAATGGAACGTTTACCATTAGTTTGCAAACACCGCGAGGATGTCCGAAATTTCGTTTATGTTACAGAACTGCGAATTCCTGAAGCACAAACACCACAACAACCTCTCTTTCCCTCGGTTTCCTACCCTTTTCCGTGGAGTGACAGGAAAACTCGGCTTTTCCCCCTGGAGACTTTACACAAGTGTCAGCCCCAGTCGGTGCGGTTTTACAAGACTATAAAGTTAGCAGCCCCTAACAGCCAATTAGCAGTTCCCTGTATAAAGGAAAACCACTTCCATGCCATTGTATTCCTAATAACCTGAGGCTGACTGCATCTTTCCCCTCCCTCGCCTCAACACCAGCTCCCAACGCATTTTCCTCAGAAAACTGCGAGGGGAAGTAAAAAGGATTAGCACTTCTAATAATCACTGAGATGAAGCTTCATAAATCTGCCCTATTAAAAAAAAAAAGGAAAATATTTCAATGTCTGCAGCAGGACAAGCTTGGTCTGTTTTGAATATGGAGTTAAAAGTATTTGACACTGAACAACTCAGGGCACTTTCAGATCATCTCTGAAATATTTGCCCAACTTTTTGTCTCTCTCGCTGTCACTTCGGATCAGAGTTGTACCTGAGGATTTCTGCTGAAGCCCTGGCCACTGTCTAAACACATTAACAGACAATTCCCGAGCTCGCAGCTTAATGGAGGGTACAAAGAAAGGAATGAAGGGTCATTAGCAGGTTTGCGGATGCAGCAGAGAGGCACAGGCGAACCAAGAGCCTTCCCCAGGTCATGCAGGGCTCGCAGGAGGAATGGTGAAGTCCCTGCAGTCAGCATTTAATCCAAAAGGTCATTTTTCCTCAGCAGCTGAACAGGCTGATCTTTTTGGCTGGGAATGGCTGAGCGTGGAACAGGAGCCCAGAGAGGCTGGAGCAGCCCCACCTCTGCAGGGTTTTTACACCACACAGGACAAGGCCTGGGCCAGGTGACTCTGAAGTCACCCCTGACAGGAGGGCAGGGCAGGTGACCTCCGGTGGCTCACTCCCACTGACATTTTTTCATTATTTCTGCCTTCTCTGCATTGTTTGATGACAGAATCACAGATCAGGAAATGATTAAGGTTGGAAAAGCCCTCTGAGGTCATCCAGTCCAAGCTGTGCCCAACGCCCACCTTGTCCCCTGCCTAGAGCACTGAGTGCCACGTCCTTGGACACCTGCAGGGATGGGCACTCCAAACCTCCCTGGGCAGTTCCAATCCCTGCCCACCCTTTCCTTGGGGAAATTCCTGCCGATGTCCAACCTGAGCCTCCCCTGAGGCCGTTCCCTCTCCTCCTGTCGCTGTTCCCCGGAGCACAGCCCGACCTCCCCGGCTGTCCCCTCCTGTCAGGAGCTGTGCAGAGCCACAAGGTCCCCCCTGATCCCCTTTTCTCCAGGATAAAGGCGCACAGGTCACACTGGTACCAGCAACACGGCTGGGGTGACCGCCAGGTCCCCGAGCAATGTGACACTTGTGTTGTCACTTGTGAACCCTCCAGCATTTAAAAGCCAAGGTTGGTTTTTGGGCCACGGCACAAAATGCGCAGTCCCTGGCACAGGCACAGCTCCCAGCCACAGATTTTGGATGTGCACTCGTGCTAGAAGGTGTTATCCCCATCCCACAGATCTCTTCCAGGGGAAAGACTGAAGTAAATAAAAATAATGAGGGGAGATGTCGCTCCACCGTGAGCAGGATGTGTGTAAGATGCTCATCACCTTGGTGGCTCAGCTGACATTCAAGCACAGACTGAATGTCACCACAAAAGCCAGGAAGATCTGTAGGTGAAGCATCAGCCCTGTTTTATTTTCTCTATCCTGATCCCGCGAATAGATTTTTCTCCAAGGATCTCCAAAATTCCATTTCAGCGAGCGCTGCTGCTCTGGCAGCGATGAGAACATCGCCTTGGGGAGAGCTGCAGGGCTGCCACCCCACAGAGCCTGCAGCAGCAGGAGCCAAAACCTCCCCGAGGAGGACAGGGACCTATCCAGCTCCCTGTGCCATGTGCCTCCCCGGGCTGGTGTCACAGAGGCTTTGTCACCGGGCTGGTGTCACAGCTCAGTGACACCAAACCGCAGGGCAGGAAAACGGCAGCAAATCCCACTCGGGGAAATTCAAGATAAAGGTGCACCCCTCGTTTTACCTCCTGGCACTGATGGGAGCCCATTTGGAAAAGAGCCCTAAGGAAAAATCACGCTCTAGATGCACCCAAAAGTACAATTCCCTGCCTTCAACTTCCGAACCACAAACAAGTAGGAATATAACATATCCAATAAAATATTTCACCCAAAAGCAAGATAAAAGTCAGTTGTTTTAACTACAAATGTGTCCTAGTAGCACATTTATTTTTTTGCAAGATAAAACCAGCCAGACTGGTTTAAAAAGCCTGACTACAAACCTATATAACTTATTTATACAAATAATCTAAAAACAGGTAATTTTTTTCTAATAAATTCAAAATTTTGAATTTTTTCAAGATGGAAACACTCTCATATAAATGTTCCTATTTTGTAAAAATAAAGTTTGATTATTTATCTTTAAGTGTGGGGATTTCTCCACCCTTCCTTTCCCTGGGACTGCTCTGTTGTGGTTTCGCCAGGCTCCCTTTTTCCACACATCTTTCAGCACTGAAAGGAGTTTCTCAAGCAGGAGTGAGCCCAGCCTGGCTGGTCCCTGAGGACTCTCAGGGTTTTGCTGCAGAGGATCACTCCGGGTGCCTTTGTACAGAGAGAGTGCGCCCTGGGTTCCATCAGAGGAAAATCCTGGAAACAAGGGAGGGAGGAGTGGGATGTTGGTCCTTGAGGACTCTCAGGGTTTTGCTGCAGAGGATCACTCCAGGTGCCTTTGTACAGAGTGTGCAGGGGATTCCACCAGAGGAAATCCCTGGAAATAGGGGATCCATCCCCTGGAATGGGATGTTGGTCCCTGAGGACTCTCAGGTTTTTGCTGCAGAGGATGGCTCCAGGTGCCATCTCTGTACAGAGAGAGTGTGCCCTGGGTTCCATCAGAGGAAATCCCTGGAAACAGGGGAGGGACAAGGGGATGTTGGCATTGTCAGGGTGACAGCTCTGGGTTCTTGCTGCTCTGTCTCACTGAGCACAGCCTGAGCCCAGCTCAGGAGCACCATCATTGTCAGGGTGACAGCTCTGGGTTCTTGCTGCTCTGTCTCACTGAGCACAGCCCGAGCCCAGCTCGGGAGCACCATCATTGTCAGGGTGACAGCTCTGCGCTCCTGCTGCTCTGTCTCACTGAGCACAGCCCGAGCCCAGCTCGGGAGCACCGTGCCCTTTTCCCTGCAGCAAAACTCCTCTCCCACTTGGCAGTGCCACACGGGCCCCACCCGTGCCTGCCGAAATCCCTTCCCAAAGTTAACAACTTCAAGCGTTTCTCCTTGGCAAGGTCCAGCCCCGGCTGCGCCACTGCCCAGCTCCTGAGTCAGCCTCCAGAAGGAAAAGTCGCCTTGTTTTTGTCCTGACCTCAGAGATCCGATGGAAATTGGGATTTGGGAAGTCTGGGCGAGTGAGAAGCTGGAGGAAAGATAAGAAGCCAGCTGGGGGAAATAAAGCGAGTTTAATTGAAAGGGAAGTTGGGAAAGTGCTGAAGTAAGGATTTCTTCCAGGCAGGATTCCACTCCCAGGAAGGGGAGATGGATCAGGGCTGAATTCCCCACTCTGCCCTGGATGAACTCCACTCCTTTCCCTTCCAGGAGGGACAGGAGCACCCAGGGGTGCAGTCCCCACCCTGCAGGTGTCCAAGGAACACCTGAGGGTGGCACTCAGTGCTCTGGGCTGGGGACAAGGTGGGGATGGGCACAGCTTGGACTCAGCCATCCTGGAGGGCTTTTCCAACTTTCAATAATTCTGCAATTCTGTGCTTAGATTCCCACAGCCCCAAGAGTTATCTCCAAATAATTCAGGCCCAGAGGTTACCACACAATCATGGATTTTTTGATGAAAATCAATTAATTCCTTTGCTGCCTTTTAGGCCAAAAACCACCCTGATCTACTGCTCTTGAGGCTCCCAGGATCCTCTACCCCAAACCTGGTGCCTCTGGATTAACATTGTCCTTGGACCCGGGACAAGTTTTGTCTGGGGAGAAGAATGGAAGGGAGGAAAAAAAAAGTAAAGACATTTCAGTCTCTTATGAGAGTTATGAGATGAAATTTGTGCCAGCTTCAAGCACAGTCCATGTGAAGGGTCAGGAAAAGTTCACAGCTTTTTTTTCTTTTTTTTTTTTGGTAGATATAAAACAGAATTAACTTCAAAATTTTACTATGATTTCTGCTCCAAAAAGAAAAAAAAAGCTTCTGGGAATATCTGGATCAGCCTGATAAAAAGCTATACCGCAGTTCCCATGGTTCCTGGGATTCTTTCAGAAGGCAGAACCTGCAGGGCTTTTTAACAAAAACCTTTTTTAAAGAAGATGGGCACAGCCACGAGCGTGGGGCTGGAGATCAGCTCCAAGCAGCACAGATTTTTCCTAGGAATGAGCACTGGGTTGAAAGAAAAGTATTCATAATTTTTAGGATTCTTTGAAATGAAGATTAAACATAAATCTAGAATAAACACTGGAAGCGTTAACCTCCAGGAAAAATAATGACTGCACATAAAAGCTAAAAAACATTCAAAGGGAAATCAACAGGAGACATCTATTAAAAAAATACTGCAGTTCATTCTGAATTCTCCAGTTCATTATGATTTAAAAAAAAAACCCAAAACATCTTTGGCTATGTGAACAAATATTAATAAAATGAACAATGAGAAATAAGACAGAGTGTGTTTCCATGCCCATTTTAAAGCAATAAAAATTATCTTTCCCGGGTATCTGTGGGTGAGATTAACCACCAACAGTATCTGCAACAAAAGCAAGCAAAACTCACAAATTTGGTGTTTCTTTGACATATTGCTGACTCCAAACAGTACAGGTATGGGGATTTATTTCTGCCTGCAGAGAAAGTGGTTCAGGGTAGGTTTATGAAACCAGGAGGGGAAAAAGCAGCTCACACATGAATTTCAAAAGCTTTTGTCTTTCACAGAAGTTTAGCTGAGACTGGCATGAGAAATGACCTTTTTCAAAGGCGAAACTTTCAAAAAACTTTTTGAGTTTTGCTTAATAGAAAAGCAAAGCTGGGGAGGAAGGAATTTTTTGGGAGTCTAGACAGGACTCCAAACAAACTTCAAAGAGCAGCCCACTCCCAGAAGGGCTCATCCAGGGAGCAGAGGGGGAAAAGCTCTCCGAGGCCTCTCAGACATCCTGGCTACTGCTCCGAGGAGGTGCAGCCCCAGGACAGAGCAGATCACATCCTGCCACTCAGGGCTTACAAAAATAACCTCCAAGGGTTATTAATTCAATCCCAGCTGAAGGCAATGAAGCAACAGAGCCCACGTTTCTCACCGTTTTCATGAAATAAAGCTAAAATCTGCACAAGGCCTCTGTGGGATGGGTCAGGCTCCGAAGGGAAGCGATTCCAGGATTTGCTGCTGTCCATGGGAGACACAAGCCCGAGCAGGGTCCAGCCCAGCCCCAATCCCTCCCTCCGTGGGCTCTGCCATCCAAACCCAGAATGGGAACAAGAGCAGCATTATCACTCCTTTACAACTTGGGAGGGGGAAGCTGATTTACAGCCACCCATAAATCTGGGCTGGTGCAAAATAATCAACCCACATCTCTTGGTTTGGTTTGAACAGGCTCTTTTTTTCTTTTTTTTTTTTTAAGCAAAAACACATGTTGATTGATGGTGGTTTTTTTTTTTTTCAGGTTCATGTTGATCTTAATGAATTGTTTATGTAAAAACAAAAGCTTCATACCATTGTGAATCCTTTTTAGATGGCTTCAGGGGAAGAGTCATTATTTCAGCTGAAATGACCTTTCATTTCAAATTGTTGAATACAATTGAAAACTTAAAACAGTCAGAACCGAGCAAGATGGTTTGGTTTTCTCTAATAAAATGCTTTGAGTCAAAGTGAATCTTTTTTTCCAGTGTTTTAACAATTATTTTTACATATTCCATTGGTTCCCCACTCAAAGCTTTACATCTCAAAAAACCCACCAGATGCCAACTCTCAGCTGTGCTCTTTGCTCAAAGAAAAAGATGAGGGATCCGAGTTGAGATCCAAACCTCAAACTGCACGAGTGGTTTGTTCCTGGAGCTGCATCCCAGCACAGCATCCTGCACTGAGCCACTGCAGGGATGGAGAGACAGCCTGGAGAGAGCCATGGAATCACAGAATGGATTGGAAGGGACCTCAAACATCCAGTGTCACCCCTGCCATGGCAGGGACACCTCCCACTGTCCCAAGCTGCTCCAAGCCCTGTCCAGCCTGGCCTTGGGCACTGCCAGGGATCCAGGGGCAGCCACAGCTGCTCTGGGCACCTGTGCCAGGGCCTCACACCCTCCCAGGGAACAACTCCTTCCCAATATCCCATCCAGCCCTGCTCTCTTCCATTGCCCCTTGTCCAGCACTGTCTGCCCATATAAAAATGCCCTGAGCTGGGGTGGTTTGAGGACAGAAACTATAACGCTTGAGGAACACTCGGATTCGTCAGATGGTTTTGGGTGATGAACACCTGAGCCACACCCACGGAATACGATCGCTGTCATTTCCCCTTGTGCTCACTCTGGAGTGTGTCCAGGGCAGGGAACGGAGCTGGGAAGGGCTGAGCCCCAGGAGAGGCTGAGGGAGCTGGGAAAGGGCTCAGCCTGGAGCAAAGGGGATCAGGGGGACCTTGTGGCTCTGCACAGCTCCTGACAGGAGGGGACAGCCGCGGGAGCAGGGACAGGAGGAGAGGGAACGGCCTCAGGCTGGGCCAGGATTGGATATTGGGAAAATTCCTTCTTGGAAAAGGTGTCCAGCCCTGGCACAGCTGCCCAGGGCAGTGCTGAGTGTCCATCCCTGGAGGGATTCCAAAGCCTTGGGGATGTGGCACCTGGGGACACGGGGCAGTAGTGACCATGGCAGTGGTGCTGGCTCACAGTTGGACTTGCTGTTCTTAAAATCTTTCCCAATCTTTAAAATGCTAAGATTACATTTATTATTATTATTGTTATTATTTTACTTGGTGTCTTTTTAAAAATAAACTGATAGAAGAGAACCCCATGGGATTCAAGGCATGCAGAATTCATTGCCCAACCCTCGCCCCAAACCCCACAGGGTCATGGCCACGAGCAGAGGGTGCAGATCCCATACATCTCCTGGAGATGGTCCCCAGGGCAGCTGAGGAAGCATAGCCTAAATCTGCTCAAGACCCCACTGGGATCTGCCCTCGGGGGCTCCTGGGAGCAGCAGGATTTTGGGGGATTTGTCATGAGAGAAAGCCTGGGCAACCCTGCAAACTTCTCACCGCTTCACTTGATCAACATGGCGTTCATTTGGGATTTCTTTCTATTTAGTCTGGGCAGGAAATGATAAAAACCAGACCTGGCAAGCTCTGATCTAGGAGGGGACTTTGTTTTGCTGGGAAAAGGGCAGCAGCAGCTCCTGCCTGTGTCCTTGTGATGCACATCCCCTTCTCACCTGCACGACCTTGGATTTACCTACACCATCCAAAGAAACCCCAGGGAATTCAGGCTTTATTTACCTTTTAAATCACAGACTGGACAAATCATTTTTCTCCTGCACCAGACGGGATTTTTTCTGAAGGAATATCCAATATTTCATTATATTTTGCAAATCACTCAACTCCCAAGGCTCTGCGGTGGCTGAAGACCTGCACACTCATGGTGTTTATTTGCATCCCAAATAAAAGCACCTTCTAGTGGTGGAATCCCATGAAAAATAAACAGTCTGGGAAAACTTGGCTTTTCAAGCTGTCTTGTACATTTGGTTCATTATTGTCCTTCCCCAGCCCTTATCCAAACAGTGCTGACAGTTTGTTTATGGAGAGCTGTGCAGAGCTCTGCCTACCCTCAGTGTGCTGGGGACAGAACCTCGGCGAAGCTCTCACTGCGCCCTGACCTTACAAATAACACCCAAATTCAAAATAAATCAATAAAACAAACTCATAGGAGTGAACTGTTTCATTTGGGGACAACAGTGGGAACCGTTCTCTAGAGACTCACTGGCAATTAGGCAGGATTTCTACCTGAAAATCTTCACTTCCTGAAAATATCACCTCTTCATTTGATATTCTAGCACCAAACAGAGCAGGAAATGTGAAATTCACCCTTAAAACCTTCTGCTTGTGGGAATTTTAGGTAGAACTTCTGCTGAAGTTCCATTAAAGCAGCGACAGAAATGTTCACGTGTTAAGTGAAGCACTGAAGTCCCATATTTTTATGTCCTATATAACAGTCTATATATATATTTGTATAACAACATACACATGTTGTTTTCTAGACAGCTAAACTCCTTATTTTTTTTATGAAGTTTGATTCTGGGAAACCGTTCAGTCCTGACTAAAAAAAGGCCCATTTTTATCCACGATAGATTAAAAGCACAAGTTGCAGGAGTTCAGCCTCGTTAGGCACTCCTCCATTAACATCCTCAGCTCTCCCCAGCAAGGAGGGGAAGATGAAAGGGAGCTCCACTTCCAGACCTGTTCCCAAAGGAAATGCTCAGTGCCACGTGGCCACGGGAGCTGTTCCAGGGAGATACAGAATTCTGAGAACCCCAAAGTCACCCACAGGAGCTGGGATTCGCTGACAGCTCTGGACTAGACTCAGCAGCCACTTCCCAAAAATCCATGGCATCATTACTGAGCTGCTTGGAGCAATTATTTCTTAAGGAAAGCTCACCTGGACACTTCCTTTAACAACTTTTAAGCACAGGTGTAAACACAGAGTGAAACCCTCACCTTGCTGAATTCCTCAATAATTCCGACAGATCAGGGAAACGTGGTTATTAAACATTTACTTATTAAAGGTAATAAGTAAAACCAGCTTTTAAAAGACAATTTAGGGGCTTTTTAAGAACTGCACATAAAATGGAGCCTTTGGAATGAGATCATAATTTCTAGCTAAGCACCATGATAACGAGCACAGGCCAAGACGTGGAAATTTTGCTCCGAATCCACATTAAATGTGGTGTGAGAGCACTGCTGCAGGACCCCAAGGAACCACAGCAGCCAGAGAATTCCAGAGCGAAAACTGTGCCGTTAATTCCCCAGGAATGTGCTTTACCTTTGCTTCCTGCCTGTTCCCCAGCACTGACCTTGCCTCCACTCCTCCTTCACCCCTGTGACAGCAAAGCTATCCCTGGGCATCACCTGCAAACCAGGGAATTGCAGAGAGGATGCTGCAACTGGAACTGATTGAATAAGCAGGGCAGCTAGGAAAAAATCCAGGTTTCTTTCTCATCCTGCGGTGGTTTTGTTGAGATCAAATGAGCTCAGCCTCTCTCATGCCTTTGAATTTTAAAATATGATGAAGTGAATGTGATTCCAAAGCCGATCTTGGGGAGGAATGCTGGAAAAGAAGCAGGTAGAGGAGTGTTCCTGCCTGGTTGGACACGGATCAGCTGTGCCCTTGTGTTATTTGGTTCCAGGCAAAAAGCTGCTGAGCTCAGCTGGGCTTCAAAGGAGTTTTGTTGCCTCTTCTGCACAGAAAAATTGTGACAAGGAGAAAAAGGGTGAGCTGGCTGTCCAGAGAGAGGAGCCAGGGCTGATGGCTTTTCCCGATCTGGGGCAGACAGGGTCAGGCAGTGACCCGCGACTGCTCGAGCTGCTCCTTCCCGAGGCTGCTCCTCAGGGACAGCAGGAACTGCTCAGCACTCACTCAGCCCCGACCTGGAAAATCCCTCCTGGCCCGGCTGGATGAGCAGGGATCTCCTCACAGGCTGTGTTTAGCCAGAGGACATTAAAAATTCTGAATTGCAAACCTGTCTGAGGGATTTTTCTGAAGGCAATTAGTTGCTGTCTGTCACACCAATGAGTATTTGGGGAGTCCTAAATCCAGCATCTCTCTGGCTGCTGGGACTGCAGGAGTCCCAAATCCTGATGAAATGTTTGCTGGAAAGCAGGAATGCCATGTGGCTCCACAAAGGAGAGGACAGCAGCTCAGCCTCATGTTGTTTTCCCCATCCAAATTATTCAAAAATCCACGCAGTGAGGTAACTACGTGGAAAACTTCCAACTTTCCCTGAAAACAACTCCATTTTGTGTGCTCTCCCTGCCCAGGTTGGCTCTGGGGCCAGCACTGGCAGCATTTTCCATTCCCATCTTTCGTCTCTCCTGATCAATCTGCGAGCCCAGGGTTAACAATGAATCTGGAAGCAGTGGGACGTCCCTTCCAGGATGCGTTTGGAAGCACATGATGGATCCTCAGCAACTGCTCTGCTAAATTTAGTAGCACCACAACAATTTATGTTCACTGCCCGCTTCCATGCCAAATGTCGTCCCAATCTTGCAGATTTTTCCCATCTTCTTCTGAAATTTTCTTTTCACGAGGTGCCAAACAAAGCAATATTTACTCTGTTGCTAACACAGGAAGCATTGTTATCCAACAAGCCAAAGGAGCTGACTGCACTATGTTTTTTGGCTGAAGCACACCGAGTTTAATTGCTGAAATACCCTTAAAATTTGATAAAAAGGAAAAATAACATTCTGTATTGCTAGAGGAATTTCAAAGCATAAAAAAAGGCTGTAAAATAACATTAGAGGCTCAATTTCAGAAGTGTCTCTCAAAAAATGTAACCCCAAATGTCAACTCTGGTGAGCCCTGCCATTAATCAGCTTATGCCACTGCTTTCCATCAGTTGTAAGATCTAATACTCTTCGTGGGGACAGAGAGGGCACTGCTCCCCCAGAGACAGGGAAATCACTGGCTGGAGAAAATTCTGTATTTTCTTTAGACACAAAATAGCTCCAAAATGCGGCAGCTGGCGGAATAGAAAGCAAGCACGGGGATAATTTTGGGAAATAAAAGCTGGAGAGCATCTGTCCCATGAAGTGCCCCCTCCCAGGCACCTTGACATTTACCCTGACAGGCTGAAATGTGCTCGAGCCCCCCACGAGAGGCACCTTCCCCAGCTGAGCCTCAGTTATGAAAGGTATGAAATAAATAAATAAAGCCCAACCTACATCTGGAATAAATATCAATCAACAGGCTAAAAAAAAAAAAAAAAAAACCAACCCTATTCGAGAGGCATTTGTATCAACGTTTTAAATTCTCACTTGGTAGTAGGGAACACACAGAGTGAGCAATGCAATAAAAATGTCTCGTCCCAGATATGGGACTTGAGGGTTAAGGGTCAGTAATTGCTTTACAAGCATAAAAAAAGCAAAATACTATATTTTGCCATTTTTGTGTTGGTTTCCAGCATCTTTTGATTAATTAATAATGAAGGAAAGGGTATCTAAAAATAATCAGAGCAGGAATTATGAATATGCAAAGAGCCAGACTGTTCAATGCTCCACAGTACTCATTTCCTCCCAGGTGAGCTCATTCTCAGGGCAGGATTCTGATTAATTCTCTCCAAAAATGGGTTGGGAAGAGCAGGAAGGAACAAGAAAGAAGCTCTCAGTGATAAAGCATAAAAGTGGAATTAAAAACCTCCAGGAAACAAATCTGAATGAAGTTACCAGACAAGTACGAGAAGGTTTAAACACCTTCCTTTCTCACGTGAGAAGTTGCCGGGTGCTTTATAAATAAAATTATCCTTTTTCTATCATGCATTTTTGGCAGAACTCTGACCCTGAGGATCCTTAGGAAGTGGCAGGACACCAACTGGGAGAGTTGCACTGGGAACAACCCACGTGTTCTGCCGGAACACAGTTTGGGCAAATCCCACCCCAGACCCAGCCCCAGTGCGGGAACTGGTGCCAAACTGGTCAGAATTCATGTACCCACCGAACTGGGGCAGAGCAGGAGCCACTGGTGCTGCATTTTACTCCTTGGGTGATAAAAAACAATGTACATGGGAGGAGGACATCATAGATGTTCTGCTTCTGTGCAGATTGAGAAATGGACAACCCCATTGTTGTAACTTCAAATTCACATTCTTGCTTTTGTTTCTTACCTTTGATGTGATAGCACTTACTAAAGGTAAATATTCTACCCCAGTAAAATAAGGTGGGTAAAGGAAGACTGACAGAGCAACTTTACCCCTGGGACGGAACAGAATTTTGTTGGCAGCGCTCTCAAGTGCAGCACGATGGGAAAATCCCTGGATTGCTCCTCACTGGGAATGCAGCTTGAGCCTGAGTGAACTCCGTGAGTGTGACCGAGTTCCACCTCTGTGTCACCACAGAAACACCAAGAGTTACCAGGCCGTGATGTACTGCAGGGAAAACTGGGAATTACTGCCTCCAGGAGAGCAATTCCTGGGAGAACAGTCCCAAATGGGATTTAATTGGTGATCACACACACAGTTGGAGCAATTCCTGGGAGAACAGTCCCGAATGGGATTTAATTGGTGATCACGCACACAATTGGAGCAATTCCTGGGAGAACAGTCCCAAATGGGATTTAATTGGTGATCACACACACAATCGGAGCAATTCCTGGGAGAACAGTCCCAAATGGGATTTAATTGGTGATCACACACACAATCGGAGCAATTCCTGGGAGAACAGTCCCAAATGGGATTTAATTGGTGATCACGCACACAATCGGAGCAATTCCTGGGAGAACAGTCCCAAATGGGATTTAATTGGTGATCACGCACACAATCGGAGCAATTCCTGGGAGAGCAATCCCAAATGGGATTTAATTGGTGATCACGCACACAATCGGAGCAATTCCTGGGAGAGCAATCCCAAATGGGACTTAACTGGTGATCACACACACAGTTGGAGCAATTCCTGGGAGAGCAATCCCAAATGGGATTTAATTGGTGATCACACACACAATCGGAGCAATTCCTGGGAGAACAGTCCCAAATGGGATTTAATTGGTGATCACGCACACAATCGGAGCAATTCCTGGGAGAACAGTCCCAAATGGGATTTAATTGGTGATCACGCACACAATCGGAGCAATTCCTGGGAGAGCAATCCCAAATGGGATTTAATTGGTGATCACACACACAACTGGAGCAATTCCTGGGAGAGCAATCCCAAATGGGACTTAACTGGTGATCACACACACAGTTGGAGCAATTCCTGGGAGAACAGTCCCAAATGGGATTTAATTGGTGATCACACACACAATCGGAGCAATTCCTGGGAGAACAGTCCCAAATGGGATTTAATTGGTGATCACGCTGATACTGATGTCCACAGAACTAAACTCATCTGTATTGATTAATTAATACCTGAGCTGTTTGCCAGCACTGGTGCCATCCCAATCCCACGCTGCTGGATGCTATCCCTGGAAATTCCTTCCAAGGCTGGAGATCCTCATCCCAGGCACTGAAAATGACTTCTAGAGCTTGACCAAAATACGTGGATTCTAGAGCAGAAATTATTGTGGACTCTAGAGCAGAAATTACTGTGGATTCTAGAGCAGAAATTATTGTGGATTCTAGAGCAGAAATTACTGTGGATTCTAGAGCAGAAATTACTGTGGATTCTAGAGCTGAAATTATTGTGGACTCTAGAGCAGAAATGATTGTGGATTCTAGAGCAGAAATTATTGTGGATTCTAGAGCAGAAATTATTATGGCTTCTAAGTCAAAGGACACCCCTCCTTCCTCCCTGCTAAGCAGGAACAGTTTCTATGGCGAATATTTTGGAGAATTTGAGATTTGTGCAAAGTTTCCTGCACTCCAAGAGGAAGACAAAGCCAAACGGAGCAGGTGTGACAGAAAAGAAACGCCTGTGTCATTATTCCATGGGAGCTCTGACAGGAATGAGCCGGCACTGAAAGATAAACTTACAAAAACCAGACAAAGAAATACATTTCTCCCATGTAGTCACCAAAAGGTCTCTTGAAAGTACATAATATTTACCTCAAACAAAAAAACCCCAACATTTCAATGGAAGTGTATTCAAGCTAATTTGCCCAGCCATGCTAAACTCAGCAGTTAAATTCACATCTCACGTTGCTCCATGCTGCTCTCCGCACTGGATGATGTGGTGACAGACATGGAGGAGTGAAATCAGAGCATTATCTCTTGAAAATTGCCCAGAAAGTGATTTCTCAGCAGATGGGACCTGTTACAACCCTGAAGGGTTTCACCCTCTTCCACTGGACTGCTTTTTGCCTTCCCCAGTGTGACACAGCTAAAATCCACCAGCTCAGCACTTCTGTGGTGATATTTATCCAAAGGGGTTTTATCTCTACTCCGACATGAAATTAAAAGCTACGTTAATAACACCACACATCAAGAGGATATTAAAAAAAAAAAAATAGAAGCATATTTAAGCTTGTTTAATGTTGGTTCTGGTGAAGCCTTAAAGCTGAACTCATCTCTGGAAATTTTATCTGAGAATTGCTGCCCCAATAGCACAAAATGCTGTGCCCCAGCATTAAAAGTCTGAGCTAAATATTCTGAAGACCACCTCCATATTTCACCATTTTCTACATTTTCAAGTCTCAGCCGATGTTTTAACCCTTTCCCAGAAGCAAATTTTCCTCCTTGACTCCTCTTCAATGGAACTCTTGTCCTTCAGGATCCCATTGGCACAAATCCTTTCCCCAAGAGCATTTAATGCCCAAGATAATGTGGAAAAGAGCTGTTTTTCCAGTCTGTTTTTTTCCTAGGACGATTTTAGGGCTGTGCTTCACTGAGGGAATCAGAACAATTGTGCTCACAGAGACACACAGCAAGGCAGGGGAGTGTTCCCAAAAAAAAGTGGTTTCCAGTGAGAAAAGCACACAGCGATTGCAAACCTCCAAAATTAATCATTTCTAGCATTACTTTATCTAAATCTGTGCTCAAGGAATCTGCTATTTATCATGCAAAGATCTCACTGCTGCCAGTTTCATCACAAGAGACTTTAGTGGAGCTTATTCCTCCACAGAAATAGCAATATTTTAAAAAATGGGATATAGGATAGGGCAGTAATGAAAATGTTGTCTACAGCAACGTCAGCTGGCAAGTTCCATTTTTGAGGTCAGCGCTATCACCATTACACATGAATTTATATCCTTCAGTGATTTGTTGCTTTGCAATGCTTTTCTACCTCTCTTCTTGGAAGCCGGACAATCATTACAAACTGGATTTGGAGACGACCTCGTAGGTTTGATGTCATATATTTCTCCAAAGTTAAATTGTCTGATTTCTTCTAGCTGGAAAAAATGAGAGAAGCGCGAAGATCTTTGTACTTAACCCTTCACTTTTGCTGGAAGGCGCAGCCCAGAGCTCCCTTAAGGCAAAGCCCCTCTTTCTTATTGCCCCGAAACGCACACATTCAGCCATTCCCTAATTGTGGAGCACAAACCCAGCAGTGATTAAGAGCAGAGGAGGAAAACGAGGCGTCGCTTGAGGTTTTCTCCCTGGATGTGCTCCGTTAGTCATCTTTTCCTGCTCCTTATTTTTCATGGCAAGCTCGGAATTTTCACCTGGGGTCCATCAAAGCCGTGCTCAGTGCGGTGTGTACAAAGGGACGGTGAGGTTGCTCTGCTCCAGAGGCAGCTCGTGGGGTGGTCTGTTTAGATCCAAGGAATTTCTGAAAGGAGCAGCAGCAGCGGCACCGGGACTCGCCCGGGCTGACTGCGGATGGAAAAGCTGGAGCGGGGATGGGAATGGATGAATTCCTGCCCGGGGCAAGGCTGAGCTTAGGCTGCGCTGGAGCTTTCCCAGGCCGTGCTGATCCTCGGGGTAAACACAGGACTGCAGTCTCCAGGACTGTCAATCCGGCACCTTTAACGAGCAAGGAGTTGGGTTTATGGAAGGAGGAAAAACGTACGTTTCCATCGCTCCTTATAAAAGAGCAAGAAAATGTCAAACATGGAGGTAAAAGTCATATTTCACAGGGGCTCAGGCCCAAAGTCCCTCTCCCCCTGCACCTGCAGGGTGAGGAACATGTGCTGTGCTGCTCTGTACTGGCTCAGTGCTCAACATTTGAACTGGACCCGCTCCAGCTTCTGAATAAATATCTCTTTGGGGGGAGAGGGAATTGCATTCCTTACTCCAAACACAGCTTTTCTTCTCTGAAATTCTGAAAGAAACGCGTACTTGTGAAACATTAGGAACTGAAATCCTTTCCACCTCCAGCCTGGGCAAAGAGCCCTCCCTGCTCCTTGGGCACGGCAGCCGTGACCCCCGGCCCGGCCTCGGGGCCAGCCCAGGTGGGAGGGCTGCACTCATGGCTGTGTTCTGGGGGTTTCCTCAGCAATGCTGGTTTCCAACAGGGGTATTTTGGGAATTACACGAGGGGAATTCAGAGGAATAGGAAAGCCCATTTGGGATCAAGAGCTGTGCGTTGCCCCATCCCTAAAAGAGGCCAAGGCCAGGCTGGATGGGGTTTGCAGCACCCTGGGACAGTGGAAGGTGTCCCTGTCCACGGCAGGGCGGATTGGATGAGCTTTAAGGTCCTTTCCAACACAAATCATTCCAGGATTGTGTGATTTTACCCCAAAATCAGGGTCTTGCCAGTGCAATTGGCTCCACACAGCAGCAACAACAGCTGCTGGGAAAAGGAAGTTGGGAAAGTGCCCAGGGAGCACCAGCTGCTGGGGGAAGTGCCCTCAGACAGTCACCCTGTCACATCGGATGTGCCCACAAGATGTTTGTACATGTACAAGAGGTGGTAGAATTGGGATTGGGGATAAGAGCAACTTTAAATTCTACAAAAACTCTTTACCATCCACGTTTTAGGTGTATTGTATAAAGAAGCCAAGAATTACCATATTTGAGAACAAAGAGAGCTGTGGAAAAGCATAATGAAGGAAGCTGAACAGAAAAGAAGAAAGGAACAGATGTCAGATTATCCTTAAACAAAATTACCAGTTTATTTTCCCACTGATTTGAATATCTAAAATACACATTTCTGCCAAGGCAAACAGGTGATTAAAATACATTAAAAATCCCAGTGAGCAAAGGGCTACACTCGCCTTTGCCTGACATTTGTCAGCCATTCCCCAAGTGTCAGCACACGCAGAGCAGAGCAATAATAATATTAATTTTACAAAGGCTGACTGTTTAATTGCAATTAACTGTGGCCTCGCAAAAGGCAAGCTGCACTCTGGAGTGCACATAAGCCTCATTTATCCTGCAAGGACAGCGAGATGAAGCTGGCATGAAATATTAAGATCACAATTGCTGTTGGCAAACCTTCTGACGGGAAGCTGCTGGCTTGGATGAGCACGGCTCACACAAAGGAGCACCGAGGGAAAACACAGCCGTGAATCAGCCCACAGAATGTCCTTTCACCGAGGAGCATCGGGACGGGTGGGCTGCTGGCAGCAGGGATGGACAGGATGCTGTGGATGGCTGGAATGCCAGGGAGTGCCAGGACAACCTCTGGAGGAGGGATGGCTCAGCACAGTCTCCTTTATTGCAGGCGCTGCTGATGAACTGAACGAGTGCCATCGTTGAGCTAATTAAAGTTCTTGCCCAAACTTCTCCTGCTGGAAAGCGATCGCAGTGCCTCACAGCTCTTCCACTTGGAAAACATGAACTCAAAGCTGCTGATGGCCAGTTTAGACAAATTTAGCTTTGCATCAGCATTACTGTGTGCCTCGGTTGCGTTCCCTGCCTTCCCGGTGCTTATGAGGATAAACGCTGTGCTCCTCAGAGAACACACAGGAGCAGCAACATTCCCTGGCTTGACCCAACAAGCCCAACCTGCAGCCTCCCCAAGGAGCCTGGCCAGATCAGAGGTGCTCTCCAGAATCAAAAACCACAGCTGTGCAGAGAATTCCAGAGGTCTTTCCAGAACCTTTTCGTTCCCTTGCTCCACTGTTTTAATCTCAGTTCCGTGATGGACCCTAGGACATCGTTTGCCTGCTCCTCTGCCTGCCCACGGTGATGATTCCCAGTTGCTTGGTTGTTGCACTCCCATTTCCCTTCCTCTTTCCACGTTCTCCATGGATGCCAAAATGGAAAAACCACAGAGGACAGAATCTCACTTTAGAGAAATCCAGCACAACATTCCTACCTCCCTGGGATGATCAGCAAGCAAAGGAAAAGGGTTCTTAGGAATGGTGAGGTATAAAAAGCTTCTTTCAGAGGGCCAGAACTGAGACTGGACCAATCATTTCCATCAAGAATCACCAAATTCCATGGTGGGCACAAATGGGAATTAGGGCTTGGTTATGAAGAAAGGAAAATGAGGAATTGTTCATGGAGAAGGGGCGAGAAAGGCTGGATGGGGCACAACAGAAGAAAAATATCCAGGATCGTAATGTTGGCACTGGGAAAGGAACTTTGCAGCCTTGGGAAGACCATCCCAAAAAGTGGAGCACACACATTGTGTGTCAGGAGTTTCCCAGCTCCTGGAGCAGCTGAAGAGCCAGCAAAGGCCCTGGGAAGATGGGAGCATCCCCGCGGTATCATCTGCTCCAAGAAATATTGCAAGGACGTGTTTGTGTGTTTGCTAACAGCGCAGCTGTTGTGCAACGTGTTTATCCAACAACTGCAAATAATCAGGAGGTCCCGGAAAATGAGTTTACAGAGGTTTGTAAAGGTAGTGGTTTGCCCTGGATCCTCGGGGATTTTTGGTTTTGGGGTTGGTTTTGTTTCGCTCTCCCCACTTCAGGTGCAATTTCTTGATCTAATGGCAGGTGGTGACAAGCAGTGCTTCCAACACACCTTCCAAGTGAGGATGCATCTTCCTTAAGATCTGACCAACACATTTTAAAGGACTAAATTCCATTACAAGGATTTTGATGACATGACCAGGACCTAATTTCTATTCCTGGTGTGCTGCAGTAAGGTTAATTTGTCCTGAAATTTGTCCTGACTTCTGCGGGAACCAGGTTTTCCCCGTGTTGTAGGGGACTGAATTTATACTTTATTTTATGAAAGATGTATTCAACACCCTCCTGGACATTAGCTATGGAAAACTAATGAGAAATCCTGAATAACAAACAGCACCAACAGCCCAAAGGAAGAAAAAGCCTAGGTGATTTAACTAAATCAAAGCAAGGCTTTAATCAACAGAATTAATCAACAGAATTAATTTGTTTGAAAAGGAAAAAAATCCTCGGATTTTAGAAACGCTGACCAGAAATTCTTTCAGAGAGAGAGTTTCCAGGGGAGATTGCCAAAGCTGCACAATCCAAACATTACCTGGAGAGGGTTCAGTGCTGACACATTTGCTGCAGACCCTCCCTGCTGACTCCAGCCCCCCTCAACAGCCCTGGGGGGTAACTGGGATTAGGGGTAATTGAGACTGGGGTAACTGGGATTGGGGTAACTGAGACTGGGGTGACTGGGATTGGGGTAACTGGGATTGAGGTAACTGGGATTGGGGTAATTGGGATTGGGGGTAAATGGAATTGGGGTAACTGGGATTGGGGTAACTGGGATTAGGGGTAGCTGGGATTGGGGTAACTGGGATTGGGGTTAACTGGGATTCATCCCTTCCATTCCCCACAGGTCCCAGTGCTGAAGGGCCCCTCTGGAGCAGCCGCCAGGCTGTAGGGAGCAGGGCCATGGGGCCACAGAGCAGGGCTGTGGGGCACAGGGCCATGGGGCACAGGGCCGTGGGGCACAGGGCCGTGGGGCACAGGGCTGTGGGGCACAGGGCTGTGGGGAGCAGGGCCCTGGGGCACAGGGCTGTTCATGTTCAGGGCTGTGGGGCACAGGGCTGTGGGGCACAGGGCCGTGGGGCACAGGGCTGTGGGGAGCAGGGCTGTGGGGAGCAGGGCCGTAGGGAGCAGGGCTGTGGGGCACAGGGCCGTGGGGCACAGGGCCGTGGGGCACAGGGCTGTTCATGTTCAGGGCTGTGGGGCACAGGGCCGTGGGGCACAGGGCCCTGGCTCCCCGGGCAGAGCTCGGCACAGCCGGAGCGCAGGCCTGGCTCAGGCAGACTCTTTGGAGCCGTGGCTCCTCAGCCTCGCGGTTTGCTGGCTCCCCTTCAGCCCACCTGGCAGATTAAAGGGCAGCCCAGAGCTCGGAGGCCTCGCTCCCAGCACTGAGTGTCGGAAGGAGCCCCAGCTCTGCGGGCCCATGGCTCTGTACCCCGGGCAGCTCGCTCCGAGCGATGCTCCGTTCCCAGCACTGAGTGTCGGAAGGAGCCCCAGCTCTGCAGGCTGATGGCTCTGCACCCTGAGCAGCTCGCTCCGAGCGATGCTCCGTTCCCAGCACTGAGTGTCGGAAGGAGCCCCAGCTCTGCAGGCCCACGGCTCTGTACCCCGGGCAGCTCGCCCCGAGCAAGGCCCCGTTCCCTTCACGGGGAATTCACAGCTTTGGCTTTCCCTGCGACCCCAACTATCCCACAGCTCTGCAAGGCTCCAGTCCTCCCTCACTGGGAATCATCCTTCTCCGCACAGCTCGCATTTTAATCCTTTAAAAACACAAACAAGTGAATCCGTGGGGGAGAGCGGGAGCCAGCAGTTCCCACTTTTGTGGATTGCAGAGATTCCCTGCTCGCATTTGTGTCCCTGCAGATTTCACGGAGGGGTTTTGGGACACTCCAGCAATGTGTGCTGCCCCGGGAGCAACAATTCCCACTGGAGCTCCCAGGAGCGGAAAAAGATCCAGCAGAGAAAATATCGGATGTAGTTTTACAGCTTTTTAACACATGTTTCTATGAAACAAAGAATGAAATTAAGAATAGTGTTTGTCCTTTGAAATGAAATAAAACTTCAAAACAAGAAAGTAGCCCTGAAGTAGCTTTAAAACTTCATCCCACAAAACTTTCAGGTCAACCCTGAGGTCTCCTCTCCAGATGGATGCTCCATTAAAGCAGTTTAACTGGAGCCCTACAGCTCCAACGAGAGATCTCACCCTAATTTTTTTTTAATTTCTCGGCCAGAGCCCTGTGCACATTCTTTGAAGCCAATGGATGCAGATGGGCTTTAACAAGATTCCCTTCAAAAGGACAGGACCCATCAACTGTCCCTGGGAATACTAAAAGAAAAACACAGGTGTTCCTCTGGCCCCAGGAAGAGGAAATACCACACTGATTAAAAATTGAACCACACTCGCCAGGACAGACCTGAACCTCCTCCCACTCTCCTCCTTGGGCTTCCCCTCCCCAGTTCTTCCAGTCTGATGAATGGGAAAATGGGAAAACATCATTTGTAACTCAGCTCAGGGTCTGCACATGAAATTCAATAACCTCTAATGAGAGCCAGGGGGAGCTGGGCAGGAGCGGGGCTGACCCAGAGGGATGGGGTGAGAGTAGGGAATCTACAAAAATCACAATTCTCCGTTTCACGTCAGAAAAAACCACCTCAGTTATAACATTAAAACATCACCATGAGAAACAAATCCCAGAATGCCAAGACACTGTTTCTTATTCCACAAAGCTCTTCCGAAACATCCTTTCCCAAGTCCTTCCTCTTCTGACGAGCGAGTGAGATTTAGTCCTGCTCCCTCTCTCCCTTCCTTTTTCCTACGCAGGCTTCATTTTCTGCAGCGAGACTGAAACACACCCTTGAGCACTCCACACCCTGGTTTATATTGAAATAGAAAAACAGATTTAAAAATCCCAGCTCCCTGTTCCCAAAGGTCTCTCTCAGGGTGGGAGCTGCTGGGGATTGCTCCGAGCTGGGAGAGACAGACACTGCCTCAGCTCCCCAAGTTTGGAGCTCTGACCCACTGGGAAATCCATCAGCTCAGGGAGAGACAAGGAGCATCCTCTGGGAGCTGAGTCAGAGCTGCTTTTCCTGCTGCAGCAACGCCTTTCGGAACGGGAGGAGAGGCTCTGGAGCAGCAGGAGAAGCTTTGGAGCAGCAGGAGAAGCTTCAGAGCAGCAGGAGAAGAGGGTCATGCGAGGGCTCTGCCTCCTGTGTCCTCTCCAGACACTCAGAGATCCCAAAAGCACTGTGGTGTGCAGAGAAAGTGTTAAATAAGGAATTCTCTCAATGCTTAAATCTCAGTGAAACCACAGCAGCTTTTTTCCCCCCTTCCCCAAAATCAGGCCCACCAATGCTTGCTTTCTTTAGGAGCCAAACAACATTCTTGGAGAGCAGCTCAATATCTCCAGAGGTGTAAATCACCACCCTCTATCTTATTAGAAACATTTGAAAGAGGGCAAGTGCTTTCAAAGCCATAAACTTGGGATTCCATACATGTTCCAAAGCTGCAGCGAGCACACATTCCTCACTCAAACTGGTTTTAATTTGCAGTCCCTTGAAAGCACAAATGCAAAAGTCTAAATACTGAATCAACTTAAATAACAATAACAAACCATTGAAAAAGTTGTCCGTTTGCAACTTCTTAAAATAAACTGGAAATGGGAGTCCCTCCAATGCCAGAGGCAATGCTGTGGGTGTATGTCCAGTGCAAAGGCAGGCAGAGCTCCCAGGAAAACGCAATCCCTGCTCCACCATGGATTATTTACAGCCACAGGCCTGACAGAGCATTGGAAACTAAAGCACCGATTCTCCCTGCCTGCTGCAAAAGGCTCAAAATCCCGGCACACAATGAGAACAGCAGAATGAGAACCACATGAGAGCTGAAGAGAGAGGAGGAATTGTCCCATCCTTTGTGAGTCCCCAGGAGATAAATCCATACCTGGAAGCACGGGGTGGGCAGGCACGGCCCAGTTGTGCCTGGGATGGAATTTCTGGTGACTGGCAGGGTGCCCTTTGCTCCCCAGCAAGTCTTTAATTAAAGATATCGATGTTATCTCCAGCCACAATCACTGTCCTGCTGCTCAGATGGGAGCACAGCCCCCCAAGGAAATCACAGAGACAAATTTGGAAGGAGCAGAGCTTCCAAAGGCACCTTAAACCCACAACCCCCCCAAAATTCCTGCTCCGAGAGGGTACATGGAGTGGATAAAATGCACTTCCTGGGGCAAACACCCCTGTGCTTGCAATGCCTCATTAAATACATCAGTGCTTTGTGGGAATCCTCAGGGAACAAGGACTGCCGTGCAACACGAGCTCTGGGAATTGGGGAAGCACAGGTTTAAATCATAACTGTGCAGGAAATGTTTTTCTTCCCCTGTAGAATCTGCAAAAATGGAAATACTTCCAAGTAGTTTTCAGTACTTCATTAGAATTTAAAGTCAAAATTACAAACTTGAAAGGAAAAACAAAAAAACCCCTGCCCTAAAATGTATTGTTTCCTACAAAACCTTGGTTTTAATAAAGAAATAGACTTTTTCCCCTGAATGCAATGCTTCAGGCAAGTTTATCTGTCAGGCATCAGGAATTTACAGTATTTTACCAGCTCAGCTTGCTGCTCTGCATTCAGAGAAAGCACCTTTTGTCAGCAGCTGGGGAAGAGCTGAATAAAGAGCACAGAATAAGTGTCATTTAATCACTGGGGAGCTGCCTTTTCTCCTAATCCATTGTCAGGAGAAAACGCTGCATTATGGAAAGCTGATGACGGACAATATGGACTCCGACTGAAACACGGGACACATCCAGAAGGTTTGCTCCAGGGCACCATGGGTTCAGGAAATATTATTAACTTCAAGTATTGTCACTTAGCAAATGGGTTTTAGCCCAGAGACTGAAAGAATTCAGCCGAAGAGCATCCTGATCCAACTCCAGAGTGGATCCTCGTCCCTGGAAGTGTCCCAGGCCAGGCTGGGCAGGGCTTGGAGCAGCCTGGGATAGCAGAAGGTGTCCCTGCCATGGCAGGAGTGGCACTGGATGGGGTTTGAGGTCCCTTCCAACCCCAGCCAGTCTGGGATTCACCCTCAGTTGCACTATGATTTTATGTTTATTCATCAGAAGTCTTTAAAGACGTTGAATATATAAGATATGCAAATCACAGGCCTTTAATAACTAAATTTCCAAAGATTGCTCATCGGTTTGCCTTGGTTTTACTACAGGAAAAAAGAAGTGGAGCTATAAATAAGGTGTCAGAGTTAATAAAGCCTTGCAATTACACATTGCATACATATATATGTACATAAAATAAATTATATTAGGTATAATGATCTCCCGCTGGCCAGCAAACATCAAGAGGCAAGAACAATAAGAACAGCTTCCAAGCAGGCTTTAAAATCCAGAGTTTCCTAACAGGTTGGAGCAAGGAAAAACATGCCATGACCTTACACAGACAAAGGCTTGTGTTTCTCTGAGTACCCAGGGACTTACAAAAATAGCCCAAAAATACTGGAAGATGAGGCAATCAATTCTGTCCAGTGAGTCTTTATTAAATCTCAATTGCTACCCTTGGAAGCAAAATGAAGTAATTTCCAATTATTACCTTTGAAATGATGAAAACATGGTGTATAGATGGAATTAGTGTGGAAAAAAGAATCCAAGTGTTTTTTCCAGTAGGAAAAACAAAAGCAAGTGCCAGGTGTTCCTGCAATAGTCACACCTGAGGCTGGGATGTTCTGGGGTCAGCCAAGGTGACAGAGGTCAGAGCAGGGCAGAGCCTCGATGGGAGACCTCCGGGAGAAATCCAATTGCCCCAGGGGATCCCGATGGAGATTCCTGAAGGAAAGAAATCCAATTGGCCCAGGGGATCCCGATGGAGATTCCTGAAGGAAAGAAATCCAATTGGCCCAGGGGATCCCGATGGAGATTCCTGAAGGAAAGAAATCCAATTGGCCCAGGGGATCCCGATGGAGATTCCCTGAAGGGAAGAAATCCAATTGCCCCAGGGGATCCCGATGGAGATTCCTGAAGGAAAGAAATCCAACTGGCCCAGGGGATCCCGATGGAGATTCCCTGAAGGGAAGAAATCCAATTGGCCCAGGGGATCCCGATGGAGATTCCCTGAAGGGAAGAAATCCAATTGGCCCAGGGGATCCCAATGGAGATTCCCTGAAGGGAAGAAATCCAATTTCCTCAGGGGATCCCCATGGAGATTCCCTGAAGGGAAGAAATCCGACTGGCCCAGGGGATCCCGATGGAGATTCCCGAAGGTGACACCTGACTCGAGGAGACCATGGAAAAGCCAAACCAAAGCAGAGTGAGTGACTTGTGTGGCTTTGCAGGGGCTGCTCCCAGAGCAGACAGGTCTCAACCACTTGTGGTAATTCCAAAAGCAAGGAGGGTGTTCTGAGCTTGGGGAAATGGAGCGTTTCATTCACAAAACAGCCCCAACACAAAAAATAGCGAAGCGAAGCAAACAAAAAACCACAAAACCTGAGAAACCCTCGGGAAAAGCCCTCTGAGAAAGCAGCAGAAAGGAGGAAAACCACCTCAGGAGCTGGACACAAAACAAGGCTCTGCAAGGTGAGCCGGGATGGGGCTGCTCCCTGTCAGGAACTGCTCCTGCCCTGCTCTGATCCCCCAAAATGAGGAGGAATTCATTCCCTTGGCCCTCACCCTCTGGCCTGAGCTCAGAGCACAGACTGGGGTTTGGATCAAAGGCTCTGTTATCTGCAGCAAAGGAAGTTTCCATGATGTTTTCCATCTCCACTCCTCAGTCAAAATGAGGAAAAGCTTTTTTGAGGGATAAAATCCACCTACAGAACAGTGCCCTTCAAATTCTTCTTTCGGTGCGTTTCTCACCACCCCACCCTTCACATTTTTCTATATTATCTAGCAGTTTCTGTGGTTTAGCCATGGGATAAGTCTCCCAAACCTATGGATTAGCAGAGGGATGAAAGGCACTGGCACACAGGAATAAAGACCTGGTTTTCCCTTTGAAGTGAGTGACTAAAGGCTGCCAGCTTGGAAAGAGGAAAAATACCTTTGCCTTGTGTGCCAACGCAGCGCCTGTGGATCCCTTCTTATGAGGAACTCTGCAGGCAGGGTTACTAATATGCATAAATTATATACTTACATGCATATATTATATACTTATATACACATAATATATACTTATATCTATACATATTTAATTAAATATATATATAATTAAAATATATGTGTATACTATGGGATCCTTGTATAAATGGACATCCAGCCCACACCTGCCCTGTACTACACAACCATGTTGTAGCCCTTCCCTGAACACCCCAAAAGGAGATGACAGAATTATTAATATTTCCAGGTATAAATAGATTTTAACGGATTTAAATTTTTTTTTTAAAAAAAAAGGTTTAAATAGAGTTAGAGAAAGCTACCCTGAAACAAGATACAAAATCCATGAGAACTTGCTAGGCTTTAATAAGACCTTCCCCACTTCCCAAGCTTTTCCTCTGTGTCAGCTGCTTTATTTTATTTTGCAATAAGACATTTTAGCAGACAAGTTTTGAAGGAGAAGCACTGGAACGGTGTCTCCATGAAAGCACAGGTCACAGCAGGGACACAGGCAGCTCTGGAAGTGCAAAGACAGGAGTTCATTTCCCTATTTTTGCCCCGTGTGCAGACATTTCCAATGGATATTCTCCTTTTTGCCAGAACCTGCCCCTGCACATGACCTTGGCAAGGATTCCAGTCTGGGAGTTCCTCTGGGAACAGGAGAGAAGGAGAATAGAATGGAACTGACTTGATAGATTGTGTGTTACTGATCAAAACCCACTGAAACTCAGGGCCATTGACCCAACAGATTCTGGGTCAAGCTCACCTTGTAAGCCTACACTTAATTCCAGTGTTGGAATTCGGATTGCCCACATTTTCAAAAGGAAAATCCCAAATTTCTGATGTTTGCTGGAGTTTCTCTGTTTGGCTCAGGCTGGGAGAGCTGGGGGTGCTCACCTGGAGAGGAGAAGGCTCCAGGGAGAGCTCAGAGCCCCTGGCAGGGCCTGAAGGGCTCCAGGAGAGCTGCAGAGGGACTGGGGACAAGGCATGGAGGGACAGGACACAGGGAATGGCTTCCACTGGGAAAGGGGAGCTTGGGCTGGGATCTTGGGAATTGGGAATTCCTGGCTGGATTTCCCAGAGCAGCAGTGGCTGCCCCTGGATCCCTGGCAGTGTCCCAGGCCAGGCTGGGACAGTGGGAGGTGTCCCTGCCATGGCAGGGGTGGGACTCCATGAGCTTTACAGACCTTTCCACCCAAACCATGCCAGGATTCTGTGCCTCCAGTCACACCATGGATTTAAAATTTAGAAGTGATCAAAGCTGAGAGCAGAACCAGCAAGGAAAACACATATTTATTTCCAAATGGAAAAAGCATGAAGCAATCCTGGAATACCATTGCCATGAGAAATCTGGAAATTTGCTTGAGCCTAGGATTATCAGCAGGTCCCAGGGCTCCACTTTACGCCCATTTTCGCTGTGCCTGGGCTGGAGTTGAAAGCCAGGCCTGTCTTGCACAGGGCACAGCTCTCTCTGGGCCATCAGGGGCATCTTTACAGCACATTTCACTCACAGTCCCCCAGCCACAAACAGAGCAATGAATGATTAACTTGCTGAGAAATTAAAACCACCTTTCACCTAAGCAGGACGGTGCTTTGGTTAACTATTTTTTCATTATTTCTGCAAAAGATGGAAGTAAAACATTATACAACCCCCACCCTTGCCTCAGCACTACACTGAAAAGAATGAAAATTGCCAAAATATTCAGTGTATTGTACAGAAATAGAGGAGCCGGGTGCTGATTACTGAGGGCCATAAAGATTCGCTAATTTACACCTACAGCAAATGTGGCCCTATCAAAGCAAACAGTGCCAAAGACAAGAATTACAGGAACAAAATCAATTTGAATCAATTACCACTGTTCATGTACAAAATACCAGTGACTGGGTCACATTCCTGGAAATCATGCTGCTCATCCCATGGGAAAAACGATCCCCTCCAGCTACAAGCCCAGCAGTCACACACTGAATTATCACAATTATCACGTTGCTCATCTGTTATAATTTTCACTAAAAGCAATCAGATTTTTAGCCTCTAGTTGGCAAATGAGTCCTTATAATTTTCTACTTAAAAATTCCTGGGATCAAATTAGAATTTGGATCTTCTCACGCTGCTGTCACAGAAGTAGCAAATGAAGACTGAGAAAATTAAATTTGCCAAGTTTCATGTACAGACTGAATAATATGGGAATCACTTCTCAAGCCCAGCAACCTCTTACAGTGACCACGTGGGAGCTAAAAAGCTCAAAAAACCCAAAAAAACTTTTCCACATTTAGGCAGAAGAGCAAAATGTTCCTCCCACCCCTCTGAACTGCACAGTCTAGAGGGCAGCGATGGTTACAGCAAAATGAAAGATAAAGAATAGAAATAATCCCAGGGAACGGCTGGAGATGTTTAGCCCATTCTATGGAGCAGGTCTGCGAATCCACCACAGCACAACCCCTGAAAAATTCTGTGTATAACCAAAATAAGGCCAAAAGTACCTCCTGAAAGTAAACCCAGCCCGGGAGGGACTCGAGGGGCTCACCTCCTTCCATCAGGAAGAAACTAAAATCCAGGATAACCCCACTGCAAGTTGAGTCAGTTTATACTTTCTGGGTTTTTCTGAGCACTCAGGAATCCCCTCTGCATCTTCACCTTTGAGGAAGAAACTACTGAGAGCTAAATTCCAAACTGAGCTGTTTCAAAGCTTAAAAAATGAGGACAAGCTGCTGTGCAGAAAGTAAATAATTTAGAATAGATTCAAACAATTAGGATTAAGCAGCTTCGTTTTTATTCTTTTTTTTAAAAAAAGGAATGTTTGATTATTCTGGGCTGTGTTTTGGAAACCATTTCTACCTTGTTTTTCTTGGGAAAATAATTTCACGCTACAAAAAAGGCATCGAGCGATGAAAAGCATTTGTTTCTTTCTTGTTCTTAAGTAAAACCAGCAATGTTGAACAGGTCAGATATAATAAATACAGCTATTTCAAGGCAAAGAAAAATGTTTTCCTGGCTTAACTTGGAGTGACAAGAGAAAATTTTTCCCAGCTTGCAACGCCACTTTATTAAAAGTGCTCAATTTTCTTTAATTGGATATATATGGATATGTTCTATTGGGCTGCTTTGTTGCATTTTTCAAATTAATCCTCCACCACTGAAGCAACTTTTTCAAGTGAGTGGATGTTCTAGACACCTTTAAAAGTTCTGCTCTGTGGCAGCCACAGGCTCCTAGCCCATATTTTTGAATTTGGGATACTTGGATTGCCCCGGCAAGAAGGCGATAGGCCTTGAATGGAGCTTTTTGTTCAGCCCTCTAATCGCTTCCAGCGCTTGCCCCAGCCCAAAGATCCACACCAAATTTAGTCAGACGTGAAGGATTTCTCTGCAGATCCACTCAACTCCACCAGTTTAACATTTCGGCTTCTTGAGGGTGAGGACGAGACAGTGAGGCAGCTTAAAAGTTAATAATTGAGGCTAGGAACCTCCCCAAGTCCTTAGAATTCCATATTTTAATTTAAAAAAATAAGAATCACCCATCCTTAGCTGTCTCCAACCCCATATCCCAGGAATGAGGGCTGCCAGGAGATAGACATAGAAATACAATTATTTCTAAGTCCAGTCTGCCTGGACTATGTCTATAGACATAGAAATACAATTATTTCTAAGTCCAGTTTGCCATGTAATAATCCCGGAGCTCAAATCCTCTGTGTTTCCCCATGAAGACACCAAAATATTTCAGACAGCTCAAAGGAACTCCTCTCTTCCTCATTTGTCTCAGATTTGCTACCAAGAGTTTAAACCTAATAGAAGGAGCTGGTAGGCAATTTGTACTCTCGCATTAAATGATTGTGGTTTAAACCCACTCGGTTTGATCTTGTCACACTAATCCTCTCCCACACACAACTGGCACAAAGGGAATTATTCTCTTCCCCAGAATGATTTCCCACTTGGGGAAGGGCAGCGAGGGCGGTGGAAGATCCCCGAGCAGAGCCCGGCCTCGCCTGGGGCTGAAGGCGCAGGATGGACACTCCAGGTGGGAATTCCTGCCGGGATTTTCCTTCCCCACTCTCCGGAGGGATGGAGGTTCTGGAGGAAGCTCTCTCTGGGCTGGGCAATGGCTCGTGGGAGGATGGGGAGAGGCACGAGCTCCGGGTGAAAGCGCGGGGCCTGCCAGAGCCCATGAGAACCGCGCCGGATTCCAGCCCCTAATTCCAGCCCCGCGCTCCTCATTTGGAAGCAATTGCCCCGCACAATCCGTCAGGAGGGGCCGCAGAAGATAGCTTTGTGAAGTGGAAAAAAATGAGTTCTTAATTTATATATGACAATTAAACCAAATTGGATTGATTTCTTTTTTTTCTTTTTTTTTCTCTTTTTTTTTTTTTTTTTTGGGAAGACTTTAAAATGAACTGTAAGTCAGAAGATCTGCCAAGGCTCCCCTTCCCTAATTAAACACATAACTCGTATTAAAAACCTTTTTAATCCAGCTGCTGAGAGCCTGTGGAATTGCGGAGATGTATAGTTTGTGGGAAACATTGTGTTCCTTCTTGGATTCTTCAGCTTTCAGAAAAGACAGCATGTGAAAACTTTCCATAAATACAAACTGGGTTTTCTAATTAAACTACTGTCACTTCTATAGAATAAGCGAGAAACCAAATGAAAGCTTAGACAAATATTTTTAAAGTTAAAGTAACCAGCTTCAAATGAAATACACGACTTCTCACTGCAACCATACCTTTAGTAACTCAAGCAGCAGTTTTTTAAAGTAAGTAATAAAATATCCCTGATTTAGACAAGGCATTGCCACCAAGAGACTGCAAAACACCAAGGGTGTGGGTAATAAAAGAGATAAAACTCAGCTTTAGAGGGAAATCCCTTCTTTAGCTCAGAGTTCAGAGCAAGATATGGACATTTCTTACACAAAACTACTTTTTGCCCTCCAATCTAAGAGTTTATTTATCAGTGTTGATTATTAGAGAAGAGACACAAGGAGAGTTTGATCTTTAATTCCCTCTCTCCTACTGGAAGTGCACAATATGAAATATTTGATACTTGCCGAGGGAACTGAAGTGTTCCCTTTGCAGCATTTCTCGGTTTATGGCTCAGATTGGCTCTGCAAGAGCCCAGATCTGCAGGTATTACACACTCAAAGCTCTCCAGCTTAGGAAAACAGAACAACTGAGAAACAGTAAAGGCCTAATCCTGTGGAAAGAGCTCTGTCTTTGGGAAATCCAAGTGTTTCCAGCCCTAAAGGAGCCAATTTAGGGTGCATTTGTAAGGCCCTGCTGGGGTCAGGCTGATTCGCACTTACATCACCTCATTCCCAGGATCCCCAGTCAGGCTCTGTCAAACATCTCCTTTGGAATCCGGCCCGATCCATTCTGCCTTGTGCAGAAAATCCTTCCCACCCAGCTGGGATCCTGTTAAATTAATAGATCGGGAAGCCAGCGGCTCCTGCCGTCCCCCAAATGAGCACATTTCCCCCTTCACCCCAGCCCTGCTACAATAGGTTCATTGTGTCTCTGTAGGGCACCTTACACTGAATCCCAACATGAACAACCTGGTTCCAGCTCCAGGAGTTCCGTGCCTGAACCTGGGAGGATCCCATTTCCCAAGGGGATGTGCTGGCCATCCATCACCAGAGCCACGCTGGGCACGCTGCTCCCGGTTCCACAGCCACCCAGGTCTGGATCCACAGGGCAGGACAGGTCTGACTCCACAGGGCAGGACAGGTCTGGTTCCACAGGGCAGGACAGGTCTGGTTCCACAGCCACCCAGGTCTGGTTCCACAGGGAAGGACAGGTCTGGATCCACAGGGAAGGACAGGTCTGGATCCACAGGGAAGGACAGGTCTGGTTCCACAGGGAAGGACAGGTCTGGATCCACAGGGGAGGACAGGTCTGGTTCCACAGGGAAGGACAGGTCTGGTTCCACAGGGAAGGACAGGTCTGGATCCACAGGGGAGGACAGATCTGGCTCCACAGCCACCCAGGTCTGGTTCCACAGGGAAGGACAGGTCTGGATCCACAGGGAAGGACAGGTCTGGCTCCACAGCCACCCAGGTCTGGTTCCACAGGGAAGGATAGGTCTGGTTCCACAGCCACCCAAGTGTGGTTCCACGGCCACCCAATGCACAGGGAAGGACAGGTCTGGTTCCACAGCCACCCAAGTGTGGTTCCACGGCCACCCAATGCACAGGGAAGGACAGGTCTGGTTCCACAGCCACCCAAGTGTGGTTCCACGGCCACCCAATGCACAGGGAAGGACAGGTCTGGTTCCACAGCCACCCAAGCGCTGTTCCACGGCCACCCAATGCACAGGGAAGGACAGGTCCCTAGCAGGGAATCGGCTCTGGCATTCACTGATGTGGATCCGGGTGCCTGCCATTGTCCCAGAGTTTTCCTGAGGGGTTTGCACCTCTTTTCTGAACGCCCATTGTGCTGTGCTGCTCACACCTCTGCAAAGGACACTAAGGGGAAATGGGCTCTTCGTTCCCATTAACACCTCCTGGTTTTAAGGGAATACACAATTTTCAAGGATTCACAAAGCCACGGTGGCCTTACCTTGACAGCAGGCACGAGGAGCCTTTGGAGACCTGCCCTGTTCCCCTGACCACAGCTAAGGAATAAAAATGACATTATGGCTTTTCTGATTTCAGCACGAAATTCCCCAAACCGTCTCCCAGCTCATCTCCCTGCTGGGAAGATCCTTCCCGTCCTTCCACACTTCAGTCATCACTACACGACCTGAACCCTTTACCAGAGCAGATTCCCTATGAATTTCTCACAGTCTCAAAGGGGTGTAGCAAAGCCTGCTGGAAATCCCTGGTGCACGAGCTGCTGTAACCATTCTGCAAACCTCAATATTTGTTTTAAAGACATCTCCCGAGGTGAAAAATGGCTCTACTTCATTGTTAAAAGACAGTGTCGCAGGCAGTTAATCTCCACCATTTATTTTAGATCGTCCAAACCAAAATATTGATACATCTGGACAAACTCAGTGCGAGGAAAGAGCACATTCCCAAAGCATTCATGAACACAAGCAACAGATCATAAATTGTAACTATCCAGAACTGACCACAATTAAGGAATCTGCCCAGGGAGGAGATAGGCAGCCACTCCGGCTGGATTCAGCCCGTTGATAGAAATTCAGAAGGTTAAATTAAAAATATCATCAGCTTGTTGGATTGGCCTCTCCTGAGTCCCAGAGTTAAGACAGTCTAAGCTACAATAAACCCCCCAATATTTATTCAACTGTTGTGCCCAAGAGACTCCCAGAAACTCAGGAAAAACCATTGAAATGTTTCACTCAGAATGAGTTCAGGACTGCACATCCACGGGAGGCTCCTGCTGGGATTCAGTAGCAGGGAAAGTCAGGATGAGTCCATGCAGGGGCTCAGCTCATGGTGAAAAGGTGATTTGTGCCCATCCTTCCTGAAGGAAATCCCTGCTACAAGGCACAGAACTGCCAGACGTGCCCCGAGAGTCGTGTAAGAGTATTAACTCTTGTTTTAAAAACAGAAATGTATTAAAGATAATTAACAAAAAGAAAAAAAAAAAAAAAAAAGAAAAAGAAAAAGAAAAAACCAAAGAACAAAACAAAACAAAACAAAACAAAACACAAAAAAACTCCCAAAAAACCAAAACCCAGAAAGATTAAAAAAAATCCTCCATCACCTCCAAACTTTTCTCTCCTGAGTCTTAAATAAATTCATGCAATTGAATGACTGTGAGATTCCTGGCAGGATCAGGGGAGGAAGTGATCACCCAGTGCAAAACAATGGCTGCACCTGAACACCATCACTATTTCAAAACATCAGAGAGAGGGAAAAAGATTTCTGGACAGAAACCTCCTGCTGAGCTGAAATGTCTCCTGCGTGGCAAAGACAACCACACAAGTAACGTTTGAGTTTATCCTCTCTACACCTCTAAATTACATTAATGGAAACCATGACCTTGACATTTCCATTGCAGTGCTCTTTTAAAGGGAACACAAAAGCAGGAATTCATCCAGTTTATTTTTAGGAAAATACTTCTCTGCCATCAGTAATAAGATCTCGCTGCTGTCTGACCTCGAAAGAAACCTAAACAACAATTTCAGTGCCACTGTGTGAATTTAAAAAAAAAATCAAGTAGCATTCCTTCCCATCATGCATTATTTTACCATAAAGAGGTACTTTCCTGGCATAAAAAACCCCTCAGTATTTAACATTCCCTTTAAAATATCTACAGCAAGTCACTCAACCTGTACATAAAAACTGGGAATTAACTGACTTTGGCCATTTTCCTTTCTTTATAAATGAAAAGAAGCAACCTCTGAGCGAGGAAAAGGCCATGAAGCTGAAGGTTATAAATTCAGATTTTGTGAGTGCTGGCTCACACAAAGCTGTGTGTGTTACACAGAGCTTATCTGTAATTAATATCAGCTCTGCATTTGGTTATGCTTATTGACACAAACAGCCTCCAAGCAAACCAGAGGTAATGGTTAGCAATCAAACACAAGCATCTGCAACAACAAATTGATAGGAACAAAATCACATTATTATACACTGAAAGCTCAATTTGAATAATGGAAAGAAAAATTCTCTATCTGAAAGCATCAAATTGTTTTATTCAAAGGAAGAGAGGCATGTCCAAGTCATTATATGGATTTCATCAATCCTACCACTTCTTTTTAATTGAAAAAAATTAGGAAAAGCAGTAACCCTACTACCAACTTTAGTACTGTTTCTAACAATACAAACCTAAGGTAAATTAAAAACCTAAGGTAATTACCCTAAGGTAAAATGTTCAAAACAATGCCATTCCTTTCATTTGAAGCACCATTTCAAAACGCTGTCTTAAAAAACTTAATTATTTTTTCCCATTGACACAACACCAGCAAAAGGCACAGTGAGTGACATTTAATATCATTTAATTGAATACCATTTATCTACATCTTCCTACCATTTATCTACATCTACATATAGACATGCAGAGAACTGCAGCATTTCTATCCCTTAGAGTTTCCCAGCTGAGATCCTTTGGAAAAAGCACTGGGAGGATCATGGAAGAGGCACATGGCTTGATTTTTCATGGAAAGCTATTTGAATTTCACATATTTATGAGTTCTTTCCACAGCGCTGTGCTCCTGACAGAACAGATCAGCTCCGTGAGCTCCCTGGGAATGAACTGAGTTATGAATCAACCTAACAAACCACGGCTGTCCCAGAGCCCCATGGATCTGATCATTGGGAAATAATGCTTGGAATGTGCCTCATGGCAGTGCCCACAGGCAGGGCAGGGAGCACAAGGCAGCCCCTCCTGACTCCCTGGAGCAAACACAAACAGGGCTCTGGCCCGGCCACTCACTTGGATGAAATCAGATTTATTCTGGGGAATTACCAGAGCCGCTCAGAGCTTTCAGGCAGCAAGTAAAGGAAAGGCAAATCCATAGGCTGCTGGAGTGAGACTAATGATGATCTATGCCTGACGCTGAAAGTGCTACGACTGGGCTGGATGTTGGGAAATGTGCCTGGAGTCTGGGCACTGCCTCTGCAGTGGGAGCCTCCACTTGCTGGAGCTGCTGGTGCAGAAATTCTGCACAAGAATTGCTTTTGTTGCCCAGATTTTGTTGTTTGGCCAAGTCCTTGCTCAGCTTCTTCAGAGAGAAGAGTCCAAGGCTCAGGCACCATCCAGAGGCCACTGCGCTTCAACTCCTGTTTAAATCTGCAATCTCACCAGGCACGTCCTTGGATTTATTGCTCTGACACCAGCACTGCAGTCAGGCAATGGCAGAAGAAAAGAACAGACCCCAGGGCCGTGACATTTTGCCCAGCATCCCTGACACAAGCACAGCAAAAAAAAAACCACCAAAAAACAAAAACCAAAACAAAACAAAAAAACCCCCACAAAAACAAAAAAAACAAAACCCCAAAAAACCACCCACCACCCAAAAAAAACACCCCAGAAACAAAAAAACAAAAGCTCCAAAAATCAGTGCTGATGTTCGTGTTCTTGCTGGGTTTTCCAGGATATCCACCCCTTTCTTCTGGAAAATCAACAGCAGAGGGAAAAGCTGTGGTGGGCAGGTGATGTGACAAACTCTGCTGCACAATCCAGAGGATCACTTCAGTGACCAGGCAGAGAAATGAGTCTGCAGCCAAGTGATTTCCCACTCTGAGCAGAGAAAAGCCACAGTTGTCCTACAGATAATGGCCTCCAACAGCAGATCCAACAAAAATTGAGCACGACAAACATGGAGAGGAGATGAGAAGCCTCATCTTTTTGCTACCTACCTGAATCAAATTACATGTCTGTTTTTCTTGATCAAATTGCAATTGTTTTAAAATATTTCATTTAATCTAAAAGCAGTTCGCCCCAACACCCCCAAACCCAGCAGTGAGCAGGAATTTGGGAGAGGAAGTGTGGAATCTCAGAGCTGCTGGATACTGTGAGCATTCAGTGGCATCCAGATCTCCCCTCTCATGGCCTTACAGCTCAGCAGTGTGGGGTATCAGTCCAGATTCCACATGTTCCAAACAGATTTATGAGGTAAAATGCCATGTCAGCCAGCAAAAAGAAAACAGGCGTTTTATTTGCTCATTTTAACACCAACTTGAAGGAATTGCGGTTTTCCCAAAAAGCAGCTGCTGGGAAACAGAACAAACTGCAGATTTTCTCACAAAAACCCAAAGGCTGCCACCATGGAGGCCTTCAGTGAGGTGTCTTATCAGAGAATAGGTTGAGTTGGAAGGGATCCATCGGGATCAGAGTCCAACTCCTGTCCCTGCACTGGACACCCCAAGAGCCCCAGCCTGTACCATCCATCCCCTGAGCAGAGAGTATGAGGAGGAATCACAACCAGGAATCACAAGGCTGCATTAAATCATGCCCCAAATGAAACATAATTTTAGAAAAAGGAGAAAAGGGAGTAAGCACAGGGGCCTGAGCCAGTTCACTCTGCAAAGGCTGGTGGAATCCGTGCTCCTGTCCCTGAGGGAAATGGGTGACCTGAGCCCTGGGACATCACTGCCACAGCTGCCTGCAAAACCTCACTCACACAGGGTGAGACTCGAGGAGGCTGTCTGATTTTTGTTGTTGTTGTTCGTTTTTAATCATAACCCAGACAGCATTCAAAAGCTGCCACCTCCAACCCATTCCCCGGAAATTTGCTGTTCCCGCACTTCTCCCTTCCCCTTTCCTCCCCGGCACGTGAGGGGAGAGTGACCTAAACACCGTCCCATGGCCATCGCTGATTAGCAGCAGCCAGGGGCAAAACTGCAGCTCCAACTGTTCTAATTACAAGACAAAAAGCCCACCAGCAGCAGAAGCACCACGTTAGAGCCACGCTCTGCTCCCTCCCCGAGCAGCCCCAACAATGGTCCCATTGTTCCGCAGCCTCATCTCTGCCCGGGGCCACCCACAGCTCCCCTACTCCAGGGAGAAGTCAGAATCTTCCAGCGAGAGGAGAAAGCATCTTTACAAGGCTTGTTCATTTTTCTTGGACAAGGGGAGAGCTCAGCCTTTGCCTCCAAGCCAAGGCCCTGAAAGGAAGCGAAGGAGTTTGAAGTTTTGAGGATGGACAAGGCTCCGACACTCAGAATTCTGTATCACACAAGATTGATTTCCTCCAAGTACAAGAGGCCTCGGGTGAAAACGATCCCTCACAGCCCCGTGGCTGGGAGCCAGCAGGAGGCTGGAGCACAAAGGAGGCATCGTGCTTGCCTCAAGATGTCAGGAGCTTTTGATAAATTCAGATTCATTCTGGTAAATGAAAAATTCCTGAGATCTTTCCTTCATGTTAACATGTGCAGTAATATTTCAAATTTATATCAATTACATAAAAAAGTGTAAAAAAAAAAAAAAAAAAGAGTCAGCCCTTCCCCACTTCTTTTTGAGTTTAAAATGTTCTATTTCGTTTTACTAGGCCTGCTGTAAGAAAGGAAACTAAATGCACCAGCCCTGAAAATGTCGGAGAGGAAAACAATAAAAATAATGTTTCACGCCAGATAAAGTCCAAGGAAGCTCTGTCCAAAATCTGAGTGCACAGCACCAAATACCTGCTGTGAGCAGGGGAACAGAGCAGATCCTAGGAAGTTTTAAGCCTTTTCAGGACTCACCTACAGACCAAAAGAGGTTGTGGAAATAAGATTTGCCAGATGTCCCGATATAAATCAGGATTTTTAATATTCCTCCTGACGTCCCATTAACCTCACCAAAATTTCCGCACATGCCATGTGGCAAATGTGTCATAAAACTCAGAGACACATGGGCAGAGGAGGACAAGGGAGAAGGCTGAATTCAGCTCCTTCGGTTTTCCAGGCCTGGAAGAGAGGAAGGAGAACAAGGAGACAAAGAAAACCAGGTTGGATGGAAAATAAAGGCAGAAAGAATGAATGCAGCCCAGATGGGGAAATAGCCCAGACCCTGCAGGTTCCTCCAGGAGAGCAGCTCAGGACTCAGAGCTTGTTCAGAGGGGAAAGGAAAAAAAGGATATTCTTTTATCATGCTCACTTCAAGATAAACTTTCTGTAGCCTAAAATAAGCCCTCCTGTTGAAGTGCATTCAAACACACCACAAATTAGTGTTCTGATAGTCTCATGTGGGGAGGACACAGCCTTGTCCTGGATGAGAGGTCACTGCTATCAAGCAAATTAACTTTTCCTCATACTAAAAAAAAAAATATCCCCTGCCATCTAATCAGTAAGCACTTGGCCCTCAGAAGAAAGCTTTTATTTTTTCTTTTTTAATGAGAATATTTACAACAGGTAATAGGGAAACTCAATCAGCCCTTTGAAAGCACTTAGGTATAAAGAGGTGCATGGAGTCATTGCTCTCTGGTTCCCCAGCAGAAATGGGATATTTCTGGTGAGCTAAAGGGCTAGAGTTTATCATGTCCACGGAACACCTGCCTCCACTTAACCCTTTGGGGACTTTCTGCCTCAGCTGCGCTTTTCAATGGATTGAGTAGATCAACAGGGCTCTAAATTCTTCAGGAACTGTTTTCCCCCTGCCTCTTTTCAACAATATCTTACCAGACAGTCTTTCAACACAGGGTCTCCATCCTTATGGTTTTCCAAAAGACTCCAACTGAGGGATCACAGAAAGTCAGGACAAGGCAGTTTTGTTTCTGCTGAGGATTTGAGCTCAGATCCCCCCGTTCATTGTGTCAATCACTTGTCTGGGCTGGGTCAAGAGTTACTCCCAGATCCAGATGCGATCCAGGTTTCTACAGGGACTGTCTCCTTGTGCTGCTCCTGAGCCTCCGTGCTCCACACACTGCTCTGTATCCAGGCACACATACACAAAATTCTTGCAATATGTATAAGTTTTGCAAGTGTTTTACCAGTATTCAGACAATTCATCTTCATCTGTATGTGTCTATAAAATTTATAGCAGATTTCTCTGGGTACTTCTGTTTTTAAAAAATGTTCAAAGGCAAAGTGTTTACTGAGAAAAAAATAGGGGAGACACCACAAAGGAAAATGAGCTTGGGGCTTCATTAATATGAAAGCCAAATATTTTGGTTTTTATTTGGAGATTCATGTAAAATAGTTAAAATAAGTGAACCGCAGCAGCAAGAAGCTGACAGCAGAAATCAGGTCCTCTGCCTTTGCTGTTTGCACAGAGCACCACAATACCAGAGGTGCTTTAAAGAGAGATAAAAATGACATCCACCCCAGTCAAAACTTGGAAGTCTCTCTTCTAAAGAAAACTCAAGATAAGATTAACTCAGCGGCATTATCTCAGCACACAAGTGTAAGTGTGCCCTATTTATTTACACATTTTATTCTGAAACATATTGAATGCTCTTAGTCACAAGCAGCAAAGCTCCTTTCGCCCAGCCTTGTTCAAATAAAACCGGTATTGTTACAGATTATTTTAATTTTTTAAGCCTAAATGCAGTGTAGTTGGAATTGGAAGAATATCTGTCTTTTGGAGCCGAGCACTACAGAAATCTGGCATCAAAAGTACAATAGAAAACAGAGTTTGGTGGGAAGTTCAGCTGCTTCACTACCCTGCTCTGAATAGAGCAGAAAACTTCTATTAATTCCCTGCTGTTCCAGCCAGGGCAGGTCAAGTCCCTCAGCACCAGGCTGGAGACTCTTCCAGCAGGCTCGGAATTAACCCTTTGTGCTGCTCACAGAGTCCCCAAGCAGCACTGCAGCAAGCAACGCAGCTTTCCAAAACTGAATTCCAAACTCTGGAACATAGACAGGCCAATTATTCTAAAATCTGGGCTAATCCGCAGCTTCTCAGGCCCTGCGCTCTGGCCATTATCAGCACGTGCAGTGACAGGGACAAAGTGTGGGAAGTTGTGGCAAACACAACCTGGATTTCCACTCTGTGCTGGCAGAGGAGGAGCAGCTGAAAATGACTTGGAAATAATTCATTGCAGACCTAGGCATGTAAAATATAAAGTGCTCAAAACCAGGACTCTTAACCAAAAGACATGAAAAAACTGCTTCAAGCTCACCCAATGGAAAATTATTTTATAAACACCAACTCAGGTCTAACACAACATCTTTTGCCATGTCGGATTGAAAAGCTGAATCAAGTGCCTGGCACTTTGTGTCAGAGGAGGTACCTGCTACAAGTACTGCGATAAATGTTACTGTGAAGTCAAGGTTTTTCAGCTAAAATCAGATTCACGAAGAAGGAAAAAGAAGGGGAACAACTAAAAAAGTGAGGAGTTTGAAGGGAACTGTTCAACTCCTGGAAGGGAATAGTTGAGCTCCTTCTCCCCTGCAGAGATGGAGTAAGGGGAGAGCAGGAGGAGGAAGTTTCACCAGGAGGTAAACCATTCCTTGCTCCTCCTCACCTCACCCACCACTGCCCAGGCTGGCAAGCCTCTGCTCACTGCTGAGCTAACAGTGCCAGCCTACACGAAGTTATTTTACCTGTCTGGGTATCCATTTCCCAGCTGTGCTATGGGAATAGCATTTTTTGCCTGCCTAAGGAGGAACAGAATGAGGAAAATATCGTCAAGGACTGTAAGGTTTTGGGGTACTTGCAGTGGTAAGGACTGTGTGAGGACCAGAAAATAGGAAAAAATGGTGTTTTAACCAAAAATCAGTATGGAAATCAGTGCACAGTGCTTTGAGGTTCAGTTCAGCAGCAATATTTAATAAAATGGATGCTTACTAAGCCATCCCCATCCCTCCTCGTGGTGTCAGCAATCAAATACCTGCACAGAGAGAGGCCTGCCCTGAACACCACCTCCTTCCTGGGTTGAAGCTCGGACCAGCCCTCACTTGGCTCATTTGAGGAAAATCAGGGCATCCCAAAGCTCAGAGACGCAGAGCTTTCGGCCTCCCAAGTACCAGCCAGGGGAACACACACACAGAACATCAGGAAAATTTAAAATGAGTCTGCTGTGTGCCGTTAAAATCCTGTCTCTCTCTCCTTTATCCTCAGTGAAGACGACACTCCAAGCAATGTCTGATATCCAAATGTGTCTTCCCAATGGAAAAAAAACACATTTAGAAATTCTTAACTGGCTGTGGGAAAGAATTCATGTTCAGGAGAGGATCCAAAAGGGTGGCCACAAATGTGCCCTGTGGATTTTGGGCAAGGCAGAAAGAAGAAGGGTCCAGGCAGTCTCCCTTTCTGTGCAGCTGCCCCGTGCTGTGCAAGGACTGAAAAAATATCTTCCCACTTACCACAGAAAAAAAGTAGGAAAGTGTCAGCGGTGCCAGAGCTCAGAGGATGACAAAGAAACCAACAAAACCCAACAAAACCAAAAAAAAAAAAAAAAAGAAGAAAAAAAAATCAGCTGCTATTTTCCCAAACAATTCTAGGAACACAAATATGGTTTTATAGATTGAAGTAATTTTTTCTTGATGGGAAAAAAATAAAAGACGGCTGTAATACCAGGAAGTTTTATAAGCTCCAACAAAAGCTGGTTATTAAGAGGAAAGCTTTAACTACCTAAGAGCAGATTTTTATGCCAAGAAGCCAAGTGGCTGCCACGTGCCAGCAGAAGGAATTCACATTGTTTGAGCAACTGATTTGCTGAGATATGGGCACTGGAAAAGCCAAAGGGCCTGAAAATTCCCTCCAGTGTGGTGGCTGCATCCAGGCCCAGGCATCCCACCAACTCTTATTCTATTAACTGCAGATGGCAGGGAAATGAGGGAGGAAAAACACAATATGCCACAGTTCTTTCCCACAGAGACTGAGCAATATCAGGGCATCACACTGTGTTATTTAAATCGGGGAGACTAAAAATACAGCTCTTTATTGCTGTGGAATGTGCAGCCTAAGAGCAGTTACACAACCTGGGGGAACGAACCTAAGGATGTCCCACAGCTCCTTCCTGTGCCCTGCACTTGGTGTGCATTATGTTACTGCAGACCTTTTTCCCTTAGCAAAACAAACAAACAAACAGGCAAGCACATGCTACTAATTTTATTTACATTACACATCATCGACCAAATCTATATTTGGGGTTCTTTCCAGACCACCAAGGCTCTCCTTACAGGGACTTCGCCCGAAGCAGAGAAACAAAAAAAACCCAGAAAAATCTTGTCATTTCAGTATTAATGAAATAGATGCAGGTTAAGAATCTGTTTATGAAAATCCAGGGAGGGAAAAAGACACATTCCCATCCTAAAAGGGGAATGTCTATTATCCATATATTAAAAAATATTGAGGCAGCAGACTCAGATCATTATATAGTGACAGCAAATTTGGTCCTGTCACTCATCCCCTCCCTGAGCTGAGGGAACCTGGAAATCTGTAGGTTAAATCAGCATTGAAAGCTGACAGGGATCCCAGAAACAGGAGAGGCACCTTCAGCCAGCAAAGAGCTGATCCAGGGCGAGCTCAAAGCCTCCCATTGACTGCCCGAGGTGCTGCACCAACCTGTGCATCCGAGCAGGACTTGCTGCCAGGAATAAAACCCCCCCAGTTCTGCCCTGTCCAATTCAAACATCCCCAGCACTGCAGCTTCAATAACCTCCCTTGCACGATTTTTCACTCCCAGAGATTTTACTCTTAGGGAACTCTGGAATTTAGTTGAGGTTTCCTTGTCTGCATTGGCTCCCTCCTATTTACAGTCGTGCCTTCCTCTAAATAACACTCCTGTCCCTGCTGCTGACACAAAGATGTGCTCAAAACGTCATCTCTTAACTGCAACAGGTTTTCATTTTCCCGAAATAAAAACAAAGAATAGATTTCGAAACTGTTCCTCCAAGGTTTCACCCCAATTTGTTGAAAACTCTTCCAGCATTGCCTTTCCCCAGCTGTATAGGATATTATAGGATATTATATTATAGGATATCCCACATATTATATCCATATATTACAGGATATCGCAGGGCAGCCGCAGTGACTGTCCCTGACCTTGCTGCTCTTGTGCACCTTCATTTTCACAGTCCTTTCAGCCCAACATCACAAATCAGGTTTGGGGGATGTTTTTATGAACAAGTATCTATTTATTGCAGCCTAAATCCCTTTTCCTTCCTCTGTGACAGAACCATAGAGAGGGGAAAACAGGCAGAGGTTGGATTCCGAGGAGAGGTTGGGCTAGGTGACCCCAAGTCCCCTGGAGCAGCATTACAAGGATTCCACACTTTATAAAATTCAGGCATTCTTCATCCTGGAAAACAGTGGGATTCTGGCACAACTGACTGACACAAACCTCCTTACCTAAAGTCTGATTAATAAATATTAAAAGGCTGAGTTTGATCTTTCCAGAACAGCAGCAGACTTCATAAACAGGGTGATGTCAGATGGAGATTACTGGGGGGAAAAAAAACCTGCTGGGGTTTGCAATGGGAGGGAGAAAAGCTAAACACAATCTTGGACTCCTGAGATTACAGGTCAGCCCATTGGAATAAAAAATTGAGTATTAAAAAAGGGGTGGGCAGTGTGTGTCTATATGTATTTTGGGGGGAAGGAGGAAGGAGAAAGGGGAAAGTAATACTTGTTATTTGAGCAGGGCATGCCTTTTTTTCTTGGCAATCTCTGCCTTCTCTTTTCAACAGACACATCCTTTGGGGCCTAAGTTGTGAGTGAGACACATGTCCAGAGAGAAACAGGCCTCTGTTTTCTGTAGAACAACAGACTACTTATTTTTCAGTACAGACAACCCCTCCTATCTGGTATTTAACTTATATGTAAACTAGTCCCAGCAGAGCTACCCCTCTTAATGGCTCACACAACCTTGGAAAACAGATTTTTTTCTACTCTTGGCCTGGACTCATCACTGATGCATTAACTCGAAACGACAGTGAACCCAAGTCTATTCAGTTTTGTGGGCTGGTGTCGAGTGATGAGGCTTCTTGGCAGACTTGAACTACTTGGGAAGGCAGAAGTGAATCAAAGACCATTACACAGATACAGCAAAAACATTAGAGAGATTCTGACAGACTCAATCCTTTCAGAATGTTTGATGTTCTGCTGTTCTCAAGTGACTCATGTGATTAATAAAGTAGATATATTTGTCATCTCCTTGGACAGAACCAGAAATGTACTTTGCTAGGAGCAAAAACAAATAGGCTTTGAGAGAAACACCACAGGTGAATGAATACCACCCACAGCAGCAGGGATGTGCACTGCAGGAACACCCTTTTTTATGGGAATCCCCAGGAGCAAGGACTGAAGGAGGTTTCAGGATCGTGTGGTGCAGTTTAGGTCTGAGTCACGTTTGTTGTCTGGGAGTGTTCATATCAAAAAGCATTTCATACTCCATCAGGTCTGCAGTGAGAAACAATTTCAGTGTGATACCTTTATTGCTTTAGTTAAGGAGTGTATTTGTAAAGGTCTGAACAAACAGTGGAGGGAGATATTCACAAAGACTAAATGGAAACTAAAGTTTCTCTAGGATCCCTTTAGAGTCACCAAGATAACCAGGGTCAAACACATGGATGGGGCAGAGTCCTCTCACCATTGTCCTTCCCAAGCTGTGTCCTAACAGATGTAGGGCTAGGTAAGAACTGTGTAAGGACCAGAAAAAGAGGAAAAAAATAGTGTTTTAGCCAAAAATCACTATGGAAATCAGTCCACAGTTAGATATAAATCTAATTTCTTGTTGAATCTCAGCCCTCACAGCCTCACAAGACTGTGAAGGGCTTTATTCTCCTCACCCTGGCAAGTTTTCTCTCTCCTATCTAAATTAAGCTTATTCTGCTTTAAATTAAGTCAAATACCTTTTGTCTTAGCAATCACTGCCACTGGGAACAAGCTGCTCTCTCCCCCCTGTAACAGCTGATGCACTAACAACTCACAAAATATCCCTTTTTTCCTTTTCTCCTCCTTTTTGGTGACGCAACCACAGCTCACCCACCCTTATCAGCGTTGTTTTCTCTTTCTACGATTCTTGCTGCTCTCACTGGATTTTCTCCAGCCGGTCCATGCCTTTCCCCAGAGCCCCTTGCCGAGGCAGTTTTGCTGCTGCCGAGGTCTCTGCCATGCTGAGCAGAGGGACAGAGCCTTCTTGTGCCCCGCTGGTGGTGCTGCTGCCGGCACAGCCAAAGTCAACGTTCACCTTCTCCTCACACCGCAGCGCTCTTGGCTCCGCGCCCTCCCCGTTCCGTTCCACGACAACTCCCAAATCCTTTCGGAAGAGCTGCAGCCCAAGCAGCTCCTGCTCTGTCATTCACACAGGTGACTTCTCCTCCAGGAGTTTCATATATTGAACTCATTCCATCTCACCCTATTTCTTCTCTTTCTCCAGTTTAGCGAGATCATTCTGGAACTTTCCCCCGTCCCTCCCTCCTGGTGTCCTCCAGCACAACCTCTTTGCCCATTTGCCCATTCCCAGTTTGCTCCCACAAGCAGCAAACCACCAGGCCCAAGGCTCTCCGGTTATTTCGAGGTTCTCTGTTTGCCCTGCGTGGCAATGAGTCCAGCCCTGCCTTCACAAGAGTTTCACTCAGCCCCCATGGCTGTCCCTGCCATGGCCATTTCACACCAACTCCAGACAAGTCACCGTGTGCCCCCAGGACTTGATAAGCTGCTCCAAGGGGAAAGGAGACTGGTGTGACAGGATTTGGCCCTGACAAAACCATTTTAGCTTGCAATTTATCTCCTTGTTATCTCCCAGCTGCTTGCAAATACTTTATCTGCTGTTAAGCAGATTGATGTCGAAATCCTCACACTCATTTTTTCCTCCCTTCCCAATTTTTTAGGCTTCCCCCCATCAGCACAGAGAATGTCTCACTCCTCTGACTGACCTGGACTGAGCAACTTCCTCAGAGGTTGAAGAACTGACAGGAAAAATCCTAAAACATCTAATTTATCTAAGTATTCCCTATGTGCTTTTTCTTATTCTAGACTGAGATTGCAGTGCTGATGTCTTTGCATTCCTGGTGTCTGCTGAATTTTTCAGGGCAGGGTCAAAAGCAGAGCGAAAAAAAAGCATTAAGGATTTCAGCCTTTGGTTTCACTCTGCAGAACATTTCCTGTGCACTGAGTCACAAGTCAGCATTTTCTCCTGGCTTTCTCTTTTTCTGCTCCCCTCATTATCACTTGGAGCTTCAATCCTGTTCTGTGCCTCAGCTTTTCTGACTTTGTTGCTGTGTTTATCCTAAACTTTTGTACTGATCTCTGGCAATTCCATTCACAGATTTAAAATACCTCCCTCTTCTATCCAGGACCTCCCTCTCTCTCTTATATTCACACCCAGCATTCCCAGACCAGAAATATTACACTGTTCTTCATAAGTAACTATAGATTCCCTTAAATATTTTGTCCCTTCAGATTTGCTTCCCATAAGATCTTACTTATGAACTTTAGTCTAATAAATCACAGTATTTTTATATCATCCCCATTTCCTAAGGAATGTGAACTCCATCATTCAAGATCGTTAATTAAAATATTTCCCAAAGTCACAATAGCAAATTTATGAGCACTTTGTTATTTCAGAATCGAGAAAAGAGCATTTCAACCCCACGCTGGGCAATTTCAAGAAATGCCACAAAATGCATTTGTTTTATGAAGGTGGCAAGTTTTGAAATAATTACCATCTCCAAAACCAAATTGATAATGACTTCTTTCCATCAATATCCCTCTGCCTTCCCCAAATCCACTGACCTGGGAATGGCAGGAGGCTCTTGCAGGATTGAGAAGGGCATGGATAGGATGCAGTGGTTGAGACGTTTGGGCTCGGGAATAAGGATTGACGTATGTGAGGTGAATGGCTGAATATGGCACATATAAGCAAGGTCCCACACTACTTTAAAATGATAAAAATGCTTTGATCTTGAAATGTTGGTAAAAGAGGCAGGTGGAAGAGGAGATGCCCAGCTTTTATTCTCAGACCTGCTCTGGGTTCTCTTAGGGGATCTCAAACAAGCTGTTTAACCTGTAATCCTCTACGTTATCAAAAAGGTACCACACATAACCCACAGGGAAAAATTAAAAATTGTTTGTAAACAGTTCTGAGCTTCCCTGATCAAAATTACCATTAAAAACATCGGTAAGTGCTGGATACGATCACCAAGAGAGAGCAGAGAAATAAAAATGGAGTGCACTGTATTTCTTTTCGATGGAACATTGAGAAGATTTGCTTTTTCCTGACGCCTGCCAAGCTGCAATAAGAACCATATTTTCTGCATGAAATTTAACACCCAGAAGAAACTGTAAAGGACCAGAGGGTCTCCTGTCCCCACACACTTATTAGTGCTGTAAGCTCCATGAGCATATGGAAAGAACACTCTCTGGGTTGCCTGGAGATGATGTAAATACAGATAAGTGCATTCATCTGTTTTAAAAATGAATCAAAAGAAAAGAAAACCTACAGATCTTATTAAATAAGTTATCACAAAAATATGAAAGAACATCTTTGCAGTGCATCAGTCCAGGCACATCATTTTTTACATGTTTTATATACTTTGGGTTTATGTGCCTTTTCCTTTAGCTGCACTGCATATTTCTGAGGACCCAGGGAAAAAACCAGCCTCATATTCTGACACACAAAATTTATTTGGGTACTTCCCATTCTGATTCAACACTGATCAATAGCCTAAGCTACATATTATCAGCAGCCAAGAATATCAGTCCAGAAACAACACCAAAGCAGGACAGGTGGTCAAACCCTGCTTTTTATCCTTCTTCTGCTTTCCATCATCCAGCTTTTCCTACTCCAGCTCCCCCTAAGCCGGGCAAAGTGAGTGCAAATATTAACTCTAATGTAGAAATTGTGCACGCTCCTCCACGAGCAGCTCCTCTTCCATACCAGGATCACTGAGAAAAACCAGCTGCTCCAGCCCAGGGCAGGGGAAATCCAAACAGATTCCACTCAAGTACTGCTTTATGGGAGATTTAGGAGAGACCGCAATAATCCTAAATCTGATCCCCTGCACGACACTTGCCACAATTCCCTACATCCAGCGGTTCCTGCACACATCCCTCTGTGGCTGTGAGCACATTGTTCCCCAAGGCAGCCCTGATTTAAAGGCTCCCAAGCGATGAAGAGCCTCCCACATCAGTTGACCGTTTGTTTTCAACAAATAGCTCCTCTCAAAGTGAAAAATGCGCAGAAGAAAATGAAGTTGGCTCCCTCTAATTCAAGCTGTAGATTTAAGAGCTTGTCCCTGCTGCAAACCACAGTGAAATGGAGAATTCCAGCAGCAAAGCTGGGAGGCAGAAATGGGGCACCAGAAGGTCCACGTGGGGAAAGGGCCTCGCCTGAAGCATCATCAAGCACCGAGAGCCTGTGCCAGGCACCCAAAACAAATGATGTGTCCTCACAGCAAACCAGTCTGATTCATTTCTGCTGAGTTAAGTCAGTGTGTTTAAAACAAACTCTGAACAAAAATACCTTTTTTGTTTACAAGACTCTGCTTTCCAAATTCTTCTCTCTAACGATGGCGTTTTCCAGAGAGCTCAGGCCTGGGGGTGCTGAGGGATCCTTTGGGAACGCCCCTGGGCTACTTCAGGACTTCCATTTGGGTCACTGTCACTATGGGAGGCCCAGCCCTTGTCCCCCATCCTTCCCCACGGGCTGTGCACACAGATCCCCAGGAAGAGAAGGGCACAGGGAATGTGTTTCTACCCAAAGAGCCAGCTCCAGGATCAGAGCTCAGCCTTCATTTTGAGGTGCTCTAGTGGAAAACTACACAGCAAGAGTAAATCTGCAGCAAGATGAAGATTAGTCCAGCCCAAGAAGAGGTAAGGAAGGACAAAAGCTGTTCTCATCCCAGAGAACACCCTGCCACCCCCTTTTCCCTGATCTCCCTGCCTTCCTTTATGAAGCTCAATCAAAAATTATATTTTGTTATAGCCCAGTTTTAAAAGTTTGGATGAAACCAAAAGAAATCTCCACTGGGCTGTAGCCTGTTAATGATACCGTGCTCTCCTCTGGCTCCCTGCCAGAGAGTGAACAGTGCCAATATTTGCAGACTTCCAGCAGGAAATTAAATAACTGCCCTGTTGGAAATATAAACCCATTTACAGTGGTCAGGCTCGCATTTTCCAAAACAACGATACAGTTTGTGCACGTAAAGCTCGAGGAAAATTTGTCAGAAGATTCAGCCAAGCGAATATGAAACAAAGCCTTATGAAAAGGTGTTTTACACAGGTCTCCAAATTAGAGCTCTGTCAGGTGTATTTCCTGCCCTGAGGCTTCTGTAGGAACAATTCCAGGGGTCTTTAGTGAGTGCTGCACACACACATCCCCCATGGCTGAAGATTAACAGAGGTCCTGCTAATTTCATAATTTGCTCTATTATTTCATTTACTTCTCAAAAAGTGTTTCGGGGAGCATTTATAAAGTGCTGCTGGAGGTTTGGGAGAGCCTGGGCTTTATTTTTAACCTGTTTTGTGACTTTTGGTAAAATCTCTGCTCTAGGCTATTTTTCCTCCTCACACACTTCATTACATAGAATTATGGAATCCTGGAATGGTTTGGGTTGGAAAGAACCTTAAGGCCCATCCCATTCCATCTCCTGCCATGGGCAGGGACACCTCCCACTGTCCCAGGCTGCTCCAAGCCCTGTCCAGCCTGGCCTGGGACACTGCCAGGGATCCAGGGGCAGCCACAGCTGCTCTGGGAAATCCATTCCAGGGCCTTGCCACCCTCACTGTCAAGAATTTATTCCTAATATCCAATCCAAACCTCATGTCTTTCAGTTTGAAGCCATTCCCCCTTGTCCTGTCTCGAAAAGTCCTTGCAAAAAGTTTCTCTCCATCTTTCTTGAATATATGAGGTGAGGCAAACTCTGGTCCCTGTTATTCACTGGAGTTTCTCCACTGCCATCATCACTACTGAGATCTGCACTATGAAAGCTCTAAAGGAAGGAGTCTGTTCCTTCCCAGGGGTTTGTACAGCCTGGACTGCACCAGAAACCTTGTCCAGCTCCCAGGTACAACACACAAGAAATATTATATTCTGAAAGTATTATTCATTAGCAAATTTGACTCTCATCTTCACTCCTCTTCATCACCCAACTATTGCAACGTTTTCCTCTGCCAGCTCCCCTTCATCCCGCTGCTGTTGCCATTTAGAGTCAGGAACGAAATGGAAATACAATCCAGAATATGCAGAATATTCAATAACAGGAATATTCAGCAGGATCAGCAGCAGCAGAATTTCTGCACTTAAGGGATTAGAAAACTGTCCTTCACATTTTTGCCAATATCAAGGTAGTGACAACGGTAATGTTGTTCTCTAATATTATTTCTTTTCAAAGCAAGTCCCTGCACGAGTGCAAACCAGCTCCACCTCACCTCTTCATTAATGAAACCTTCCCCATATTCACTGTAAATAGTCTAAAGTTGCAGGTACAGAATGCCCCCTCCCCCCAGTAGTGCCACCTTGTATTTTTGCACAGTAGGGCCTTTCATTCAAGGATCTGCACTTGTATTACACAGGTGGGTAAACATTATTCTCCAGCTTCAGTTGGATTGTTGCAAGTCCATGGCAAACCTGCAGCAGAATCATTCCCTGCAGGGCAGATTTCCCTGGAGCCGAAACTCAGCCCTCTGAGTGAAGACAACTTCCAAAAAAAGTGTTTGTGGGATCAAGCCCACTTAAGCAAGTTCCTCCCACTAATCAAAGTCATATGGAAAGAACTGCTTGAAAAAATCCCGTTTCCTCAAGAAACTCTTCTAAAATGGATGGGAGAGTCACAAAAAGATAGAGATTATCTGCATTTGTATTTTCAAGGCTCACCTAGAGTTTTATGTGTACTTACAACAAACGGAGAATTGTACATGTATTTAATGCCAGTAAAGTAGAAAAACACCTCCACATCCCTGCTTTTATTGCTCCTTCCCTCCCTGCTCTTCCACCACACAAGTTGGGTTGAGGCCCTTGAAAAACATGACCAGTGACAGCACTCCCCTGGCATGCAATGAGTTATTTGCATCTTTCAGATTCCCTTTCTGCAGAAGTCATTGGACTCAGGAGCAGGAAAACAAGCAGGGAAAAAGCAGCACATTTGCAAGTGGCAGGAAAAGCAGCAGGGGCAGAGCCCTAAAAAGCCTCGGTGAGCTCTTGGATGCCCCAGGACAGCACTAAGCACCAGTCAGGTCTCACTTTCAAGTCTCACTCGTGTAAATGAAAAACAAGGCCGAGTCTCACTCACTTAGGCCCTGCTCCAGGAAGGCACTCAGGCGGGATCTAATGTTAAACACAAAACTGGGCCCGTTTAAATCGACTGCACTGTTTACAGTTCCAATCTATGGGTAAGTGCACTGCTGGACTGGGGCCTCGAGCAGTGATTGTTATTTAACACTTTCTTTAAGTTATCCTGCCAGTTCCTGGTGCCTCAGCAAACTTCATCTCTTTTCCATCCGCTGCATCTCCTGTTGTTTCTTGAACAAACACAGATGTCCCCAGTTTGAGCACTGAGATTCTGCCACCACAGCCATCTAGGAACCAGCAGATATTAAATGAAAAGGGGAGTTGCTATTTTCAAAGTTTTCCTCAAGACGAGAATAAATTAGCACCATTCGCTGGCAACAGAAGAAAAAAGGCAAATGCAGGCAGTGGGGCAAAGGGGGCTGATAGGAAAGGGGAAATCAAACCAGCCCCGAGGAGGAGGAACAGCTTGAGGTGTTTTCTCTCCCCACAGCCATTGCCTGGGGAAGATCAGCGGGAGGAGTTCTCACTTCTTGCTGTGGCTGATAAAACACCAGATCCTGCCACAGGATTTGCCTGCTGGGAACCACCAGAGACATCTGCAGCAATGCCCTTTTCCAGCTTTTCCAGCACCAGTTTGCCCAGAACGGCTCCCCAGCAGTCTCTCCTTGCCAAGAGTCGTTGTCACAGCCCCAGCCTCGGGTGACAGACCAGGGACCCCAAGGACATCACCACAAAGAGGGGCAGAGAAGCACCGAAGCACCGGCAGCTCTTTGGCCTCTCCTCCATCTCTGCCACCACAGACACCAATCCCACAGCCAGCAGTGCAATGATTTCAGTAATCAAAGGCAACAACTTCTTTTAAATCAGAGCTGAAGAAACGGCTTAAACAGACCTCGGAATAGTCAGCAGGGGATCACTTTGAAAAAACAAGACTCCCAAGGACCGTGAAGAAGAAAAACCACACTGGAGAACAGAGATTAGGAAAGAGGAAAGAAACAGCATGAGGAGGAAGGAGTATCATGTGCTCTGCTGACTGCACCTCTTAATTAAAAGAACACAAGTGTGGCTCAGCAAACACTGTTAGTGCACATCCCTGCTACAACACACATTTATAAAAGGGATGTATTCCTGTTCTTCAGAATGCTGAAGGGTTTCTGTTCATCTGGCTGCAGCATGTTTCAGAACTGCATTGCAGCAAGATAATCTCTAGAAAGCCTGGGCTGTTATTCATATATTGAAACATAAGTAAGATATTATTGGTTTGGAAGCTGTCAAGACACTTCTCTGTGTGCTGCAACAGAAGTCAGAACGAGACATTATCCAGCCCCTACCCGAGACTTCCATTGGACCCTGGAAAAATCAAAGCCCAGAAATCCTTTGGGGTGTTGACATTATTTTCTAAACTAAATCATCACAAGTGTAGTTCCCATTCACATAAAACTAATTTTATTTGAGATATAAAGCTTCTAATATAAACAAAGTTTCTGAAAGAAAAACAGGTCAATCAGTGTAGCTGCCATGGCAAATAATATTGCAGATTTTTCATTTGCTAATACCACTACAGGGTCTGGGCACGTGAACATCTGTAATCCTGCTCCTCAGTACCTTCTCCCCTGAAAAACAAAGGGGTACAGCTGGATTTCTTTATTTTTTTAATAACCCCAGTCAGTAAAAAAATGGAAAATAAGAAGAAAGCATTGCAAACTGCATTGTTTTTGGTGTGCCTGTATTGTATTAGCCCAGACATGTCTGTGCTTGGGAACAAATTGATTGCATCTCCTGGTAAATCAGTCGCTCTGTGGATAATGCACCAATCTCTCCCCAGATTAAAGAAGAAGCATCTGCTCATAAACCAAACCAACTGAGGAGCTGGCACTGCTGCAGGAGCTCATGGCTTGCTGTGCTTCTCTGCTGTTCTTCATGTGCATGTGAGGACTGAACTACAGCACAGCTCCAACACCACATCAGGGGTCAGGCAAACCTCTGACTGCCCCATGTGTACAAAAAATACATTTAAACACAACGTATAAAAAAATGTATGCAAAGTATGTGATGGAGCACTTATCATGGACTCTTTAATAATTCATTACCACATTGGGTACAGGATGCGTTTATCCTGAATTTACATGAGGGTGAGGAAGAACAGGTTTAGTCAAAATCTCCTCCTGTGACTTTCAAGATCCAATTAAGCCAAGCACATCCCCGAATGGAAGGGATGTTAATAGAAACCATCGAAGCTGTGGTTGGCTGACACAAGAATCCACTGAAACCCAAACAACCCCCCAGGACCTTGAATTGCCAATAGAAATGATCCATCAGAGCAGCTCGAAGGCACAGTCCCAAGAGTGCTCTGTTCCTCCCCAGGAATGTGAGTGAAAAAGCAGCTGCGCTGTGGGATGGTGCCTTCAAACCTCCCAGCATTTCTGAATAAGCCTTTTACCAAAGACAGAGCAAATCCCAAAGCTCAGTGCATGCTGTTTCGCCTCCAAAGCTCAACCAATTCGGTCCCACAGAGGGCAAGTTTGTCATTAAAACACAAAAAAATAACAAAAAATAGTAAAAAATCCACCATGGCAAGCAGGCACTGACAATGAATTTCCAAATATTTAGTGCTTGTGCTCTCCAGAGATGACCCTCCTGCATCTTCAGACATCCCAGTATCCAGAAATGAGATGGAAACCCCAGAAATATCTTGGATTTAGACTGGCCCAGGTCAGAAGCTGTCGGTGCAGGCCAGACAAGGGCTGCCAGACCCTCCCCTGCCAGGTGCACCCCTTTTCCAGCACATTTTCACCTGGGCTTATGTCCAAAATAAACCACTGAAGTCCCAAATCCCAAACATCAAAGATGAATGAGCACAAAGTATCTGAAATGTTTCCTAGCTTGGCTCAAAGTAGGAAATTCTGCAGAACTCCAGAAAGGATCAAGCTTTGTGCAACAGGAAAGAGACACTTGAAGCTGCCTCCCCTTTCACTTCATCTGAACAAATGTTTGATAGATTCAGGCAAAACGGAAAAATCTTGAAGATTATAAAATCCTTTCTCTACATACACAAAAATCACTCATTTCAGAACTCTATGCAGTGATGAGAAAAGTAATAAAAGCCAAAAATGTCACGAAAGAGACTAAACTAGGAGTTGCTTCCCAGTCAAAATTTAAACACACAGCATTAAACATTTCCTTTTTTATCTTTATATTCCCCCAAAATGAGAAAGTTCTTGCTCAGAGAACTATTGCTCTCCACGAACTGCACATGCAATTATTAAATATAGCTTTCAAGAACAAATACAGTCTCAAGTAGCAGCAGCTTTCACCAAGTACTGCAAAATGTTTTCCTGACACACAAATGGAGTTAAAATTTGGAAATTGTTTCAAGTCAAGAGAAATATTCCTCACAGAAACAGTGTCTTTTCATTAGGATTTGACTGAATTCTGCATTATTTCTTAGTAGGCAAATGAGATGCCTTTTCCTAGCATACATTTTTGGAGGAAAAAAGTGGGATATTATAGCTAAGGTTGGTAGAGAGCATGAGAGCATAGATGGAACAAGGAGTGGAACCATTTGCATTTGGCTGCTGATTTTAACCCCATTAATATTTTTGGATAATATTTTGTTTGGAGAAATCCAATCCCCCCTGAGCAGCTCTTTTCCTGCAAGCAAAGCCCTGGCTTTGTCCTTCCCCGGGCCTGCCATGGAAGCACAGAGCCCGAGTGCTCCCCCAGCCAGAGCTGGAAGTGACACTCATCTTTCACCGCTGGAAGCTGAGACAGCCCCGCATCACACACAGATCAAAACCATCCCTGCTCCCAAGGCGCTTCGTGCAGGAAGCAAAGGGAACACTAGACCCTGCCTAAAGACAAAATCCCAAGTATTCGAATTTCACACCTTCTGCAGAGGGCATTTCCCATCTCTGGGAAAAGGGCACCGGCACGACCCCGGGCTGTTCCCATTGCCCAATTTCCCTGTGCTGCACAAACCCACAGGAGGAAAAGCATCTCGGCGGTACCAGGGTCCATTTGGACACCAAAGGGGCTGGGAAGCACTCAGCAGCTGTAGCAGCGTAACGGAGCAAAACAAAATATTTCTCCTATTTCTTTAAGCACCACGTGTATTTTGAGTCCAATAAAGTCCATGAGAGGAACGGCACTTCCCTGTTTTCCAGGATAAAATATTCCAGGACACTCCGAACTGGTTCACTGCTGGATGAAGTGTGTCTGGAAAAAATGCAGCAAAAGCATTTTCTAGGGAAAAAAGTGGGCTTGATTTTAAAAATAAGGAAAATAAATCAAAGTAAATTTTCAATTTGCTTTCTTTGTGTACTAGTAACAAGTCCCATCATTAGCAGGACTGAGTTCATTCTTTGGAGTTATTTTAGGGCAATAATATCCCACACCAGGGGTGGGCACATCATGACTTTCACGTGGAAATTCTGTCTTCCTTTACACAGGAAATATTTCAGCTGGCTGAAAACAACTGCCCGCTAAAGTTACTAAAAGATTCATTACATACATCCTCTAAAGGATTCTGGCAGAAAACTTGTCAGGCTCTGCTGCTCAGATTGACTGTCTTAATCAGCACTGCTGGAGGACTCAGCCATAACCAGGATCTTTAGGATCTTGCAGGATCTTTAAGACAGCAAAGCAAGTAGAGATCAAAAACTATTTCCTTGCTACACCTCAGTATCTTCAGGGTAATCCCCAGCATCTCTGGTGTCAGTAATTCCCAGGAGGAGCAGAGTAACAAACAGCAGGATAATATCAAGCCTTGATACCTGATGAAATGAAAGCTAAATTAGCACAATAATCCTTCAAGAACATAAGTGCCTTCTCAAGGAGCCTGACACCAGCTTATACAGGCAAGGGCAGAAAAAAGCCTATAAAATTCACTTCAGGGGGATAATGCAACAAAAGCTAAAGAAAGTTGAGCCTCCTATCACCACACATCCATCCCTTGCAACATTTCAAATGATTTTACAGTTCTTCTGACAGATCTGTACATAGACACCTCTCAGCAAATTACATGGAATATATACACACTTAATCCCTCCTTGCACTGCTCAGACAGAATTCTTCCCCCCAGGCCTTTTCAGTTATTACAATTAGTCCAGATGAAGTTACCCTTGATAATCTCAGCAGATAATAACTGGCAGGAGGAATAGGATAACAGAACATCCGACAATTACAGGGTTTGGGTAGGGGATTTCTGTAGAGCTGACAACAAAATAAACAACACCCGATGTACAAACTTGTGCAGAAGGCGGAACTCTGTGATTGTCCCAAGTCAAAGGCAGTGACAGCACTGCTGTCCCTGCTGTGACCCTGCTGGATGGGCTGAGGAGCCTAGGGCCACAGCTTCACTCATCTGCAACACCAGGTAAGGCTTTGGTGCTGCCTTCTGTCCAAATCTTCCTGGAAAAGGGGATTGCTCTTAGAGCTACCCAGGAATTTTTAAAGCTGGATGGACCATTGGACCAGAGGTATTCCATGGTAAACACATTAGAGACCAAAATATTCACCCAGTGCTTCAGAGCTCCAATTCCAGAGTCTTCAGAATGGCCTTGGAAGAGATAACTACACAGACCTGAGCCCTCTCTCTTGGGTGAGAAAACTGAACGTGTTCCATAAACAACAACAAAGCAACCTTAAACGTTTAGATTCCCAAAAATCCATGTGATATTGTTGCCCAACCTCAAGGGTGAGGAAAAGCAGTGAGTTTGCAGGTGGTCTCTCCTTCTTTATTGAAGAAATTCCCTGAAAATTCACTTTACCTGCTATAGACACTGAGACCACCTTTTCCTCCTCCCCCCAGTACCAACTCTCAATTTCTGAAGTTTTCAAGGCAGATCAAAGAACTTCCCCAGAACTATTAGGACCTACAGAAATGCTGAAAGCAGAGCCACAAGTGTGATCAGAGTCAAATTCAGCTCCCAGTGAAACCAGTCCAGGAAGGAAGGAATGGGCCAGTTCACTTAATTCCAAGCCTAATCTCTCTCACCCTGAACAGCTCAAGCAACAAAATATTGCTATTGATGTTCCCTGGAGGTTTTCAGTCTGAAATGAGAGGGATTGATCACACAGCTCCTTGTATCAGGACTATATATGCCGCTGGGGAAAGTAGGAGACAGATTTTAAGAGAAAATTGTCTAAATTCTGGGCATAAAACACTGCCAAGTTTTTGAACATTTTACTACTGTTCAGGGTTCATTACCCAGTGTCAGAAATGCTCATTAGGATTTTAAAAAGACCAATCACAAACAGAATGCAAGAACATAAATCACATCCTAAAATCAGGCTCTCAAAAGAAAAAGAGCAAATCAGGTATCAACTCTCCCTGTATAACCCAAGGAAATCAGGGCAACATTTTGTTTTAATCCCATATGAAATATAATTTTGCTAATGACTAAGATTCTCCTATAGTGAGAGGATGCCTTTACAGCTTCTTCCCTTGCCTGGGCCTCTTTTTGGAGAATTTATGTAGCAGAGAGGACTGAAAGAAGCAAAAACCCTTTAAGGCTTTTTACCAGGGCCTTCCTAAAGCTCTTTGCTGTAGTGAGAATCCAGTTTATACACAGGTAAAATGCTACTATACTCAATGTCATGAAGAACACGTGTTTTCCAACACAGAGCAACAAATCCCACACAGAAAAGATAACGACAATATCCAGCTCACAGGAATGACCCTAAACTCGGGAGAAAAGGGATCTGGAGCTCCAATGGTGCTCCACTGCTGCATCCACTAGAATGCATTCTGTTACCCCACACCAGGTTTCAATTATTCATCTCTTGATCAACTTCAGATTCACTTATTTAAAAGGATGCAATTTTAACAATAAATCTCATGGACAGTGTTAATTAAAAGCTAAATCTTGCCCTGAGCTGGACTTCCAAGGTCTATGAGAATGTTCACAGCCCATTTATTTATTCCAGCATTGTGTCAGTTATTGAATTACAGTAAATTAAAAACACAGTGACAGAGCAATAGCTAAAATAAGCGAGGCTCGTTGCATCTCACTTACAAAGGTTGCCAGACTTGGGCTCTGTCAGGCTGCCAAGAAAAGTGAATGTAAAAGTCAGGGGCCCTCAGTTCAGAAACATCCTCTGGTGAGCATGAAGGGTTTCAGCCTCAGAGATGCCAGCAGGCAGAAGCAAAGGTCCACCAAGAGCTATTCCTTGGCCTCCTGAAAGCATTTAGTGATATAAATCCATCTTCCTGACAATCGGCAGGGAATTAAATGACCTCTTGTCACTGTAGGTGAAACACACTGAAAGCAGAGCTCAACGTGGTGCTCTCTCCACTCAGCACGTTTTGGAGAAAAAGAGATGTCTCCTTCATGCTACAGATTTTCATTAAATTCACAGAGAGATAATGTGTTTTATAAAGAAAAAAATCAAAACATATGGAATGAATAATTAACATACACCCAAAAAAAATTAAAATGAAAACGCACAGAATGCTTGTTACTTATTCAGCACATCAAGTACTTCAGAGTAAACAAAACAATTATAAAGACACTTCCTTTCATTTGAAGCCAAGTTAATTTTGGAGAAGAGATGTTCACCCATGATAACTGACCCCTTGCAGGAAAAACTGGGAGAGGCAAGAGCTGCTGTAAATACAGTGTAGACTGCACAGCGCTCAGATATACATTAACTCTATAAAGGTGTCACAGGCCAGGGATGTTCCCTGTGCAACGAGGATCATCCCTCTCCACAGGGAGAAAGGTTGACAGAGGTTTTGCAAAGAAGACCTCATGTGATCAAAACCAGATCTAATCTTAGTTCTAACATTGATTTTATTTTTTTATCATCTGACCAAGCTTCTGTCTTGTCCTAGAGACGTCTCTGTGTTCACCATCACCTATCTTTGAGAACAGAATTACTGAAATTAAATCCAACAAACCTCCTCTCCGAGTTCTATGTTCCACAGAAGTGCATGTCAACATGGCAAGAGCTAAAGGCCCTGATGAATTCTGAAATGAAGGCCACAGAGAGCCCAATCCCCCCTTCTCCAGCACTGCGTTCTGGCTCTGCAGGAGCAGCCACAGTGTGCTCTGTGGAGTAGTCACACTGTGGGCACTCTCGGGCAGCTCATTGCTTTTACACCCTCCATCCTTTAAAGCTTGGCTCGGCATCTCCAGGGGGGATTGGGCCACCAGAGCAGCTGCCTTTGCATGGGAATGTTCACAGTGTGGCTGTGGAGATGCACATCCTTCCAGAGCCAACCTCAAGTTCTCAGGATAAGGAAAGCATCCCCTCCTGTATTCCCAGTCTCGGGAGGGAATGTGTGAGGAGGTTACAAAGCTGCCGAGCGTTTTTCCCTCGCTTATCTCTGATCTCTCCATTTCCCATGGCCTGCTGCTGTGCTCCGGCTCAGAGCTCCACCATTCCAGCTCCTTCCTGGCTCTGCCTCGAGCAGATGTTCGGGGCTCCGCTGCTGCAGACAGAGCATCTGGGAACGGGACAGGGGGACGCACCAGGGACAGCCCTGGGAGGGAAGGAGCAGAAGGTCACAGGAAGCCCTCGTGCCGTATCAGTTTCAACATATGACCTGAGCAGCTTGAAAAAAAGCTTTTAATAAAATGCAGACTTCACCCGGAGCCTGCAGTAACTTTTCTCAAGAACTCATCCTGTTATGAAACTTTCCCAGTGCATATTGGGAGGGCAAAGTCCTAACTCAGAGCTAGTCCCAAATATCTGTGAGTGAAAGCACATCCCTGTACAGCCCAGATCAGCATCAGCAGGGCTTACAGAGACCATGTAACATCTGCACAGTTACCAGCACTTCTGCTCGAGCCCTTGGGGAGAGTGGCTTGCCTGTTCACACGCAGGGCTTTGCCTTTTTTTTTTTTTTTTTTTTAGCTTTCCCTGGCACAAAGACCAGACACATCTCCTTTGCCATCAACATTCCCAAAGCACCATAAATACACTCAGGATCCCTGTCTGCAGTGTGACATCATAGAATCACAGAATCCTGAGCTGGAAGGGACCCAAAAGGATCCTCCAGTCCAACTCCCGGCCCTGCACAGACCCCCCAACAATCCCACCCTGTGCATCCCTGAGAGTATTGTCCCAACACTCCTGGAGCTCTGGCAGCCTTGGGACCATGACCACTCCCTGGGGAGTCTGTCCAGTGTCTAAATACTCTCTGGGGGAAGAACCTTTTGCTGATCTCCAGCCTGACCCTCCCCTGAGTCAGCCTCAGTCCCATCACTGGTCACCAGAGCCAAGAGATCAGGAAATCCCAGAAGGGCCCAGGTGGGTTAAGCCATGCCCGGGCCAGCACCTCCAAACTGGCACATTGCAGCCATCAGGGACACAGTGCCAGCCCCACCAACACCAGTGATACAGGACATGTCCTACAAGACCATTTTTTGCCATCCTTTACCCTCTCTGATAACCAGACTCCTCACAGCTCTCCAAAGGGGTTTGTTAGAACACGATATCAAGCACAAAAACTCCGTGCAATTCGGTGAAGTAACAAAGCAGCCTTGACCTGAGCTTTCTTCTGCTCCTGCCTTGGGCATGAACTCCGTGTAATGACTTGTTGAGAAACACCAGAGAAAGCTCAGCTCTGTACACAGCACTGCTGGAGCACAGCCCTGGCCCCACAGCTCATTTATCCCTGTCATTCCTCCTCCATGGCAGTGCCTTTCTGCTCCTGCTGGTGACAATTCTGCACTATCTTTTCAGGAATCCTACCGAATAATCACCCTCCAAATCTGTGTCCATCGCACCAATACGAACCATGGCTTTCTTTCCACAAGCCCTCAGCCACTTCCCTTCATATCCTGCCCTGCAGATTTACTTGGAAACAGTGGCACTGCAGCGTCTCCACTTCAGGAGGAGATCCTGGAAAGCAATCTTCCTCACCCCGGGATGCTGGCACAGAATTATGCTGAGGAGCCTGGGTTATTGCTTTCCTCACTAAAGGGTTCCTTTCTCAAGCTACTTCTTTTCCCCGAGCTGCCTCACTTTGGCAGAGCACCACTTTCAATATCGCATTGCATTAGATTCCAAATATAGGCAAGTTCTTTTATTTTATGTTATATTCCCTGGAGGACTTCAAAGAACTCTACTATTAAAGAATAGTAATATTGAGAGCTTTATTATTACATCGCATATATTTAAGCTGAAACTATTCAAGTTTTCCACCTTGGCAAACTTCACAGCCCTCCTGCCCGTCCTGTCGTTTCAGCCCAATTAAATGACATTAAACATGTCCAAGCCTCTCACATGCCACACTCCTGGCAAGGACAGCAGTGACTCTGCTTGTAAACAGACAGCAAAAAAATTTGTAACTTCCTCTTCAGCACCTGACCAAATGAAACTTTACACCAAATGTCGAATTTCAGGAATTCTAAAGCACTTCATCATAAAGGATGTAAAACTAGTCACCAAACCTACAGAAGCATCCTTCAGGATTTTGTTATTATTTCCAAAGAATCATAGACAAATGCTCTCATGTATTCATTTCACTGTTGCTCCATTTATAAATGTGCAGATTCATTGACTTTCAGTATCTCCTTGATTACAATGAAAAAAAAAACCACGATGGCAAAAGCCTTACAAAATCGCTTTATTATTCAACAGTTTGCGGCTGCCCCAGCCCCAAACAACCTAGAATTCCTTTAAGCTCAGCTTTAGGGAGTTGCTTTCAAGAGATAGCCTGGGTTTGCTAATTTTTAAAAGCAGAAACCTGGATCAAAGACAGCGTTTTAACAGCAAAATAACTTCATTTGCTGCTCACGTAAGTGTTTCAGCACGGAGGGTCTCTGTCAAAACGCAGGCTGGGCTATCACCGCCACACCTCCACCTACGCACGGCCGGTGTGAGACTCTCCAGCTGTGCCAGGGCTGCCTCCATTCCTCCGGCCCAGGGAGCGATTTCCCCTGGGGAGTACCGGCACCCAGCACCTGGGTGTCCCAGCGAGGTGAGAACACCACACCGACACAAACACACAAACCGCAGCGCTTTGCAGCAGGAAACAACCGCGGCTCGCAACAGAGCAGATTCCTAAAAACTGCTTCAGACAGAGCATTTCAAAAATAGGCACAACTGTGTGAACATCGAATTTGCAATTGAGGATGACTGAGGGGTTTTTTTTTCCAGGCTTCGGGAAGGAAAGGTTTACACTTTTTCTTTTGTCTGAGTTAACTTTCTACATATTTCTGGCGTGTGAGACAATCGCTGTGTGTAAAGCAGCTGCATTTAGTTAGAGACTTTTTTAAAGAGTTTTCAGCTCTGAGGTGCTCTTTGGAGTCCCAGCAGACCGCTGGATTTCTACATCTGTTTCCAAAGAGCAGGATCCAGTGTCACACCTCAGGGAAACTCTTTTTTCCCCCTCTTTGCCTGCTTAAACCCATAGACAAGCTCTAAAACACTCCCCTGCCCAACTCTCATTTGCAACACTTTAAATCCCTGTGAGGACATAATTACCACAGCAGTTCCAGTAGAAATTAATTATAGAAACAAAGAAACGATGTCCTGAAGATCCTTTGCTGCCACTTCAAGCCACTTTTGTCAAGAAACACAAAGTTGCCATCTCAAACAGTGACATCTACTCTCATCCTCCTAGAGGCTTAAGGCAACAAAAGCATTTTGTTTGTTTTTAAACTCATTGCTGGATAGTGGCTGAGGCAGCAGCCTGTGACCCAGGGATGAAACAATTAACCACATGGACTAATCAAGAGCTGTGGAACTTTATCTCACAACTTTCAAGGAAATCAGCAGCACCCCCACAATCTAAAACACAGTCTAGAGGTCTGTGGGTTTACTGCATGCTTTTAAAATGTTTTTCTGTTATTCACACTTCTGTCATTGTGACTTCTCACAAAGTTACATGATCTGGAAGAATAATAATCAAGCTGAACTGGGAATATCCAGAGCCACATACTGCAAAAAACATCCAAGCTGGAGAATTCCTGTTCCTTAAATTGACATTAACTTCGTGCTTTTATTTGGAACTCTTGGGCCAGGCCGTGAGCACCCTTGGGAAGAGCACAAGTTACAGGCAGAGTGAAGGTACAAAGCTTTTGGGGTTGTTTTGCTCCCTGCAAGGAAAGGTCATGGACAAAAAGGCAGCAGCAGGAGACGGTGGTCCACATTCTCTTTCTGAAAATGTCAGGGTTAAAGGGTAGGGACTGAAGATTCTGCATGGGTTGGGTTTCTGATGGAGCAAAATCTCTTTACCCAACCACTACAGTCACCTTAAAGAAATTTGTAAAACATTTTAGAACAGGCTTTTTCTTTGTTTGGTTTTTTAATTCGTGTTGGATATTCAGGTTCTCTTATTCTTCCACAAAACCTAGTTTGGGAGAAAACACAGTGTGTGGTTGTAACATGTGATAGATGTCTATCCATAAAAAATAAATAAATCCCTTGATCTGCCCATGAATGCACACTGCAAGCATTTGCCAAAGATATTACTTAAAACACAGGAAATACTTCACTTTGGAAAGTAACTGTACATAATCCCAGATCACAGCCCAGGTTGGAAGGGAACTGGAAAGATCACCTGGTCCAGCCTTTTGTGGGAAAGGGATCCTGGCTAAGATTATCCAGCCTCATCCTGGAAACATCCAGCTGTGGGGATTCCACCACATCCCTGGGGTGATCATTCCAGTGAATTATTGTTCTCGCTATAAAAAAATGCTTTCTTATGTTGAGCTGAAACCCCTCTTGGTGAATTGCACTATAATGACCACAATAACAGTCATACATAAAGGTGAATTCATATACTGATAGATATTCCCACAGTAAACAAGAAATGGTCAGTTTTGGACCCAATGTGATCAGTTGCTTTTATGTTTGTGGGGTTTTGTTTTTCCCTTCCAAGCTCTTTGAAACACACAAAAAATTCATATGACCCTAAAGCTTTGAAATTATCTGAAAAACAAGGGGGAAATGGCCCTTTTTTCCCTTTTAAAAATACAGCCATTTGTTAAGCACACACAGCATTCCCTGGAGACACTAGAAAACAACTTCTGAAAATTTTCCCATTGAGATGTCATGAAGAATTCCGACCCCAAGCTAGAACTCATCCAGCCATTGAATCTGCACCACGAGACTCCTGTGAGCCGCACTGGGACATGGGGAAATCATTCAAACAGATCCATTCCCTCGCACACTGTCCCAGGAACATCCTTAGGGACGCGCTGGGACACGGGGACAAATCCAGGCACAGGGATCTGGACAAGAGAGTTGGATCTGCTAGCCACAAGCAGTTTTTTTAAGGCAGTAATCCCTCAGTATTTACAATTTGGGTTCAATTTTGGCTTTTTCATCAACTTTCTCTCTTTAACATTCACTTTTCCCCCTTCTTTAAATACTAAATACAGCCATATTATCAACCAGGGCTTCTCAGAGGTGGCTCGTGATTTGAGCAGCCACCACAAAACCCTTTGGAGGAGCTGGAGCTCACGTGTTTCCAACTCTTGCTGAAATTCTCATGCAGGCGTCCAAAAACACTGCTCACTTTTTACTGACTTGGCCTGAAGGAATCAGTCCTTGCCCAGTTCCAGCTATCCCAATTCCGAAGTGCCTTTATGCCTGGTTTACACATAAATCGCTCTCAAAAAGGCTGGAATCAGAACCCTGGCCAAACAGAAGGACCGCGGGATAAATATCCGTCGCTAACAACAAAACGGAGACGCTTTCTTTTTGTTGCAAACAAATAAATAAATAGACAAATAAATAAACATTTTTTTGGAACACAAGGGGGGTGAGATGGCAAAACACTCCCTCAGAGCTGGATCTAAGGGACAAGCGTGATAGCACACCTCGGGCACCATCAATCAAGGACCGCAAAGCGGGACCGCCTGGGAATGGTTACCGGCCCCAACACTTGGAAAGAGCTTTTTTACGAAGCAATGAAACACAGAGAGAGCGCAAACCCCCGGGCTCGCTAACGGGAGCGGCGCGGGGCAGCGCTGGAGCCGCCGGGCTCCCCTCAGCACCGGCCCCGCTGCCCTCACCGCCGCGGAGCCCTCAGCGCCCCGGAGCCCTCAGCACCGGCCCCGCTGCCCTCGCCGCCCCGGAGCCCTCACCGCCCCGGAGCCCTCAGCGCCCCGGAGCCCTCACCGCCCCGGAGCCCTCACCGCCCCGGAGCCCTCACCGCCGCGGAGCCCTCAGCGCCCCGGAGCCCTCGCCGCCCCGGAGCCCTCAGCACCCCGGAGCCCTCACCGCCCCGGAGCCCTCACCGCCCCGCTGCCCTCAGCGCCCCGGAGCTCTCAGAGCCCCGGAGCCCTCACCGCCCCGGAGCCCTCAGCGCCCCGGAGCCCTCAGCGCCCCGGAGCCCTCAGCGCCCCGGAGCCCTCACCGCCCCGGAGCCCTCAGCGCCCCGGAGCCCTCACCGCCCCGGAGCCCTCGCCGCCCCGGAGCCCTCAGCGCCCCGGAGCCCTCACCGCCCCGGAGCTCTCAGAGCCCCGGAGCCCTCGCCGCCCCGGAGCCCTCGCCGCCCCGGAGCCCTCAGCACCCCGGAGCCCTCAGCACCCCGGAGCCCTCACCGCCCCGGAGCTCTCAGAGCCCCGGAGCCCTCGCCGCCCCGGAGCCCTCGCCGCCCCGGAGCCCTCACCGCCGCGTCCCCGCGCTCACCTTGCGTGGCGTCCCCGGGCTCGGCGCGGCTGCCCGCCCGCAGCAGCAGCAGCAGCGGCAGCAGCAGCGGGAGGCTCCCGTCCGCGCCGCCCGGCTGCTGCATTCCTGAGCCGGCGCTGCTCCCGCATCCACCGCGGGGCCGCCGCTCCTCCGTCCCGCGCTGTGCCGGCGGGCGGGGAAGGCGGCGCGGGCGGGGAGGGAGCGGGGCCGGGGCCGGGGCCGCCACCGCCCTCAGCGCTCAGCGCTCAGCCCTCAGCGCCCAGCCCTGCCCGCAGTCAGCGCCCGCGCGCCGCCGGCCCCGCAGCGCCCCCGCGCGGCCGCGCCGCCTCAGCCGCGCCGCCATTTTGTCCCGCCCAGGGCTGGCGGCGCCGAGGAGCTCTGAGGGGACCGTCCCTTCCCCTTCCCCTTTCCCTTTCCCCTTTCCCTTTCCCCTTCCCCTTTCCCCTTCCCCTTTCCCCTTCCCCTTTCCCCTTCCCCTTTCCCCTTCCCCTCTCCCCTTCCCCTCTCCCCTTCCCCTCTCCCCTTCCCCTCTCCCCTTCCCCTCTCCCCTTCCCCTCTCCCCTTCCCTCTCCCCCTCTCCCCTTCCCCTCTCCCCTTCCCCTCTCCCCTTCCCCTCTCCCCTTCCCTCTCTCCTCCCCTTCCCCTCTCCCCTTCCCCTCTCCCCTTCCCCTCTCCCCTTCCCCTCTCCCCCTTCCCCTCTCCCCTTCCCCTTTCCCCTTCCCCTTTCCCCTTCCCCTTTCCCCTTCCCCTTTCCCCTTCCCCTTTCCCCTTCCCCTTTCCCCTTCCCCTTTCCCCTTCCCCTTTCCCCTTCCCCTTTCCCCTTCCCCTTTCCCCTTCCCCTCTTCCCCTTTCCCTTCCCGAGGGTCCGTACCTCATACAGTCCCTGCGGGATTGTCGCCTTTGCGGGGGTAGCCAGCGCTTTGCACAGAATCGCCTCCGAGATTGTCGAGTCCGACCTGAGACCAAACTCGGAATCGCAGAACCGAGTTGGAAAGGACCGCAGGGGATCATCTGGTCCAACCTCCTGCTCCGACATCCCAGAGCACATGGCGTGGGATTGTGTCCGGAGGGTTCTGCAATGTCTCCGGTTCGGGAGACTCCACAGGCTCTCTGGGCAATCTGGTCAGGGCTCGGTCACTGCACGGGAGGGTTCCCATCCCTTCCCCTTCCCGAGGGTCTGCCCTCACTCAGGAACCACGGTCTGTGGGATTATTGCGCTTGGAGGGGAACGCTTCTCACAGAATCACCGAATTGTTGAGGTTGGAAAAGACCTCCAACACCATCAAGTCCAACCTGTGACCAATCCCTGCTTTGTCCACCAGACCAGCCCCTAAACATGCTTTTCCCTCTCTCTGCTGATCGGAAACTGAGTTTTTGGGAAGAAGGGTTGGGATTCCCTCCTTCCAACAGTGGACAACAGTTTTGCTGAGTTGGAGGACACTGCCAAAGCTGTTTGAAGCTCCTAGGAGTGATAATTACTTTCCATCCAGGAGAATGATCACATTCCTGGGATGCTTAGATTAGGTTTAGGATTTCAGAAGTCAGCAACTGTTTAATAAAAAGCTCATAAGCAGAGTGGAAACAAGGACAAGATTAAAGGAATTTCCTCCTCACTTCCTGCTAGATCAGATCCCTTAGGCTTTTCTTCTGCCATATGAATCTTGTATTTCTTGTCAGACACTAATAGAGCTTCAAGAGGAGGAAGAAACCCAGATAAACATCTGGCTGTGTGTTAGGATGGAGATTGAGGTCTGGAACCTCCTTCTCCTCACACATACAAACATGAGCACATATTCCTCCTCTCACCAGCCAGGAAAAAGACAAGAGATTTTCCACTTCCTCAGGAAAACTGACTGAAAAACAAACAAACAAACAGGGAAAGGGACAAGACGAGCCACACTTGATGTGGTTTAGGATGTGGTGTGGCACATGGAAGGGTCTGTGAGCTGCTGGGACCTGGGTGCTGTTTGTGCCAGTTCAGGTCCTGGAAGCACCACCCCAATCCAGGTGATCAAGGCAGGCCCAGCTCCAGCCAAGATCATCAGACAAGTTCCTGGTGGTGAGACAGGTCTGAGATCAAGCTGAGAAATCAGCTCAGGGTCCGTTCCTCAGGAGCCATTCCAGCAGCAGTCCCTGGACACAGCGCGGTGGCTCCGGCAGGGCTGAGGGAAGCAGGGAAATCAATGCATCGGCAGGGCCCACAGCACAGAGTGCTGCAGTGACACTCGGAGGGGACCAGGGCTGAGCTCAGGGACACCCCAGGCCAGGAGGGGCTGTGGCTGCAGAGGAGGCAGGTCAGGCATTAGGGACCCTCAGGGCCTGGCTCCTGTCCTGGGGACACAGGAATAGCAGGAATGCCGGAGCTGGGCCAGCGGGAAGGTCAGGCCGTGCAGCTGGGACTGCAGCAGCCCAGGCTTGCCTGCCTGACCCTCTGAAGTGACATTTCGGGTTAGTTCTGACTGATCTAACACCTCTTGTGTTTCCTTGTGCTCACCCAGGCAAGTCCGTTCGACAAACCCTCTGAGGAGAGAGAAGGGGAGCAGTGTTCCCCCAGAGCAGCCAGCTGGGCCCAGTTCCCCACAGCTGCTGCAGGGCTGATCCAGCAAAGGTGAGTGGGACTCTTCTCCACCCAACCACTGCTTTTGGCAGCAGCTGCTGGTACACCTCTTCAGCTGCAACACAGAGTGTTTCTTTCATCTCTCTGAAGTAAGATGTCCACGAGATCCAGATTCCTCTGAGCTGGTCACAGGGATAACCCACTAAAGATAGAAAAAAGTCCATGGCAGATGCAGAAACTAAATGCAGATTCTCCAAGTTTTCGTTTAGCTTCGAAGTTTTAGCGGCATGCAGCGTGAGAGGATAAATCATTTATAATTAAAAAACAAACCACTTATTTTTAGCTGCAAATCTACCAAAGTGCATGCAATTAGCAGATATAAATCACTTCCTGGCTCGCAGACTGTTCAGCACAGCACATAAATGAAAGTTAAAACATACGTTTGGGGAATACGTGGTACATCTGCTCTCAATCTGCAGCATTTGGAAATCAATACAAATATTCTTCCTGCTTTAACGTGCTGCAGTCTGTCATCCCACAGTGGAAGGGCTAAAAATATATTAAACAAAGGAACTAGAGTGGACACAGCCCTAAAAACCAAAATATGGATAGCACGGAGTATCCACAGTGATCCGATCACAAAAATTCGAGGTAGGGATAAGTGCTGGCTTGGGAGGACAAATTAGAGTTTCTCCTCCATGGTCTCAGGATGCTTGGGGGATGAAGTGCACACATAAAGCTTCAGAAGGTGACTCTGGGAGAAGAATCAGCCATTTGATACATGTCCACATATTTTAAAACAACGACAGGCTTGTAGTCAATATCTTGGTGGAATTAGTTCCCTCAGGGAAAATGTATTATCCACAAAACTTTCTAATTTTTTTTTTTTTTTTTTAAAGAAAAGATAGCAAAGAAGCTGTCTGGGAATGATTTGTAAGTACAATAAACCTCACAAGAGGATGATAAGCAAAGTATTGTAAGAGAATCGTGTCAGAAGTACAGCAAAATAAAAGAGAAACATTACACATTTGTAGTTACTGACAATGTGTGTTCTTAAGTATCATGTCACATTAGAAAAGAATCCTTGTTTTCCTTTCCAGCTTTCACTAATATTCCTATTAATCTATACCAGATTTTTGATTCCACCATTTGAGGCCATATCCATCATCCTTCGCCCACTTGAAATTCAACTGGAATTACCCCAGTGTGTTCAGGCTTCCAGAGTGGGAGCTGAAATGAGGTTAGAACGTCCATGGATTTCTAGAATCTGTGCATCCATGGAAAGACCAGGTGTTAATCTGATTTCACCATGGATTTTTAAATCATAAGATGGAAAACAACCATTGCTGTTACTTTTTAAAGATGGAAGATTTAGGCATAACTTACACTGAGTCCTTTAGGAAAAGAATTCTGTCTAACTCAAGTGAAAACATTGTCTACTTGATGCCAGCTTTATTTTCCTGGTGGAGTGTCTGGAGCAAGTGCAGCATAAATAATGTGTTTCTTTAAAAGGGACAGGAGATATGAGGATAAATAGTTTTATCCTGAAGGTCAGGATCAGGCTGATGAGGAGGAGGTGCATTTGTACCAATCTTTGCAACAGCTCTGTCTCAGGTGGAATTTTTTCCTTGCTTTAAGAGGAAAGAGGAGGGTCAGTGAGCCATGGGGAACGTGACAGAGAGCACTGTCAGGGGCAGGGGACAGGTGTAGCCCTGGGGAATGACACACGGAGCACCAGGTCAGCCTCGTTCAGATCATTTCCTTCAGTCTGTGGTCTGGGAGTACTTTGCAAATTGGCAGAAAACGATGGAAAAGATGAAAGGAAAAGCCTTGAAATAGACCGCAGTTCTTTCATGTGTGCATTACCCTGGAATTTTATACATATAAATAAATACAGATATATTTATATATCAGGAAGACTCTGTTCTTTACATCCTGAATTACCTCCTTTACACATAATGTCACCCTTCAGGGAAAAAGAGGGTGACACAATGGGGCGGAAACACCAATAGCTACTTAATAACATATGCAAATATTGGCACACTTATTACACATTATTTTTGTTGTTGTTATGACTTTCTTCTTTGAACAGGCACCCCAGCCTTTCATTACATTTGACACCCATTGTGCTGGGCACTTTGGAAGTGCTAATTTAAGAAGTTTGTAACAGCAACGCTTCCAAACGCTCACCCAGGCTGGGCATCCACCCTTCAGGTGCTGAGCTTTGTAGTCATCCTTAGAGAGGAAAGAATTACAATTTTTTGATGTCATTAGCCCCAGAATTGAGTCTGGAAAAGAAGGGGATGGATTCACAACTCACTCTGGGCATGACCACATTGTCCTTTTGCAAAACACCTCAGGTAATTTCAGGTGAAACTGCTCCCTAACTTCCAAGTTTCTCACACAGAGTTTGTTTGCTTCTTCCAAGGAATCCACCAACCCAATCCTCAAAAAATCTGATCCAGAGAGAAGGTTATTAAAGCAATAGTTTGGAAAACAGAACCAATGTTACACCCAATTGTCATAATCCATCGCTTCACACCACTCGCAGGGAGCCCCAGCCCCTCCTGCCGGGAAGGAGCACAGCTTTGTCAGGATGAACAAGGAGATTTCATCACCTCCCTAAACATTCTCATCTTTGTGGCCAGCTGTGTGAGGCAGTAAGGTACTTCAGCCATTAGAGGAAGGAGAACATCACCATTTTTGCAGGAGAAAAGCAGATTCCAGAGCTGGTGGTTTGACAGGTTAATAAGAAGGCCCCTCGTCTGCCTTTACAATTTATTTACTTGCAAGCCTACACAGGGATTTTGTAAGGGATTTGGCATCTTAAACAGGTTTTTATTCCAGCCACATTCCAATTCACCTTTAAGACTTCCAATTAAGACGAACAACTGGGGACCCACGGGTGGAATTTGCATGGAAGTTAGCGGGGGGTTGGCAAAGCCCTGATAGCAGGGTTTAGGTATCAGCTTTATAGACTTGTATTGTCCTATCTAACATCTCGTATTTTCCACTCTTTGTGCATGTAAAACTTTTATTGCTATCAGCATGAGTTTAGCACAGCACTAAGCCAGAGATGTGCCCCTAGGAGCCAACACGAGCTAAGGTACCCCATTCACTCAGAACAATTTGGCTGCACTAAATCTTCCTGGTGAATGTTTGCTTTAGTTCCCCCATAAACCCTGTCTGCTGGATTTATATATTTTGGCTCCCTTTATTTTGACTCTGGTGGCTGAGTTTGCAATGGGTTCAAGTGACTGCAATCCCACTCGCAGCAGCAGCAGAGCTGCAGCACCGTGGGGATTTCTCCTTGGGTAAACACATGGCCTGGTCTGGTGAGATGCTGAGGGCACTCGGGGGAGTTCAGTGAGGTCCCGGAGTGCTCAGCACCTCCAGGGAGCAATTCCAGCCCTGCAGTGACCAAACCCCCAAATGGGTCTGTGGTCCTTCCCTGGAGCCTTTGGCCCAGTCACAGCACACAGGGCATCTGCTTATCTCCTTGTGAATCACAAACGCTAAAATGTTTGTTTTCCTGTGTTCTGAAAGCACACTTCTATCTGCGACAAAGAATTATGTCACTTATTTGATGAAGACGAAACATTTGATTTTTTTCCCTCTAAAGCTCTGTGAAATTTAGCTTTCTGTCACATGGGTGTGAGGGTTTTAAATAAAGTAGTTTTTCAATAATGGCTTCAGTGTGATTTTTTAGTTGTTTTCATTTATTTAGAGTTGATTTTTTTAAAAAATCCATTTCAATTCCAGTGAAAATGTCTCTGATCTGATAAAGGAGATGAAGTCACTGCACAGACTTACTGTTTTATTTCCATAAGGTTTGGAAGTTTTGTTCCCTGCAGTGTTTTGGAGCCCAGGAGTATTCATCTGTTTTGTAAAAGGAAAGTTCTACGGAACAACATTTGGTCACTGTTGTCTGAATTTCATTATTCTGTTCTCCAGACTAGCAGAGGGGAAAAGTGCAAGTTAGCTGGGTCACAGTCTGAAATGTGAGAGCAGTCAACTTTTTCTGAAGTTTATGGGAATGAAAGGAAATTTAATACTGTTCAAAAGAAAGATTTAAAGTTGCATCATGTGAAAACAATTGGAGAAGTTTAATCCCGAGGTCTTGGGTTATTTGGTAACTTACATGACCATTTGTCAGCCTGCAAAAGATGAAGTTGGCTTTGCCTCTGTTAACAGTTGGCCTCTGTTTTGGAGCGGGTTTGCGGTGCCAAAGGAACAAACAGGAGTTATAGTGGCTTTATAGACCACTACTCGTTCTATTCTTCTCCATCCTTTCAGCTCCTGCCACTCCGCTGGCTCCGTGGGCTGCCAGCGCGGATCTCCCACCGCTCTGGGAACACGTGCTGACAAGCCTTTCATGGGAGAGGGGCTGCAGGGCCTGACAGCTTCTCAGACTTCTCAAAAGCTGAATACATATCCATAATTTAACCTTTACCTCGCAGCCTGCTCCAGGCCTCATGCATTTCATTGTATGTGGAATAAAAGCCATGGGACCCTGGGATGTAACTGAATACCTAATGTTTGGTAATGTTTCCAGTGTATCATTTATGCTAAAAGATGCTGATTGGAACATTCTTTACATTTAGATCAGTTTCTGTGGAGCAAATTGAAGTGAAAATCTACAGAGCTTTGAATGCATAAAAATGAGAGAACTTTTTCCAGAGTGTTCCAGCACAAATTCCATCAAATAACTCTCAGCAAAGCCTCTTGCTGTTTAGAAAATTCTCAGGAAGTGTAGCCTGAGCCTCCCTGTGTCATCTCCTTCTCCTGCCATGGACACATCCTCCCCAATTTGGCATCGGCGCCTTCTGGGTTTGGCCATCGCTCCACAGAGATTTAAAGTAACAGGAATCATTATTAAAGGGGAAAAATGGTGTCAAAACACAGAGAACTTGATGCTGAGGGACATTTCAGATATTGATTTGAGCGAGCTGAGTCCCACAGGAGCCACTTTTAAGAAGATCTTTGGGGTGTGCACGGGGCTGGGGCTGTGTAGTGCCATGCAACTGAACAAGCTGAGGTTTAATCGTTTAACTCAGGGTGGAGCCTCTTTCCCTGTGTTTCTCAGTGCAATTAATTAATAAGTTGCTTTTACCAGCTCTGAAAATAGGGGTTTGTGTGGTTTCTTTTTCACCCGATCATTCAGTAACTCCTCAGACATCCCTGCTGGAGCTTGTGAAGTCTTGTGTTCCCACACAGAGCTGCAGAAAATAAATGAAATCCAGAGCAGAAAAATACTGGATTTTTCTGCATGGAGAAGGTGGAAAGTTGGAAAACTGTGAAGGAGGCTAAAAAGGAGGAAAAGCTGGAAACAAAGAGGGGAAAAAGCAGAAGACAAGAATCTCCAGAAGTTAAGATGAAAGATCCAGTGAGCTACAAACCATTGTGCACAATTGTGAGGAATTAGTGCCCAGTGAGAGCAATCTGTTGCACTTCCCTGGACCTAAACACCAATTCCTGTGAAAGCCCAGGGGGATTTGCTGTTTAGCATCAGCACAGTTGGTCACGGCACAAGACATCAGGAGGAGCTGAGGTGAGCTCAGTACCTTCTTTCACACACAGAAGTTTCACAGGGACATTCAGTTACTTGGTGGCTTTTCAAGCCCTGCATCTAAAATTGAAAAATGCAGCCCAGCTGCTTCTTATAAGACATCTACAACAGTCACTTCAAAGCAGAACATACAAGAGCTGCTTAAAAATTGCCTTTGATTCCCTGTGATAGAGAGCTCACCAGGGCAGCCAGGGAGCTGAAACCACAAATGTCTAATTTCACTTTTGCTGCTGTTTAATCTGATTTATTCCATCTCTTTTTTGGTTGGTTTTTGGTTTGTTTTTCTTTTTGAGAAAGCAGCAAAATAAAATGTCTTACACTGCTCACTCTGCCGTAAATGTTATCAACAGAAAATGCTTGAAATGTTGCCAGGAGCTGCACTGTCCCCCCTGCTGCTGGGAGGGAGACATTAATTAACAGCCCTGGACGTTTTTGCTTTGCAATAAAATTAAAAAATTAATTGCTTCAATTTGCATTCAATTTCTCTATTTTCCATATAACTTAAATATTCAACTTCCACAAAAGCAACAATTTTATCAAGAGGACACTCAGAGCTATAAGCCAGGAAGTGTGGGGTAAGCTCTGACCTCTCGAAACTGGAGGGAGCTCAGGTACTCCCGAAAAAGGCACCTAGCTGGGCCAAATCCATTTTAGCATTGCCATAAAGTCCCATTTAGTTATTTAAATAGCACCTACACAATAATTAACTTCTTCAGCCTAAGCTGCACAGAACTGATGCTTTCATTTTGCTTTGGAAAAGGCTGTGCTTCACCCTCGCAGCTGTAGGTACCTGAAACTAGGCAGGACCATCATTTAAATATACATATATATTTAATATGTATATTAAATACATATATGTATTAATTATATTAAATATAATTAAATATTAATTAAATATAATATATAATAGTATTAATATTATATATGATATAATATAATAATATAATTATATGTTATATAATATAGAATATATTATATAGAATATAGAACATATATTATATATTATATATGATAATTATATATTCTATATTATATATTATATATATAATTAAATATTAATTATATTAAATACATATATGTATTTAAATGTATATATACACATATAAAACATATAAATACATATCTATAAATATTAATATATATATACACACATATATAAGACAATAGAAATATATATATAAAAATATTAGAAAATATATATATATATAATGTGTTTTTTCCTCTGTCATCCAAGTGGTCAAAGCCTCAAACCCTGAAACTTCTTGCGAAGGGAGGAACACCTCTAAACTGCTGCTGAGTCAAATTAAACCCCAGCACAATTTAAAAATCACATTATTTCCTTTCGTAGGAGCTGATGAATGCCCTCATAAAGCGTCTTCTTGGAGGCTGACTGTAATTACAGAGCATCAGAACACTTTTCTCTTCAGGCTGCCCTGGGACAGCATGGATTTGTGTCAGTCTCTGGTTTTACCCAGGGAGGCTCCGTGCAGACAGGTGACCCCAGAGCAGAAGGCAGAGCCCCCTGTGCCTCTGCCCCTGCCCAGGGCTAGAACAGCTGTCCCAGGGATCCCTCCCGGGCCGGGGGGAGCTGAGCCCTCCCGAGGGTGTCCCACCCACCACGGAGCTCCACGGCATCGTGAAGGGACACGTGATGGGAATTCTGTGCCAGAAACAACACAAGCACTCTGCGTGTGACCTTCCCAAACTGCTGCGCTCCCCTCAGCTCCCCCGGCTCCAGGAGCTGGGCACAAACACAGTCAGACGATCCAAAGCTTGGCACTCTCACCTGCTGTCACACAGCAAGGCTTGGCCTTTTATTCCCTCCACCACTTACCTTTTCCTTCCCTTCCTTTGTGCTCCGGATGTGAGCAGGGACTGCAAAAAGAGGAGGCACCATGGGGACTCCCCAGCACTTCTGGAGTCACCCTGGGGCACCCAAACGGGAGCAGGGCACGGAAGGTTCTCCCTGCTGGCTTTTACAGATGAGAGGGGGGAGCTGAATTGATCTGGAGCTGCTGCAAAGTCTTTCTAAGCCATGCCATGTTATCAAATAGAGCCATGAAGTGCAGCCAAACTCCTCCAGTGTCCATCTCGTCCCTGCTGCTTCCAGAAAGTTCAAAATTATGGCAAATTAAATGTGCCGCAGGCAGGATTTTTCACCAGCCTTTGTCTTGCTGTAGTAGAAGGGATCCTAAAGCCCATCCAGTGCCACCCCTGCCATGGCAGGGACACCTCCCACTGTCCCAGGCTGCTCCAAGCCCTGTCCAGCCTGGCCTTGGGCACTGCCAGGGATCCAGGGGCAGCCACAGCTGCTCTGGGCACCTGTGCCAGGGCCTCAAACCCTCCCAGGGAACAATTCCTAATTCCCAATATCCCATCCAGCCCTGCCCTCTGCCATGGGAAGCCATTCCCTGTGTCCTGTCCCTCCATGCCTTGTCCCCAGTCCCTCTGCAGCTCTCCTGGAGCCCTTCAGGCCCTGCCAGGAGCTCTGAGCTCTCCCTGGATCCCTCTCCTCTCCAGGGGAGCACCCCCAGCTCTCCCAGAGCAGAGGGGCTGAGCCCTGGAGCATCTGATCCCCATCACCACCCGACAGCTGCGGCCTTGGCTCCTCTCACACGCTGTCACACGAGGAGCCTGGATGGATTTCAGACCTGGACTGCTGCTCCTCACTAGGATTCCTCATCCTAATTAAAACTGAATTTGTTCCCTGCAATGAAGCTGACGTGTGGAGCTGAGTGTTCAGCCTTGGAGCGCTCAGAACTGCAGTGCAGGTGTGGTGCTGGGAGCAGCAGGGTCGGCACTGAGCTCTAAAGCCATTTCCCAGGATGGGAATGGGGCTGTGACCCTCCTAATTCTGCCTCATCATCGCAGCCTGTGAAAACAACAGCAGGAAAACCAAATCCCTCTCTGTTCTGGAGTTTTATCCCTTCCAGTCTCCATATATTCCACCCCACTGCTCCTACCTCCATCCCAGCCCCACATCCCGATCCTGTCCCATTCTTACCCTGCTTCCCTGACCTGCTCCTTCCCCTGCAGTCCTTGGCCCTGCTCCTTTCTGGTCCCAGCTCAGCATTTCTGGGATCTTCCCAGAGCCTCCCACAGCTGGGGAATGTGAAGGAACACCGAGGGAAGGGATGAGACAAGCTCTTCTGATGGTGGGGAAAAAGCAGAGACACTGGAATGTGCTCACAGTCCCACATCCCTGCTCAGTGTCTGAAAACTGAGGGAACAAATGGGATTTGATTCGATTTAATAATTGCTTTAGTTCATCTGCTGCCACTTTCTCCATCTAAGCCTGGGCACAGCTGTGATGGGAACATGCCAAAGAACACATTTCTTTCAGTGGTACCCACAAATTTTGCCCCAAACTCTATGTGCTGAAGATCTGGGGATCAGATTTCAGATTTAACACATGGAATTACCCCACCAATAACAGCACCGCGCAGTGTTTTCCTGAACGGCTTTAGATAGTCTCAAACCTGTGGTTTGTGCCAATATTTCTGCAGGGGAGCCCATCCTTAGGGACCAGTTGGGCACTCACCAAGGCTGCAGAATGCAGAATTGTGACTGAATCCCAGGATTATTGATGAAATCACAGCAGAGGGAGGTGTGGCAAGGCTCTGCCTCAGCTGGAGGCAGCCCAGAGACTCTTTACCAATGCTGCCATCTAGAGAGAGACAGTCCATCTCCAGGGTGGGAAACACTCCAGAAAATCAGGATTTCAGGTTTTGTGCCTCAAGCACAAGGATTCAGCCATGCCCCTTGGGCTGGAAGTCACTCTGGACAGCAATTCCTGCCAGCTCGACTCCTGACCACGGCACCTCTGCACAGCCAGCCAGGCTGGGCCAAGGAGCCCCTGAGCACAGTTTGGGGCTGGGCTGTGGCTGCTCTTCCCAGGAAGCTCTGGGGATGTGTTTCCATCTCTGTGCAGTGCAAACTGCGCCCAGAAATGAGATCCTGCCTCACGGAAAGATTACAACACTACGACTGCTGAGACATCTGGATCTCATCGGGCTCCTCCGGGACAGGAGTCCTGAGCTTTGGCCTGGAGAGGGGCGGAGAAAGAGCAGGAGTCATTTTTCATGCAAATCTCCATCTGCAGAGGGGCTGAGGCTCTGCAAACCCCCCCGTGGCCACGGCTTTGGCAAAGGCAGCCCACCAAGTGCTGCACGGACTGACCGTGCTCCCTGCTCCTGCACTAGCCATGACCCAGAAGGGATCCACCACGATCCAGCCTGGGGGTAAGAGTGGATTTCCTGAGAAAATCAGGACTAACTGAACCTCGGGAGTGCACCAGTTATCCTGAACAGCTTCCCCTCCGTGTGCTGTGTGGTCAGGGATGTGCTGGCACTGGGCACTGCCAAGAGCTGCACCCTGCCCAGTGACCCTGCAGGCAAATCCTCCTGGGCTTCCCCCGGAGGGATCCCTGGCCAGCAGCCACAAATCACACAATCATGTTGGCTGGAAAAGCCCTCTCGGATCATCGAGTCCAACTGCTCCCCAGCACGGCAAATCCCACCACTAAACCACATGCCAGTTCCACATCCACGTGGCTTTTAAATCCCTCCAGGGATGGGGACTCCACCACTGCCCTGGGCAGCTGTGCCAGGGCTGGACAGCCCTTTTGGAGAAGAAATTTTCCCTAATATCCAACCTAAAGCTCCCATGGTACAACTGGAAGCCATTTCCTCTTGTCCAGTCGCCAGTATCTGAGAGAGGAGCCCAATCCCCACCTGGTTCCAACGTCCTGCCAGGAGTTGTGAGAGCATTTCCCCCAGCACAGAGCTCCAAATCCCCTGAGCCAGACAGGCAAGGGCTGCACGGGCACAAATCGTCACAAGGAACAACAAACGGGGATGGATCCATTTGGGCTCCACTTGGCAGCACTTGGAGCTGTGGTGGGAAGGAGCAGCCGGAGGAACTGAGCTGAGCTGAAGCCATGAGAGCACAGGAAGCTTTGCCTCTCATTCTGAAGGTGCTGAAAGAAGTGGGGAGCCCCAGGAGAGGAGAGCTGCGTGTCACCAGAGAGTACCAGGATGGGGTGAGAGCAGCTGTGAGCACAGTTTGACTGAAAACCACTCAGCTCCATGAGGAGGAACCCAGGACTGACCTGCTTTAACAAGAGGCCAACCATAAACTCCAGGGTCACTTGTTCACACAATGCTTAAAAGGCAAATTGGAGCAGCCAAATTGGTTTTTCCCCACTAACCCCAGCGCCCTGGTTTAGTCCTTTGCAGCCAGCTGTGAGGGGAACCTCTGGGAGCATCCTGCCAGGTGGAGCACTGCGCAGGCACAGGACATGGCATGGAAATCACAGCTCTCTCAACCTTGGCCACAGGCTCTTCTCAGGTCCTACCTCAGCTTCTAGAATTATTTACATCTCCGTTTTGAGGGTTTTTATCCACCCCACAGCAGAACTGTCAGTGCAGATGGAGCAGCAGGGACACCTCACCTGTGCACAGGTGAGATGAAAAGCCTTTTGTCAGCACTGCAGTCTCCCCTGAAGTGGTGCTGGCAGGTCGGGATCAGGGTGGGATGTTCCACATTCCTGGGTAATAGAGCTGCTCCCTCGGGCCTGCCCAGGGAGTTTCAGGCCCTGAGATGGGGCACGGGGACTGTAGGATTTGGGTGACAAAGGCAAGCAAACCAAGAGGGGACAGGACCTAAGCTCATCCCACTAATGTGAGCACTTCCAGGAAAAGGGCAGGAGGGTGCAGCTGCACAGCCCTAACTTCAAACACAGCTACAGCTGTCTCCAAAGTGACCCTCTCCATGCCCTGGGATAAGATATTGCACATTAATGCCTGCAAATCTGATTATTCCAAGGCTCTGACTGTCCACAGTCAACCACACAAGCTCATCCAAACCAGGATAAAGTATTTGTGCTTCTTTCCCAGGAAAGTTCCCAAGATAGAAAACAAGCCTGTGAATTATTGAAGAATTTAGTGCCTCTGTTATTCCTAGAGCCTTCTGTTTAAGGAAAAGCCAGGAGCCCACGTGCTGCCCCAGGGCTGTGTAAGGAGCACCACACCCAACCCCAGCAGCACTGGGGACAAAGAGAAGCAGCGAGGGGACAAGGGGTGCTGAGGGCTGGGGTTTATTGGCTATCCTTAGCAGCAAAACAGTGTTCTTAAATACAGGGATAAAATCAGTATTCCTCTCTCAGGGATTTGACAAGGAAAGGGGCTGGGCTGGCTCCCTGGCCGCTGCACTCCCCAGCACAGGGGCTCTATGTGATGACGGTGGGCCCGGAGCGGCCAGTTCTTTCGTGGAGCTGGGAAAGTTTCAGTGCAATGGAAATGAGAGGTGCCAACATCACCTGCGGGGAGGAAAGAGAGGGCTCAGAAGTGCAGAGCAGCACACGCAGCCTTCCCACGCCACATCCAGGCCAGCCTGGGCCCCCCAAAGCTCAGCTCTCCTGACCAAGGGACTGCTTTGGGCTCACAACCTGAGCTCTGAGATGCAGTGCTCAGAGAAATGCCAAGCTCCAGTGGTGCTGCTGCCACCCTCCCTGGGCTGTTTCCCAAACTCCACTGCACGGCAGCACAGGACAGGTAAATCCTAAATTCAGTCTGTTCCTCTCAATAACGGCACAGTAAATTGGGCACAAAGAGCTCCCCGAGTGTTTGCTGGGGAATATAGAATCAGGAAATACCTGAGTTGGAAGGATGGATCCCCAAGGATCAGGGAGTCCAACTGCTGGCCCTGCACAGACACCCCAACAATCCCACCCAGCCCCTGAGAGCGTTGTCCAAACGCTCCTGGAGCTCTGGCAGCCTTGGGGCTGTGACCATTCCCTGGGGAGTCTGTTCAGTGCCTGACCACCCTCTGGGGGAAACTTCCTCCTGATATCCAACCTATACCTAAATGCCTGACCACCCTCTGGGAGAAACCTTTTCCTGATATCCAACCTAAACCTAAACGTAAGAGGAGGAATCTCTTCCTCCCATGCCCACAAGAGCTCAGCAGCAGTTGTAAATGATGTAGAACATGTATTCAGGGCAGATCAGGGCAGTGTCACCTTAGGTACAGCTGCATCCTGTGACCCCATTGATTTGTTTTGAAATCAGCCACAGGTGTGACACAGCCAGGAAAACACCTGTGCTGTGGCAGAGGAAGGTGTGAGGGATTCCCAGTAACACCTGCTTCACACCGAGCTTTTTCTAAATAAACTTATTTATACTGGGACAGAAGACACCAAGCCCATGCTCCCCAAACTCCTGGCACCTCCACACTGCTCCAAGTAAAGCAGGGCTAAGAAAGGGCTCAGCTCTGGGAGTCAGAATGGCAGGACTGAGGTGCAGCACCCACCTGTGGGTCTTGGTTTATCTTCTGAGCGTCCTTCTCGTAGCTGTCGATGTAGAGGCGCACGGTGGCCCCGGCGCTGCCCGTGCCGCTCAGCCGGAAAATGATGCGGGAGCCGTCAGAGAAGATGAGCCGCAAGCCCTGCTTGGGACACGGGAGGGAAGGGCCTCAGCTCTGGGGATTTTCCATCATTCCCAGCATGGCTGTGCTGCCCAGCACCATCCCTGCTCTTCAGGGAGCCGCAGATGCCTCCTGTGTTATCCTCTCCCCACCCCGGAGGGATTAATGTCCAGCCTAACCCACACTGGAGAGCTTGCTAAAGCTCCTGAAACAAGAGCCTGGAACTGCACCATCCCTGCTCTTCAGGGAGCTGCAGAAGGCTCCTGTGTTATCCTCTCCCCACTCCGGAGGGATTAATGTCCAGCCTAACCCACACTGGAGAGCTTGCTAAAGCTCCTGAAACAAGAGCCTGGGACTGCCTGCCAGACCCAGCTTTGCCAACCCACTGCTCTTCCACGGAAACAGGACATGAAGAAAACACTCCCAGCTCAGCCCAGGCGAGGCTCTGCCCACCTGGTTCCTGGAGACGCTGCCATCCACGGGATCATTGTATTCAAAGTTGTCGGCTTTCTCCACCGTGTAGACTTTGTCCCCACTCGACAGCTGCTTCCCCACGAAGGAGCGGTCGAACATCACCGTCTCCAAATCCTTCATCATTTTGTTGGCAGCATCTGCATCCACCTCCTCGTAGTCGTACCTGGGTTAGGGAGGGGAGATGCAGTGAGTTGTGATGGTTTGGGATGCCCTTTTCAAGCTCTGCGGTCACCCCGGGGGTGTTCTCTGCTCCTGTAGTGGGGGAGAGGACAGGGAGAAAAGGCACAGAAAAGCACCAGAACAGGCTTTCCAGAGAAGCTCCCCATCCCTGCAAGTGTCCAAGGCCAGGCTGGATGGAGCTTGGAGCAGCCTGGGATAGTGGGAGGTGTCCCTGCCCATGGAATGAGATGGGCTTTAAGGTCCCTCCCAACCCAACCCAGCCCAGTGTGGGATTCTGTGAAAAGAGAGGAGGATCTGTGTGCAGCCACAGCTACATCCAACAGATCCTTGGGATGCAGCACAGCTTATCACAGGCATTCGGTGCCAGGAGATGAAAGCACAAAATGCTGTCTCACACCGAGTGTCAGCCCAGGGCCAAGCTCCAACTGACTGCCAAGAATTTCCTGTAGCTCTGCCCACAGCACCTCACCAGCTCCCTCCCGGTGACTGTGGACACCCTCAGAGCATCCCCACAGCACAGAGCAGCTGTGACGGCAGCAGGAACACATCCAGTGCCAGCTTTGATGTCCCTGCCCGGGTGAGAGAGGCAGCAGAGAGCGGCTGTGGCACACCCCAGGATCCCAGGCTCCGTATTCCTGCTGCCAGCAGGATTTGTGCCGCTCTGTTTGCCGGCTGACCCACCTAGCCCTGCTCAGCGTGCTCTGCACACATGCCTCGGGTGCTAAAAGGCTGCCTTTTTATCCTACGCTTTGGCATTTTTCCCCAGTTTTCCGTGCCTCAGATGTGTGCTGGCTTTGTGGTGAGTAGCGGGGGGGAAAGAAGAAAAAAACAAAGGAAAAGGCAAGTTCTTTCATTTGGCAGTTTGAGGTGGAATTTTCATGTGGATCTTCCAAGCTGAAAGATTTCTGCCCAATGCCTTCAACAGGTAGTGCTCCCCCCTGTCCTTGTGTGCAGGTTCTCACTCCTTCCCTTGCCATCTTCCATGCCTGCTGCAGGTTAAATTTGAGCATTTGGGGACCGCACAGAACTCAGCAGGTAAATAACAGCCACAGGGCTGGGCATCCGTTCCATGAGACACTGCTCTCGCTGAAATCACAAATTAACTTGGGATGTGGGGCCTCAAGAAACAGACTGAACTGATGGCAAAACAGACTCTTGGAAGAAAAACCTCTGGGTCTGACAGGACAGGGAATGTGAGGTGTCAGGAGCACTGTTCCCACCTGGTGAAGAAGTTCCTGCCGTACTTCTGCCAGTGATCCTTCATGATGTCCTCCACGCTCTGCTTGCGGGCGGCCAGGATGGAGAGCCAGGCCAGCACTGCCCACAGCCCGTCCTTCTCCCGGATGTGGTCAGAGCCTGTGGGGAGCCACAGCACAGACAATTCCCACTCCCTTCACCCCACAGACCCCACCTTGGCTCCTCTCCTCCATCGCCCTGCGCACAAATGGGAAGCATTTCCAGAGCTCCATCCCTGCTGCGTTGTAAAACAGGGCTGGATATCATCTGCTTCAGCTGCAGCCCAAATAAAACACTCGGCATCTTTTAACACACACACGCTCATTGTTCACACATCCTTAACTCTGTTCCCGAGGAAGGAACGAGGAATGCACAGTGAAAAGGGCAGCAAATTTAAAAAAAAAAGGCAAATGCAAAGGAGCAGCTCAGGGAGGAGGACATCAACCTCCTCAGCAGCTGTCGTGTCCTGTCTGCCAAGGAGCAGCCTGGGATCATCTCCTGGCCCAGCACCAAGGGCAATGCCAGCCCTCCTGGGGACCCAAACTCCAAAATCACCCCGGAATGGGGAGAGGAGCAGCAGGGCAGGGAGCACCGGCCATGGGGCTGGTGAACAGCAGGGCAAGGAGAGGCTCCATCCACCTGCAGAGAGCAGGAGAGCCTCCAGCTGCTCTCACTGGGGCTGGAAACGTTCCTCTCCTGGCTAGAGGAGATTCCCAGGATCCCAGAATGGGTCAGGCTGGAAGGGACCACAGTGGATTGTGTCCAGATTTCTGACTGTCTCCAGTGAGGGAGACTCCACACCCCTCTGGGCAATCTGTCCCACACAGTAAAGAAGTTCTTCCTTTTGTTCAGGTGGAATTCCCTGGGTGTCAGTTTGTGCCCATTGCCTCTGGTTCTGCACTGGGGTCTGGCACTGCAAGGAGAGCAGCAAGCAGCCAGAGCCAGCCCAGCCTTGCCCTGGAGGCACTGACCCCTCAGGAAACCCAAGAGGTGCTGGACCTTGCAGAGCCCCCAAATTAAATGGGATCGAAGGGCCCAGAACACGCCCAGCACGCACTCGGTGCCTCTGGTGCACGAGTTCAGCCCTGTGCCCCACAGATGCAAAGTTTTCTCCTTCCCACTCTGGAAAATCTCCAAACAGGTATTAAAGAAATCCCAGGAGCACTCCAGAGCTGCCACGTCACCCTCTGAAGGAGTGCCAGGCTGGGAATCCTCTGGGAAAGGGCTGGGGGCAGGGCAGGGGTTTGCTTTGCTTTGCACAAATCCCACTATTGTGGATGTGGCCATAAATTATCCCCACAGTCCCTCACGGCAGAGAGAGCTGGGCAGAGGTGATGGAGAGGAATGCTAAATAAACACCAGTCCCATGTGATGTATCAACTTCTTGCTGGAATAAAATACCCAAGGAAGCAAGCAGGAATTCTGTCATGTCGCATTACTCTAATTGCTGCTGGACTCCAGTCCCACCACCTCACAGTTTGTTTCAATTTTTCCTGGGCCTATTTGGCTGCTCCTTCACCTCTCTCCCCTTCAACACACTGTTCTGTCCAGCTCCAAACAAGTCCTCATTAAGTTCCTATCAACCAACCTTCCTCAGCCCTTTTCATTCTTTCTCTTTCCGAAGTGCCTTTGCCAGATGGACAAATCCCTTTGCATTATGGGGGAATCCAGTGCTCCTGGATTTCCCTATCTGTTCCCCCAAACTGATTCAGCTCCAGCCACTCGGATGTGCTGCTGCCTGGCCCCAATCCCAAACCTCTCTCAGCCTCTGCTGCCACCAGAATCACTTTGATTTGGGAGGCAATCCCTTACCTGCTGAGGGGTGGAGAGAAACTGAGCTTGTTGCTCCTACTATCAAAGGTGGAAACAGTTCTGGGGAGCTGCTCTCACTTGAGGCCATCTCCCATCAGCAGCTCCAGGAATTTGGTTTTATTTATTTCCTGAAGCACAGTGCCCTGCCATTAGCCAAGGTCCAGGATATAAACTCAGCACGTGCTGAAATCACTCAGGGCAGAACTCCAGAATCTTTCTTTACTCACCATTTACTTCAAGATTTCTTTACAGAGATCCCGGGTTTCCTGAAATTTGCCTTTTCTTCCAACCACAGCCAAATCCCAGTCCCACATATCAGAATACCTGACTGCAAAAACATTGCCCCTGAAGGCTGCTCAGCCCCACAGCAACCTGTCCCCACCCAGAGCTGTGATCCCATTTCCTCAGCCACAGGAAAGCTGGAATAATCCTTTCCTGTCAAGCTGTGCATCCCAGCTCCACTTCACTCCAGGTATTTGGAGATTTAAGGCACCCACTCACAGGCTAAAAGGTTTTTCTGGGGTGGTGGAATGAAAACACACAAGGTTTGAGTGAGAAATTCCCTCAAGACCTTGTGCCTTGTATATCCCACCAGAGATCCTCAGAGAACAGGAAAAACAACCTCTCCAGGAGAATTCAGACCAGAAAAAACTCAGCCTTTGTGCAGGAATCAGGTGCTGATTGAAGGTCCCATTTGCACAGGCAGGACATCAAACCCCATGGGAGACGCCAGGGAGAGCTGAGGCACTGCAGAGATCTCCTGGGAATCCCGAGTGTTCCGAGCACCCTGCAGGAGCAAATCCTGCTCCTGTCAACTTCCCTGCACACCCCCAGTAAATCCCTCGTGATGTTCACTTTGTTTCTCAGGAACCCCATAACTCGCTCAGACTCTTCAAAGGCAAGTGCTAATTTCAACTTTATAAATCATACCTTGTTTTCAGAACAGGAAAATGAGGGCCCTATTAAGCTCAGAGATTTAATAGCGACCTGAAACCTTCCCTAATAAAACTCCGTGCTCCAAACCGTATTTCTTTCCACAAATGAAAACATTGAGAAGGTTTTCCTGGCCACCAAGAGTTGAAAAATACATTTAGCATTGCACTTAATCCCCACAGACTCAGTGACAGGGCTACTAAAGAGGGCCCCAAACTTCCTGCCTATCTCCACGTGCCTTCCTGGAGAACTGGAGGAGAACCTTTAAATTGTTTTCATTTCCACACTGATTCATCCAAGCCTTTTTTTTGTATTTTAATATTTTACAAGTATTAACAGCTACAGATGGAAAAAAAATCCCAAGCTATAAAGAATAAGGAATCACCATTACGGGTGATATTGGGGACACTGACTTACCGGTGCCAAAACTTTCCTCTCCACACAGAGACAGTTTGTTTGCATCCATCAGGTTTCCAAAGAACTTCCAGCCTGTTGGAGTCTCATACAAAGCAATCTTTGTCGCCTGGGCCACCCTGGCAAGGAAAGAAGGTCAAGTCACATCGCTGGATTCTCGGTGCTCCCATGGGAAATGGGATCAGCATCTCTCCTGGGTGCCACTGAAGGCAGGGAATGTCACTGCTTTGGCACAATCCCTCCATTTCATCCCAGCGTGTCACTGGGGAAACAGGTGGGGTGTGCTCTTTAAATAAGAGCAGATACAAACACACAGCTCTTCAAAGCGATTTCAAGCTGCAGATCTCAAAGCATTTCACCAAGAAAGTGTCTCTATCACATTTAAGGGGAGAAAAAAAAAGGTGGGGAGAGTCATTTGTTTGGGCTTATCTGTAGGGAAGAGAGAGCCGAGAGCTCAGCGCAGCTCTGCCATGTCCCAGGCAGATTTAATCCATCAAAACTGCCTTGCTCCACCCCAGACCGAGCCCATGGAACAGACCTGTGCGAAATCCCAAAAAAGGGGCAGCAGGGCTCCCTCCCCCTGCCCTGCACACGGGCGGGTGCTACCTGTCGAGGGCGCCGCTGGTGGGCATGCTGCGGGCGAAGCCGCGCACTCCGGTCTGCTGGAAGTAGGGGATGCTGAAGATGTTGGCAGCGATGACGGCCACCGAGTCGGAGGGGTTGACGAAGAAGCCGTGCTTGCCCAAAATCATGTTGCGATCCTAGGGAGACAGCACAGGCACGGCTCAGCTCCCTGCTCAGCTCAGGGAGGAGCTGGGCCCTCGGCAGGCCCAGTGACCCAACAATTCCCAGAGATTTTCTGAAATAAACACAGAGCTTGGAGGAAGTTAAACAGCAGCACCTCAACGGTGTTTCACCTTTCTGCTGGTTTTTTAAAGTTATTTAAATACGGTTTGGGTTTATTGAGGCTGTAGCCATCTATCACTGTGGTGGCAAAGTGCAGTGAGTGGTTCACCTCACTTGTGATGATAGAGGAGAGAGGGAGAGAAAAGGCACAGCTTAGTCCCCCAGGGCTGGGCAGAGGGGAAGAAGGGCAGTTCAGAGCAGCTCCTTTACCCCATCTCCGTCAAAGGCAGCTCCAAAGTCGTACTCTCCCGTCTTCATGGTCTGCACCAGGTCGGCAGCGTAGGTCAGGTTGGGGTCAGGGTGGTGGCCCCCAAAGTCCTCCAGGGGGGTGCAGTTCACAGCTGAATTCGCTGGGGCTCCCAGCTCCTCACACAGGATCTTCTTCACGTAAGGGCCCACGACTGCCTCGGCAGAACACGGAGAGGAAGGAGTTGGCTCAGCCCTGGGCAGCTCTGCTCCAGCCACGGCAGCGCCACCTCGGGCTGCTCACTTTGGGCATTCCAGGTGTTTTATGGCTTAGAGCTCACGCCAAAATCCAACCCATCCCTGGAAGTGTCCCAGGCCAGGCTGGACAGGCCTTGGGGCAGCCTGGGACAGTGGGAGGTGTCCAGTGGGTGGGACAGGAGGAGCTCTAAGCTCCCTTCCAACCCAAACCACTCCAGGATTCCATGAAACATTCCACAGAGTCCCAGAATGGTCCCCCTTGGAAAGGACCTTAAAGATCAGCTCATTCCAACCCCAAAAATACAACATTTGACAAAAGAAAATAACATAAGACATACAAGGTTTGCTCACAAAAAGAAAAATCCAGTGTGCTACAAACCAAAAACCCAACTTGCAATAGAAATTCCAGAGAAAATCTGAAGTAGGTGGCAAATCCCCAAGGACACCTGACCCCACAGTGCCCCAAGCTCAGCCTTGCATACCCCCGTGCATGGCATCGATGCGAATCTTGAGGTGATTCTTCCCTGAGAGCAGCTCCTTTAAGGCATTGAAATCAAAAATATTCCTCAGCATGCTGGCATAGGCTTCCACAGAGTCCACAATTTCCACTGGAAAAGAGAAGGAAACAGCGATCAACCCTCACAGCCTGAAATGCCCGAGTGCTGTTGCTGTGCTGAGGGTCCCGAGTGCAGCACAAAGCCCTTGAACATCCCAGAGGATCAGTCCACAGGGACAGGAATAATGGGGCTAAATTAGGAATTTAATTACAGCCTCGTCACAAATGGACCAAGGAAATCCTTAAGGCAAACTCTGTTCCCTGGACTTCCTTCAAGAGGGCTCAGTCCCCCTTCACCTATCTCAGATTAAAGGAAAAGGGAAAAAATACATAAAACCAGATCTTTAATCTCCACCAAAGTTATTGAGAAGAATGAACTTAATAATTAAAAAAAGTTGCACCTTTGCAGCCAACAGGGAATAGAAAAACATAAATTATAGGATAGAACATCTACTGCACAGAAATGGAAACTGAGAGAAATAGCAACTTTCATAATCTTTTAACTTATTTCTTTTTTAATTACAAGCGCCAGGAGATGGTAAAAAAATATTTACAGTGTTTTGAAAAAGTCTTTTTGTAATGTATTTTCATATTTCACTGCTGACTGACAGAAGTCACATGTGAAATGTAAGAGCTTTCCCACTCACAGGGACAACTTTTGTATGTGAAACCGTGTTAAAAATCAGTTGCTAGATTAAACTCTGTAATTTTTATTTTGGTAAATGCATTTTAATTGCATTTTTGTGTTTTTGAGTACATACTTGCCTTGCAGGCAAAACAGCCTTTGATTTTGGGGAAATTTGATGGATCAAGATTTTGTTACTGAAGTAGAAACTTTTGTAGGACAGAAACTGATATAAATCAAAATCAACAAATAAATAAATGTGAGGATGCCAGAAGCAATGTCCTTGTTTGGATTATCCATCAGACGAGAAGTAGAGGTCAGAATGGCCACAGAAACACCATAATTCCTCACCCTTTCCATGAGGGAAAACACTTTTTTACCTGTAAATGGCTTAAATTTGTTCTCCAAGTCAAATTGCTGCTTCCCAATGGTGCCCAGATCCACCTGGAGATCTGGACAGATTGCATATTCCTCAATTTTCTTACTGATTTGGAAAATTTTATCCGTGATGCCTTCAGGAGCAGGACCTGCAAGGTGAAATGGGCAAGGGGAAGATGTTAAAGGATCCAACTGCAAGAGGGGTGAACTTCAGGAATACAGCAAAGAATAAATTCTGGGAATTTATTCAAAGAATAAAATAAAATTCTGGGCTGGGAATATCCCCCTGGGAAAGGAACACCCGGGAATGAGGGAATCACTCGATCCATTCAGGGACACACTGCTCAGGGCACTGATCCGCAGGATACGAACACAGAAATTGGGATCCTCAGGGTGGTGACAAGAAATAAACAATAACAAAACCCAAGGGATGAGGCAAGGGCCCTCACCTCCGTTGGCAATGTTGAATTTGATGCCGAAGTCGCCGTTGGGGCCGCCGGGGTTGTGGCTGGCGGTCAGGATGATGCCCCCGATGGCTTTGATCTTGCGGATGATGCAGGACACGGCCGGGGTGGACAGGATCCCGTTCTGCCCGATCACCAAGCGCCCGATCTGAGGGAGAGCAGAGACAGTGCTGTGAGGGCAGATCCCAAACCCAGCATGTCCCAAACATTGGGACAGGTAAAACACAGCCCTGGTCCTGCCAAACTCCCGTGGCACATCCAACGCTGCTCCGCCAAACTCCCGTGGCACATCCAACGCTGCTCTGCCAAAGCTCCTGTGGCACATCCAACCCTGCTCTGCCAAAGCTCCCCTGGCACATCCAGCCTCACTCTGCCAAACTCCCGTGGCACATCCAACGCTGCTCTGCCAAAGCTCCTGGGGCACATCCAACCCTGCTCTGCCAAAGCTCCCCTGGCACATCCAACCCTGCTCTGCCAAACTCCTGTGGCACATCCAACGCTGCTCTGCCAAAGCTCCCGTGGCACATCCAACCTCTCTCTGCCAAACTCCTGTGGCACATCCAACCTCACTCTGCCAAAGCTCCCCTGGCACATCCAACCCTGCTCTGCCAAAGCTCCCCTGGCACATCCAACCTCTCTCTGCCAAACTCCCGTGGCACATCCAACCTCACTCTGCCAAACTCCCGTGGCACATCCAACCCTGCTCTGCCAAAGCTCCTGTGGCACATCCAACCTCACTCTGCCAGAGCTCCCCTGGCACATCCAGCCTCACTCTGCCAAAGTTCCCCTGGCACATCCAACCTCTCTCTGCCAAACTCCCGTGGCACATCCAACCTCACTCTGCCAGAGCTCCCCTGGCACATCCAACCCTGCTCTGCCAAAGCTCCTGTGGCACATCCAACCCTGCTCTGCCAAACTCCCGTGGCATATCCAACCCTGCTCTGCTGTAGCAATGCTGGACATGGATGCACTGAAGGGCTGAGCTCTCCCCAGGCATTAAACACCTCCAAAAACCCAACCTCTCTGCCTGTGGCGTTGAAATTTGCCTTCAAAGCACACACAATGGGACAGAGAGAAGCCAAAAAAAACCACACAACTGGGCCATCAGGGGAGCAGCTGCAGATTCTCCCTCGCAGCACCTCCTTCCCATAAATCCAGGGATATCACTGAGATTGGATCCAGAGCAATGTGCTGAGCACCACACCAGCATCAGAATCCCTGTGCTGGAGCCCAGGCAATAAAGCAGGAGGTGGACATTCTCTGGAAGAGCTCCTTCCCACAGCCCCCCCGAGGAGGTGACAGGATGTGACAGCCGAGGGGGTCAGAACAGAACAGACTGGGAAGAAAATTGGGATTTCATTCAATCACAAGCAGGAATCCAGAGGAGCATTCCCAGCCCGTGGCGGGTGCTGAGCCAAGGGCATGGGATGGCTGTGATTCCTGGCCCCTGGCACTGGCAGGTGCTAAGCCCCAGCCTTGCTGCCCATCAGTTATTGCACGGTCCAGCTGTCACAGCCCAGCTGCTGGCAGAGCTGCACCCCAGCAAATAACAGCAGAAATGCCAAAAAGCACTTTACAAACCCAAAGTGAGGGCACAGCAGCTCATGTTGGAGCCCTCACTGTGCCCACCCACTGACCGCTCATTTATTGCACCTCACGTTTCATTTGAAGTAGCCCAACCTCCACAGGCTTTGCTTTTTCCCCCTCCTCAGACACTCTGTCCTGTGCTTTATTCCAGCCTCCAAACCTTGCTCCTTCAGCTTCCCTGAGAATTCACGTGACCTTTAGGAATCTCCTCTCCAAAACCTCCCCTCCTGCTCCCCAGTTTCCCTCTGAGAGTCACGTTCTGCACCACCCCTGTGCACCAGCGCCCGGCACACAGCCCCAGGAATGCTGCAGAGGAAGGGAAAAAAGGGATTTTCCCTGCCAAGGCTTCAGGAGAGCCGGGTGAGCACAGCAAATCCCCTGTCCTTGCCCTCCCTGCACACCTGAGCTGCAGCTTTCCCCCACAGCAAGGAAGGAAAGGCAGGAACACTCATCTCCATGGGAGCTGCTTGGGGATTTGGGGTCCTTGGCTTCCAGAGGTTCTCAGCGGCCATTCCTCACCCATCCAGTGCTAAATCCTTTGTGGGAACCTCTGGAGAAGGTTCCTCAGTGTAACAAGGAGCAATTTACTCTTAATCCTTCCTGGGTCTGTGGGATTTCCTATGAGGAAAACCTAAGGCTGTGATGATGGAGAAACCTTTCATGGAATTCTCAAACAGACCCACTTTGTGCAGCAAGTTGGGGTTACAGCACTCCAAAACCACTTCATAACCACTTCAAAACCATCCAGGCAACACTTCCACCCTGTCCTCGTGTCAGGCACTCCAAGCCTGGCCCTCTGTGCACCTTTTCCAACTCTTTGTGCACCTTTTCCTGCTCTTTGTGCACCTTTTCCAGCTCTCTGTGCACCTTTTCCTGCTCTTTGTGCACCTTTTCCAGCTCTCTGTGCACCTTTTCCAGCTCTCTGTGCACCTTTTCCATCTCTGTGTGCACCTTTTCCAGCTCTCTGTGCACCTTTTCCATCTCTGTGTGCACCTTTTCCAGCTCTCTGTGCACCTTTTCCATCTCTCTGTGCACCTTTTCCATCTCTCTGTGCACCTTTTCCTGCTCTTTGTGCACCTTTTCCAGCTCTCTGTGCACCTTTTCCAGCTCTTTGTGCACCTTTTCCAGCTTTTTGTCCACCTTTTCCATCCCTGTGTGCACCTTTTCCTGCTCTTTGTGCACCTTTTCCTGCTCTTCTGCACAGCCCATACACTGATTTCGAGGAAAGACATTAATTTGCAATGCCAGATCTTTTCCCCCCAAGACGGAAAATACGTCGATTTTAAAAACAAATTAATTCTCTCCTCCTATTCTCCCCTTCACTATTAATTACACTGTTCAAGTCAAGTTTTTTTGTCAAACAAATTCCTAAAATCCAAGTCCCTTTGCACAAAGTTTGCTCTACACTGAAATCCAGGACGGACAACAGAGTTTTTCTTCTTAAAAAGCAGAAGGAAACAAAGACAAAACCCCAGTGCATGAACCAATAATACACCACAAGCACACAAGCCTCTTGCTCTGCTTCCAAAACACAGAATTCCAGCACAACTGAGATCCCTCTAAAGGCTGTCACTCACTTGCTAACTCTCATATCAGTTTTCAAAGGCTCCCTAAGCATTTATCCCACAGCCACAACTTACACCTGGTGAGAAAGGCAAAACGTGGCTGTTCCTTTGCCACTCTGGTGGCTCTCCTTGTTATTTCATTTCTGAACAGTATCAGGGGTTTCTATTCTCATGGAAAGACTGAAAAATCCACAGGTGCCAACAGCTCGGGGCATGTCAAAGCACAAAACAAGAACACACAAACCCCAAGCAGAATTTATTTTCCTCTCTCCATGTGGATTCTGTGCCCAACTGCATCACTTAAGAGTGAAAACAGAGTAATTTTTGTACTCTCAAACTGATTTGCCATTAAAAACGTCACTATTAGCAGTTGAATAAAGCCTTTGGGTAAATGAAACCTCACAGTGCTGAATTTCTGATGGCTTTCTGCACCTGTCAGCCACACCCCACAGGAATTCAGGATTTAACATTTACCAACCCCGTTGGCAGCAGCCATTTGCACAATCAGTTCCACTGCAGACTTATTGAGGTACCTCCCATCACCTCCAACCACCAGAGAGGCTCCTTGGCGATCTCTTAGGTCTATGGAAAAAAATATACTCTGGATGAAATTCTGCAAATAGTTCAGCTTGGATTCAAAGTAAAAGGTCTTCCTCCGTAATCCGCTGGTTCCCGGTTTCTGGTCGTTGTAAGGAGCTGTTGGCACCGTCAGCAGAGGCAGGGGAGCGTCTTCCATGTCCTTTTTTCATAGAAATTCATTGAAAAAATAAAATATGCCAAAATTAACCCCCAACCTTGCCACAGCGATGGCCCACCTATGAGACAGGAGCTCAGGGGAGCTGTTGAGCACCCAAAAATAGCTCCTCGGACCTTGCGTAACCGAAGCCGCGTCCTCGCACTTGCGGCGGGGGATCAATGTCACGGAGAACGCACAATTCCACGCTGCTGCAGGGCTGGGAAAGGATTCCTGTCTTCTCTGTCATCTCCTGGTTGCCACAGCGCTGCTCCCACGGAGCCCAGCGGTGTCAGTCCCCACGGATCTCCCTGGGACAGGCAGCCCAGCCCCGCTCGGATGTGTTTTCCAAGATCTTCGGGGCAGCGCCAGGCCCGGCCGCACGCCGGGGCTCCGGAGGCAAACTTCCAGCAGGACCCTGCTGGAGCTATTTTGCAAAGTCTGGTGAGTTAAAGGTCATCTTAAAATGGAAGGGAAGAGATCCGTTACCTCCCGTTTGCTCACGCGGCTGCTGCCCTGACAGCCTGACTTCCCACGGCTCCCTCGACACACGGAGATTTTCCAGCAGGAGCAGCAGCTCAGCCTTTGGCTGGAGAGCCTCATGAGGCTCAGCTGAACACCCCCAGCAAGTCTCACCCAGCCTGAACCCAAAAAAACCTTTGGAAAACTGCACCCCATAATGCTGTTCATTGTGGGACAGCCTAAACACAGAGAGAAGAGACTCATATTGAGAAACTGCTATGAAGCTCATCTTCCCAAGCATGGGGAGGGGAAATGAAGGAAGGGAAGGCTGTGGACTCCCTCGATCCCTGAAGTGTCCCAGGCCAGGCTGGACAGGGCTGGAGCAGCCTGGGACAGTGGGAGGTGTCCCTGCCCAAGGCAGAGGTGGGGCAGGATGGGCTTTAAGGTCCCTTCCAACCCAAACCATTCCATGATTCTAAATCAGACTTTCCTCTAAATCTCTTTAACAATGCTCAGAGTCCTCTGCCTGAGCTGCTGAAACAATTTATAGATATCACTGGAGCAATTAAAGAACAGACACCTGGTAATGACTCTGTTTGTCCCACTATTAAAAGCAGGATAAAGGTGACATGTACACAGCTGAGCTGTCTCAGATGTGAAGGTGCTCAGGGACTCTTTCCTGAGGTGCAGATTCCGTCCTTGCTCCAATCATTTATATATTTTAATAATATATATATAATTCTAATTATAATAATTTATATATTTTCTTCCAAGGGAGATCACAGAATCACAAAGGTTGGAAAAGCCCTCTGAGATAACCCAGATGAGCCACTAACCCAGTCCTGCCAAGGCCACCGCCAACCATGTCCCCAAGATGCTGTTTTATCCATCAGCACAGAATCATAAAGGTTGGAAAAGCCCTCTGAGATAACCCAGATGAGCCACCAACCCAGCCCTGCAAGGCCACCACCGACCATGTCCCCAAGATCCTGTTTTATCCATCAGCACAGAATCACAAAGGTTGGAAAAGCCCTCTGAGATAATCCAGATGAGCCACCAACCCAGCCCTGCCAAGGCCACCACCGACCATGTCCCCAAGATCCTGCTTTATCCATCAGCACATTAAAGCTGAGTTGGATAATTTCTGTGAACCAACACATCCTTTACTCCAACAGTGAGACTGCCTGGGATGCACTGCCAGAAACAACTGCTTTGAGTTTTCTCCACCCACACTATTCCAGCATCCTGCAGCTCTCTCTATTCCCATGCAAAGGCCCAGGCTTCCCTCTAGTGGCACAGACCCCAAAATCCAGCTCCCAAAATTCCACCTGGCAGGAAAAGGCCCAAGCAAGCTCTTTCCCCTCTTGCTCTCAAGATGAACTTGCTGCCCTGGGAAATGCCATGGCATTCAGTGACAGGAGGAGGGCACAGGCCACCCACCAGCTCCTGTGACTGCACGTGGGATGCACATGGATTCACGGGCAGGGAAAAGGCCTGTGGAGGGTTGGAATTTGTGTGTAATTAAGTGCATGTGGAGTAGACAGGAATCAAATGAAATTAAGCAGGGGAGGAGGGTCATTAATGCAACGTTTATGTACATAAAGTGAAATATATTCTATCAAATGAAATATAAAATAGTGCATAAAAGGCACGGGGGCAAGGACAGATGCATCGACCCCACCCTTGGGGTGCTCACCTGCCCCTAGGGCTTTCCTGCAACATCTGCACCACTGTTTGGGAGAAACTAAATCACCAATACAGGGCCAGGCAGGACTGGCCAGGGGTTGGGGATCACAGAGCTGCCAGAGCACTCAGAGGTGCAAAATGTCACCGAAGCTGAGCACCTTTGCACTGGGGCAGGGACTGGGGAAAGGGCATCTGATCCGTGATCTGGGAGGCTTTGCTGGGGTGACTGATCACCACAAATCACTCTCGGGTCACCTGCTCCCTCCCCAGAGCTGCTGCAGGATCAGCTGCACCCAGCCCTCCTCCTGGAAGTTGATAGGGCCTGTTCTTGGAATCTTTTTCTCCAGGTAAGCCCTGCCAGCCCATAATTAGCCTTGCAGTTGGAAGTGCTTCCCTACAACCTGCTGGACTCTTCCTCGCTGTGAATCCTGAGCTGACACAGCAAACAAAGAGATCATAATCCTCCTCCTGACAAATCCTCACTAAAACAATCCTTTGGCAACAGAGGCTGAGTGCCCTCTCTGCCACAGCACACAGCCCCAATCTGCTGAGCTTTTCCCTGTGGTCCTGATTGCTGGGTCTGTTATTCCCCAAGCTGGTGAGGGAATCTCCCTCTCTCAACAGCCAACCTGGCACAGACAGGGACATTTCCTAACCCAGGTCTGTTTTTCCCTGTGGTCGATTCTGGGTCTGTTATTCCCCACGGCTGGAGAGGGAATCTCCCTCTCCCCACAGACAGGGACATTTCCTAACCCAGGTCTGTTTTTCCTTGTGGTCGATTCTGGGTCTGTTATTCCCCAAGCTGGTGAGGGAATCTCCCCTCTCCCAACAGCCAACCTGACACAGACAGGGACATTTCCTAACCCAGGTCCCCTTTTACTGTCCTGCACTTCACAAGAACAGACTTAAACAGAGTTAAAGCTCTGAACTAACTATGGACTTTAATGATAAAAAGACCAACAAGACCATTGTGAGAGGACTTAAAGTCAGTAAAACATTGCAGAGCCACAGCTCCTCCCCAGCTCAATTCCATGGTCCCTATCCATCCTTTCTCTCCCTGCGTGATCTGTGCCATCTTTTTGGGGAGGGAGAGCCTTCATCTGGAGTCTTCCCCAAGCCTGGGACCAGGGTTAGGGTCAGAGCCAGACTCTCCCAGCTCCTCACTCTGACACAAATCCACCTCTCCCCCAAGCTACAATTTTATATTTTGGCATTCAGGCAAAAAAAAAAAATTGTGGGGGAAACCCACTGTGCCAGACTGAGCAGTAATCCCCTGTCCCCATCCCAACTGGGGTCAGGCTTCTCCCGGGTCCAGGATGACCTCTCCTCCTCTCCTCCTCTCCTTCCCATTCCTCTCGCAGGTCTTCGTCCCCATTCAGAGGGCACATAAAGCCAATGTCCCCTCTGTGGGGCTGGGTTGAGCTGCAAGCTTTCTTTTCCAGCTTTGCAGGGGTTTTTGACAGCAAGCTGCTGGTGCCAGGCCTCTCCTTCTGCTCCTTTTCTGTGGGCAGGCAGAACACTCAGCATGAAATCCCAAATGGAGTAAAGACACTTTACACTTCTTTTGTGACTCTCCTTTAAGACAGAATCTCATTCCCTTAATTCCTGCCCTCAGGAGAGCTCCAGTTCGGCCCTGTCCCTGCACATTGGCCATAGGAGGGTGCCAAGAGCCCTGAAAACCCCAGTGAGCAGCTGCCAGAAGCTGGCACTTTCTGCAGAGGATGACTCTGGTGCAGGCAGCCACTGCTGTGACATTTCGTAATGCCAGGCCAAGCAAAATAAATGGACTGCAAGTGTGTTATTGGTCACACAAGGAGTGCTGCTCCAACTGCAAAACGCTTTGTTTCTGTTAGGAATTAATTAAAAATCTGAGTTTGGAAGTTGCTGTAGAGGTTCTGGAGAGAAAAAAAGTTATTTGGCGCCATCTTGACAGCTCAAGTGCTCTCACATATGAGCCAGTCCGGAATGAAGAGGCACTGTTCTGCTCCTACCCTGCTGAAAAGAAAAGCTGGGGGGCAGAGAGAGGGTCTGGCAGGGCTGGGAATGAGCCCCCATCTCCAGGTTTGTCCCCCTGGCAGGGGATGAGCCCTCCTTTCCCAGGGAGGGACACACCAGCACCAACATTGAGAAACTCTCTGTTCGAAGGTCAGCTCTGCCGAGCACACCCAAATCTGCATTTTATCTCTGCTGTCCTGCCCCTGCACCAGGGGAAAGGGGAGGGATTCCAGCTGGATCTCCTCAGTGCTCCACGATGTCTGCCCCAGCCTGCTGAGATCCAGCCCCTGGCCCTGGATCCTCTTAACCTGCACCTGAACCCAAAAAACACCTCCCACTGTCCCAGGCTGCTCCAAGCCCTGTCCAGCCTGGCCTGGGACACTGCCAGGGATCCAGGGGCAGCCACAGCTGCTCTGGGCACCTGTGCCAGGGCCTCAAACCCTCAGAGAGAGGAATTTCTCCCCTACAAAATGCCCTCAGGCCATTCCTGCTGATGTCTCCTGCAGCCAGACTGGATCCTCTCTCGGGGCTTGTGCCCCACTCAGGAATTGTGCTCCTGGTGAGACTTTATTTCCTGATTTTCACTTACAACAGCCTCATTTCAAAATGGAGAAATGATGTTTTTCTGGATAACCGAATGATCCTGCCAACAGGTTTTGTCCTTTACTCATCACATCTGCAGCTCAATAGGTTACTGTGCAACTTGCACTATGGATTTGTACCATAAGTGTACATATTACATGTTTATTACCTCAGAATTCTTTGAACTTCTTCGTAAGTTATTTCTGTTTATTTCTAAAATATTCTCCAGCTCCTCATCTGAAGCACTAATCAATATTTTGGCTGACTCAGGACATGACAGGATGGCAAGGACTCCCCACGTTGCATTTCTCGGTCCCGACGAGCTTGGATTTGGAATAACACATATGGAGAGCAGCTCTCCAGCCCTGCTCCCCATCCCAAACTTTGCCCTGACAAAGGGAAGGCATTTCCACCCTGCTGCCCTGCCAGCCCAGCCCCAGCTGAGGTTGTGCAGTGTCACTGTCCCAGGGGATTAAGCTAAACTCCTGGGAGGATGAATTTCAGCTCTGCCTGCTGGATTTGCAGAGGTTAACTGCAAAGCACCTTAGCTCCTGCTCTGAGCTGGAGTTTCATGAGTGCAGGGTTTAAAATTCCAAAGGGGCACTGAAACTGGGCAACCTGACCACTTAATCACCTTCCACTGTAAACTGACATAAGCCAATTAACTTCACAGGCAAAATGAGTCTAAGCTGGTGTAAAAGGAGGCTGTGAGAGCTGCTGCAGCAGGGCTGTCTTCTAAAATCCACATCCTCTGCAGCCAGGAAATATCTACAAGTGGTATTTATTCCCTTACTTTAGATATCACATCTTAATTTCCCCTTCTAACTCTGAGAAAAACAGTAACATAAGAAAGGCAGAAATTGAGGGTTTTCCCACTGGCCTGGAGGATCCAGCACCACCACATCTAACTCTGCCACACAGGGATTGCTTTTTGGAAGAACTTTTTCTATCATCACTTGATTTTGATGCTTTTAATTCCAGGAGCTTTTACTCGAAGGGAAGATCTCAGTGGGAACTGCTCTGGGATCTGTGGCAGAACAGCACTAAGAAAAAGGGAGATACCAAAGGAGAGCAAATAAATGCAACAGCTTTGAACACTCTGTTTCCCTGAGGGGGAAAAAGGTTAATAGAAGCCAAGCCAGGAACCCAAACTTCCTGGGGGAGAGAGCAGAATTTCGAATAGAAGCCCTGTTTGTCCTGCAGCTGTAAAACAAAAGCAGGCACTATTTAACATGCAAGGCACAGCCTGGCACTCCAAACACCTTCAGCAACGTGCCTGAGTGTGGCAACTCCGCAGCACACAGAAAAGTGCTCAGTTAGGAAGGAACCAAGGGCACAGTGAGTTTATGGAATAGAAGGTGACAATGTCATTGAATCAACCCAGGGCTGGTTATGTGATCATATCTGGATTTACACTTTCTGTCATTTTTGACATAAAATTATTGCACAGCCACGATTCTACCGATCTGTGGTGCTCCAACAGGACCTGAGAAGATCTTATTTGTGTAATTAGAGTCAGGCTCACCATGGGGGAATAATATCGAGGAAAGCTGGCACACAGACCAAAAAAAGCTGGTAGGCTACACTGGATGCCAACTGGGAATGGCAAGCAATCTCCATTTCAGTTTACTTACAGAAATGCAAACTTTAAAATAAGATAAACACCCCTTAATCTCACAACTACAAACTGAGTAGTTGCTAGACAAAAATAAATACTCGGGTGCATATTAACCATTCTGGGTGGAGACAAAATTCAAACTCATTTAAGCATCCTTTCCTTTTATGTTATAAAACTAAAGACCATCAGCTGTGGTCCTCAGCTCTCTCCTGTGGCTGGAGAGCACCAGATCTTAACACCATGTGATTTTGAAGCATTCACCAATCACCTCTTACTCCTCAGGAGCAGAACTGCAGTTTTCCAGCAGTTTTCTTGGTATTATTGAGCTTTTCTGAGCATGAGGCCATGGAGTTTTCCCCCCAGACCTGGCTTTTGGAATCAGGACATGCTCAAGAATCCCAGCCCTTGGACAAACCCACAGCTGCAGGAATAAGTTCCCATGTGCTGTGCCATTCCGCAGGGCATTTTCTTACCAGTTAACAGAAGTTGTCCATCCTTCTCTCTGAGAGGCAGGGAACTTCCAGTCACCTCCTATTTACTATGAAGAAAGAGGATTTTCCTAGACTCTTACTTAACTACACTGTGGTACCCACCAGGGAACTGATATTCAGAATTACAGAGAAGCCCCACAAACCAAGCATCCCTTAAACACTAAAATAAGAACGCAAACACATCCAAATTCATTAAAGAACAGTGCTTTGCATTTGCTAAAGAAACATTCTATTTTTAGTCACCTCATTTCTCGGGACCAGAAGGTTTTGCCACTCCTGAGTTTGGCAATGCAACTCCTGCACTGCCTTATTTAGGTGAGTGCTAAAGAAATGTAGAAAATATCTGTAATCAAGTTTTCAGTGGCTCTGTCCTCTGTAGATCACCCTCTGTTAATTCATCCAGGCTTTACCTGCTGCTCATTTACTACCCACATATTCTTCCCCACGTTTCCTTTCTCCACCTCCCATTTTTCCTGCCTTTTCAGAACATTTTCTGACTTTAGAGCCAATTCTGTCCTAGAACTTGGAATTCATGTAGACAAAGTGCTCCAAGGCAAATTCCTGCCAGCAAGGGCAGCCCTTGGGACCTGCCGCTGCAGCTCTGGCAGTGAGCTCAGCTCTGCACGTACGTGAGCGACTGCACGATCCAGGGGAGGATCCGAGACATTCCCGGCCCTCAACCCTTCCCAAAACACCTCATCAGACCCCAGCAGGGCTCTACCCCCAGGCCTGTGCTTCTGGGATGGAGCTGAAGTGGGAATGATGGAGAACTCGGTGCCTGGACTGCTGCCACATCCCACCAGGCCCCAGGTGCACATCCAAAAATCTGCACAAACTGACACTTTATCCCAGGGAACAAGTTTCCCAGTCTGCTTATTCACAGTGATCCACAGGGATCCTGTCTGTGTGTGCAGCCAGGAAGGAATGCTGCATATTCGAACTCCAACCCCTTCCTGGAACTAATAAATAACCCAGTGCCTGCTGCTTTTCCAGCAGGGAAGGCAGCGCTGTCCATCACTTCCAGAGGTGCACACAGCAGCCAGGGATGCTGGGCTATGGAATCAAACTTGAGCAGCTGCCACACATCACAAAAGACTAATTTCTACATGGCTTAAAATGAATCCAAACCAGTTATTTGCTTCTTTATGCTCTAAGAAGGTAGCAATCCTAAATTACTATTTTTTTCCTAAGAAGTCAGATATTTACAGGCATTGAGGCACCTGGGAAGATCAAACAGGTAACTGTGGTTCTGCCCTGATGTCCAACCCCAAATATTCTTAGCTCCCCCTCTCCTTAGTGATCCATGAGGAAGAATGTTTGCTGGTGATGTTGGTGTCCTAGGAGGAGGGGATGGTTTTCACTCGGAAAAGAGCAAATGCAGGCAAAAGCCTCTCTTTGGAAAAATGCAGAGAAAAGCCTCTCTGCAAAAATGCAGGGAAAAGTCTCTCTTGGCAAAAATGCAAGGAAAAGCCTCCCTTTGCAAAAATGCAAGGAAAAGCCTCTCTTGGCAAAAATGCAAGGAAAAGCCTCCCTTTGCAAACTTGACTTACAGCACACCTCTCCCCACCCACATCACATTCCCTGCTGGGATTCCCTGGGGCTACCGAGTGACAGGACGGGGACACAGCGAGGGAGGAATCCCCCAGCAGTGAATGCATTCCAGCGCTGTGGAAGGGAACGCTGCTCCCTCCCAACACCTCACGCTGTGCCACCGGTTTGTGTTTTAGCTGCAAACCCCAGCGACAGCCAGAAAGAATAAGAGAAAAGCCGCGTTTGCTTCCGCGCCTCCGCCCCGGCCAATGTCCACTCGCTGCCGCAGGGGGGGAGAGGCTCCCGGGGCAGTTTTCCTGCCTGTCCCACGAGCCGTGCCACGCCAGCCCCGGCAGCCCATGTGTCACTCCCGCGTTAGTTCCACGCCGCGGACACGCCGAGCGCCAGCGATTTCCGCCGGCGCCGAGCAGTGCCGAGCCGGGCGGGGAGGGAGGGAGGCAGGGAGGGAGGGAGGGCAGCCCGAGCGCCGTGCTTGCTCACCCCGTTGGCCGCGGCGATGCGGACGATGAGCTGGATGGCGTCCCTCATGTAGAAGCGGCCGTCGCCCCCCACCACGAGCGTGGCGTCCTGGCGCTCGGCGGGCGGCACGGTGGCCAGGATGCTCTGGATGAAGTTCTCGGTGTAGTTGGCATTGCTCTGGAACACCGTCACCCGCTTGCGCAGCCCGCTGGTGCCCGGCTTCTGGTCGCCGTAGGGCTTGGTCTTCACGGTCACGATCTGCACCATGGCCGGCGCCGGGCGAGTTCCGGGAGCCGGGGGGGGACCGCGGCCGCCCCGGCCCAGCCGCCGCCACCGCCCCGCGACCGCCCCTTAAAGGCACCGCCCGCGCTGCCTGCGGCCCGCGGCGACACGGCTGTGTGCTGCCCTGTGCTGTCCTACCGACCACAGGCGACACGGCTGTGTGCTGCCCTGTGCTGTCCTACCGATCACAGGCGACACGGCTGTGTGCTGCTCTGTGCTGCTCTGTGCTGTCCTAGCGATCACAGGCGACACGGCTGTGTGCTGCCCTGTGCTGTCCTACCGACCACAGGCGACACGGCCGTGTGCTGCTGTGTGCTGCCCTGAGCTGTCCTACCGACCACAGGCGACACGGCTGTGTGCTGCTCTGTGCTGTCCTAGCGACCACAGGCGACACGGCCGTGTGCTGCTCTGTGCTGCCCTGTGCTGTCCTACCGACCACAGGCGACACGGCTGTGTGCTGCCCTGTGCTGCCCTGTGCTGTCCTAGCGACCACAGGCGACACGGCTGTGTGCTGCCCTGTGCTGCTCTGTGCTGTCCTAGCGATCACAGGCGACACGGCTGTGTGCTGCCCTGTGCTGTCCTAGCGACCACAGGCGACACGGCTGTGTGCTGCCCTGTGCTGCTCTGTGCTGTCCTAGCGATCACAGGCGACACGGCTGTGTGCTGCCCTGTGCTGTCCTACCGACCACAGGCGACACGGCCGTGTGCTGCTGTGTGCTGCCCTGAGCTGTCCTACCGACCACAGGCGACACGGCTGTGTGCTGCTGTGTGCTGCCCTGAGCTGTCCTACCGACCACAGGCGACACCGGCCGTGTGCTGCTCTGTGCTGTCCTGCCCTGTGCTGTCCTACCGATGCTGCCCTGTCACACACAGGCGACACCGGCCGTGTGCTGCTCTGTGCTGCTCTGTGCTGTCCTACCGATCACAAGTGACACCGGCCGTGTCCTGCTCTGCCCTGCCTGTGCTGTCCTACCGATGCTGCCCGGCCACAGGCGACACCGTCCGTGTCCTGCTGCTCTGTGCTGCCCTGTGCTGTCCTACCGATGCTGTCCTGTCACACACAGGCGACACCGTCCGTGTCCTGCTGCTCTGTGCTGCCTGTGCTGTCCTACCGATGCTGTCCTGTCACACACAGGCGACACCGTCCGTGTCCTGCTGCTCTGTGCTGCCTGCGCTGTCCTACCGATGCTGTCCTGTCACACACAGGCGACACCGTCCGCGTCCTGCTCTGTGCTGTCCTACCGATGCTGCCCTGCCACAGCCCCGAGCACCTCCATGTCCTGCTGCTCTGCTCAATCCGAGCCAGTGTCATGGAATCATGGAATGGCTGAGGTTGGAAAAGATCTGTAAGATTTTCAAGTCCAACCGTTCCCCCAGCACTGCCAGTGCCATCGCTGACCCATGTCCCCAAGTACCACATCCACGCGGCTTTGAAATCCCTGCAGGGATGGGCACTCCAGCACAGCTCTGGGCAGCTGTGCCAGGACCAGACACTTTGCATCAAGAAATGTTCCTTGAGATCCAATCTTAACTTCCCCTGGCACAACTAAAAGCCCTTTCCTCATCCTGTCCCTGTTCCCTGCGAGCACAGCCCGACCCCCCCGGCTGTCCCCTCCTGTCAGGAGCTGTGCAGAGCCACAAGGTCCCCGCTGAACCCCCTCTTCTCCAGGCTGAGCCCCCCCAGCTGCTCCAGACCCTACCTGTCCCTACGGCCACCAGCAGGATGTCACCACAGGCCTTACAGACAAGGCCTGGCAGTAAGAGACCACCTCCCACAAGAAGGCAACATTTCAGAAATTGGAATTATAGCTGTTACAATTTTTTCCCAATGTCTCCCCTCGAAGAAAATAAGCTGGTACTTGTGCTCAGCTTTAAAAAGAGAAGCTGGAATGGTTTTCTGTCTCGGTGGTACCTGGATTTGGAGCAAACTGGAAAAGACTCTGCACATACGATCAACATCTGTATTCTCACCTCCTTCAGGGCAGGAACGGTGGAGCCTGCCATGGAGAACCTGCCTATGTCCCCACTTAAAAAGTTGGATAATTAAACCCTTCCTGGCAGCAGGAGGATCAGAAAATAAATGAGGTTCCTGGTGTATTGCTGTGCCATGTTTTTTACCTGCAGCACACCCAAGTCTTTCCACGTGCAGTGATTTCTCAGCTAAGCTCTTCTTTCAGCTTTAACCATTCCTTTCCTACAAGGCAGAGAGTTGCATATGAATTCCTGCCACATCTAAAAAGGCTGACTTTACAAACAAAAGAAATGTAAATAACGGGCTCCTGACTTTGTAGTGTCTGTTCCACACAGAGTGTCTCATTATTTCCTTCTTAGACGAGGAACTGGGAATTTCTGATTTGCCCACACCTTGCCTCAGGCAGCATTTGCAGAGCTCCGTCAGAGCTAAAAATCACCAAATATTTTTGAGGCCTCAACTTCTTTTAGACAGTTCAGAAAATGAAAACTACACCTGTGGTACTTGCTAAGGAAAAAACACAGAAAACTAAAAGCTCACCAGGAATCTTGCCCCGGCACCAATGGCTGCAGTGTGTAAATCAGAGCCCAGCTCTCATTTTGGCACTGACATTTACTTGCCCAGTGTAAGATTACAGCAGAGTAACAGCACAGAGCAGCAGTGAGGGCAGATAAAAATAGCTTTGCAACACTTCTTGCTGCCCTCACACATGAGGTCACACACATTTAATGGCTATTTTAAACTCTAACACTTTTTAAGCATCCAGTGGCCAGGGTCATCTTTTTTTTCCACATTAACAGATATTTAGAGGAACCAGAAAAACGTAATAAGTTGAATAATTTCAGTACCTCAAAGCTGTTTTTCCTTGCTGTTGCAGCCTCAACTTGGTGTACTTCAGTCTTCTTATTTCAGCTGCCCTGGAAATAATTCGTTGCTGTTAACAGTCAAGAGCCCAAGATAAACCTTCCTTTTTCTCAAATGATGTTATTTCCTTACTGCATATGAAAAGGAAGACTTTATTTTATATAAAAGAGTATAAAATCAGGCAGTAATTACAGAACAAGTGTAAAATGAGGATTATCAGCAAACGACAAAAAAAAGGAAAGAAACAAATCCTCAAAGAGGTGACAAAATAAAATGAGCCTCACCCCTTTATACTTCTCATGTCAAAACCACAAGAATGTTTAATTAGGAACCCATTCAACAAAGTTTTTCCTCGGTGAGGCAGCTCCAGCCTGCGATGGAACCACAATCCATGTATGGAAAAGAAGAGCATATTTAGGGAAGCACAGTTACATTACAAATGGCAGCTGGATTACTGAACAGCACAAATTTTTATTGTGCCTCAGTGTTTTCATGCCAAGACCATCAAGAAGTACATTTATGCCAGCTTTTTGAGAAGGACAAGATAATAAATTATCTAAAAGCTGCCAAAAGCCATTCCTGGTTCAGTCTGGCTGCTCCCAAGCCCTGGCCCTGGAGGTTTAACACACAAGGGAGTGCACACAGCTGTAAATCCATTCTTCCTGCTCGTTCAGGGCCATCACGTGCTGAGAGACCTGGCACGAGAGAGAAAGCAGAGGTGAAACAGAGTTCTCTTTATTGGAGAGCTGCTACCCAATGTGCTGTGCAAGCAAAATGTTCAGGAATTGTATCACTAAATGATGAACTTTCATCATCTACACTGACAGCTGATATTTAAAAATTACTGTTGAATTTAACAGCAAAATATCCATGAGGACTGAGCGCACAGTTTATACCGAATGAAGCCTAAATTCAAATTAAAAACCACCTTACAGGATGAGGCTATGGATATCTAAAGTGTCAGCAGCAATTTAAATAGGCCCCAGCCCTGCCTGTGTCATGGGACTGCTCTGTTCACAACAGGTTTGAATGAATCCGCCCTGGAAAGCTGGGAAATATAAAATAGCTTTGGATGCCTCTGCTTTTAAACAAAGACAGTGTACCTTTAGAAAAATAAAAACAGGGGGTTTATTCATAAATAAACGGAGAAAAACATCATTTGCATTCGTAATGCCTTTTCCATCACATTCCATACCTTAGAACCCTCATTTGGAGTTTTCACTAAAGCCTGCCCACCTCTGCAGCAGGGCTCAGCAATCAGATTGTCTCCTGGCTAAACATGATCCCTAAATTAAGTTTAACAAGCCTGCAAATCACACTGTGCACAAGGACTGCAATACATTTATTTCTGTTTCAGATTAGAGCACGCTTGGTCTGTTTCTCACAGGCATCAATCTAGGGGATTAAAAACTGCTCAGTGAAAATAAAATAAAATAGAACCTTAGAAGATGATTATTAAAAATACAAGTGAATGGACAACTGAAACAGGCCCACGTATGAACAACTGAGAAGTTACGGACTTTTACAGCAAAGTGCAGAGGAAAACAGGGATACATCAAGCACATGTTCAGCTTTGGAATATCAAGAACTGCATCTGATCTGTTCTGGTCAGAAGATGCCACTCTCCACATGCTCATTGTCATGATAAAAGACTACAAAAGGAAACTATAAAGATGTAACATGGTGTTCTTTTTGCTTAAAGTTGGCTAAGCAATTAAAAAAACCCTTACCATCATGGATTTTGGAGCCACTTCCACAGCAAAAACTGTCAGCCCTCTGTTGTTTAGGCAGTTCTTACTCTGTTCATTGTTGACATGAATAATCACTTTGTTTTCAGACTGCAAGTGAAAAAACATGAAGGAACCCATCAGACTTTACTGGTTAAGTGTCTGTTCTTTCTGTACCAACTGCACACTCCTTACACATCCTCTGACTCCCTTGGTGTTTCTACAGGATAAAACATTTTTATAAATAAAACACCATTTTTATCCTGGTGTTTCTACAGGATAAAACATTTTTATAAATAAAACACCATTTTTATCCTGGTGTTTCTACAGGATAAAACATTTTTATAAATAAAACACCATTTTTATCCTGGCGTTTCTACAGGATAAAAATGCTTTAAGGATACTGTTTGAAGAGTAATAGTTTCAAATGTACCTTAGCACCACATTCATGGTCAAAAGTCATTTAACACTCATTGAAACAACACAAGGATTTGTGAAGATGCAACTTGGCCTTGTTGAAGCTCACAGCACTGACCTCAGCCTGTCCAGATCCCCCTGAGGACACTCCTCAGCATTCCCACCCAGCCTGGTGCCATCCACACACCAAACCCAACTGGGATAAGAGGTTGGCAGGGATCTGAAGCAGAGAGCATCTCAGTGCAGCCCTGATCTCCTCCTCTGACATACCCCCAAATGTATAAATAACTCTGGAATATCCGCCCTAAAGGGCGAAGTGCAAAGCCAAATCCAGAGTTCCAGGAGCCTCAGCATCCAGTCCTAATATTAGTCCCCCAACCCACCCCCTTTTGCATGGCTGTGCATTTAAAAATACACTTCTTGCTGTGATCTTTTGAGATTTAAAGCATCTGAAGTTTAACATCTTACTGTGCTGTGTACACAGTTCCTGCTCTAACTGACACTGAGAAGGAGCAGCACATTGGTTGTGATCAATGGGAAAAGGTTTAAAATCTCTGCTTCTCCCCAACCACTTTGCTTGGATTTACAACTCTTAGCTTGAATTACTAATAAAGTAATTAAATACCCAGAAAAATAACCAGCTAAAAACTCATCCATAACACACTCCTAAAAATCACTGCTCTTTGACTTTCTTATGGACACTGAAAATACCCAATAGTGCCAATGCTGTGATTTTTGCTCTTGCTCTAATTGTATTTCCTGCTGTTAGTGTTTCGTTTCCTCATATGATGATTATATTGTGTCAAAGTATTGAAAAATCAGAACGGGAACACAAAAATATTCAGATTCTATATGGTACTTAGAACTGCTTGCCTCATGATAATAATCTGTCCCTTCCAAGAACACCGACCCAGGCTCTTTAGAAGACCCAAGGAGCACATCAGACAGTGGTTTTTTTTTAATGAAACAGACTCAAAGACCTGATTTCAGGAAAAGTAACGCTCAAATAATACATAAGGAGGGAGGAGGAACAATAAGAGCAGACATTAACACAGGGTACCTTACAGAGCCATACCTTATTTTCAATAACAGAGGTGATTCTGCTGCCTGATCTGCAGGTGTGGATGATGATGTTCTCAGAGCCATCCAGCACCTGGGCCTCTCCTTTATGCAGCACAGCCCTGCAGACAGCCCTGCTGAGCTGGGAGCCCCCTGCCTCCAGAGAGATGGCCTTCATTCTGGGTTTGCACCTCTCTGCACAGATGTCAATCACAAAGGGGCAGGCCTGCAGTGAAGAATAGGAGTTTAAGCATCACTTCCCCCCCCCACAGCTCCTAAATATTTTCATATCTGAACTAGAATTACCCAGACACAAATATTTCCCTGAATATTAAATATTCCAAACCTGAGAGCTGTGGCAATCTTTTACACCAAACGAAGCTCAGGACAATTGCCATTTGTCATGCCATTCACAGAACACTTGACATGCAGCTCAACACAGCAAACCCTTCCTCGGACAGCAAAATGTCCAGGAATTAAGATGAAATATGAATGTATCCCAAAGAAATAAACCTGTCTCCTTTACCTGGCACACTCTTGCTGTTTGTGCCACTTCCCACAGATTTAACACCTCTGCAATGTTGCACTGAGCACTCTGGGAGTATCTTGGTTATTTTATTCCTGGTGTAACAACCAGGGCTCTGCATTTCCTTGGGCTGGGTCACAGAACCTCAGTTCCTTTCTAAAGGTTGTTGGAATCCACCAGGATTTGTCAAGCTCTGTCTCAGTGCCCCCAAAATCTTAAATTATTTTAAATCAAGGAGTGAAAGAGTTAAGTGAGAGACAAGTAAATAGCTGGAGATTTTTAGGTTAATTACTGAAGCATTTGGAGAGTTCTGCTGTCCTTCGGAAAGCAAAGGCTGCAGCCAGAAACCACAGCTGGAACAAGGCACAAAACACCTTCCTGAAATTCCTAACGGGAGAAAAACCTCCCCAAAATGCTCTTTCTTGGAGGAGAGCTCTCTCTCGTGGCTGAAATGCAGAAAAACAGCCTTGCAGGGCTCTGCCAACCACAGCTCAGAGGAAAAGGAGAAATCCTTAAATCCCTCACCACAATCCCAAGATTTTCACTGAGAGACAACTGATGTCTCTCACACTATTTTTAGGTCTTCATATATTTTATATAGTGACTACACTGACCTGCTTAACGAAGTTAAATAATATTATCAGACTGTGATCCTAAAAATCAGCTTTTCCTGGGAATTAAATTATTTAATTATCTGCATGTTTAATGCTTTAATTTTTCATAATTTTTTTCTCTTCATTAAAGAGATCCTCTTTCTTAGAGAGAATCAACATCAGAAGTAATACTATTTCTTTAGAGATAAATAAATTCAATTATTTTTAAAAATCTGTAAGTGCACAGAAACATCAGAGAAATAACCCCTGGTCATGTAAAGTAAACAGTGTGTGACCCAAACCTAAACATTTTAATGAAGCATTAAAATTTTATGTTGAACACCTTCAGACACTGTTGTGAAAGGTAACAATAACAGAAATAGTTATGTCTGGAAACTAGGAATTCTGAATCATGTGGAAAAAAAATTATCCTTATAATTCCTAAAATATCCGTATAATCCTACATTCTGTTGTGGTTTGGGCCAGAAAAGTGACTTTTTTAAGGAGAGCAAGTCCTGTATTTTCTAAATTTGCTGACAGGTCACAGTTCACCATCCTTATCTTCCCATCACTCCCCACCAGCAGAGTGCATGGATTCCTTCAACGGATGTAATCCAAAATTCCTTCCTCTACAGCCCCACAAAATCGTGGCTTTCTCTAAAGCGAAAGGAAAATTTCGTCTCTGAAGGATCCAAGTGCTGCCCTAAGAAACAGGACATGTTTGGAGTGCATCCCTGCCCGATGAAATCAGTTTGTGGCACACACAGAGAGAGCAGCACTTAAACTGTGCAGCGATTTTTGCTCTGGACTCTCCTACCTCTGTCATTTCTAAGGCTTTGTTGTAGCCCAGGGACAACAAAGTGACCCAAAGGTCCCAAGGATCCCCGTCCCGGTCGTTAGCTTCCATGAGATTCAAATCCATAAATCCTTGTCTTGTTAGTTCATTCTTCTTCATCTCAAAATTCTCTGTTTCAAAGGAATAAAAGCAGCATTTAAAAGTCTGTTCCCTCTGTGAACACATTTATCTTTCCAAAGCCAAAATCCCACTCCTGCCAGCAAGGTTTAAAAGATGGAACCAAATTGCAGCCTCAGGATCTCCAAAATTATTTGGGAATGTCCACGACCAGGCATGTGCTGCTTGCAGAGCTCCCCTGTGGATTTGGGATAGTGCCTACAAACAGCTGTCCCCTTGGATAACCCAAAAAAGGAGGAGATTCAAAACAGAAAGAGTTCATATTGATTTTTTTTGTTCCCTAAAAGTTTGTGGTGGAGTTTTGCAAAATGGGACATCTTAGGAATGAGAAATCAAAGTCAGCTGGAGCCAGCACCTCTAAGTGCTTCAGATCCTTGATACAGAAATGATTTACTTAGTTCCTAAAAAGCAATAAAATTTCAGTAATCCTAACACCCCTCTCTAGAGAGAATATCATAGATCGACCACTCGAATGTCAGCAAACACATAATTGAAATGTCCTCGTGTCAGGCACTTTTAAAAATGGTTTTCTCATCTTCATAACAATGCTAAATCTTTACTATATATTATTAAAAAGGGATTACCAATTTAATAAATCTATCCAAGGGTACAGATGCTGTAATAAATGGCTTGAACTTTGGTGTCAAGATTGATGATATTCGTGTGAACCCTTCCACTGATTGATGACCCAGTAAAACATTCCCCATCTTCTCCTCTTTCCTCTCTTATTTATTCACACATTTCCACCCCTCCTACTTGTGTGGAGATCAGAGGCATCACCCTGACAGAGCCATCAAGTGTGGAAAAGCACATCCAGGGATGAAACAGAGGAGAAATTCAGTTATAGAGAAGTATTTTGTAGGAGTTTTCCATCAGTTAGGAAAAATTCTGATACCTCAGGGTGTTTTGGGGAGAGATAATCAGTAGGGCTTGACAGATCTGAAGTATTTTGGCCAATGTGCCACAGCCTCCAAAGGAATTATGCCAAACATGACATACATGTATTACACAACGAGACACAGGCAACCCACAGAAACTCTGGATGATATTTTATAGCATCAGATAAACACTAAGGAAATGTCCCTCTCCACACTTTGTGAGGTAAAAAAGCAGCACCAGCCCAATCTGCACAAAGGAGATTGATTAAACAAATACCTGTGACAGTTTCATTCCCCATATGATCCAGGATTAGAAACCCTGTCGTTTTTGGCAGCTACAAAACAATTAGGAATGGGAAGAATTTTCTCAGCAGAAGGTCAGTGGCACACACACCAGAATGAAGCAAAACAGAGGACAGGAGACTGGAAAAAAAGAAAAATAAAGGGCGAAGAGAACAATATCTACACACGCTCTTGGAATAGGATACAGAATACCCAGTTCTATCCAGCCTGGAAGTTAATTGATAGCCCCAATTAGCTGTACCACAGTAATGAACTTACCCTTACACACAGCCCAGGCTTCCTGATCACACTTCTCCCCACTAGTCCTCAGCTCAAAGAAGTTGTATTCCTCCAGGCTCAGGAGGCCATTCCCATCCAAATCAATGGTTTCAAATATATCCAACAAAGCAGCTCTGAGGGATGAAAAAGGCCAATCAGTAGTTTCAAACAAATCCAACAAAGCAGCCCTGAGGGATGAAAAAGGCCAAACTATTTCTAAAGGCTTCCATTTCCTTTACTGTCTGAATATCATCAAGAACTGTTTAGTCTGTTTGAGAATATTCTGTACAAGCACACAGATCTAAAAGCCACATTTTAGCTGGAAAAGACACTTTTAGAGACGTGACCATTTTGGGAATAAAACTCACCGGAATTCTTCAGTGAGAGCCAGCTCTCCATCCTCATCTCTCCACACCAGTTTGGCTTCTCCAGTAATTTGGGTTTTCTCCTTCCTCAGCCTACAGCCAGTTGTGAAAGGGAGCAGCCAATAAACCCCAGATCCGAGCTCCCCTCTCCATCCAAACATCTGCTCTTAAAGCAAGGCAGGAAAGTTGGTAAGTACTTGCTCAAATAATGCCTTTATGGCCAGTAATATTCATATAAAAATGATTAATTACTTGAAAACACTGGGTTCTCCCCTTAAAAAAAATTGGCTGTGTGATGCCGTGTTAAAGACACAAAAATAGTGAATCTCTTAGAATAAAAGTTAGAAAAGCATACAGGAGAGAGATGAGGGAAGAAGGGGAAATAAGCTAATGATGCCTTATTTCTGCCACAAGATAAGCATATGCTGCGCATTAGGAAGTTCAAAATTATATATGGCAAGGAGAAAGAAAAGGAAAGGAAATTGAAACAAATTTTGCCTTGGAAATGTTTGTGTTTGAAGGTGCAGGAACATAAGTAGCTGTAAATATACCCAGCAACTCACCAGTACTGGTACAGCTTGAATTCCTTCCAAACACATGGAATTCACCCCTCCAGCACTAACACACACACTGAAAAATAACCATTAAATAGGAATACATCAAAAATCTCTAACCTCTTTATTCTGGAGTTCAGTGAAGCTCACAAGCTGGAGATTCTCTTGGGTTTCATTTTCCTTCAGAATAAACAAAGCTGTATCCACTGACAACCAGCGACAAGATTTTCCTAAAAAGACAAATATTCCCCAAAAATGCTTAATAATGAATATAAACTGTTTTCCTTTGCATCTCAAAGTATTCCCATGGTGTTTATAATATTGATCCCTGCTGATGTAAAATGGAAAAAAGAATCTATTCTATGCTATTGGGATTGCCCTCCTGTTTAGGCCAAGCAGATAAATTGCTCCAAGACTTGGAATTGCCTTACAGATAATGATTAATATTAATAATGCTATCATTAAGAACTATTGATAAAATAATTGTCATTAAGAGTCAAGAATACCAAGCAATGGTTACACTCCACACAAATTTGTTTAAATAAAAAAAAAACCAGCCCAGATTGACTTTAAAACAACTTTGGGGTCTAATGGCTCCTGTTTTATGGGATTAAAAATGGAATAATCTACTTGGGGAAAAAAATAATTCCAATGTAGCATCTGGATGAAGCCCCTTGGTAAATCACCAAGCCACCACCTCTTCTTAGGAGGAAAATAAAATATAAAAACCCTCACCTTCCACCTGGGGAATATTTAAAGGTTTGATGGTGATACAAACTGCAGATCTTTGAGGTAAGTGCAGCCTGTACTTGTGACTGATGATTTCCCCATCTTCTTCCAAGTAGAAGCATCCTTTGGATTGTGCACATTGCCATTCCTGGAAACCAAGCAAATATTGGGTGCTTTCTTCATTTTAGATGAAGATAAAAGTGCCTTCTCTGAAATACTAATTTGATTATTTAATAATTCCTGCATAAAACACACGACAAGATACAGCAGCAATACACTTTTATTTTTAAAAAATCCCAAATAGTCCTTTTTGCAGTCAATTTTTTGCAAAGTAACATTGCTTCACTTGTGAAAATGCCTGAAAAACACACAGATTATCCCAATGCTCCAACAGTTGAAAATGAAATTGGAATTGCTCCGAAGATTCTGCTAATTATATTTGCAAAATTTGTGATTTAAATACAAATGCTATATACTTTGCAACTCACTTTCTGCTGTTTGGAGGTTTGGAATTTAAAAAAATAAAATAAGATTTTGCTGAAGAATTTCTAAAAGACTTTAAATATAGCTCCTCAGAGAACAGGCTGTGGACAAGAAAAAGATGAATTCTTTAAAATAAATGGGATGTCCAATCCCTGGCAGACACTGCTATCCAAGTCCCTCCCCTCCCATCATCTTCTCCCTGTGGACACAAACTGCTGGAGAAGGTTCCAGGGATAATCCTTGTGCAAGTGCAGCCACTTCAGGACCATGGAGCCAGAGATCAGCCCCTGGCCACCTTTTATGGAGCAGAATAAACCTAACTAACAAAGCCATCCAATGATGTTACACTCATCTTTGAGAGTGCGAAAAGCAAAAGGGGACCAATCATAAAAAATAATTAGGAAAGAAGGGAACAGAGAAAACATTCCTGGCACTTAATGGTGAGGGTTAAATATGGAGCAACAGCTGGGGTTGTGTCAGTCAAAAAGTGGATAATGGGAGCTGGGATTAACAGGGGGTCAGCAAAAGTCAGTGACAGAATTCCAACGTGGAGTTCAGCCTGTTGGATCATTCCCACTGCTATTCCTAAACTCTTTATTCCAACACCTCCATGACTCCTGACTTCATCTAAAAGGAGATCTAAAAAATGGAGGTTTTTTTTCTTTAAACTTGACACATCTGAAATAACTGGCTGTTTGCTCCAAGCTCAATAGCTGCCAAAACTGTCGGACAAAAACTTTATCCATGTTTCAGGAAATCAAATCCTGTTATTCTGGCACAGAGCGTAAGGTGGTGCTAGAAGTCCTAAATTATCGAATTCCAAACAGGGATGTAAATTGGGAAAGCTAAAAGAGGATTTTCTGGTTTGATTTTCCTCAGAAGTCAAATAATAGCTGAAGTGGGAAATGTTTGTGTTAGGAATGTTAATTGGAAAGAAAGGTGAGGCACTACCTGCTGCTGTCACTGCCTCTGCAATTTAAGTTAATATTGAAAATATCCACACATTAATGCATCATTAATAAAAAGCAGTATTTGTGAGAGGAATTTTCTTTAGATTTAGACATTTAGACCATGTTTTGACTTCCACTGTTTTCTTTGTCAGAACTGTAAAGTTGGCACTGGCCCAACCTCCTGCTGGCAATATTTTCTTACTTATACAAGAAGACAAGTGAACAGCAAAACAAAAAAAGCTTATCTTTTTATTACTTATAGCCTTACTTCTATTCTTCAATATATTCTTATAGATACTTACTTCTGTTCTCCAATATAAGTAAGAAGAATTTTTGGGGGCTAGATTTTGATTCCCACAGGTATTTATTCATTGGTTGTGGCAGAGCTTGCACTGTGCAAAATAAAGTTAAAAAAATTCGTAGCTCTACTTACACCTTTGCATGTTTATTGATTGATTTCGGTTTTCAGATGATGCCAATCAATACTAATCAATACCTGCAGCTGCTGTTTTTTCAGGCAGCTCTTACTGGTTTGTACAAAGGAAAAAGAATCCAATCTTGGCTAAGTGTGCGCTGGTTTTATACACCACACATCATGTTTGAACAAGGTGAGATTGCAGGTTAAATTGCATGGAGGTCCAGATACCTAAACAGACTGCAAAAAATTCCTGGGAGATTCCGTTTTGAAATTTTAATATAGAACAAATGTCACCATATAGCAATGGGGAAGATATAAAGGACTTCAGAGTTCAATAACAAATCCAGAGTTGTTATTTGAAACAAAAATGCAACTCCTGAGGACAATCAGTTCAGTTTTCCAGCAGCAGTTACACTGTGTGGTCATAACCATTTTTTCCCTTTTATACAGGAGTCTCCAGGTGCACATTTTTAATGTATCCCAGCAGTTTCCAGTTAATGTTTTATATTTCTACAGCTATTATTTTCTGTTGAAAGAAAACTAGTAAAGGTTCAGTCAAGAAAGGGAAAACAAAGGGAAAAAGATCAATATTAACACTCTACAAATATTGACTTAGCAAAGTGACTTTGTTGTCTCTCTCCCCCAGGAATTTATATTGAATGAGTGATTTATTCAAAAGAAAATACTGATAGAACATATTAGTCTAACTAAAAATCAATATTTTCAGGTTACAGCATATATTTACCAAGCAGTGCCCAAGAAACTGAATATGCTCACAGATCTGTTATTTATTTCCAATTACCTTTCATGCAAAGGTTTATGATACACAATCTTTCAGACTACTTAAGCATTTAAAGTTCTCACCAACCTAATCAATTATTAAATTTTAAATTTCTCAAGAAGTCATTAAATGTTTTCTCCAACAGTGGTTTCATTTATAAAAAACACATTTTGTTCTACGAAACCTTCACACCTGAAAAATTATTTCCAATAACTTGTTGTCAGCAAAACCAACAGTATATAAAAATGTTAATAATCATACGTATCAAGAAATTCTCAGTGGTTTATAGCTGCCCTTGACAAACTATTAATAAAACATAAGACATCATTTTTCTCTGATTTTTAGCTTATTTAAAATGCAGTAACACGTGTGCCTAGAGGAAAACCCCATCATTTCAGTGTGATACCTTCATTGTGTCAGGCTCAATAATTAGCTTTGTGCTCCTGCTGCTGCTGCCACCCACAGTGACAGTGGTGGAGATGGAAGCTTTGCCACTTGCAGCTGATGAGGGCCTTGAAGGAGCTCTGCTGTCACCTATAAACAGAGATATTTAATTATAATTACATTATTTCAACCCTCTCCTAGTGCTATTTAGCATAAACCTTGCATTTAAAAGCAGAAAGAAAACTGCACGAGCAGAACTTCAATCAGAGAATTTCCCTTCATCGCTGTTGTGTCATTTTTGCACCTCTTTGGGATTGCCCAGATTGAAGTGACTTGGAACAGCACAAACTACATCCCAATATTTCATATTTGGTGCCTCAATATTTCATATCTGGTGCCACAGGTGTTCTCTGTGGACTTTTTCCAGATTGGGAAGGTTTTCAAGTATCTTTGAAACTTCAGGAAGGACCCTAAACTCTTCTATTCATTGTGCTTGAAAAGCAGCCTTAATAATTGAGACAAACACACAGCTCATTGAGAAATGTATAAGGTTTCATCTCTGATCTGGGAAGGAAATAAATTTATTGCAACACCTGAGCATTCACTTTCTGTCTTCCTTTTGGATTGTGTCACATGACAGTCAAGAAAATCCAAAAAAAGGAATTTGAGAGCTTCACAGATGCAGCCATTTGAACACATTTTACTAACACATTGATGTGATTGCCACAGTAGAAATTAATAAAATCCTCACTAATATGAGCAAAATTAAACAAAAACTCAGCTGCTCATTGAGCCAGAGCTTCATCTCCAACAGACAGAAAACACAAAATATATGAACTATAAAGACCTTTAGCCAGTTTGTGATCAGTTCTGCTGGAGCTCCTGGGGGATGGTTTTGCCACTGGCAGTGTGATCCCTTCAGAGGGATTTTCAGTTTGATTCCCAAACTGCTGTGTCACATGACAGTCAAAAAAATCCACGCTTAGGAATTTGAGAGCTTCACAGATGCAGCCATTTGAACACATTTTACTGACACATTGATGTGATTGCCACAGCAGAAATTACGTTAATCAATAAAATCCTCACTAATCTGAGCGAAATTAAACAAAAATTCAATTCAAAGCTTCAGAGCTTCATCTCCAACAGACAGAAAATGCAAAATATATGCATTATAAAGACCTTTAGCCAGTTTGTGATCCATTCTGCTGGAGCTCCTGGGGGATGGTTTTGCCACTGGCAGTGTGATCCCTTCAGAGGGATTTTCAGTTTGACTCCCAAACTGCTGCTGCCTCATGCGAGGGTCAACTTCCAGCCTGTCCCTCGCAGCCTTGCAGCACTGCTCACGGGTGCTCAGGTACAGCTCACAGAACTTGGGAGAAAGAAAGAATATTTCACTTTCCAGGCTGGCTGTCCTCGTTGTTTTAAGGAGTAAAATGTGGTATTAGCAAGGAAAGGACAGCTTAGCAGATGGAATGTATTTCCTCTTCAAGCCCAGTATTAATTTTAATTTTCATTAATCAGAACAACCACTCAAGTAACACAGTAAAATGGAGCTATGACTCAACAAGGAGATCCAAATATTGAATAAAAATCGTGACTTTCAGCTCTTTCTTCCTAGATATTTGAAAACTGATTTTTAACACAGGATTCTTACTCGTTTTCCTCCTATGAAACTACATTTATGTACAAATCTTTGTGGGCTGTTTATTCAGCCCAAAATTTAGGATCCTGGGCTAAGGTCATCACTAATGCTCATATTGTCAATAACACAACAACAAATATCAGTTTTGGCCATACCTTGCTGTAGTCGAGTTTGCCACTGCAGTTAAAATCAGCTTGTTTAGTAATGGTGGTCACCTCCTCCCAGGTCATTTTATCACCTCTCTGCAATAAAAAAATAGCTCAGTTTGGGTTCCTAATCAAGAATGCTGTTCACCTACAGTGCTAATTTAATAAACGAGGAAAGAGTCTTTTAATATTCTTTAAAGGAATCTTATCTTGCAATAGATTTGAATGGATTTGGATTTGAATCACGAAAACAGAGGTCAAAATCATAAAAAATATATCTTTACAATGCTACTAAATGCTGAAGAGATAAATTGTATCAGTTTATGCAATTTTGTGGTGTCTTCTGGAAACCCACCATGAACAACACTTCAATTTCAGAAAATCTTCTATAAAGGGGAAATCTCCGTCATTCTTGCTTATCTTTTTTCATCATCTAGTTTCCAAAATCTCTACTACTTAAAGATGGATAATTAAGTTTCTACTGATACTTACTGTTGTAAGAATTTTATAAAGTTCATCATGTAAAATGTAGCCAGCCTTATCTGTGTCTATTTTCCCAAATGCTTCCAGCAGTTCACTTTTTGTAGCTGGCTTTTCTTTTTTTAAAATCGCACAAAAATCATCAAAATTCAATGAAGTTGTTTGTGAAGTCCAGTATTTATTAATGGTCTTTTGAGACGGATTTCTTCCAGCCTGTTGAAGTACTGAACAATATAACATAATATTAAATATATATTCCAGCTTTTAGGAAAGGCGTTTTTTCAAAACTTCCTTGAATCACTTTCCATGTTCAGACTTTTCTTTTATGCCAAACCACTCCAAGGATAAGTGGGTCTGAAGGACAGTTTTGGTTATAACCTTAATCAAAATATCCATGAACTCAAAGCCAGCCTCAAGTGTAAAATTCAGCCTATACCCAGTGTCTTAATATCAAAAAGATAAAATTTTTAGCCTGCATATTATTAGATCCTATTTTTACTAAGATCAACATCACCTTTGCACTTTCTTTGCCAAGAACGGAGATCTAGAGCAGAACTTATCTGAGACAATATTTTATGTCACACCTGTACATTTGAACGTATCAATTCAAATTACACAGAGTGAATTTTGAACGTAAAACGATACCACCAGACAGAAATTCAGGCCAACAGCCAATGCCACACACACAGCCAGTGCCACGGATGTTACAGCTGGCGTTCTCCAAAATGAATTTGCTGGATCTGGTTTGCCTCTTCAAGGTCTTTACTGAAAACACCTTTTCATCAGTTTTCAGTGTGATGAAGGTATTACGTTAAATGGAAATTGAATCCAAATGCACAGTCTATCTGAAATTAGCAGGATGCTTTTCTAGCTTCCCAAATAATCAAGTCTTTTAGGGAAGCACCAGAGATCCTTCATCTCTGCCTGGGCTGGCATTAGATTTTGAGCCAGCTGAGCAATGACCAAGCCTGTGCTGGGAACGGCTCGGGAGCATCTGGGAAATGAGGTGGTGGCATTGTGACAATGCTCCGTGGGCAAATGAGCCACCAGCAAACCACACCACCTTTGGTGTTAATCCCTGCCTCCATGCCAAGGACTAAATAAAGATTTGTGCCCTGTCCCCTCTGCTGGAGGAGCCAGCAGAGCTCACATCTTTATCCAAGCCCACGCCTGGGCACGGAGCAATGGTTTGGGGATCTCAGTGTCAAGGGCAGCCAAGGAAGGGCAGTGGCTCTGAGGGTTTGTTTCCATGGTTTGGGGATCTCAGTGTCAAGGGCAGCCAAGGAAGGGCAGTGGCTCTGAGGGTTTGTTTCCATGGGTGGTTTGGGGATTTCAGTGTCAAGGGCAGCCAAGGAAGGGCAGTGGCTCGGTGGGTTTGTTTCCATGGGTGGTTTGGGGATTTCAGTGTCAAGGGCAGTGGCTCTGAGGGTTTGTTTCCATGGGTGGTTTGGGGATTTCAGTGTCAAGGGCAGCCAAGGAAGGGCAGTGGCTCTGAGGGTTTGTTTCCATGGATGGTTTGGGGATTTCAGTGTCAAGGGCAGCCAAGGAAGGGCAGTGGCTCTGAGGGTTTGTTTCCATGGATGGTTTGGGGATCTCAGTGTCAAGGGCAGCCAAGGAAGGGCAGTGGCTCTGAGGGTTTGTTTCCATGGATGGTTTGGGGATTTCAGTGTCAAGGGCAGCCAAGGAAGGGCAGTGGCTCTGAGGGTTTGTTTCCATGGATGGTTTGGGAATCTCAGTGTCAAGGGCAGCCAAGGAAGGGCAGTGGCTCTGAGGGTTTGTTTCCATGGGTGGTTTGGGGATTTCAGTGTCAAGGGCAGCCAAGGAAGGGCAGTGGCTCTGAGGGTTTGTTTCAATGGATGGTTTGGGGATCTCAGTGTCAAGGGCAGCCAAGGAAGGGCAGTGGCTCTGAGGGTTTGTTTCCATGGATGGTTTGGGGATCTCAGTGTCAAGGGCAGTGGCTCTGAGGGTTTGTTTCCATGGGTGGTTTGGGGATCTCAGTGTCAAGGGCAGCCAAGGAAGGGCAGTGGCTCTGAGGGTTTGTTTCAATGGATGGTTTGGGGATCTCAGTGTCAAGGGCAGCCAAGGAAGGGCAGTGGCTCTGAGGGTTTGTTTCCATGGATGGTTTGGGGATCTCAGTGTCAAGGGCAGCCACGGAAGGGCAGTGGCTCTGAGGGTTTGTTTCCATGGGTGGCAGAGTTCCCTGGAATGTCCATGCATCACTTATTATATTTAACAGAGTATCCTTCAAATATACAATCCTGTATTTTTGTATCTGCAGGGCTTCCCCTGGAGAATTCCCCCACTTGCCGTTCCCTACATGCCTCCCAATTTGTATTTGTGAAAGTTCAATCAGACTGCACCTTTTATTTATATTTCTTTATGGTCTGATTCTGCTAAATCACTTCAGCAGAGCATTACACCAGACAGGAAATGAAGCTACTACTTGTGAATAAGCAGAATTCCTACAAATAAAATCTCACCAATCTCTCAGGGAGCACTTTAGTTTAGAATATCAGCCAAACTTCACAAAGCAAGTGATGCTTAAACATCGGCACCACTCATTGGAGAAATGCCAAAATTTACTCAGGATGAAAAATAAGTCTTTAACTCTCAATGCTTACAAATCCTAAAATAAATTCTTAAATATCTCTGAAAAGATTGGGAATCTAAGCAACTAATTGCCCTCTCTAAGTTGACCTTGAAAGCAAAATGCCCAAACACTTGCTGTGTAGCCAAGTGGCATATGGATAGAGATGAAAGCCAAAGCATTTATTAAAGAGATGACATTTGTTCACACCACCCCTCTGCTAAAATCCAGGTTATCCAAAACTATCATTAGGATGTTATAAAGGCCTTTTTATTGCAGCTGGGAAAGCCTGGAGAGCATGAAGTCACAAGCTGTAGGAATGTGCTTGCTAATGGGTAGAATTTCATGTACTGGTGCAGGGAAAGAAGCTACAGTCAGTGCAAAAGAAAAGTGCACTCAGCTTTTACAGCAGTGGTTTCCATGAAAAGCCTTTCAATAAAGAAAAAAAATGCTCTAAGGAAAAAAAACCACCACACAAACAGAGCACACAATCCTACAACTCCAAGAAACTGCAAAGCTGGAATTGTATTTGCTTAAGAAATTTTATCTGGGGTGGTGAAACCTCTTTCAAAATCCAAACTTACCTTTACCTTATCTTACCTGGTCACTGAGATATATTACAAAGAAACCAACTTCCATTTTTCAGGTAAATTTTCCTCAGTTCTCTTTGAAATGCCTTAAGTTTTCAAAACAAAGCCCCACAGCTTTCAGTGTCTATCTACCAACACCTTTATTTAGTGCAACCAAAGCAGTCAGAGATTTTTTCCCTGTTGTACTGCCAACACCACCACCGATGCAGTCTGGATGAAAAATGAGAACTTCTGATTTCAATCTGTGTAATTCAATATTTGAAATAAAGAGTAAGAATTCTCATGGAACGCCAGTTATGGTGATTTTTCTGTGCCAGGCCACTGGGCCACTCTAAACTGAACTGAGATCTTTCATTCTGGTGATTTACAGAAAAAAAGCTCGGTCTGGTATTCCCACTTCCAGCAGGCATCCAAAACTACTCTAAATTCCTTAAAACAGTTTCTGAGTTTCTGCACTGGGATGCTCTCACGGCAGAACTGCTTGTAAACTACTCACTGCAATCACCTCATGCAACAGTTGTAGGGAAAAAGATGAAATCCTTACCTAAACTGAGTTGTTGTTTGGATTTAATATTTTCTAAACTGCTTTTTAAGACAGTCAGATAAGCTGCTCTGCAGTTCATGTAAAATGTGGCTTCTTCTGCAGGCTGGGACTTCTCCCCTTGGGAGTTTTCTGTGGCTTTCCGATTCCTGGGACTGCTGGCCATCCTGTGAAGGACACAACTCCAATTAGAGTTTGTAACCATCCTAATAATGACTCTGGGTGTCCTCTGAAACACAGATCAGCCTCAATTATCCAAACATCATATCTTTCTATCCTCTAAATCTGGGGTGGGAATAGTTATCTACACTTGCAGGTAAGCACCATGAGGTCCACAAACAGAAAGAGCTTGAGCTCTACTTATTATTCACAATTCATCCTTCATTGGCAGTAAGAAGTTTCATTTCACTGTATTTTATTTAATTTCAGACATTTGATATTATATATATTATATTCTATATATTACATAATATAAATATCATATAATCATTATTTTTGAAAGCACGAAAACATTTTCACATTATCTGTGAAACAAAGCTTTGCTATCCGTTTTCTGTTTTCACAGTTATAACTCAACAAAACATATGATAATAGTAAAACTGATTAAAATTGTAACTCTTAATCCTTTAAAAATGCCAAGCTAAGCACAGAATTCTAGTTCTAAGAGCTACCTAAATATAAATAATAGAAATAAATGTGCATAAGACTTTAAAAACCAGTGTGCATTCAACTTTGAGCAACTCGGTCCTTTTAAGTCCAAGACCCATATAATTATAAATGAATGGGAAAAACCAGAAACACATTTTTTTCTCAATTATTAAAACAATTCAAAGCAGTAACTAACGCTGTTTGCTCACCAATGGTCAGCAAACTCCAGCACCAGCCTTCTGCTTTCACCAGGGGTGATTAAGGTTTTTAGAAGGCCATCACAGAGGGACACTAAATCCTGCTGTGCTGCTGCTCTAACAGCCTCTTGTATTATTTTACCCAGTATTGACTTCAGGAAATATATTCCAGTATAATAAATGGAATATCTCAAGTTCAGCAACAAGACAACGCCATCCCGGGGTCCCCTTCAGGACTCATTGGATTTTTACTCAGGAGGCCTCCAGTCACTGGCACCTTGTTGAGTTATGCAGGTCTTTTACACTTGGGAAAGGCAGATAATAATCGCTTATCAAGGATGAAGTACCCAATTTGTAACACCCTGACACTTTAATATTACACAGGCACCAGAAGGACCCCACAGGGACCCCCCGACACAGTCTGGCTCCTGCACACGGGTGTCACTATAATTAAGCACCACGGAATGGAACTGGGGGGAAAGGCAAGGAGGAAAAGAAGAATAAATGTTAATTTTCCAGTAACCAGTTTATAAAATGTGAACTCTAGTTTGTACTCCTCGGACTTCCCATTACTGAGGCATTTCTTATGTGGGCCAGGAAGTGCTGCCAATCCATCGCTGGGAAATCCAGTGAGCAATGGCTTGGTGACAGCACTGCCAGCAGCCCCGTGGCTGAGGCTGGGACATTTTACTGGATAAATGACACTTGAGAAAAATAGACAGAGGGGAGCAATCCGGCCTGGGCTTCCAAACTGGGAGAGAGTAGGTTTAGATTAGAGATTGGCAAGAAATTCTTCTCTGTGAGGGTTTGATGCCCTGGCACAGGTGCCCAGAGCAGCTGTGGCTGCCCCTGGATCCCTGGCAGTGCCCAAGGCCAGGCTGGACAGGGCTTGGAGCAACCTGGGACAGTGGGAGGTGTCCCTGCCATGCTAGGGGATGGAAGTGGATCAGTTTTAAGGTCCCTTCCAAGCCAAACCAGTGTCAGATTCTCAGCCCAAAGCACTGAGTGCCACATCCAGTCCTACCTTGGACACCTACAGGGATGGGGACTCCACCACCTCCCCGGGCAGCCCTGCCAATCCTGACCACCCTTTCTGTGAAGAAATTCCTCCTGATGCCCAAAGTCAGATCTCCCACTCCAACACTGACCTTCATGTCCGAGGCTCATTCACACAGAACCCACATTCGCACAGGGAAGCTTCGCCCTGCTCCGGCCTCGTTCCCCTGACACGAGAAAACTTTTCCCATGTGGATCTCCCCGGTGGGCGCAGAGGAATTCGAAGGCTAAATCTGCCCCCCACAAAAAAAAAAAAACAACAACAAAAATTACAATCCACTTCCCCCAGCCCTGAGGGGAATCAACCTTCCCTTCCCTCCTTCCCTCCCTCAGCCCTGCTCGGCGGTGTGCGCTTGGCCGCTCCGACCCCCTGCCCGAACCGCCCCGGCGCCATCCCGGCTCCTACCGACACCAGTCTCGATCTCGATCTCGATCTCGGTCCCGGTCTCGGTCCCGGCCCCGCAGCCCTGCCGGGCTTCTCGGCCCCGGTCTCAGTCTCGGTCTCGGTCCCGGAGCCCTGCCGGGCTCCTCGGTCTCGGTCTCGGTCTCGGTCCCAGTCCCGGCCCCGCAGCCCTGCCGGGCTCCTCGGTCCCAGTCTCGGTCTCGGTCTCGGTCTCGGTCTCAGTCCCTGTCCCGGTCTCGGCCCCGCAGCCCCGCCGGGCTCCTCGGCCCCGGTCCCGGTCCCGGCCCCGGTCTCGGTCTCAGTCCCGGTCCCGGTCCCGGTCTCGGCCCCGGTCTCGGTCTCAGTCCCTGTCCCGGTCCCGCTCCCGCAGCCCTGCCGAGCTCCTCGGTCCCGGTCTCGGTCTCAGTCCCTGTCCCGGTCCCGCTCCCGCAGCCCTGCCGAGCTCCTCGGTCCCGGTCTCGGTCTCAGTCCCTGTCCCGGTCCCGCTCCCGCAGCCCTGCCGGGCTCCTCGGCCCCGGTCTCGGTCTCAGTCTCAGTCCCTGTCCCGGCCCCGGTCTCGGTCTCGGTCCCGGTCCCGGTCTCGGTCCCGGTCCCGGTCCCGGTCTCAGTCTCAGTCCCTGTCCCGGTCCCGCTCCCGCTCCCGGCCCCGCAGCCCTGCCGGGCCCCTCGGCCCCGCCCCGGCCCGGCCCGCCCTCAGCGCCGTTTCCAGCCGGCGGCGTTTGGCGGGCGCACGGCCGCAGCTCCGAAGGGCCGGCGGCGGGAACGGCTCCGGAATGTCGTAGGTGTCTGGGGAGCGGCGCAGCGCTGCTCTCCCTCTCCTTTCTTCTCCCTCTCCGTCCGCTCTCTCTCCCCTTCCTCTTCTTCCTCTCTCCTCTTTTTCCTCCTCTCCCTTCCCCTGTCCTCTTCCCTCTCTCCTCCGCTCCCCTCCCGGCAGCGGGCGGTTCCCGCGGGCTCGGCGGGAGCTGCTGGCGGACGCCGTGAGGGGAGCGCTTCTCCCGGCGAGCTGCGGCTGCCGAGCGCGTTCCGTGAGGGGAAAAGTGCACCCAGAATCGGCCCGGAGCGGGGAGGAGCGGCCAGCGAGGGGGCGGGATTTGTTTCCGAACGAAAACAGACAGGGAAATGCTCGCCATGGTGGTTCCTGGGGCTGGGTGGGCGGTGCTGCTGTGGGTGATGCTCTGTATTCTGCATTTCTGAGGGTTTAGGGGTGACTCTGTTCGGAGGTGCCCAGCGACAGGGCGAGGAGCAACGGCCATGAACTAAAATACAATGAATTCCACTTCAACGTGAAGAAAAGTTTCTGTACACGGAGGGTGGCAGAGCTCTGGAACAGCTGCCCAGGGAGGGCGTGGAGTCTCTCTCTGGGGACATTCCAAACCCTGTGTCACCTGCTCCGGGTGACCCTGCCTTGGTGAGGGGGTTTGGACTGGATAATCTCCAGAGATCCCTTCCACCCCAATTATTCTGTAATTCTGTGTCTCTGTACATCCCCAGCCTGCGGGGCTGTGTGGGACAGGGGCAGGAGGAAGGATCTCAGGGTGGTTCACACTGGAAGGGACCACAGTGGGTCATCCATCCAGTCCAACAATCCCCTGCACATGGCACAGGATTGCATCCAGGCAGTTCTGGAATATCTCCAGTGAGGGAGACTCCAAACCCTCTCTGTTCAGTGCTCGGTCACTGCACGGGGAAGAAGTCCTTCCTCATATCCAGGTGGAACTTCCTGGGCATATCTTCTGCCCATTCCTCTTGTCCCATTGCTGGACACCATTGAGCAGAGCCTAGTCCATCCTCTGACACCTCCCTTGTCCACCGCTGAAGAAATTTGCAAAAAAAACGGGTTTTTGTATGAATATGTGAAAGTGTGACTTCAACAGAGTTTGATGGCAAGGTTCAGTCCATTGCTTATACACAGGAAAATGGGATCAGAATCGATTTAGAATGATTTACACAGAGACATGGGATGCAAAAGGGTCACAAGGACAAAGGATATGGATACAAAAGATACAGGTGTACAAGAGTTTAGCAGCACTTAATCACTGACTGATTTAATATTTATGAAGTGATTCAATAGGATTTACTACAATTACAGCAGTGACTAAATTATAGATTCCCGCACACACTCAGGTGCAGAGATGTGGGAAGGAATTGCAGGCCTGTGGAGATCAGGGCATGATACCCCCCGTGCCCATTTTCCTTTGGGTTGTATCTCTTCATATTGTCTCCAATGGGAATAAATCCTGCTCATTTTTCTCTTATATTTTGCAATTTATCAAGCAATAGGTAATTAATCAAGTCATGTAAGTCTGGCGCTGCTCTTGTGTATCTCTGCTCATTGTGGACTTCTGGAGATCAATAAAGAAAGTTAAGCTCTTTAACCTGATAAATAATAGGGACAAAATAATCATTGCAGGCTGTGCAGCTGTCTGAAAACATGTGCCATCATACCCTGCATGGTTAAGAAATTAAATTAAGCCTTGTCAGGCTAATTCAGGGGTAGGAAACTCAGGTTAAATACTCTCAAGACATGTGCCTCATCTTTCCATCTCCTTTTCTTGTTCCACATTCTTCTTTTGGAAGATCTGAGAGAAGGCAGTTTGGCCAACGGGGTTTTCTTGTGAGGTGTTGGGATGAATTTGGTTCTGGGGTCCAAGCCAGGGACTGTGAGTAGACTTAGAGCATGAAATTGAAATTATTTTGATTTTAAAAATTGTGTCTTCCAATGCGATATTCCAGGTCTTGAAACGCTTGGAATGAGGCTCCATCTTTGCTGCCACAGCTCAGGGTACTTGAGGAGAGAAATTTGGGCTGTGTGCAGCTCTGCTGCTGTACACAACATTTGACAGACTTCAAAGAACGTGCCTTTGATCAGTGCACAACCTTCCCCCTAAGAAATGTTCTCAGTGGTTATAACTTAGTGGGATTTTCATGTAGTTTCTCATTTATTTCATCCTACAGCTGTGCCGAGTCCTGATCCTGCTTTCCTTTGGCTTTCAGCTTTTTTTGAAGTCTGTCATAAAAACTTCCATCAGAACATGCCTGAGTGTGACATGCAAATGCATTGGCCCCCAGAGCATCCTTTCAGTGTGGATGCATTAATAAATGGAATATTTCTCTGCTGCCATGAGCTGGAAGCTGTAATGGAGTCGGGATTCCTTGAGCAATATGGGTTTCTCCTTAAAAAAGAAATACATTGTAAAGAATTCCATCAAACTGTTACAGCTTTGGCTGCCCTTTGGCCAGGATTTCAGAGGCTTTTTAAATTCAAATGTTACCTGTTTACTTGGCTTTTTTAAGATAGGATATTTCTTTTCCCCTTTTTGTAATAGAGACAGCTGTAAAACAGTTTTCGTATAAGACCCTTGCCTGAGTTACATTTCAAAGATGTGTTTCCATTCTATTTTCCCAATACTTTAATTTACAGTTTTGGAATAGCAACATAAATTTTAAAAGGATATGTTTGGAATGAGGTCATCTGAATCCCTTACAAGGCAAAACATTCTTTTCCAAGATGAAAATTGAACTAAGTTCTTGAAATATGATGTATATTCCAAACCTTGTTTAATTCAATGTAATATATACGTTTCTAGGGGACTGTTCTTACAAAGATTTTTTTTTTTCCCTCATCATTTTATATCATCCTTTAAACTATTGTTAAGATTTAGGAACACGCTTAAAAAGTTTCAGTTGTCTCTGGGAAAAATAGTCTTAATTTATGTTGACCTTTCTTTCCTTGGAGCATTTAGCCTGCATTCAATAAAATTTTGATGACTGCTCTTTAGAAGACAGCTGTACCATATAAAGTATTATAAATATTCAGCTTTCCTCTTCCAGTGTTGCCATTAACAGCTGGGCATCCAGTTCAGAGGAGCAGATTTTGCAGAGAGAGCTTGGCATGTTCCTGAATCAGGAGAGGGAAGAAGGGAAGCAAACAGTTTCTTATGGTTTGGGGACCTGTAAAGGCATAGAGCATCTGTTCCCCAGTTAAGTCATAGTCTGGTAGCACTGAATCATGTTAAGAGCTAAAATGATGGGAAAAACTACTTTTTTCACCTTGGCTGTACCTGGGTCTTAAATGTCTTAAACATTATTTCGACTAATGGCAAAATAATTTCGAGCCTTGCTCAGAAGGTATGTAAATGAAAATGCTTTTGTGGGGGTTTTGTTGTTTATAGTCTTGGAGAAAAAAGATAAATTCTCAGCGTGATTTCTCTTCAGTGCCTTGATTTTATGTCTGGTATAAAACGGAGAATCAGATTTTCTTAGGCAAACACTTTATCCTTCTAAACAAGCAACGTTCTTGGTACAGTGAATGGATTTGCTTTGATGCCATCAGTAAATGTGAAACCAAAAAAGAAAACTGTCTTTAATGTTATCAATCAGAGACCTTGCTAACAGAAATCTTTGTGCCTAGGTGACCATAAAACCTGTCCATATTTTTCTTTTGCAGGGTTAAGAGATCATTAAAGTTGGACTCTGTTAAAAAAGATAATGTGAGTATTTTTTGGTGCGTGGAGTCATCTGCTCTGTATAAATATATATATGTGTGTGTGTGTATATTTATCTGTGTGCAAAAATAAATGTGTATTTAAACAATCTATTCCATTTTAGCTGCCTTTATATTGTTACAGATTGGATGTTGTCTGGGCAAATCTTAAAGCACAAAATTACTGCTGCAAATATTAGTATAAAATTTATTGTATTTCATTTGTCACAGAACTGCCTGGCGTTAAGTAATGTACATCTGCATGAATCACTTGAAAAATGCGCATATTGTTATTGCCATCACTATTTACCCAAGAGCTGAATGAATTAAGATCCTTGGTGAAATCATTTATTAGAAATTAGCTCCATTATCCTGGGAAGCAAATGTTCTGCCATGTAATTGTACATGTGACAATATGGAATTATGATAATGCTGTAATCTGCATCTTATAAACTGCAAAATTGAAATGAAAACATTAAAGGCATTTTCATGTCAGGGCTGTAATTACCTCCCTCAGCTAATCTGGCATAATGAAACAATAAACTACTAACACTGCCATAAATTTCACCGCAGTTATCACAATAAAAATAAAATCGTACTGTTGCTATTATTTTTTGGTAAATGCAGCTCCAGCAGCCTCCCAGCACCAGCATGTCGTGACATATGTCAGTTTATTATCTCCCCACAGCAGTGCACAGGAGCTTGGGAGGATGGCAGAGTGGAAAAGAAGGAAAATTTTGGAAAAGTACAGGAAAAAAAGAGCTGGTCAGCAAACGAGCTCCCAATAAATCTCCACGCCTGTGTCGTTTTGAAGAGGTTTTTTTTTTTATATGCAGCACATATTTGGAGGCCTCACTGGTATTGAGCGAGGTAGAAATTGGCCATTTAAAAATTTTCTAGGTACTTATTTTTTGAAAATTTAAACAGAGGTGGCAAAATACCGCAGTGGCACTAAAAAAAAAAATCATTAGCAGTTTAATTAGCAGCCTAGTGTACCATTACCCAACTTGTTCTGCTCAGAATGCAGCTGTGACTGTAATTTTGCATCTGTTTCTTGGGCTGTAGGAACGATTTTGTAGATGAGTGGTCCAGCTGAAATTCCATGGAATGCTTTAAAGCCATTCCTTCCCTGCCCCTTCCCATGAGATAAAAAGAGTCACTTGAACCTGCAGTCAGGTTCTTGTGCAGAAAAAAGCTAAAGAAAATTTCTTAAAAGCTAAAGAAATTTCTGTCATTCCCATTGGAATGACAGAAACTTTTAGTGGAGGCTCAGTGATGTGGCTTTACACTGATTTTTAGTTCACACAGTGCCTCTAACAGATACACGTCAAAGATTTAAATTAAATCACTTTTAGGAAAGTATTAAACTCATGGTTTGGGTGAAATATCTGTTTCATCTTTGCAGTTTCTACCATTCCTTCCCTGTTTTTCAGGAGTCTCTCATTCCGTTAGTCAAAATCCTCATGAACTAACCAGATCAGGAATGAGTGGTTTTAGATTTTGGAATGGTAGTGTGGTTTGCATAAAAAATTGCATAACTGGACAAAAACTCTTCTTCTTGGAAGAGATAAATAAAAACTGGCCTTGTAAGTGCTACAGGAATTTTCTCCAGGTAATTGTTTAAAATAACCTTATCCATATCCAGAAATAGGTGAGGTGGCTGCTGTTCAAGCAGGAAAAAAAAATAACCTGAAATGCTTGGAGATTCTCCCTGTTAAAAAGGAGATTTGATGACATGTGAATATCCCTAAACTGGCATTGATACTTTAATTCCTATTTCAATTGAAAATGATTTGAAACATTTCTTTAACCTGCTTGAATGTGGCAAAACATCAGTGGCAGCAGACTGAGGATTTCCATCAGGTGTAGTTTAAATAGACTTCAAGAGGAGTATAAATGGCTGGTGTGAAATTATTTAGGCTATTTGAGACTAAAATTAAATCTTTTAAAATCTGGTTTAAGTCCCACTGCTGGGGGACTTAGCACTGGTGGGTTGTAAAATTTTGGGTTGTTTTTTTTTTAATTTCAGTACATAAACAGTGCAGTGAAATCCCAGTTTCTCATCCTTGCAGTTCAGCATCCTAGAGTGTCTCCCAGATAATCCCAGTTCATATTCCAATGTTGCAGACTTGTTCTTCTGAAAACTTCTCTGCACAAATCCTTAAACATCATTAAATAACTCCTCTTATATCATTGGACATATTGAAACCCTGAACCAGAGACAAAATTCTGGATTTAAGTGACTTACTTTGGCTTCTTTAAATTAACATGTGTTTTAAAAAATATTAGAAATAAGTTTTGGTATGATTAAAATCTAAAAATATTTGTTTCTTAAATTCTCATTACTGGAGGGAAAATAATACCAGGTTTTGGCTGCTTTAAAAAACCCCAACCAACCAGAATACCTAAATCCCTGGAAAACACAAATTTTCTCTTTATGGAAACTGGGAGGCAAATGTTGAAAGGTTTTTTTCATCTTTTAGAGCCAAACTAATCCTATTGAGGAGGGGGAGTGGTGGAGCAGCTTGGGGAGCATGAGGTCAACCTACCACGGCATTGACCATGGGCTTTCCATAATGGGAATTTCATAGAAATTACTTAGGAAAATCTCACCAGGCGGTAGAAGTTCAGAGGGGTTTGGTCAATATTTCTCTGGATTTTTTTTGTGTTTTTCTCCGTTTCAGCCACCTGATGCAACCCCTGAGAAGGCCCCAAGGAGAAATCTGGACTTCTCGCCGACCACAGGAACATGCCGGATGAGTCCCTCTTCCTCTCCCATGAGCCACGGTGCACCAAATCCCCCAAATCCCCCAAATCCCCCAAATCCCCCAAATCCCCCGGCAGAGGGTGAGCTGAACACTCCATCTTTCTTACTGCAGCGTTTTCCTGGGCTTTGCGTGGATTTAGGAGCTTCTCTCTCATGTGCTGTGTTTGATTTCTTTTTCCTCTCTCAGAATTTGGATCTCTTTTGGTCGAGGTTATATTGGGGTTTAAAGCTTGAATTTTTCCAGTGTAAATCCTGGGGTTGTTTATGAAACAACTGAGTAAGGCAATTTTTAATTAACATAGCACTGACTGTCATTAGCTCTCAGAAAATGCACCTTTGTATGACCATAATAATTATATTATTTCCAGTTCACTTTAAGACAAATGTCCACTTAGTTACACACAGTTTTTGATGTGAACTTTGCTCAAGAAGTAGAATTTCAATAGACTGAGCTGCTTTCATGGATGTCTAAATTGTGGTTGTGGCCTCCTTAAGTGTTAAGGAACCATCAAGTCACCTGGTGTAACTTTTTTATTTTAAAAAAAGAATAAAAAGGGACTTCTTGTCATCTTTCCTTATAGAGCTTTTATTTCCTTGCATTGAAAAGATGGTTAAGTCTTGATTTGAAAACTACAAATAATTTAAATAGTAATAATAATAATAATAATAATAAAAATGCAGAATTTACGTCTTTGACATGTAAATTTATCTACTCTGTTTTTCTACAGAGATAAAAGTATTTTCAGAGTTTTCCCAGGGCAGATTTCCATGTCTGATCACATGATCACAGCTGACATTAGATGGATAATTATTCATTCATATAGCACAAACCATCTTTTTTTTTTCCTGTGTTCATATAGCTACAAAATAGTGTATAATTAATATATCCCAGGTTGTCCATTTAACCTCACAATTTCTATTCTCCTTCCAAAAAACCCACAGTTCTGGTCTAAAAGTATTACCTGTTTGATAATTGATAACTGATTTAAGTTCAGGTTCTGTTGACTACTTAGATTTAAAATGAAATCTTTGGGGGTCTTAACTTTTAGCTGTATTGGAACACCTGAAACTTTTATAGCACTTTGTCATTCTGAGGCGTTTCTAAATGTTTCACAAAATATTAAAATTAAAAGTTAATTTATCCTTGAGTGCTGATACTTATATGTAATAATTTAGATGTAGCAAGAAGAAATCAAAGTGTTTAATGCTTAGTGTGGCCTCTCTTTTTCAGTCTGATGGGAGGAAGGAGATTTATTACAGTGAAATGTGGAAAGCACAGGGTCTGTCTGGGATCTGTACATTTGTTAAGTCCATGGTAAATTCCAACTCTTCCACTTAGAGGTGAATTCACAAAATCTCCACGTTTTATGATGTCTTCAACTTCAGCCACAATTAAATCATTCCTGATAGTCAGATGTGACTTTTTTATTGCTGGAGCAAGTATTGATAGACAAGATAAAATTTTAATCTGGTTTTGTTCTAATCTGATTCCTGTGGGAATTGTATAAGTCATGTAAATTCAGAAAGTCTTTTGTGGTCAGAGGTCACATTTATCCTGCCCCATCCATCATATGCCAAGCTGGAATATTATATTGTCAGTAGAGCACATTTGGAGCCTTTGGAAGCAATTCCCAGTGTTTTTTGGTTGTTTATAAAATGGACTTGGGGCCAGGCAGTTTTTATAAAGGGAAGTGGGAGTTTCACTGCTCAGCCATTCAGCATTTTCAGGATAATTCTCCATGTTAATCTGCTGTATTTAGGCAGTTAATAGGATAAAAAGCTGCTGAGAAGAACACAGTGATTATCTGCCAGGATGATACTAACTTCAGTTATTAATGCTGGAATCCCAAGGTTTCCAGGAATTAATGAGAAGTCAAATTCCAAAAATACAAATTATAAATAATTTAGTGTGGTTCAGTCCAACTCCTGCCTTCCAAGTGAGCTTTGGGGTTTTTCCTCTTCCCAAAAGCTCATTCAGCAGTCAAGGTTCCCACCAACACCTTCTTCAGGTGCTTCAAACACTCCACATCTAATTTTTCTCTTTGGTTCTTTTCTTCCTTGCGACCCTCTGAGGAGATGGGAACGAGCAGGGCGATTCTGAGAGCGGATTATCCAGGAGAGGGCAGCCTCAAACAGAGCACGATGTGTAAGTGGATTCAACTGGAACTTTGTTATGGGTGCAGTGCTCTGATTGCATTTCTTTTCCACCACCAGACAATCATTGTGACGTTTATTCAATTAAATCTTACGTTTGAAGTTGTAGCTCTTCCTTTTCGTTATTGCACTGGAACTCACAATTTGTTTCCTGGGGTTTTTCCCTCTAATGGATGTTTTCCCCATCATTAGGCTGAAATTCTTCCATGTAAAAAGAATTTCTTCAATGTCTTCATCAATGTCTTCCAAGTGATGGAGCTGGACACAATTACTTGGATGACATTTAAACAGTGAAAAATAAAATATTAAAACGATACCGGTCTAAAACCGTAAATTGATTAATTGGGGTTTTTCTGTGGCTCAGTAAATCCCTTGGTCAACACGTCCAGCCTCATTTCTTAGTGACAGGAACCAGGAATTACAGAACAATTGGAGTAATTAGAGGCCTCATTGACATGGAAATTCTTGCATTCAATAATTCAGAATGTTTTCAAAAGGTTTGCAGGAGCCCAGCAGTGACATTCAAATAAAAACATGGATAAACCAACACCTACACTTATTATTCATGTGGACTTCCATACACTTTATTTTACAGATGGAAAATACGTTGTCCAATACACTGATATAAATCCTCCCAGCTGAGCTGGATCCATCCTGATTTCAATGGGAAAAAAACTCTGGAAACATTACAAACATGGATTTTCAGTGAGTGGGGACGTGGCTAATTGGAATTGTTTTCTCTTTTTTACACAGGTTCCTGGAACTGCACTCCCAAGTGAGAAGTTCCTTGCCCAGAATTCTGAAAATAAGGGCAAATCTGAGAAGTCTAAAGGTCTGGGTTACACCGCTTTGTTTTTTGAACTACTTCTAATATAGGATTTGGCAGCAAAATTAAGATTTTATGTGCGACATTTGAGTTTTAAGGGATAGGGAAGCAAATAAAAAACTTGAAACCAGGCAAGTTTGACTTGGAAATCCAGAAAATGCAAAAACCCTCAAAACCTACTGGATTTTTTTAAACTAGAAGAGCTGCTTTTCCAAGTCCTCTATTTTTAATTCGTGCACCAATAAAAACATATTAAATAGTTCTCAAGTTATTTATAACTTGAAATATTAATTATTGCTACATAGATTTTTATGTCTTTGAAGATTAAAGATCCCTTTGTGTTGAAGAGATTGTGCCATTTAATTTACCACTAATGTATCATTATTTAGTAGTGCAATACATGTTAAAATGCAAATCACTGCTGTGTTTTATTCCCTTTTTGTTTCCCGACTAAATTTAACACAAGGCTCATTTCTGTATATCAATAGCTGAGAAATAATTCTGTGTACTCAGAGGACTGTGTTGGTTTATTTTATGTGGGCAAGGTTTCATTTACCAAAATAAAAAAAAAAACTGATACTAATTGAAAGTATTTTAATTGCAATGTTTATTTAGAAAAGGAAGAATTTAGAGCAAATTGTTACAGACATGGAGTAAGTATTGGGAATGGGATTTAACAGTGACTTTAATTCTTGTTTTCCAGGCTTTGGAGGGCAGTAGAGAGCTGGAAAATCTCCTCGGAGTCTCCCACTCGTCCTGCGACCTGAGCGCTGAGCTGCAGAAAACCCGAGCGCTGGGTGAGGAGGGCTCCAATTCATTTATCCCTTTATTCCATTGAACAAGGATCCCTCCAGATGTTCGCTCTGTGCTGCTCCCCAGGACTGTGTTTTGCTCAGGAAAAATGCGCCTCGAGTGTCCCTGCGGGATGACATAAAAGCCAGGCGCACTGGGGAGGGAAAACTCGGAAAAGCAACACCTTTTCTTATGGAAATGGTCAGTAAATAGTTAGATACTTAGTGGGTACTTAGGTAGGGATTAGGCCAAACGTTTGCACTTGGATTGCTTGGCCTTTCTTCTCCCCTTCCGAGGAAGTTGGTTTGTTTGTTTGCCTGTCAGCAGGATTAGGCTGAATATAAATTTCCAGGCTTTAAAAATCGCTATTCATGTGGCTTTAAATGATGGACATTGCTGATGCTTATTGTGTGGGGATAAGGGCACTTCACAGCTGGCACATCTGGGATACTTTTCCAGAGGAGCCCAGCAAGCAAACCTGGGTTGGAAACAGGTGGGCGGTAAAGCCCCAGATCCTAGAGAATTTTTCTTCCCAAACAGTGCAATTCATGCATCACATGCTTTTTTTAAAATTCCCATTTCTCTCCTGACTTGTATTGCAAAGCTCATTCCATTTTCCTTTTGCCTGCGCGTGCTCTGCGCTGTTCCCACTGTAATTCCAGAGCCTTTCCTGGGCAGGGTGAAGTCACCTGGAAATAGTCTGGGTTTTTCCTGCTCTGGGCAGGACAGACAGACAGCCCAAAGGACAGCTCCGGCCTCTTGCTGAGGGCCACTCTTTCCCTCAGCTCCTTGGGAAAGAAACATCTTTTTCCCATCTCTGAGTCAGGAAAAAAACACCACATCAGCAGTAAAAATAAAAAAAAATAGCAACAAAATGTGGTCTGAGGCTTGGAAGCAAAACCTGTCAGAATGATCTGAATTTTGAAAATTTTTGTTAATTTTTTTGAACACAGTTACATAGGTAGGAGGGATTTTTTTTCCTTGAAATGCTTTGAAAGTGAAGGAGGCAGCAGAGGTATTATTTTCTTTGAAAGCTCTGGGGCAACATTTGTTGATTTTGGATTTATTTCTTCACTAGTGAGTCAAGCAGAAAAACTGCAGCTGTTGAAAGCAAACCATGGAGAAGTCCCTGCCCGAGGTAAGGAACTCTTCATAACTCCTGTGTGTAACAGATGTTTTGATTCCTTTTGCTGGATTTCTTTTCAGTTCTTTCAGCTTGAAATAAGTTGGGTAACCTTTAGGAGATGAAAATTATGATTATCAAATGTGTTTTTTCTAAATACTGTGCAAATGTAAATGGAATATTTGCTGCTATTTTCATTGTATTGTGTATTTCCCCATGGAACTGTGCAAGCAGAAGGAATCATCCGTGGCCTTGCACGTGTGGCATGGTCCAGAAGGAGGTGCAGTCAGGTCCTGGAGACTTTCCATACCTTTTATATATCCCAATTATCCTTGTTCTTCCTCATCCTCCTCCCTCCCGCTGTGTTTCCAGTAAAAAACACTCTTGCAGCAAAACCTTTTTCTCTGTGTCCATTTTGGGGAGTGTTTCACCCACTCCAGGGGGCTGTGAAATCCCAGCTCTGAGGTTTCTCCATAACCAGTGCTGTGAAAATATTTGAAGTTGGTGGCATTTCATGCCCAGCTGCTTTAGGGCCTTGGCAGGAAGGAAGGGGACACACACAGGGCTGTTTAATTCCCTCGCACACAGAAAAATCAACAACCATTCCCCAGGGATATTCTGATATTTCTGTTACCTTCACTCTTGCAATCTTAAAACAGAGTGAACCCAAGACCAAGAGCAGTGGTGGCGTCTCTGCTGTGGGGAATTCTCTTAGAGGACAGAAAATTGATCAAGCTTAGATTTCCTGGGCTGCAGCAGATTACCTGAAAATGAAAAGGAGTGACACCGCTTTGGAAGGAATTGGGCTCATTTGTGCAGACTGTGGGTTGTGATTTACGGCTCCCTGCGTCCTCCTGGTGCAGCAATCCCTGCTCCTGCCCTGGATGGGCTGCCACAGACTGGAGCAGTCCCCTGCCTTTGTGCTCTGCTCTTTACTGCTCACCAGATGCACATTTCGAGTTCCATCCTTGCTCCAGAAAGCAGCCCCTAACACCAAACACACATCCACGCTGCTTAGATGGGAAATACTTTGTGAAAGCAGGGTGGAAAAGAGAATTCTGAGTTTAGGCTGAGCGATTTTGATGAAGTTTTAATGTCAGCTTTGCTTTCGCGAAGAATAAATTCAATTTTGCAGTCTTGAAAATGCAGTAGCACGAGAGGCAGAGAAGTTTGTGATCAAAGAAAAGCATCTGGAGATGTTTTACTTTGTCTTTTACTTTCAGATGTGGTTTTTTCATGATTATTTTTAATTAGTTATGGCAAGGCTTAAAGCTTATGACTGTTCTGTGGCTTGGTCCAGATGGAATGTCACATTATCATCACATGGTGAGGCATGAAATTTATTTACTTTACATAAACAACCTCCTCTTAAAACAACTTCATACAAAACATTCCTGCCTCAATGGGCAGCGTTGTGCAGAGCTCAGTTTATCATTTTGGGTGACCAGCATGGAAAAAGGGCATCATTGTTTGGCCATGACTCGAATTTACAGTAAACAAAATGTTTTTGAATAGAAAGTAAGCAAATTGTAAAACAACTGCCAAGAGATGAATCGAGCCGGTGTCTGGGAGTCCAAAATGTGCTTTCTGTGTGCTGAGAATGGATGTGTAGGTTTGGGAGTGCCTATTTTATAGGAAAATGTAACAGGTTTGGAGATTCCAGCAGTGAGGTTCTAAAAGGGAAAGCTGCTTCAGCTGGTTGTTCCAAATTGCAGAAATGCTTTGTTTCCCCTAAACCCCGACACAAACCATGGCCATGGCTGTCCATGAGAGTGTTCAGAGATCAAACACTTGCGGTGTTGGGGAAAACTCCTTCCAGGCTGTGATGAAATAAAAAACACTTCCCTTCCTGTGGTGCTGTTCATCCTGCCGAGCCCTGGGCAAATCTGATCCTCGCTGAGCTGAGTTCTGAACATTCCCAACTTTCATGGTGGGGTTAATCCAAGTGACTGAGGGTTGTGCTCTTGGGACAGAAGTGGTGGCTTTCCAAGAGAAGAGATCAGGGTTAACTGGATGGATTTTATTCCATGCCATGTGAAATCACAGATGAAAGCAAAGCTGCAGAGATTAGGGACCAAAACTCCCGAGTTTCCACCTGCCAGTCCATCTTTGAACACTGGGTTTATGGTAAAACATAAATCCTATTTTACAACCCCTGCAAAATAGAAACACTTCCTTAATAATCAGTGCTCCTCCTCAAACCAGGTAAAAATACAAAATTCCACTGTTTATCCCATTCTGTGTCAGTTTGAGTTTGGAGACCTAAGACTTGGCTCTGGTGGTTGCTGGGAGTTTATTTTCACATAAAATAAGACAGATTTGTTGACCTTTAGATGTACTTGGGTGCCTGTCTCCCCTTTCCTTCCTTCTCCTTTGAGATCTTCTGAGGAAAAGGGGAATACAGCAGTGGATTTTTCCGACTGTAAAACCCTAACCTAAAAACACATTTATTTTCCTCAGCCCAACTTTGCATTTACTTGCAGGCAAGAAATGCCATTCTCCCTTTGCTGGGAAGAGTAAGTCTGGGAGCTGCCTGAGGAGAAATTGTAACGCTGGAGGGATCTGGCCTTGTTCACCTGCCCTTCCCTAAGGAATGACATCCCTGTTTGTGCTCCTGCGGCTTTCCACCATCACACGTGGGCAGCGCTGATCTCAGTTCCTCACTGGGTGGGCATTGCCCCACAGGGTGTGCTGTGCCCCACAGCAGTGTGGTGTGCCCCACAGCAGTGTGGTGTGCCCCATGGCAGTGTGGTGTGCCCCATGGCAGTGTGGTGTGCCCCATGGCAGTGTGCTGTGCCCCATGGCAGTGTGGTGTGCCCCACAGCAGTGTGCTGTGCCCCATGGCAGTGTGGTGTGCCCCACAGGGTGTGCTGTGCCCCATGGCAGTGTGCTGTGCCCCACAGCAGTGAGGTGTGCCCCACTGGGTGTGGTGTGCCCCATGGCAGTGCGGTGTGCCCCATGGCAGTGCGGTGTGCCCCATGGCAGTGTGCTGTGCCCCATGGCAGTGTGCTGTGCCCCACAGGGTGTGCTGTGCCCCACAGGGCATGGTGTGCCCCACGGCAGTGTGCTGTGCCCCACAGCAGTGTGGTGTGCCCCATGGCAGTGTGCTGTGCCCCACAGGGTGTGCTGTGCCCCACGGCAGTGTGGTGTGCCCCACGGCAGTGTGCTGTGCCCCACAGGGTGTGCTGTGCCCCACGGCAGTGTGCTGTGCCCCACAGGGTGTGGTGTGCCCCATGGCAGTGTGGTGTGCCCCACAGCAGTGTGCTGTGCCCCATGGCAGTGTGCTGTGCCCCATGGCAGTGTGCTGTGCCCCACAACAGTGTGGTGTGCCCCATGGCAGTGTGCTGTGCCCCACAACAGTGTGGTGTGCCCCACAGCAGTGTGGTGTGCCCCACAGCAGTGTGGTGTGCCCCACGGCAGTGAGGTGTGCCCGGTTTGTGCCCCGGGGATGAGAAGCTGTCGTTGCTGTGGCTGAGCTGGATTTTGTCTCTCATTCTGTGCCCGTGGTTGGTTTGTTTGGGACTCCCAGAGGAGCAGACCCCACTCAGCCCAGCACCCCCAGCCTGCTGCTCCCAGCACGAGGAGGAGTCGTGTCCAGGAGCTGCTGAGGTTTCCCTTGTCCCTTGTCCCATCCCCGCAGGATTTGGGGCTGGGGGTTGCACCCACACCTGTGTTTCACAAACTGCCCCAGACTGGAGGAATCTCTGGCTCTGGGGCCAGCGGCACGGGAGCTTTTGGGATGGAGGGAAGGCACAGGGCAGCTCCAAGGCCCCGCAGTGACTGAACAGCCTGTGCTATGTAGATGAAATATTAAGCTATTAACTGCAGTGGCAGATACAGAAATGCACATGAGACGTATGACTGGAGGCCCCAGACAAGTACACAGAGAACTGTCAACCTGCATTTTAGATTTAGGTGTCAGCCCCATTAATTCACAGATTTCCCCCTTGTTTTTACACTCTATTTTCCTACGTACCTTTTTAGAGATGCAACAGCTATTAATTTTTAATTCTGGTGGATCTAGTTTAGAGTATTAAGCTTAATGAAAAATTCAAAAGAATTGTAGTTCTTCCAACATGTAGCAACTCCTACATGAGAATAAATTCTGCTTTCTCCCATGAATATAATTATTTTAAATAAAAAGGAAAAGAAACATTAGTTTGGACTCACTTAGTAGCAATTATATGTTTAAGAGGTGTAAATAACTTGCTATCCAGACATTACAAATATCCAGGTGCTCTGTATGTGCTGATGACAACAAAATTGAAAAGAAAGACTGTAATAATTCTGACTGGTTTTCTCTGCAGAAGATATTGATTATTTGTGTGTGGTGAGAGATTTGGAAAATTCAATTAAAGGAGTTGTGCAAAGGTTTCATAAATTTCCCCGGTACAGCGTGTACACAGACATTGCTGCGTATTAAATCAATGCAGCACTTCACAATATATTTTCTTTGAAACATAAAAATAAATAACATTTAAACAGTTCTGCTTACTACAGAAACAAATTTTATTTTCTGTGAAGCATTTAGTCATGTGCTATCACTGACTCATACACATTTGCCAGCTGTAACAAATTTTATAGACGTTTTCTCCAGAGACATAGCTCATATACTATGAATTTTTAAATGAGCAAATGGTGAAGAAGGGATGTCAGCAATATAAAAATTGATCAGTTAAAAGATAAAAGCATAAGTAAAGAGATTTGTATGGTAGTCTTAATAGGTTTTATTAAATAAAAATACTATAAAAAGACAGTAATGAATAGACTGAAGGTTTTAACTGTGGTTGAGGTGGAGAAAAATTATTCTGGCACATTTAGTAGAAGATTGGTTTTATATCACCCGACAGGTGAACATTTTTTTCCTCTCTGCTTTTTAGATCTGTAAATGTTTTAGAGCAGTCAGAGTTGGCAGAGAAGGGTGGGGGAACTCGGAGGGGAAAGGAAACTTGGGAAGGTTGAGTCGTTTTAGTGCCTCTGTGGGCCAGGGCTGGGAGAGGCCATGGCCAAGGGCAGGGATGGATCTGCCAACCCTTTGGAGCAGCTTTGGGGGAACTGCCTGGCCCTGGGAGCCCTCAAATTGGAGGATCCATCAGTTCTGTGAATGTTCTCTCTGGTTTTATGGAACTGAACTTATTCAGGAACTCTGCATGTGAAAATATTGAGAGAGAGAGAAGGGTTGTTGGGGTTTTTGTGTCTGTTTTGTTGGGGCCTTTTAAAACAGCTCACTCAGAGGTGAGGCAGGGTTGGAGGGGAGATTGGGAAGGAATATTGGGAAGGAATTCCTCCCTGGGAGGGTTTGAGGCCCTGGCACAGGTGCCCAGAGCAGCTGTGGCTGCCCCTGGATCCCTGGCAGTGTCCCAGGCCAGGCTGGACAGGGCTTGGAGCAGCCTGGGACAGTGGGAGGTGTCCCTGCCATGGCCAGGGTGGCACTGGATGAGCTATAAGGTCTCTTCCAACCCAAACCATTCCGTGATTCTTTGGTTGGGAAACAAAGCTGAGTCTGTGATGTTTTATGTGAATCTGGGCCACTTCTGTTTTTCAGGAGAGCTCAGAGTACTGAGCAGAGCCTGGCGTGGTGGTCTTGGCATGTTTGGGTTCTTTACCTGCTGCATAGTCCCTATGCTGTGATCCGTGATCAAAGGGAAATCAAATCCATAAAGGACTAGCATTTAGCACAAGTAAAGCAGCTTGTAATTAAATCTTTTTTCTGTTACTTGCCATACAAGACTGGACACTTTCCTCTTGTATGTACTAATGATTTTTTTAAGATAATTAGTGGAAACAAATGATGTTTATTAGGAATAATGCTGAAAAGTGATACCTGAGGCCAAGTTGAATTGGATTCCTTTTTCTGGAGTGACCTTGGGAGTCCTGCCTTAGGACAGAATCTGGGGCTGGTCTGGGTCAGCTGCAGGTAATGTCACCCAGTGCAGGGGCAGGTGTTGGTGTGGAGTCACACCCTGGCAGTGTGAGATCCCTGTGGGGTCAGGGTGTGCCAGGAGGGAGAGCTGAGGACACCCTGCCCTGGCAGCTCCTGGGCCTTGGTGCCCTCCCCAGCTGGGCTCCTCCGCAGCTGAGATTCCAGCTGCTGGAAATGCCCCCCGGTGTGTTCAGTAGGATCCTGAATTCTCCCTTCACCCCTCCGTGGGGGGATCAAACACCCCGGAGCCCCCAGCGCTGCAGGGAGCAGAGCTGCTCATGTGCTGCAGGCACCATTTGGCAGCCTTGGCACTCACCCCACCTGCTCCCAGCGCCTTGCTCCACGTGTTCCCATTCCCCGAGTTCCTTTCTGCCCTTGCACACTTTCCCTTTGCTCACCCAGCCACCTGCTGAGCCCTCACCCTGCCCTGCCTGGCTGTGGGCTCAGGTGTGGCTGTTCCTGTGCTGCAATCCCTGCTGGGGTTCTGCTGCCACAGCCCTTGGGGATTCTCATTTTTTCTTTTCTTTTTGCTAGCAAGGAGCAGCACCAGCTTCTCACACCCAGAGCACACCCTGTTCTGCTTTGCCATCAGTGCCAATGATGTGCCACACGTGCAGCACTCATCAGGACAGCTCTGAAATTCCTGCTGACGCCGTGTTTGGAAGGAAGAGGGCTTCTGGGTTCTTTAACCACCACAGCAACTCATGTAGCTTGTGTTTGAGGCAGGACTTGCACAAATTCTGTCATCACACCGATGTTGCTTATCATACACCACATTTCTGAGTTGTTTTCTTGCTCACAGGGTAGATCCAGACTGCACTAATTCTGTCATCGCACCAATGTTGCTTATCATTCACCACATTTCTGTGCTGTTTTCTTGCTCACAGGGTACATCCAGACTGCTGGGAGTGCTGCATTCCTGAACTCACTCCTGGACAGAAGCAAGGAGTCCCTGGGCCTGCTCTGAGGCACTGCCAGAGTGACCAGGACCAAGGTACTTCTTGTAAACCACACACAGAGAGTTCTGGGATGTGCTGCCAGGGCCTGAGGGGAACCAATTGTTTCTCGGGGGATTTGGTGCTGTTGGGGATTTGTTCCTGGTTTGTTGAGCACTGGGACAGTGACTCTGCAGAAACTCTGCCCCCCAGTAAAACATCCTCTGGTGTTTCTCCTCATCTTGTGGCTCCTGTGGCTACTTGTCCTTGTTCCTCAGAACATCCCCAAATGTTCCTGCAGCTCGGGGCAGAGGGGCTGCTGCCCTGCCTTGCCTGAGGCTGTGTGTGTGTTTTACTGGACATCAGATCCGTAACTCCAAACAGATCCCATGAGTGATGCTGCTGCTGTCTAATTGCTATTTATTTTAGTCATTCCTCATCTCCCCACAGGCATTATGTGAAAAATGCATTCCACATCAACCCAAACTTCTCCATCTGCTGGACTGGACTTAAAAGGAGCGAAGAACTGAGTGTAAACCAATCTCCCCAGCAAATCCCAGCTGGGGAGCGCTCGCTGTGCCGGGCAGGTGCACGTCCAGATAACATTTCTGGCATCTATTTCAACTTAACAATGTGCACAACCAGATAATCTCAATGTAAATAATCCACCCTGGGTGGCTGTGCAGCCCTGTGTGAGTGGGGAAAACAAACTGTGGGTTCTGCAGGGCCTTCTCCAGCACTCACTGGGCTCTGAGGCTGGAGGGAGCTCTGCAGTGCAAGGGATTATTCCGACCTTGGATATGTTTTTGTTTGCAAACACTTTCCCTGGGGCTGCTGCCACAGTTGGGGACACATTTCTCACCCACATGAGGGTTGCTCTAAAGTCAGCCCCAGCCCACAGTGAAAAGGCCTCAGCTTCCAACTCAGCATTAACACACACAGCTCTGTAGCATTGGCTTTTAGGTCAACATTTGGGTTTAGTTTTGGCCTTTAATGCTGTAGGAGCAGAGTTGTTGTATATAAATGAGTTGCTTTTCTCTTTCCTTCTCCTCAGCCTCACCCTTCACGCTAAGTGAATCGCCTGCATCTCAAATCCGTGCATTAGGCTGGAGAAGTGCAGTAAAATGATTTATACTTTTTTATCAGTCCAACAAACACTCTTGAATGTCCTTTCTACCACAGCAAAGTCCTGCTCTTCAAATAAACTGGTTTTTACAACTAAAACTCTGAGCACCAATATGATAAGTTTGTTCAGGGTATGGCTAACCACGCACATACTCAAGCTTTGGGAGTTTTTAATTAATAAAAATGTTTTTGCACTTCACTACCTGTGCAGCCCGACTGGGAAAAATGTTAGTAGCAGTTTGAAGGGAACTGGGTGAGTTGTTCTCATTTCCCCCTGCTCTGTCAGGCTTTCAGAGCTGGGCTGCTTGTGTGTGTAAGGTGCCCCAGCCCCTGGCTTTGTATGCTGAGGGTACCTGAACCAGGCAGAGCTTCTATAACCTGGCTGTAACCTCAGGAGCTGGAAATTAAATAATTATTGATCTGAGAAGAGTCCGGAACCGACTGTGCCGCTCTAAACCAAGCTGTTGTGGGCAGTGTTGGAAGAACAGCACCAGACTAGTACAGGAACCAGCAGTGAAGGTGATGATGGACAGCAGCGAGTCCCAGCAGAACTCACCCTGTGGCAATTATTAAATCGGACATTTTTAGGGAGAGTTGTACACTGAGCTCCTGCTGCTCATGCCCCTCATCCATACCTCAGCTATTCAGGCACTTACTGTGTCTTTGACCTCCTGCTGTCCCAGGCTTTTGCCTCTGAAGCAGCTGGGGCTGTTAAGAATCATTTCCAGTTCCACACAAGGTGGATCGGGTGACTCTCACTTTATCACCCCCTGAGGCCACCTCAAGGACAAAGAAAAGGGATACACTCAAAACTAATGTTTGGGTATGGGGGGAAGGATGGGCCTGGGCTAACGCGACCCTGGGCTCCCTGTGCCTCCATCCACCTTCATTTCCCTTTCACGTCACATCCTCAGGCTGGCACGGTTCAGCCTTTCCCCAGTCCTGCCTAGGGGAAACACGGTGGTTTTGGGATTTCACAGCCTCTGGAGACAAAGATCCCTATTTTTGTGTCCCGATACCCATCAGTGCCCATCAGCCTACGCTTGCAGAAAGGCCATGCTGTGGGCAGAGCTCTTGCGTGCCACAGTGAAGAGTCACCCACAGAAAATCCTAAAAACTTGTGAAAAGATGGAAGTTTTGTTGTTTTGGAGTGAACTGGAATTGCTGAACTGTGCTCACCCCCAACATCCTTCCAGTTCCTACCCCAGAGCCCCTCTCCCTTCTGTGGGAGCTGCCGGGGGGGCACTGTTGGCTGGGGGTACTTTTTCCACAACAAATAAGCCTGGAAAAACTGCACCAATCCCGAGCTTGTGGGCACTCCATTGACAGGGCTCATAACTGGCCCAGCTGGAAGTTCCCAGAACAGCTGATTCACACACTAAGGCTGCGGGCAGTGACAGCCTGGAATGTGACAGGGGAAGCCTTTAAACAAGGAGGGGGGGCTTTTTTATATTTATATATAGATACAGGAAAAAAAAAAGGTTAGACTGACTCCTAATTAAACTATACAACCCTAAATTGCTTTATGATTTATTTTCTTCCTCCATGCTTTGTTATGTTTATAATTATTCAATCAATTTGTATTCTCTGAATTATTGGCTTTGGAGGCTGAGCTGTGCCCATGGAGAAATTGCAGAGTTGAGTTCAGTTTACATCTGCAAATTGCTGTACAATAGGAGGGGTGCTGGGGGTTTGGGTATTTCAAACTGCACTGCAGCACCTCAGCTTTTACTGCTAGAACCAAAGTTTTGGCTTTTCAGTCCTGTTAAAAAGACTTGCTGAGTGCTGAGGCTACAGCAGCTTTAGAGCCACCCCGAGCTGCCGCCCCCCAGCAAAGGGGGACAGTGACTGAAACACAAATCAAGTTTGTGTTCAATTCAGCAGCACAACTTCAGTGCTGCCAGGCACGAATTTCTGCTTCACCTGCACTACTTCCTTATGCTTTTGATGCTGGGGAAGGAGCAAACTTAATGCTACTTTTGCTAATACAGTATTTTAGCGTTAATTCAAAATTTGGTCCTTTATTAGGCATTTTAGGTTTACAAATGGTAACAAAAGTGTGACACCTCCAAAGAAAACAAACCAGATCCCATTTCCAACGCTCTTCAAAATATTTCTCCTTCAAAGCAGTCTTTGATTGTTTTGTGTTTAAATAAGCAGAAGGTGTTTGCTGACTTTCCTCGGGTTCCAGCAGTGTCCATCCCACACAGGTTCCTCTGCAGGGCTGGCACCACTCCCTGGGCACACTCAGTCCTGGAGCTTCACAGCTTCATCAACTCATTTTCTTCTGCCCTCTATTCTTGGAGTCCCAGAGTATAACAACGTTAAAATACACCAAGAACAACAGGAAGTGCGAGCAGGAAACAACGGACACGGCCAGAGGGAACAAATCGGGCAGGCTCAGGGGAGGAGGCACTGCAGCACTCAGCACTGACAGGACTGCCATCAGGGACAGGGACAGGAGGAACTGCAAGACAAGGAATGGTGTGTGAGGTGGGGCTGATGGAACACCTCAGACACATCAGCTGTCACTTCATTGCTTGGGTGCTCTGTGCTCCTCCACCTGGCACAAAAATATCAGCTCTCCCCCTCCACTGGTACTTCAGTGCCGGGAAATGCTGCGAGTAAGAGGTAAAGGAATAGAATTTGCTTACCAGGCTCCTGACAATCCTGGGAAAGGACTTCAACCAGGACACGTATCCCTTGAGGGAAAGGGAGAAGGCCTTGAGCTGCAGGTCCTCTGCCGAGGTCTTCTCCAGGATGGAGAAGGAGGCCAAGCACACGGCCAGGAACGCAGGCATGGTGACAGCGTAGGCCAGGAGCAGCCCATCCTTCAGCAGCAGGGGCAGCAGGCTGGGGTGCCACCAGAGCCCAGTGCCAGCAGCAGTCCAGGTGCGATTCAGAAAATGCAGAGAGAAGAGGGGAAACCAGTAAATATATTTATCCTTACTAGAACTGGGGAAGAACATGGTTTTGATGGAGTCACAGATGGGTTTGGCTTGGAAGAGACCTTAAAGCCACGGGCAGGGACACCTTCCACTGTCCCAGGCTGCTCCAGCCTGGCCTTGGACACTTCAGGGATCCAGGGCTGCTCTGGGCACCTGTGCCAGGGCCTCAAACCCTCCCAGGGAACAATTCCTTCCCAATCTCCCATCCAGCCCTGCCCTCTGGCAGTGGGCAGCCATTCCCTGTGTCCTGTCCCTCCATCCCCTGCCCAAAGTCCCTCTCCAGCTCTGTTAATAGCTTCCACCTCACCTGAAAGTTGACACGAGTAGAAACCATGTGGCCATAAAGGGGATTTCATTTATGAGTAAGCAGACTGGGCTGGAACGAAAAGAAAGCCAGATATCAAACATTCCCTCATCAAACAGCACTCCCAGGTCCGTGGGGGACATCCCATGGCACAGCAGTGCTGGTGGCTGTCCCCACAGCCACCAGTGAAAGGACAGAGCAGCCTAGCTGTACTTGCACACCTCAACTGCCTTAGAAAAGCAAATGTGCAGAGTTGTTAAAATCTGATATGTTTGTGAGTGAAAGCAGCGTGCAATTAGAAGAGGAAAAGATCAAAATATATCCACAGGAAAATAATGTACTTACACTGACACGAGAAGAATAGATTTTTCATGGACTTGAAAGGAGAACAGGAAGAATGACAAGGCACAGGTAACCTGAGGAAGGAGAGCAGAGCTGGCTCAGAGTGAGGGCAATGCAAAGCACTGCTGTAGTGTCTGCTGGCACAGGCTCGGTGTGGAGGCAGCAGCTAACAAGCTCAGTTCTCTAATTAACTGCTCCATTTCCTCCAGTGCAATTCCCAGGCACCCAGGGCAGCTCCTGGAACCACCCACGCCTACCAAACCATTTTGTTTGGAAGTTTACCCTGAATTAGGCACAAGTCCTTCAGGTAGAGCCCTCACTCTTGCTCAGCTTCCCTGACAAGGAATCACAACATTCCCACCCACAGGCACTGGCAAATCCCACTCATGGTAAGAATTACCCACATTTTTGACATCAAATTTTGCTCCTCATCATGACCAGGCAATACAAAAAAGTAAACAAATTGTCTTTTTATTCCCCCACCAAATAAAAACAGGCTATAAAACATCAACCAATTCTTAGGATAAATGTTAGTTTTAGGCAATGCTGTGATAAAATTAAAAAGATAAATTATCTTGTAGCTCTGAAACTTAGGACCCAGCTCCAAATAATCTTAATTTCAAGGAGAACTCAGTTTTTGCATGGAAGTTATGGCAGTGTGCTTCAATTCAATATGACTAAGAGAAGACAAACATTTTGGAAAATAGAATAATTTTGTTTTCAAATCACTAACGAGCCCACAATGTCCATTTGAGGACTTTTTAATTGAATTTTGCAGCCATTGAAGGAAGAAAAACTGGCACTTTGGAAGTCAAACAAAAAGAGGGGAAATCCCAGCTCTCTCTGAGGCTTTAATGTGAGTGGAATCTTCTAAAGGCTCTTCAGAGGAAGATAATAAAAATACAGTGTTAAATAAAGAAAACTGAGCTTAAGGACCAAGTCTGGGTTTAAAGGACAGGTCAGAGCCCTGGTTTTGTGAAAGTAAAACACTTTTTAACCAATTCCTTCAGCATTTCATGGCTCCCACCCTCTGTGCTCTGCACAACTGCTGCTGGAACTCCAGTGCTTGTGGGGGAGATAAAACAGGAGCAATGAAAAGCAAACACTCACCAAGGCAAATTTAAACCCTCGGAGGGAAGGCTGGACAGTGAGCTTGATACAGGCAGGGAGCAGGCTCAGGAATGTTACAGCAAAACTAAAGGATTGGGTAAGAAAAACAGTTTTAATATGTGAGTGACTACAGCCATTAACACTTCACTCTGCAGAGCCACACCTGAATTCTTCACTGAGTCGAGGAGCAGAACTGGGAGCTCTGCCTTCTAAGAACACTGACAGAGGTCATTCTTTGAATTTGCAAATTTTGACTCAGTTTTAACCAAGCGACTCAAAGCACTATATAAACAAGCAGGGAATTTTTCATCATAAATATTGCCAACATTTCTCCCTCATGACCTGGGAGAAAAACAAAGCATAGGAAAGAACACAGTCTGAGAAAATTTACTCCTCTAGCAAAAAATATTACAGATAAAATCTACCTAAAGCACTTCAGTTATGTCTTACCTGAGTTTAAGCTGAGTTCGAGGGGATATGACATTCTTTATCTTTATAAGGACACTTAGACTGCACCAAATATTGGCTACTTTATCCTGGAAGGACATAAAAAGGTAATCAGTGATAATTCTATATAATTACACTTCTGTTTGTGGGAACAATGGGGCTCGGGAGGTGAGGATTGTTGGGTTTCTACCGTGAGAGTGCAAAACCCACTTGCAGATGTACATCATATTCTCAGATGTACTTGAGATGATTCTGCTCCTCAAAAATGGAAAGTGTCAAGAGACCCAATTAAAACATGCTCTAAAATAAGTGAGAAATAGCTCTTCAGCACAAGAGACAACGACTGAACTCATGAGAGCAGACATTTTGTGGGATTAGGGCTGTGGAACAGTGACACATGGGAGGGAATCCTTTCTCACTGCTGCACATTTCCTCCCATACCTGCCTGTGCTCACTGCTCGCTAGCACTGACAGAGTTAACCCCCAATAAATCAAGGAGCCTAAAGACATTAGCAGTTGTGCTAGGATCACTTTCAAAATTAAATTTGTAACTGCAGCTCTCCTGCTGGTGAAACTCATCCCCAGACAGCTGCTGGGGGCACAGCTGTGTAGACACAGCCCCACGGAGGCGACTCCCAGCACCAGCTGAGGCCTCGGTCCCTGGCCGGCAGCACGCGGAATCTGCCGGGGATTCCGGGGCGCTGGGCTGGGGCAGCCCAGCACAGGGCACTGCACAGCCACGCTGAGTTTCCAGCCCTCAGCAAGTGTTCCTGGGCTGCAAATGGGAGCCAGGCACACAACCTGTCACACCCCAGGCCAAGTTACTGAGCGCTGCTTACGTGGACAAATTCTCGGTTTATCTCCATCAGCATCCAGCAAGGCACTGCCCTGAGCAGCTCACAAAATATTTGGGCTAATATTAGACTAAAATCCTCCAGCTCTTCTGGACTGGTTGGTTATTGTCATTTACAGATTTTATTTTTAAACTTGGCACTTAACGAAAAGAGTGGTAGGCAAAATTATTCCTTTATAAATTCCAAATAATTCTCAAAGAAAAGGGTCATTGGTTTTTTTGGAGTGTCTTTTTTGGAGAGGCTGTTCGGTGTTTGTTGGAGTTTTCTAAAATAAACCAGTAGAGAATACACTAAGGATGCTTCCACTGCTGTTGGTATATCAACATTAAATTTGAAAAAATGAAGTGCCAGTTGTGATATTATTTACATCTTTAAAAGATTAAAAGAACAATTAAGATTAATCAAACTATGTGAGAATTTGCTTTGAACCCTGTGACAACCTGGAACTTCAAAGCTTCATTTTCTGGGTTAAGCCTGAAGTTGAGAATGTGCTGTAAAAAGTGTAATATTGACTCGTGCCCCAATTAAGCAAAACAGCTGCAACAACTCCCTGTGACTTGGGGAATAAACTTCTTTTATCCCAAACTCCTGTGGCGTTGCCATTGGGTAAATGAGGAACTGAGTGCCTGGATTAAGGCTCAGCACCTTCAGCATGGACGTGTCCACAGCCTGAGCAAAACCTAAAGCAGAAGGGGCCTAAAACTTCTGGAAAATACTGTGGAAACTGTAAAAGGTGGGTCAAAAAGGAAGTTCTAGGCTGTATCTCAAACACCATTTAAAAATTATTTTTAAAAAATAATTAATCCCATTGAAAAGAGCTGAGCAGAACCCAAGAGGCCGAAGCTGTTAACTTTCAAGGTTACATCTTCTGATACTGTCAATTACTGTGGAATCTATTTCAATGGAAAAATGTATGGATTGAAGAATGGGTTTGATGATGGGCTAAGTGTTGTCTGTGGGTATAATATCCTGGAAGATGCCAGCTGAGCTGGGGTTAAACGCTGGATTAAATAACTGGCAAGGAACGAGTGCTGAAGAAGCCATCTCGAGTTACTCGCCCTGCGCTGTGTCTCCCCCACGAAATCCCTAAAGGTCAGGCTGAAGGTTTCTCCAGGGATCTAAGAATACAGGACAGGGCAGTGGGTGGGGAGAAGAAAACATGCATGCCTCAAACAAGCCTCTGTCAATGGGAAAGAGTCTTCTGAGTACTTGCATGATTTGTTCCACGTCGGAGCCGAACGGGAGCCAGCAGGCAGCGAAGGACAACAGCACTGTCCCTGCCAGTTTGGTCAGCAGCACCAACCTGCACGAGGGACAGGACAGAACATCACCAAAGCAACCTGGCAGCAGTGCTGGGAACAAACCAGCAGCAGAACTCACTCTGCAGCACAGGAACACGGCACATCTCCCACAGAATGAATTCGGGAATGCCCACATGGAGACAAGGATGATCACATTCCCCAGGCCAGGCTGATTCCTGAGGAGGATAAAACAGTTTAAAGCCACTTACCCCTTTCCTTTCAGTCCCTTCTTGAAGCACTTTCCAAGTAAATAGCAAAAAAAGGGCAGAGAATGGTAGAGCTCCATTTGCTTGTAATTTAAGGCCAAGCAAAATGCCACAGAGCCCAGGAGGTCCCAGTCATGGGACAAACAAAGGACAGCCCACAAGGCCAAGCCAAGGCTCACTGAGTTGTATATGGTTTTTTATGTCAAGGACAAGATACACATCTCACTTCTGGAAGGCAGCAATGAATGCCCCGAGGGAAAGCAGAAATAGCTTGTAAAATGAGTTTTGCTAAGTTAGTTCTAAGAACACATTGCCAGTTGTGACTATGTTGTCCACAGAAAGAAAACAATTTACTTCTATTTAAAGTGTAATTTTTCTATTTCCAAAGTTTGATTCAGAGCTTGCCCAGGCAAACATGAGGACAAATTATGTGTGTGTTAATTACACATGTAATGTATATTCAGCCAACCCAGCTTTTGGTGGCAGTGACAGTTCACTGCAACAACCTTTTCTTCTTGGTATCTACATGATTAAGGATAAAGTTATCACAAGCTTCCCCTTCCAGCTCCTGAAAGGTGTAGAAATATTCAAATACATCAGTGTTTAAATGAAGTATCATTTAGTTCAAGGACTTCAGAGGGGTTTGTGATTCTGTTACACTCACAAGGCACCCTCATCCATGACCAGTTCCCTGAGCTGCTAATGCTGCACAAACAAGGAGTAATAGTTGCTAAAAACAATGTTACTGCCTTGTCACTTGGACAACAGCTTCCCAGGCTCAGGAACGTTTGAAGAGACTAAGTTACACTTACTATTAAATTGCAACAAAGTATTAGTTTTAGGTTTCCCTTGCTTTTTGGAAAAAAGAGATAAACCAGTAGGACACAGAATCCCAGAATGGTTTGGGATGGGAGGGACCTTAAATCCCATCCAGTGCCACCCCTGCCATGGCAGGGACACTCCCACTGTCCCAGGCTGCTCCAGCGTGGCCTTGGGCACTGCCAGGGATCCAGGGGCAGCCACAGCTGCTCTGGCACCCAATGCCAGGGCCTGCCCATCCTCCCAGGGAACAATCCCTTCCCTAATTTCTAACCCAAAGCCACCCTCTGGCAGTGGGAAGCTGTTCCCCCTTATCCTGCCACTCCATCCCTTGTAAACAGTCCCGTGTATTTCTTGTGTTGTCAGAAATGTCACAATATTTTGTTTTCCCTCTGTCAACATAAGTAGCTGTGACAACACATCCACATTGCCCCCAGTGCTCTCAGCCCACTCACATCTCCCACTCCACATCACCAGGTAGATTTGACATCTCATTGATTTCACATCAGCACACTCACACTGAGAGGCGCTGATCTTGCAGAGGGGCAGCAGCTCAGGTTAAACAGATCTCTGACTTCTGGGGATGCTCAGAGGGTGACATTGGTCACGGCACAGGGGCAGGGCTGGCACAGGGGCAGGGCTGGCACAGGCCAGGGCAGCCTGGGCAGTAAATCCCTGTCTCCACAACAGCTCTCAGAGCCCCACCACCCCAGCACAGGGTGAACTGACAGCGTTTGCCTGTTCATGTACAAAACCAGGACAAAATCACAATCTTATTAACAAAGGCTCACCCATGAAGGTGCCCACCACCACCACGGAGCAGCCAGCCCTGAGCTCACTTCCCTGAGCTGTAAAGGCACAAGGGGAGGTTTTGTAGAGCTGAACATTTCCCACAGCTCCAGCTGGCACTGCTCTGCCACCCCAAGAAGAGGTAAGGGGATTCCCTCTCCACACACGAATCACAGGAGCACAGCCCATCACTCTTCTCACTGTCACAGCACCATTGATGCTGCTGCAGCAAAGGGACTGACAGAGACACGAGCTGGAGGCATGGAAAGAATGATATTCATGTTGGGATTGATTTGTGCCAATATCAATAATTTTTATCTCCAATATGTTTCAGACTTACAGTTTCCTTTGATATCTCAGTTTGGGGTGGGCAGAACCCCTCGAATGGCTTTGAACACAAAAGTCACCTCGTGCTCAGCTAACAAGTGCTAAAGAACAGTTATTCCATAAAGAAAAATTCATTTCCATGCAGAACAAGGATACTGGAAGTGCCCGTGGTCGATAAGGATGAGGCCTGGATAAAGCAGGATGCAGAGAGCACTGGAAACCTGGAAAGAACGATCAAAAAAGAGAGGGGAAAAAATAATTAGTCCAAAATTAGACATCAGAGGAGCTTCTACCTCCCCAGTAGAAAAATGTGCCCTTCTATGGTGCATCCTCTATGTAGGAATCTTACTCTCTACAAGTAATCATCTGTCAGTAATACTCTGAGGAATTCAAAAGGATAAAGATTTGCAATAAATTAAAAAAATATTGAGTATTACCTGCTCTTTAAAAACAGCACAAAAAAATAACCCACACCTTTAATATGAAACCACTCCAAAAATCAGGAGACTTATTATTCCAAAATGTATTGAATCTACCGTAAGGAGTGTTCAAGACAAAGCAGTTCCCATATCTCCCTGTGCCACTACAGATCTTTCTTTTACTACTCAAGTAATAAATTCAGGGGAAAATATAATTCAGAAGTTCATGGCTACTACACTTAAGAGCATTTTGTTATTGAAAGCATTAAAATAATTGCTGTAAAATAAAATAATGGCTTTTTAATCTTTTTAAGTGAAAAGCCTATAATATGAGCTGTAGTGATTGTCATCAGTTTTACATGGAAGCCATCAGGGTGTTCTCGGTGTTAATTAACTCAGTGTTGCATTTCTACTCTGTTCTAACATTGTTTTCTTTGTTTAATTTACACGCACTGGGTACTTGCCTTTTTTTTAGCAGATGTTTCTTTTAAGGAAAAACAATATAAAATAACTGCAGGAATATAAACCAGCAAATCAGCAACAAACACTGAAAAATAAAGATTAATTTTTCATTAGAATCCTCCCACAGGATGGAGACAAGGAAAAACGACAGGCAAATAAACATCAAAATATCAGAAATAAACTGGGCAGCTCCACTTCAAAGGACAAAAAGAAACAGGTCTACAGAATTTGATCTTGTTAATGTTTCTGAGGCTCATTTCTGATGTCCCAGAGCTGCTGCTTCCACGTGTTCAGCTGTCCTGGCTCCTGGCACAGCCTCAGTCACACTCTAGTTCCTCACATGCCAAAAGCAGGGCAGGCATTCGGGAATGCCCCAAAGAAATCAGCCCCACGGGCCCCAGCAGGTTTGGGATGGGACACAGAGGCTGGGGCACCAGAGAGAAGCTGCAGATGATCACAATCTCTGTGGGAATCACCAGCGATGGGATAGAGAGACTGAAAGCAGGGATTTGGCTTTGATCGTCTGCCCACGGCAAGGATTTGTGAGAGGGGACAAGGAAACAGAGCCAGCAGCTCCCCTGCCCAGGACATGCCCAGCAGGTGAATTCTTCTTCAGTGCTGCCTTAAAATCTCGAGAAAAACCTCAGAGTGCTTCTCCAAACCAGCTCCAGAAAATGTGCAATGGTTCCAAGAGGGAAAGGATATGTTTAAATATATCACTTATCCAGGGATAAATTGTTTTGCCAGCTTAAGCCACAGCTAAACAAATATACCCAAGGTGTTAACAAAACAAATACACCAATGCTTAAAATAAAGCTGCCATTGACCACTCTGAATTATTTTAATGCACTCTTCTAATGGCTCCCGTTTAAAAGTGTTTATCAGCTCTCCAGATCCATCACTGTTTTGTCAAGTGAGTTGATTTCAAAATTAATAAAGACCATTTCAAGGGTAATTAAATTCTAGTGATTTTTATTTTTTTTCAATTTAATCAATTACTAGAGAGCAGACTGAGAGGTTTGTGAAGTAGAGAAAAGCTATTGATGAACAACAAATTCTGCTGTTGCAATCAGAAAGCATTTTGCGTTAGGCAAAACAAAAGACATTTAAAATGAAAGAAAACAGTAAAAGATAACAAGAGTTCATTGGTCACATTGTTTGCTGTCCTACTGATGCACTTACCAAATTATGGTTCAAATCTTTCTCTGTGTTTGTTTGCAGAGGCAGTTCAAAATAATCAAATGGTGTAAGACAAAGACATTTAGAATACAAGTAGTATTAAAAAAAATTACTTTTTTTTTGCCCACAGTAATAGTATTAAATACCTCTGTCTTTGAGATCAGCTCCTAATGAAGATCTCTGAGACCTCAAGAGGTTGGTAAGGCAGTAAATGCCAGGCTACATAGAAAATAATTTTACAATAAAAACCAAGTTAAGACAAAAATAAAAAGACTGTTTATCACAATGGAAAACAAGAATATTATTTTCAAATTAAAAAATGGGTCTATGCTACAAAAAGTAGCTTTGTTTTAGAGTTTTAATGAATGGATTGGGTTGAAAACTTGTTTCTATATTTTCTATTTGTCACAAATGATGGCAGAAGATGAAATAATGCAGGAATTTGGCTCAGAAATGGACCTGCAAAGCCACCCAAGTTAAAAACCTGAGAACAAACCAGGGCAAATAGAGAAGTTGCATATTAAATACTCTGAATTAGTAAGCAAGACAAATGTGCATGATGATCCCAAGGAAATATCATTTTCCTACCTGTTGTACGCATAAATAACTTATGGGGCTGACTCTCATAGCCCCGAGATGTGTGCAGAGCAACCCAATCAGGATTTATTAACTTTGCACTGTAAAACAAAGTACAGACACATCAAAATGCAGACAGTTCTCATTTCCCTTTACACCCCTTGCAGCAATAAAGATGACATGCACAGGAGCAGATCCCAAGAATTAAGATGAATGAGAAGAAATATTTCAGAGAGCAATAGTGATCAATGAAAGCTTTTCCTCACCACTAGATCAGTTTACACTATAGACTGTTGCACAATTAAAAAAAATAACCTTTGGGAACAGGGAAAATGGAATACAATATTTATTAGGCCAAGATAACCACCTCCAGTCTGGTTCCAGGGACTTTAAAAAAAAACAATTGTAAATACCTTTCATGCTTAAGTATTAAATAGAAACCATTTACAGTTCACATAGATGCCCCACATAGCTGTGCCTGTGCACTTTAACCTACATTCTTATTCCATAAGTCTCATTCCAACAGCAGTAAAGCCCTTGTGGAAAAAGTATTCCAATAACAGAATCCTATTTACATGATATCCACTCATCAAATGTCACTTGGGCTCTGCACACACGAGAGCTTTCCCAGGCAATGCCCCCTGCTCCTACAGCATTTTCCCTGTGCATCACAGATCCAGCAGTGGTTAGTAGGGAAAGTTGAATATCCAAGTCCCATCTAAATTTACAGAGCTGGCAGAAAGAAAAATGTAACACAGAACTGATTGGAATTAGGATTTAATTAGGATTTAAACTTACTGAACTTACATGTAAGCACACACAAAACTGTGATAGGCAGTGAGAGGTGGGTAATCGAGGCCCCAGTACAGCAGGTTGTTATCACTTGTATTGAAGTACCTAGAAAAAAGAAAATAAAGAAGACTCCACATTTCCAGCTTGGTTTTGACCCAAGGAAAAGGCTGAATGTTAAATGTATTCCAAATCCAAAACAGAAGGTGGCAACTTCTGTATCTGCTGAATTTCACTTTCTATTAAAAAAAAAAAAGTCAAGGAACAAAATAACAGTAGAAGTGATTCACAGTTCACAAAACAGGTTAAAAAAAGCTGCTAAAGCTCACTTCAATGAAGACGGAAACTCCTTTTTCTACCTCCAGACTCAGGTGGACCACACGAAAGGAAGGAAAAGGATTTTCCCATTTGGGATTATGTTGTGTCAGGCTTTCTATGGCAGCAGTGAAAATGAAGTCACCTCTTCCAAATGAGAACAGAGGGGTTTGTCCAAGGAAAAGTTCCAGCGGTAAGGATCAGCCCCTTTCCATCTCACAGTGAAACACTGTCTGCTCCCACTGCCACGGGGCAAGCTCTTGGCTTTTCCACTTCCTCCCTTCAAATGCAGCCAATTTTTGACATTTATTATAGTAAATGATATTTCTTGAATTCTTTATGAGCTGCCTGAAGTATCTTCTGAACTGATGATAAATCATATTTCTTTGAGTTGCATCTCTGCTTCTTATCCTACAATTCAAGATTGCTCCTGCCAAGGCAGTGCAGATTCTTCACGCAGAATGTCATAGTTTGCAACTTTCAGTGAACTTTCCAGTTTCGGGGCTTTATTTTTTTCATTTTTCCTTCCATAAACTCATAGTTTCAATAAGAAAAGAAAAACAAGCTTTATATATCCAGTAAGATTTAGTAGGGAAGCTTACAGAGTTTTAATTAGCAGTAGGACGAGGAAGGATGTTCTTAATGCAGCCTTTAGTAAATAATGTCAAGACTTTAAAGAATAATACAAGACAGAAATATTTAAATTCTAGAATGCAGTCTTTTGTATGCCAGCCAAGGTGTGCTGTTCCAAACAACCAAGACTGCATACAACTTTGCTGTGTTAGAGAATCAATTCCCAAAGCAGACCCAGCCCAAAAACCCCTTCTATTATAAACATAAAATTCCATAAATTACAAAAGCAGAGAGCAAACACACCAAGCCCAAGGTGCCCACCTGACAGCCCCTCAGCTAAATCCAGCCTGCAATGGTGTCTGATCTGACCCCTAGGAATGCTGGGGAATATTGGCTGCTGTAACTCCTGATTTTAAGGAGGTACAGTTCAGTGTAGCAGAGTGGATCAAAGCTGCCAACTCCATTATTATGGAATACCTCCTATCCCAACCCTGCCACAGTCAGGGTTTGGATATCCCAGAAAAAAGAGAACAAAAATGATAACATAGGAACAACAGGATGATCTGAGGTCACTTCACAGAGCCACCTGCAGAGTTCATATGTATTTACAGAAACACAATTGAATTAATTTTCTGTTTTGTCAGATTAAGTCTGTTCCCCAACAAACAGCCAAGGAAAAATTACACCAGACCAACACAACGCCACCATCCCTGCTGGAAGATGAGCTGGAATTCCAATATACTCCAATTAGACTTGTAGCACACATAAGTACTAAATTTTTACTGTTTCACACCAGCTCTAAGGAATAGTACAAATAATATAAAAAGAATTTGAATATTTGCAATAATTTTCCTTGTTTTAAGTGATCTATACAAACGAACCTCACTACCCTTAAATTTATAGAATTCCCGCATCTAAAATCTAATGGATTGTGGGTGTGCACAATGGACTCAGAGGTGCAAAACACAAGCAGAATTTCACTCCACTGTCCCTTTGAAAGCACAACCTACCACTGCCTGATGGGTAAATTGTAGGTGATTTCTTGCCAGTGCCTCTGAGCCTCATAGTCTCCATACATGGGTGGTTTGCCTGCCCCTAAAAAGAGAGAACACAGCATTTAGGAAATTATTTTGTTTACACAGATTGTTTTCCCCCAGTTATGTACTGCATATTAACATATTACTAATTTTATTCTCCATTCCTCTGTATTTGAGAGCAAATAGAGACTTCATCACACAGTCTAACAGAGGGGAAAAAAAAGTTATGTGTTCTTTTGGCTTTCTGGAGATTTCTACAATAAGCATTTATCAAGATACTCTGCTGTGAAGAACTGCTTCCTCATCTGACAAAAAAAAATCATTTCCAAGTGCAGATGAAAAATGTGGTACTTTCCCTGAACTAAGAAAATGCACATCATGGACATGTTACAGTGATTCTGTGGGAACTGCTGCACTCCCCTGCTATGTGATAATTGTCAATATTCTCACTTGTGTTTCAGCCATGTGACGGTACCTTGTTATGAATATAATTATTATTATTATTATTTATCAGTTTCATGGGAAAAAAAGCTTTATCAATGCAAATACTTCAGCTGTCAAATACTCCCCTCAGTGTAAGCCCAGCTCTCATAATGGCAGCATACTAAGCAGCTCCCCAGAGTTTATTTACTGCTATTAATCTGCTCGCTGAGAAGAGAAGCTGGACTGATTATGCTCCCAGTGAAATATTGACATGAGCCAAACAGAGATTTAAGAGTTTCTTCAGAATACAGGAAAGCCATCTCTGTTTTTTTTCCCATGTTCTATGTTTGTGGGAGTCCCACGAGCTCAGAAATGTGTTATTTCTTCCCAGAAAGTGGAAAGGACATCTTATCTCTGCTAATTTCTTCCTAGGTGGCGGAGAGAGCAGATTATCTCCACTCTATGCCACATTCAGCTTGAAGTTTCCCAAAGAAGTGAGGTCACTGGAGTTTTATCAGTGTCGATTCTGTAGCTATAAATCCAATGGAACAAAAAAATCTGCCACTGGATTATTGAAATACAAAATAGATGTTACCCAAATTTTAGAGTTTGTGTTTGTGTGTATGTACACATACATATAAACATACATATTGAATTTCAACTTCTCAGTCCTAAAGGAAAAAAAGCGATAAAAATTACTTGGCTTCAGAATGATCAAAAGAGATCTTAATCCAAAGGTTTGATTATTAAAAGCCAAATACAGACTGATCAGTTAGTTTGAAAATGCGTATTTAGCTTCCATCTACAGCAAGCACCAAGTACACAGACAAACTGAGTTTAAAATTAATAAAAACGGAGTATTTTATTTTAAAAGGGTCACAAATACCTTAAAAGTAGAGTGAGCTTATTCAGTTTTATTATTAACCTGGAAATAGTTATTTTTAAGGGTCTGAAGCTTCAACACCTGTATTTAGCAGGAGTTCAGCAGTGCATTAAAAAAATGATGCATTAACCTATGAAACCAAATTTTTCCTCAATAATTCTCCAAGACCAGGTCATCACTAATAGTAACCTTTCAAAACCGGGTATCAGTTTCTGCTTTTTCACTTAATTCCAGAGGCAGATCCAAGCTGGATGGCAGGGAACAACAGGGTGGGAATGATACACAGATCCAAGAGTGCACAGTAAATGAGGGGGGAATTAAAGGTTTTATCCCATCTGCAGGGAGTCAAAGAGAAAAAAATAATCCCAGTGGATTTATGTGTTTGACAGCTCTTAACATTGGGGTTTGTCCTTTGACAGCCAACCAATGCTCAAAGTTAAGCACGTGCTTTAATAATTTGCTGGACTGGATCAGATTCTGCTTTTCCTATTCCAAAAGCACTGTGTAGGAAATAAGATTAAAAAATTGTTATTTTAGCTCAGGCATTATTTTAGACTCTCTTCCACGATCTTGATTGGTTTGAAATTAAACCAACTTACAAAAATCTAGTTAGCAACAGAATTCTAAATAAATGCTCTCGCAGTGCAAGAGAAATTCAGAGTACGCCTAAAGACAGGGTGTTTTCTGCCTAGAGATGGGTAAAAAACCCTCAGATCTCTCAGAAATGGCATTTTGAGAAAGCAAACTCAAAACAAAACAACTGGGCATGCAGTTCAGCTTCAAGCAAATTCTTCAGGTAAATGAAACCCAGAATTACCAGCTAAAAATCACCAGAATGCTTGTGAGCAGCTCCAGCTGCTCAGGGGTTGAGGCTCCCAATTGCCTCAACAAAAAAAACAGAGTAGGATTTAACTCAGCTTGCGATTCTTTGGGTTGATGAGGATTGAAAGTAATGATTCATTTAATTTTTTTTTTTAAGATTTGCAGAGCACAACCTTTGTGCAAGCCTATTCCAAGTGTAGGAACGGAACTGGGAGGCTTGGAAAGGAACTTGCTAATTCTTTGCAAGCCTTCTGACACAGGGAGGAGAAAAACTCATCCATTAACAGAATACAGCTCTGGCTGCTGCTGTAAACAAGCTGAAGGAAGTGCAGCTACGAGGCAGAGTAATTGTTCACTCCATGTCACCTCTACATGGTCTTTATTAGCACCAGGATTGGCGAAATACAAGTTAAGGTTATATCTGCTGGAGAATTTACAGGACAGTATTAAGCAAATGTACAACTGGACTGCAATATTCTGCAAATAAAGGCAGAGGGGAAAGCAGACAGATATTCAACCTAAAATATTAATGACCACCATTATCCCCACCACCCCCAAAAAAAGTTATTGAGGGTTTTTTCCAGTGTTTTGTTTCAAAGAGTGATGTTCATCACTGCACACTTGAAAAAAAAGAAAAAGGAATTCTCAGGAAATCGAGAGGCACTAAAAGATAACAATTAAAATAACACATTGCTTCCTATTTATGATGTTATATAAATAACAGTAAACAAGTAATAAATAGAATTTCTTTTCATTTTAATTTATCACAAGCCCCATAATTTACCTGAGTAGGACCCAAGGGACACAGCCCAGCGCACGGTGAGCGCCAGCAGCACAGTGATTGTCATCAGGCTCCACTTCTCCATGGCTGGGCTTTGGGACAAGCCAGAGGGACCTGCAAACACACCAGGAACATTGCCACAGCACATCCGTGCTTCTGCTCCTCAGCCACCACTGCTGTACAATTCCCAGATTAATTACTCACTAGGGAAAAAAATATTCTGAACAAGCACTGAGGTTTAAAAAGCGAGTAAATGTCCCAGGGTTAAGTTAATGCCACTTGTTTCCTCAATTAAGAGCACCACAGCCAGATTATGCAAAATGCACACCTGGTATAGGCACCACTGTTGGTTTAAACAAAATAAAAGTTATTTAAAAGTTAATTAATTGTCAGGAGGCATTCTCCATGCTTCTAACCCCAAAAAGCAGGAGGGCTGATGTCCCACCAAGCTTATTTCACCACACTGAGGGTCCAGTAAAAATAAGAAATGTTGCCAGATCTGTCAAATTGAAGGCCACATGCATCAAACTCAGAAACCAAGAAACAGGAAAATTATTATGTTGCCCTATGCAAAAAAAAAAAAATTTAAAACCCCAAACTACTAACTATAGACCATGCAAACTTGGGCCCAAAGACGCAAATATTTTAGTCTGAACTAGGAAAGAAGTGAGGAAGAAACTACTCCAGTCTTGACAGGGTACAAGTGCCACAGACTTTCCTTGCAGAAAAGGCATCATTTGATTTAAGTGAGTTTAATACACTTGTTACTGACCAATAAAAATCCCTGCAGAAGCACTGAGCTGCCGTTTTAGTAACAGACAAGCAGCATCCAAGGCATGTTTAGGTTACTCTGCTCAAATTACAGCCATATTTATTTACTGTTCGCAGAAAGGTATGACCCAACACCACCACCAAGGGGAAAAAAGTTAATGGATAATATAAAGCTGTGGCAGCAGATCTCCATCTATAGGTAGGAAGGTGAACACTGATATTTGCATGTTTTCACCTGTGCCTAAGCCACAGGGAAGGCACTCTTATTTAAATAAAAAATACATCTTTCTTTTATGTCCTTCTTTTCTATCTCACCAGAGCATTCATTAATTATACCTTCTTAATTATTACATAATACCAGCCTCACCTACAGACTTCTCATCTCTGTTCCACTCGTTTACTTCTGCCATTCCCTATGTTTGGAGTAACAATTCTTTTCTGGGATATTGAGTTTCTTTCTCTGCTCTCAAAAGTGGCTCTTAAAATATTCTTTCTTACTTATTTTTTACCTTCAATAATTATCCCATACTACCTATAGCAAAAAGCCATGCTTTTATTTGATTCAAAAGCACAGAACTCTTAATTCTTGGTATCCTGGGGGTAACAATGTATAAGAAGGAATAATTTTTAAGGGATGATAAAGCTGCTTTGGTCTATCCCAAACTATTTAACCTTCTGCCTCTGGATCTGCAACACCTGAGGGTCTCTCATGATCTCACCTGTAAGCACGAGGAGAAAATCACAGCTTAAAAAAAAAAAAAAAAAAAAAAAAAAAGAACAAAACCCACTATCCTTCCACGCTGCTTACGAGGAAGATTCAGATAAATAACATCAATACAAACCACCCACTCCTGGCCAGGGAGGCTGACAGAACTCAGCCATAGATGCACGGCCCTGAATATAACTTGTTTTAAAAGAGGTGTCAGCATACACCACAGCAGCTGTAAAACGCGCACAGTGAATGAAGAGTTTAACTTGTTGCAGCGCTCCCTGTCTATAACTCCGCTGTTCTTTGCCAGAAGACGCCTTTATTCCCCACGTTACCCTCACTCTCAAACCCTGCCCCGGCTCTGCCCTGGCCTCCTCAGAGCCCCCAGCGCGGGCTGGTGCCGCGGGGCGAGCCCCGGGCCGAGCTGCGAGCCCGGCCGGGCTGCCCCTGGCCACCGGAGCACCTCGCTGCCCCTCAGCCTCTCAGCCCCCGAAGTGCCCCCAGCCCCCTAAGCCCCCTCAGCCCCCTAAGTCCCCTCAGCCCCCGAAGTCCCCTCAGCCCCCGAAGTGCCCTCAGCCCCCGAAGTGCCCTCAGCCCCCGAAGTCCCCTCAGCCCCCTAAGTCCCCTCAGCCCCCGAAGTCCCCTCAGCCCCCGAAGTCCCCTCAGCCCCCTAAGCCCCCTCAGCCCCCTAAGGCCCCTCAGTCCCCTAAGTCCCCCCAGCCCCCTAAGTCCCCTCAGCCCCCGAAGTCCCCTCAGCCTCCATCGCGTCCCCTCAGCCTCCATCGCGTCCCCTCAGCCTCCATCGCGCCCCCTCAGCCTCCATCGCGCCCCCTCAGCCTCCATCGTGCCCCCTCAGCCTCCATCGTGCCCCCTCAGCCCCCGAAGTCCCCTCAGCCCCCATCGCGCCCCCTCAGCGTCCATCGCGTCCCCTCAGCCCGCTCTCCCTCAGCCCCTGAGCCCCGCTCACCCTCAGCCCGCTCGCCCCACGGCCCGCTCACGCTCTCGGTGCTCTCGGTGCCCTCGGTCCCTCACCCCTCAGCCGCTCGGCCCGCGGAGCCTCTCTCTCTCTCTCTCTGTCTCTCTCGGAGCCCCTCACGCCCTCACGCCCTCAGCCCGTCCCGCCCGCAGCTCTCCCCGGGCTCGGGCCGGCGCGCGCTTCCGCCTGCGCGGCGCCTTCCGGGAGGCTGTGCGCATGCGCGGCGCGGGAGCCGCGGCCGCTCCGCCATGGAGGGCAGGGCAGGGCAGGGCAGGGCAGGGCAGGGCAGCGCTCGGGGTGCCCCGGGAGGAGGGAGCACCTCAGAGCCACTGCCGCGGCCTAAAGAGGCTCCGGGAGAGCTGGGGAGCGACTCCGGACAAGTGACTGGACACGGGGGAATGGCTTCCCACTGCCAGAGGGCAGGGATGGATGGGATATCGCGAAGGGATTGTGCCCTGGGAGGGTTTGAGGCCCTGGCACAGGTGCCCAGAGCAGCTGTGGCTGCCCCTGGATCCCTGGCAGTGTCCCAGGCCAGGCTGGAGCAGCCTGGGATAGTGGAAGGTGTCCCTGCCATGGCAGGGGATGGAATGAGATGACCTTTAAGGTCCCTTCCAGCCCAAACCAGTCTGGGATTCACGTTCCTCTGCCACACCAGGTAGCAGCTCCTCTGCACTGGGAAGCAGCTCCTCAGCCTTTGTGTCTGGAAGACGATGTCTGGGAACCAACTTGGTTCCTAAAGCTCACAGCACAGAATCCCAGGGTGGGTCAGGCTGGGAGGGACCACAGTGAGGTCAGCTGGTGCCACCTCCCTGCTCAATTATGGCCATCCCAGAGCAGAGGGTGCAGGGTTGTGTCCAGACAGTCCTGAGTATCTCCAGTGAGGGAGGTTCCAGAATCTCTCCACGATGCACCATAGGCCTCTCTTTTACAACCTTTCAGTCTTAACCCCTTTCATCCTCTTGGAGGTCTCGACAAAGTATAGAGCATAACAAAAATCAGAGAACCACAGGATGGTCTGGGTTGAAAGAGGCCTTAAAGCTCATCTCATTCCACGCCCTGCCGTGGGCAGGGACACCTTCCGCTCTCCCAGGTGGCTCCAAGCCCTGTCCATCCTGGCCTTTTCTTCTGCTTGTGTGTCTAACCGAGGTCAGGACATGAAACTGAATAAGGAACTCATTATTGCTCAAACTCACACCACTTACAGAGGGTTTTGTGGCCATACCTGCCTGGTGAGCTGGCAGCACTGCTCTCCTTCGACTGGAACCCCAGGGCTGAAAATTGTGATGGATTTAAACACAGCTGTTGCAAAAAGCAAACGTGGTCAAGAAATGTCTGATCACTTACCATAGAAACGTTAAAACAACCAGAGATTACTGAAAAAAATTCATAAATTTTTTTTCAGATGTGCAGATTGTTTTTTTAAATATATAAGCACTATAAATATAGTATTGCGTAATGGCAGAGATGGTTTTTCTGCCTCAATGTTTTTCCTATGCAAGATGCTGATTTCCGCTATCCCGACCATTTTTGGGTGCAAATTCTTTGGACATCTTGGTTCCTCTTACACCTGCCGTAATTTCAGTCACTTGCAGTGTTGCCTCAGGTGGGATGGTGTGAAAAGACTGAAAATTTGAGGCCTTAAACACGTAAAGGTAAAAATCACACCTCTCTGCTGGCTTGGCAAGGTGTTTGGAGCCATAATCGTGTGGGAAATGGCAGATTATGAGAATCAAATTGTACATAGTTTGCCTAATCTGTTTTACTCAGTGATTTATATTTCTGCTCGGTAAAGTGCGTCCATTTCAGGATTTTGATAGGATGCCTGGAAACGACAAGTCTGTAAAATAAGGATATTCCTTAAATGCATCAATTACAAGGTAACTTAGAAGACGGAGTTACACCTCCTGAACCCCCAGCTGGTTTATGGCACCGAAATAAGTGATGCAAAGTGAATTCCCAGCCTAAACCCGGGGGAGAATCACCAGGGCACATTCCTACTTCAGTACCTCTCTGCCAGCCCCTCTCTCGTCTCCTTCTACACTTCCCTCCAGGATTTTCTATGCCTGAAATTCCCCAGACAGCAAGGCCGGGGAGCACAGCAGTCCGTGCGCGTTGCCGTTGGGTTCCTACCGCGGGGGAAAAAAAAAAAAAAAAAAAAAAAAAAAAAAGGAATTTTTGGGTTTTACCTTGAAGATTGTTTCTAATCCGGTGCTGGAGCTGGGATGGGCGAGCAGGAGCCCACGGCCGCACCTTCAAGTGCATTATTTCAATTAGCCGAGCGCTCTTTGTTGCAAGGTGAAATCATTCACTCCCCGGGAAAGCTTTTTTATTGAATGCTTTCTAAATACTCGCATCGGGCACGTCGCCTGGAATTGAGTCTCTGTCACTTGTGTTTCTGCGGTGACTTTGAGCAGATCAATGACTGGAAAAGGCATTCAGGACACATTGATACCGCGGGGTAGGAGACGAGCGGGGTTTGGTGCTCAGGAGTAAAGAGAAGCCGATAATGAGCAGATAAACAGCTTTTCTTAACCCTTGGCGTTCTCGGGAGGCTCCAGAGCTCCGCTGCCTCTGCTCCTCCAGCCCGGCTCTTTGCTCGATGGGAGCCGAGCGGTGGCGAGGCAAATATCTCGCGGGTATTCCATCAATTCGGAATGAAATGCGGCCAGAATAATGAGAAAGTCTTTCCCAGGGCGGGCGTGGGGAAAAGTCTGCGGCCGTAAAAAGTTCCAGCTCATGCAGGATTTCGTTTCTGAGCGGAGCCGCGGTGCCGGAGAGAGCGGGGAAACAAACTCTGGAGATGTTTGCAATGGCAGATTCCCTGTCTGACCTTTTATCCCGACACCAGAGCATCTCCCGGGATTCAGCGGGCACGGAGCCGGGCGGTGCGAGCCCCGCTCTGAGCCCCTGGAGCCTCGGCTCTTTGGCATCCTCCTTTCCCGAGCAAAAGCGGCACTAAACGTGTCTGAAACCACTACCTTAGCCCGCAGGGAGATGGATTTATTTTTATTTTCCCCAGTGAAATACTGGCACTTCGTAAAGTAATTAGAAATTACTGAGGGATTGTGTTTTTTCCTTGAATCCCCGCGATTCTCTGGGCGCTGGGGACTGGGAGCATCCCCCGGGCTGGGATTCCCGGCTCGGACGAGAGAAACTCTGTGTCCCCCAGCGCCCAGAAAATCGCAGGGATTCAAGAAAAAAACCCCCCAAACTCTCAGTAATTTCTAATATTTTCGGTAAAGCAGGGCGAGACATTCCATCCCTGCGTGGAGAGGAGAGGTTGGGCTGTTTCCCTGTGTCCCGGCTTTTCCCATTTTGCTGCACCTCAGGAAAACCGGGATTTTATTGCACCTGGAGTTCAAGGACGCTCCCTCTCACATTTTGCCGTCTTAATAAAGTCCTGCGCAGGTCCTGCTTACTCAGCTTGCTTACCAAATCCGGGATTAATAAAGTTTACTTAGTTATTTAAATAGATTAAATGTCACATTTTAAATGGAAGGGGAAGGTTCTACCTTCCTGACCTATTTTTCATTTCTGATTTGGAAAAAGGCAAGATTAGCATGGATATTGCATTTTCAAGGACCTCGCCACTATTAAATAGACTGTTAAGTGCATTTTATGGCTGAAGAGTCTGTTCCCAGTTCAGTCTGGAAGACGTGCTAAGTTCATCTCTACCTGCTACATTGAACATCCACTGACTAAAATACTTCCTGTGGATGTAATACCTATGCTCTGTATCTTTTAAGTACATAACGCTTAATGTTTTAGGACCAGGAACACGTAATTCAGTGAAAGCCCCCGGAACTGAAGTGTTTTCTCTCCAGAAAGCTGCAGCGCGGCTCTTTGCCCAGTTGCGGCCAGCCCCGGCTCGGGGAGGAGGCGCGGTGGTTGCAGGGGAGGCTGCGGGGATGGATCTCAGGGATGCTCCCGGCTCTGCGCGGAGCTCGGAGCGCATCAGTGGCCGCCCCGAGGGATGCCCGAGCTCAGGCTGGCCGCAGCCGCGGGGATGGGCAGCGTAACTTGCGCGCGGAGCTCGCTGCGATTCCTCGCTCGCTGCCTTTTAACGTCGATAAAATGCCCCTGGGAATGGCCAGGCTGTTTTTCCACCTCCGCGGAGCAGGCGGGGACAGGCCCTAAGCGCGTCTCGGACATGAGAGAGTGACCGCAAAACCGCACGAGGTGCCCCGAGAGGCAAAATCCCATCGAAATCCCCCATCTCCCGGAAACTGCCCCCTGACCCGCACCCGCAAGGGGAAGGAAAAACTTCCACCCCCCTAAAGCAAGTCTTTGCTGCATCTTTCGCGGAGTGGGAGACCCCCGAGGGCCCCAAGAAAGAGGAGGGATGGCTTATCCCAAAGCGGAATGTTTGCGCTCCTCCTCTGTGTCCGGCCCAGGACCCCGGGCCGGCTCGGGCAGTGCTGGAGGTGCGGGCGGTGCGGGTTCCGTCCCCCCGGAGCCCGTACGCCCCGAGGCAGCCGGAGCCGCCCTCAAACGCTGCCCGTGTCCCCAAGGGGTCTGCTGTCGCCGGTGGATGATTTCCTCCGGCCGCCGCTCGGCGCGACAGACCGAGAAGGAAAGGGCTCCGACGGGCATCGCTCCCCCGGCCCCCGGAGCGCTCCCGGCGCTGTCCCCTCCGGTAAACACGGCCTCAGTTGGGCCTCCCGCAGCTCCGGAGCGGGGTCCGGATCGCTACCCCCGCTCCGGGGACACTGCTGCGGCCCCACGGGATACCCCGAGCGCTGGGGCTCCTACTGAGATAAATACACGCGCGCCATAAAGACACATTTATAAATAACCACAAAAGGTCTTTTCCTGCCTTTTCCAAGGCTGGCCGCAGCCTTTCAACACCCATTAACCCGAAACTTTGAGCCCCGCGCTGTGCCCGGGAGAGACCAGTGATGCTGTAAATAGGCGGCGTTGGGAGCCGGTAGCGCACAGGGGGAAAGAGGGGCGCAACTCCCGCGGCCGCGCAGCGAAAACGAGGGGGGTCCCCGGGAGCCCCCCATCAACCGAGGAAATGGCCTCGATGAGCCCGTCTCGTCCCTTTTTCAACCAGCGTGATGGTTTAGAGGATTAGGGCCAGATCCTATCGTCAGATCCCATTATAAATTCCTTCCCCGGGCGGAGGGAGCGGCGGGGCCGTAATTGTAATAAATAAGGAGAGGGGTCGGGGAGGGTGCAGGGGGTGGTGGTTCTGGGTAAACTCTCCGGGCTGCGGGAGGGTCATTTTCCCCGTGTTTCGGATCTAGTTACTTCCAACACACCCCAGGGACCGACGTGACACGGCTTATACTAATGGGCATCTGTCACCGGCCGTGTCAAGTTTTGCCACATACGGCGGACAAGTTTGTGGAAGGGAAAAGAAGAGAAAGAACAAGAGAAAGAGTTCTTGCTGTCTGGTTGAGGCCCGTGGCTGAGGAAACTTCTCCGGGATGTGCTGCTCCCGGTTGTCCCCGGCCCGCCGCTCCCGGTCCGGCTGTGGGGGCTGCACCCAACCCGCTGGGAGCCGGGAAAGGCGCTCCCGTGCCGCCTGCAAACCCGCCCCTATTTGGGGACAGACTTGTGACACTCCCCGGGCCCCCCATCCCCGGTGGCAGCTTCGCGGGGCCCGCGGGAGCTCCCCGTCGCACCGCCCGCTGCAGGAGCGCTCCCGGGTCGGTGCCGTCCCGGGCGGCTGCGGGCACCGGGGCTGCTCCCGGTCCCCCGAATTGCTCCCGGCTGCCCGGGGGACTCCCGGCTCCGGGGTTGCTCCTAGCCTCGGGGGCGTTCCCGGCTCCGAGGGCTCTCCCGGCCCCGGAGGTTCTCCCGACATCGGGGGCCGTGAGGGTGATCCCGGTCCCCGTGGGCGCTCCGGGGGTGTTCCCGGATGCGGCTGATGAGGGGATGCTCCTGGTCCCGGGGGTGCTCCCGGCCCCGGGGGGGCGCGCCCGTTCCCCGCGGGTGCAGCGGGAGCTGCCGCGCCCCCCGCAGGCCCCGGTGCGCCATTGCAGCCCCGGCGCCACCGGGAGCCCCCAGCTGCCCGCACGGCCCCGCTGCTCTCTCGGCCCCGCGGCTGTGGGGAGCCGGCCGCTCCGGCGGGGAGGTGGCGGCCGGACGGGGGGCTCAGCCCGGGGTCCTTCCCGAGCCCCGCGCCTTCCCGGTGCTGCCGGCCCCGGCAGCCTCCGCCGCCCCTTCCCCGGGAGAGGCTTCTCCTGCCGGCCGCTGTCCTCGGCCACGGAGGGGGAAGCGGGGGAGAGAAAGAGAGGCCGGAGGTTACGGAGGGAGAAGCGGCTCCCGGCGGGAGGCGGCGGGCAGGAAAGTTGCCGGTGCCGCCGCCGCCGGCGCGCAGATGCCGAGGCGAGGTATTGCTGCTATGTGGGGAAATATGAGCGAGTAATTTTATAAGTAACAAAGGCTGGGGAATGGAATGAGCCCCTGTTATCCGGTGTCCTCTGGAAGCCCTGGATCAGCAGCTTCTTGAGCCTCGCAGCGACTCCGGGCAGAGGATCCTTTCTTTTTTCCCAGGGGATCGGCTAAATATAGAAACCCCCCCAATCGCACGAATCACCCACCATTTGCTGTTTGTGTAAAACCGATTAGCCAGACACAACTGTGAAACGACTCGCTCCTCTGACACCGCCACGCACCGCCACATTCCGCTCCGCGGGGTTCCGCGGGGCCGTGGGTGCCCGCGGAGGGCCCCGCGTGTCCCCGCTCCCTCCAGGTTCTCCCTGTCCCTGGCATATGATTAGCGAGTCCTTATTTATAAAGTTCAAACGATCTCATCACCGGGGCTGCTCGGTTTATTTTAGTCGATGTATGCGGAGGTATAAATATTTACTTAGGAAGAAATAATATTTACTGCTTACCAGGAAAGCAAGGACACTTTTATTTATATATTTATTTTAAATCCGCGGCTGCCAGAGGGTTGTTGGAGGGGAAATAAGCGCCTGGTTCAGCTCCTCCCGCAGCCGAGCCTGCCGCATCCCGCATCCCGCCTGCATTTTACGCCGCCGATTTTCCTAACAAAGACAACGAATTACTCGGGCGGAAAAGCAAAATCCACGAAGGTTTTCAAAGGTGACAAAAATTCAACTTTGTAAGAGGAAGATAATAAAGTACCAAACACTGTCAGTGCACAGGAGAGACCGAGATCTCGTCAGGCTCAACCCCCCGAAGCGCCGCTTTAAATATTATAACGCTACATATTAATTCTTCTTTTTTTTTTCTTTCTATTTTGTCTGTCTTTTTCTTTTAGCCCCGAAAATGCATATAAATATATTATTATTATTAATTTTCGCAGCTGCCGTTAAAGCTGAGTTATTGAGAATTATCTGGGAAAGGCCGGTCCCTTCCCGCGGGAAGCACCGCTGCTTTAACCCCGATTATATCCCTGATCTAAACGAAAGATCCGCGCTCGGACACCGCACGGCCACGGCCTGAATATATCTATATTTTTTTCCTCTAAAATAAATAGTAAACATTGATTAAATCGACCCAACGTGTTTTATTTAAAATAATTTCCCTTATAATTAGTCCCGACCACAGACCCAAAGCCTACCTATTCCGGCCGGGAATGCCGCAGCGCCGGGATGTGGAGTCGAAGTCAGGCCGAGAAAAATTAATATATTTAGGGAAACATCGCGGCGCGCTGGCGGGAGTCTCGGATCTGCCGGGGAAGGTTGGATTTGGAAGGAATCGCGGTGATTCTGGCCCCGCCGCCTCTCCGCGAACGAGCAAGGCCGGGCGCTGTCACTGCGCGGCCGCGCACGGCGCATCCCGGACCGGCGGGACGGACCGTAGGAAAGCCACCCGCACCGGGACCGGCGGGACGGACCGCGGGAAAGCCTCCCGCATCCCGGACCGGCGGGACGGACCGCGGGAAAGCCTCCCGCACCGGGACCGGCGGGACGGACCGCGGGAAAGCCTCCCGCATCCCGGACCGGCGGGACGGACCGCGGGAAAGCCTCCCGCATCCCGGACCGGCGGAACCGAACCTCCGCGGGAGCGGAGAAACGGCGCTCCGCGGCCGCGCCCCGCGCGCCTCTCCAGCCTCCGCGGCCGCGCAGCCCGTCCTGCGGGCGGGGGTCACAAAGACACCGCTCACACAGAGACGGGCAGAGCATTTTAAAAATTTATTTACAAAGTTGTGTACAACACGAAGGGATAACATTTAGAATACATATATTCATTCATATATAAACAGACTTCTATAATAGAATGACAGCGTTTTTCCTCCTTTTTTTTCTCTCCAAAATTCTCTCTCTTTTTTTTTTTCCTCTGTTCTTTCGTTTAATATTTAAAATTTCCCCCGCTTATTTCTTTTTTTTATACAATTTTTTTTTTTCTCGTTTGTTCGTTTATTTCGGATAAAACCGCTCGGAGCGCCGGAACCTTCAAAAAAAGTGAAAGTTCGCAGCTCCTAATCGCGACCGTCATTTCGCCTCTTTAGAAAAATAAAAACCCCGAAAGCAACGTCAGTGATTTTTGATACAAATATGTACAAGCGGCGGGGATGCGGCCGGTGCCCGCTGCTGCTCCGAGCCCGTGCGGCCGCGGAGCCCCGAGGGGGCGGCCCGAGCTCCCCGGGGCGCTGCCCGGGGCTACCTCCCGGGGCTACTGCGCCGGCCACTTGGCCTGCACGGCGGCGGCGGGGGCGGCGGGCTGCAGGAACTGCCCCGCGATGATGTTGGTAGGCACGCTGAGGATGGGGGCGATGGCCGCGGTGGTCCTGGCCAGCGCCAGCGGCTGGTGGGCCATGAGGGCCGACTGCACGGTGACCGGCGGCCGCAGGAAAGTCTGTGCGCTGGCGGCCGAGCTGGCGGCGGGCACGCCGATGATGTTCTCGATGCTGAAGGACGGGCGGCTGCTGGGCTCCGACTTGACGATGGAGCCGGCGGCGCCCAGGCTGTTGAGCTGCAGCTGGAGGCTGGGGCTGAGCTGCGAGTTGAAGGCTTTGCGGCTGAGCTCGCTGGACGGCAGCAGCGGCACGGCGGGCGGCAGCATGGGCCCCACCGGGGGGATGTACGGGTACTGCAGCGCGGCCGCGGCCGCCGCGGGGTGCGTGTAGGCGCCGGGGTGCAGCCCGTAGGGGCGGCCGTAGGGTCCGGCCAGGCCGTAGGCGCCGAAGCCCTGCATCATCAGCGCCGTCTGGTCCCGCAGGTGCTCCTGCTGGTGCCGCTTGAAGCGCTTCCTGCGGCGGAGGAAGCTGCCGTTGTCGAACATGTCCTCGGACTGCGGGTCCAGCGTCCAGTAGTTGCCCTTGCCCGGGTTGCCGGGCTCCCGGGGGATCTTGACGAAGCAGTCGTTGAGGGAGAGGTTGTGGCGGATGCTGTTCTGCCAGGCGGGGAACTTCTCCCGGTAGTAAGGGAAGCGGTTGCTGATGAACTCGCAGATGCCGCTGAGCGTCAGCTTCTTCTGCGGGCTCTGCAGGATGGCCATGGTGATGAGGGCGATGTACGAGTAGGGCGGCTTCACCAGGCTGCTCTTGGGCTTGCTCTGCCCCGCCGCCCCGCCGCCGCCGCCGCCGCCGCCGCTCGCCCCCTCCTCGCCGCCCCCCTTGCAGCCCTCGGCCGCGCCGCCGGGGGCCGCCCCGGCCGGGCTCCCGCTGCCGCTGCTGCCGCTCTCCGCGCCCGCCTCCGCGGGCAGCGCCAGCTCCGCCGCCTCGTCCAGCGGCAGGCGCGGCAGGGCGGCGGGGCTGCCGGCCTCGCCCTCGCTGTCCTTGCCCGGCCCGTCGTCGCCCTCGCCCACCACGTCGATATCCACATCCTCGGCCGCCGGGACGGCGGGGCCGGACATGTCGCTGGCGCTGCCGCCGCCCGACAGGGTCATCCCCGCTCGGCGGACGGGGCGCGGCGGCGGCGGCGGCGGCGGCGGAGGCGGCGGAGGCGGCGGGGCCTCCCGCCCGCACCGGGCTCCCCCCGCGCCCCGCTCCCGCCGCTCCTCCGACCGGCCCCGGGGGCTACACCCGAGCGGCCCGGCTGCGCCCCGCGGCGCCGTCCCCGCGGGGCATGGGGCGGCCGCGCCCGCTGCTCTCCCGTCCGCGGGGCTGCCCTGGCCGCCCGGTCACCTCCCGCCGCCGGGCATCGGGGCTCAGGCGGCGCTGCCGGATCCCGCCCGCCGCGATGCGCGCCCGCGGCCGCCGCGCATGGGGCCGCTCCGCGGGCCGCCGCCGCTCCACCGCTCCGCTCCGCGGCCGCGCCGCGCACCGCTCCGCCGCCCTCCGCGCCGGCTTTTTTTTTTTTTTTTTTTTTCCTCTTCCCTCTTTCCTCCTCTCGTCCGGCTTTTTTTCGGCTGCTTTTTTTTCCCCCCCTCGGCGGAGGGAGGGGACGGAGCTGCCGGCGGCCGGGCGGGGCGGGGGCAGGAGGCCGGGGGTCGCGGGGCCTCGCTCGCCACTTTGGCAGCGCGGCGGTCCCGACTGCCTGATAGATTACTTTCCCGTTAAAGATATACTCGGAGGCGGCTCCACGTGACCGCCTGACGTCAGGCGCCCCGCTGTGAAGTCATGCAAAACTCGAGTTGTTTCATGGACTGTCAACAAAGACCGGCGGCGGCTCCGCTCCGCCCGCCCCGACGGGGCCCGACGGCACCGGCACCCTCCGGCCCCGGCGGAAAAGTTCCCGCACCGGGGCTCGCCGCCGCCGCCGCCGCTCTCGGTGCGCCGGGCCCGGAGCCGCCGCTCTCGGGGCGCTCGGCAGCGCAGGCTCAGCGGATGCGCCGCCGTAATAGAGCTTCAAAGCACCAACTTCGGGCTTTGAAACCACTTTTCCGTGGGTTTCTATTTTTTTTTTTTTAATTTTTTTTTTTTTTTTTTTTCCAGCAGCAGCAGCATCAGCTGGGAACGGAAGATCAGAGAATAGCTATTGATTATTCTATTAGGTTAGTTGCAGGGAGAAATAAAAAAGACGTAAAATAACAAAGGGAAACTATAAATAAAGAACCTTTTAGCCGATTACTATTTTTTCCCCCTCTCTTTTTTGTTTGCTTTTTTTTTCCTTTTTTTTTCCTTTTTTTTCTTTTTTTTCTCTTTTCTCTTTTTTTTTTTTTTTTCTTTCCAGAGGTGTTAACGACTTAATCATTGCGGGCTTTAGCATATGAAAAAGTAGGAAATGAGGGAGTGTGTGTGAATGTGAGGACCGTATTGCCGCGGCCCCAGGTAAGCCCCGGCCCGGGGAAAGGCGCCCGGCGGGGCGGGAGGGGGCCCGGCCGCCCACCCCTGCCCCGGTGCGGAACTCCCCGCCCGGGCCCTCGGCCGCGGGTGGCTCCCGGGGTTTGGCTTTGGAATCCGTCCCGCCGAGCCTTTTGCTCTTGCACTTCCCGCACGTGTCGTCCGATTTCGGTAAATACAATTAAATTTGGGAAATTCCCCGGGAGCCAACGATTTCCTATGAGCGGCGCTGCTTTAGGGAAGGCAATTCCCCGTCTTTCTCCCCAGATCCGTCGGAGCCTCGGAAGGGTCGCTGTCCCGGCCTCTCCCCGAGCTCCGCCGGGCCGCTCCGGCCGGGACGGACCGGCGCGGAGGATGGGGTGACCTTCCCGCGGGGCGCGGAGCTGCTTTCCCCCCGCGCTCCGTTTTTCCGCGTGTCCCAGCGGATCTCCGCGGCCCGTGGCCTCCGCACCCGCGCACCGCCCGCTCTCTCACACACACACACACACACACACACGGGCTCGCACACCCACACGCACCCTCACACACTCGCCTTGTGTGTCCCTCCCGCCGCACGCAAAAGCTCTCCCGGGGAAAAAGGAGGAAAAACCCCAACTCCGCAGCCCCCTGTTCCATTTGTTGCGCTTTTCTTCGGCACAATAAAAGTCAAATTAATTGATTCGTACTATTAATTACGGTGCTTAGCGTGAAAAGAAACGTTTCCCCTCGATTAGGGCTCTATTGTGCTAATCCCGTGTTCAATCACGGCTGCCGGCTGAGCGGGGCGGCCCCGCTCCGCGCCTCTCCGCGCCCCTCCGCGGGCGCTGCCGAGGCTCCCAGGCCTTCATCTGCTGAACTTTAGGGCAGCGTTTCGAAGCCCACCCCGTTGGAAAGTATTTTGGAGCCCACCCGGGAGGAGTGGAGGGGGAGAAAGGTTTTTCTAAAAATCGGGAAAGTTTCCCCCCAGCAGCTGGGGAGCCCCCGAAGCCATCGAAGTTCAAGGGCTGAAGGTGAGCGGGAGCTGGAGCTGCGTCCTGCAAAGCGATAAAACAATTAAAACAAAGCTTCTGTGGAGGTGGAAACCCACAATAATGACACGGCCAGAAATAGAAAGTGGGCGCCCATATGGACAGATAGATTTAGCAACAGGAGAAAAACAAACTGTATCGTCCGGATCGATACGGAGTCAAATAGAGACGCGGCAGTGCAACGGCAAAAGGGAGGATGGAATAAGTTATGATAGAGAGGGAGAAATTAATTACGACTCAATCTGATTCTAATATGGGAAAGCAAGATCCTGGCTGCGAAGAGAGTTAAAAATAAATCCGGAGGCTGAGCCTCGGGGGTGGGGGGGGATTGTGGAGGAAAGACAGGGCTGGGGCAATTTCTGCTTCTGTAATCGTTTTAAAGGAAGGAGAAACCAAAGGTGTCCCCTTTCAGCTCCTTAAGCCTATTACTTTCACTAATGAGTTATATAAATCGTTGACCTGACCTGGATTAAACCAGCATTGTCGTTCGGTACAAACGTGCGGGGGTAAAGGGGCTCGCAGGAGAGGGGCTGCGGGTGAGAAATCCCTGTAAAATAAACACATCCAAGGGAGGGGACACGACAGGGACACGCAGACATCCCCCCGGCCGGGATCGGGGAGAGCAGCGGGGCCTGAACACCGCCTTCAGCCGGGCTTTTCGCTAAAGATGTAGATTATTAAATATATATAATTTTTTCCTTCCATTTTTAGGCCTGCATTTGCACGTGTTTGGTTTCTTTTTCTTTCCTTCTTATTTTTCCTTTTTTTTTTTTTTTTTTTTTTAATTGTAATAAATCGCCCGTAAACCCGGCAGACCTCAGTGTAAAACGAAATTGGTCATGTTTCCAAAACGGTTTCGGATTTATTTGTATTGGAAATGTATAAACATCCATTCTGTAAAAGGCAACACGTTTAATTAACGATGAGAGAGCAGTTAGGGGCAGAAAGCTAGTAAAATTGTGTGATAAATTTATGGCATTGTTAGCGTGCTTTTAATTATGGCTATTATGTTAATTATTTCACATTAGCATGGAGTTATCAGCAGCATGTCAGATTTAATCAAAACGAGCCTTTCTCTCGAAAATTGTGCTTTTCATTCGCCGCGAGGAGAACGGGGGGTCCCGAGCCGAAGCCGCTTCCCCCCCTTCTTTATTTATTTAAAAATAAATAAATGAAGGCTTTTAAAAAGAGACTTCCCAATGAAAAGAGTGGCTGGACGTGATCCGGGCTGGTGCAGGCGGCAGATCCCTTTAGGCTACAGCGAGCAGCGCAGGGAGGCTGAGGAGAGAAGCGACGCTCTTGTTTTTTAGGAATTCACCATTTTCACCCCCTCCGGAGAAGGCATTTTATCATTTTGGATCATTCTGTCAAACAATATGATGTTGCTCATTTTTATCTGTCCCGTTTTACAAAGCCCCCGTTCACACTGCTGGCCAGGACAACGCGCCTCAGTACAAAAGAATAAAAGAGACAAGCCGGGAGGATATGGGATCGCTGCACGGATCAAAAAGGAGGAAAGAGGAGGAGGTGTGTGAGGGTGTGAGTGTGTGCGTGTGTGTCCGCGCTGGGGCTCGCAGCGGCCCGGGACCGGCTCCGTGCCCGGCGCTGCCCCGCAGCTCCGCGGCCGTGCCTCCCGCACACGCTCCGCAGCCCCCGGGGCCACCCCCCCGCCGGGCCGCTGATGCCGGGGGAGGCGACCCGCCGCTTCCCCAAAGGCTTTGGGCGCTTCCGTGCAAAAATAAAAACGATTAAAAATGGAGAAACACAAAGAAAAAATTAAAAATCGCCGGCTCGCCAGCAGCCGGCAGAGCGGCGGGCGGCGGAGTTTTGGGGGGCTCCGTCCGCGCCGAGGTGCGGAGCGGCCCCCGCCGCCCCGGCTGCCCCGCTGCCCGGCCCCGCGCCCGCGGAGAGCCGCGGCCATCGCTCCGCGCAGCCCCGCGCAGCCCGGCCGGCTCTGCCCGCGCCCCCTCCTCCGGCCGGCCCCGCTCCCCCTTCCCCACGGGAGCGGGGGGCTGCGACCACGGCAGCTGCTGGCTTATTTTTAGAGCATTTCCATTCCTCCGGTTAATTTTAGATCGATCCATTATTTAGCCCCAGTTCGCCTTTAGGGAAACCCAAGCTGGGGGCGGCCGGCGCTCCGCGGCCGCGGGACTTTCCCCCGTGCGGGGTGCGCGGCCGCGCAGGGGAGGTCACTTTGGGGATCCCCCTCCCACCCTGGGCGCTGCCGGAGGGGCGAGGGGCCGCGCCCCGCGGAACCTGCGCCTCCCTCGGCTGCCCCGCGGCTCTCCGCGCTCTTTCCCGCTGAGCTTGCGCTTCACCGGGTGCAGATTTTCCACGTTCTGCAGCCTTTTCCCCTTTGGGAGACACCCCCAAACACTCACACGCCACCCCCCCTCCCCTCCGAGCGGGGCCGGGGCTGCCCCGGGGGGGCGCGGGCGGGGGAAAGGCACGAACCCCCGTCCGGCCCCGCGGAGGGATGCGCTCGTACGTGCGGTACATCCGCGGGTGTTTCTGTGCCCGCACACGCTCCCCCCGGGCAGCCCCCGCCGTCGGGCCCGGGCAGCGGCGCAGCCCCGCACGGTGTCCGTCCTTCCACCGCCCCTGCGGATCCACCCGGAGCTTCTCCCTGCTCCGGATCTGAACAGCAGCCCAACGCCGCGTTTATGTAGAACCGCGAATCGCCTTGAATTTGGGGCTCCTGTAGGTACGAGCTCGGCGCTGGTCAGTGCCTTCTCTGTCCCTCCCCTGCAGGGTGCAGGTGGAGGGCACCCAGCGGCGCTGGCTCGGCTCGGCTCGGCTCGCAGGGAGACACCCCGAGCTGGACACAGGTAGGAAAACATCCCGGGGAGCTGGTAAAAGCAGGAGCAGTGCCCAGGTGTCCCCAAAATGTATCCTCCTGGGACTCACAAAATAAAATCAAAAGGGTCAGAAGAGCAGAGCCTGGTACAGCTTGGAGATGTGGGTGCTTTACAAAGCTGGGAGAGAGCAGAATTAATCAAATAAGTTAAAATACAGAATTAATATTAGGCGAATTGAGCTGTGTGAGAAGAGGAGCTCTGCTGCCTTTTGGGCAAGAGGGCAGCAAAGTTAGCTGAGACCTGATTTAAAAAACAAAAAACAAAAAAACACCCAAACATTTGGCAGTCATTCAATCAAAATTCGTTTGTTCTTCAGATTTTCGTTTTGCAAGCCCCCACTCTAAACAAATGGAGATTTGTGCCCAATTTTGGCTGCAAGCACCTGCACCCACTCTGCAGTCCCACGCAGCCCTGGCATCCAGCAGTGCTGATTCCTGGATGGGCCCTGCTCGTGTCCCCAGCCATCTCCAAAAAATGGCCAAAACTCCTCCTCTGAGCACCTTGTCACATCCCTCCCCCTGGAGGAAGCTCCTGTACTGTGAGGCATAATACATACACAGGAGCAAAAATCAGAGGAAAAAAACCCTTTAAATTTGATTTATTAGAGCTCATGGAGCTAAGGGATGGGTGGGAAGGGGTGAGCCCGGCCCAGCTCCCGGGGTGCTGCAGGGGGGGCACAGGGCAGCCCCCAGCCCTGCCCCACACATCAGCAATATCGGGGTGAGCCATGGGTGTCCCCCAGCTCATCCCCAGGGAAGGGATGCGCTCAGGCCATCCTCGCTCCTTCCAAACCTGGGGGCTCCTCCATTTGTGGGTGCAGAGGGCACTCTGGACAGGCGCAGGAGGGAAGATGAATTTTACACGGAAATGCCCTTATTTGTCTGAATAAATCAACATGACAGAGTATTTTTTCCTTCATCTCTGCGTGGCCCAAGGGGACGGTGCAAGCGGTGCCAGTTCGGTGGCAAATATGGGGCCAAGCCTCAAAAAGGGGCAGTGCGACACGAAAAGAAGGGACACAACCCCAAAGGAGGATCCACAGAGAGGCAGCAGTGGCAGCTCCTTCCAAACCGATGTGTTTTTACACCGACTTTGCAGGTCGGCAGAAGCGCGAGGGAGACACAGCAGGGCTGTTTTCTGTCGAGGTTATTCTCTGTTTCCTCAGTTATTCCCCTGGCCAGTGAGATGCAAATGGAGAAGCCAAGAGGATTCCCAGCGCTGTGAGGAAATCCCTTTGCTGAAAGCTGGGAGCTCTCCTTGGGCTGGCCCAGTCCTCCTCCCGGAGTGAAGCAAACTCACTTAACTCACCGACACTCCCGTGAGATTTCCCACGTCGTGAGCTGATCCCGGATTTCATTTCATTCCTCGGCACAGCCAGGACAGTGGTGGGAGCCAGCTCCCCCTCCACGTGCTCTCCTGCTTCCCAGGGCTTCATTTGTTTGTTTTCAGCAGGATAGTTCCGTGAGCCGCCCCTCTGGCTCGTGTACAGCACCCTCGATTCCCTTTATTAAGCGCGGCAAGACAAGCGGTGAGTTATCGCCGCTGTTAATAAAATTACTCCGCTAATATTTTTCCCCAACACATGGAATATTATTGATGGACCAGGGCTGGGGCCCGTCCCGAGGCACGGGGCCCATGCATCACCCCAGCTCCACGTGCTCCATCCAAATGGGGCCTTGGTGGAGCGTAAGTGGTGCACAGGCCTTTTATGGGCCTTCTGCAGAACGGTGAATTTTACCCAAAATGCAGGTTAAAACCCATGTTAGGTATTAATGTAATCAGGTCCATAATCTCTCTATCAAAAACTCCCCGAGCACCTCTTCACCTGCTAAAGCAGGTAGCTCCTTATCTGGAGAGTGCTGTAACACATTCTAGGGGGCTCCTTGCTTATTTTTGGGAAAGAAAATATGCATTGCTAAGCCCCTCTGAATCCTGGTTTAGGGCAGAGCACGGGGAGTCACCAAAGGGCCGTCCTGACCTGCCACATGCCCGTGCCAGTCCAACATTTTCCTCCCCCACCTTCAAATGCACAATAAAATGATCACGAATTTTCTATGAAAACTTGGTGACCTCCACAAACTTCTTGGAAATGGAAGTGCCATCCTCAGAAAAAAAAACCAAAAAAAAATCCATCTTCTTTTCCTCCCAAATCTATTTTTTTAGAGACAAAAAAATATCTATTTTTAATTTTTTGGGGCAACATGGGCCATTTCTAGAAGAGCCTCAGCTGCCTTCCCCCACCAAGCTTCATCAGCTTCATTCATCAGGGCATTCCTGCGAATTCCATTTAGCTCCTTCACCTTATTAGAGGTATTTTATTAAACATTTTATTAAAGTCTTTTAATGCCTTGCAGGGCATGCTGTAAAACCACACTGATTTCAGAAGCTTTTGGAGGGATCACAGGCAGTGCAGAGCGTGGATGAGCTTTTCCAGCATTTCCATGTTGAGAGTACACATTGACAATTTAGCTCCTGTCTAGGACAGCACAGATAAAACCAGGGAGGATTTTAACTTCCTCCAAAATCATCAAAGGCTGGTATTTCCAATTGAAAGGGGAGCATGTGAAGAACAAACATTTATTCCTTAAAACACATCAGTATTATTATTTTTTTGTTGGATTTCCTGCTTTTGCCCAGGTAAAAAAGATTTCCAAGAGGAATTCCAGCTAAGGAGGTGATGAACCATGTTGAGCTGGTCAGGCAGTATTTGCAGTCTGTAAATAAATCTTATTTAGGGGCTTTTGTTAAAATATTCCATGACAGAAGAGTTCAACAGGCGTTTTTAAATGGATTCTAAGCAACTGGGCAGAGAGAAAATATGTCTGTGGGACCATGAAACATTTATCTGTCCAGAAGGAGACAGCGAAAAAAAAAAGCCAGGAATGATCTATCATAAGGGAGGAAATCTGCACCTCAGCATTTGCCAAAATGTCTTAATTGTTTTGTAAACTCATCTAAATAAATAAAACGTGGAGGGCTGTCTCAGCTCTCTGCTAAGGAGCAGCGACTATTGCCTGGGGATGAAAGTCTTAATCCTGCCCAGGGCTGGGCGTGTTCCCAGTTTGGGGCGGGGCGTGTTCCCAGTTTGGGGCTGGGCGCGTTCCCAGTTTGGGGCTGTTCGTGTTCCCAGTTTGGGGCTGTCCATATTCCCAGTTTGGGGCTGGGATGTTCCCAGTTTGGGGCTGGGCGTGTTCCCAGTTTGGGGCTGTCCATGTTCCCAGTTTGGGGCTGGGATGTTCCCAGTTTGGGGCTGGGCGTGTTCCCAGTTTGGGGCTGGGCATATTCCCAGTTTGGGGCTGGGCATGTTCCCAGTTTGGGGCTGGGCGTGTTCCCAGTTTGGGGCTGTCCATGTTCCCAGTTTGGGGCTGTCCATGTTCCCAGTTTGGGGCTGTCTGTGTTCCCAGTTTGGGGCTGGGTGTGTTCCCAGTTTGGGGCTGCCCATATTCCCAGTTTGGGGCTGGGCATATTCCCAGTTTGGGGCTGTCTGTGTTCCCAGTTTGGGGCTGTCCATATTCCCAGTTTGGGGCTGGGCGTGTTCCCAGTTTGGGGCTGGGCATATTCCCAGTTTGGGGCTGGGCGTGTTCCCAGTTTGGGGCTGGGATGTTCCCAGTTTGGGGCTGGGCGTGTTCCCAGTTTGGGGCTGCCCATATTCCCAGTTTGGGGCTGCCCATGTTCCCAGTTTGGGGCTGCCCATATTCCCAGTTTGGGGCTGGGCGTGTTCCCAGTTTGGGGCTGTCCATGTTCCCAGTTTGGGGCTGTCTGTGTTCCCAGTTTGGGGCTGCCCACTCCTGGTGCAGCAGCTCAGGATGTCGGCCCAGGGCTCAGAGCAGCTCGTGGAGGTGGGGAGTGATCCCTGCCCCAGCCCTCGGCCCTGGGCAGGAGCCCTCGGGTGGTTTTTAGCTCTGCTGGACACTCACACCCATCGTGCACTCAGTTTTTTACTGCTCCCTGCATTTTTGGCAAAAATGGCTCTGCGATACTCACTTTGAGGCCTTGCCCGCCATGGGTGTGAGAGGCCTCCTTCTGCTTCCTTGGGTTTATTTAAAACTTTCCAATTTGTGCCTTTCCTCCTCAAAAACCAGAGGAGATAATTTTCATGGTTCTGTGACAAAGGTGGCTGTCACCTTCTGTGCTGAGAGCCCCTGCAGAGCTGCCCCAGCCCTGGGGACAACAGCACGAGGATGTGGAGCTGCTGAGAGAGCCCAGAGGAGGCCCCGGAGCTGCTCCAGGGCTGGAGCCCCTCTGGAGTTTATTTAAAACTTTCCAATTTGTGGCTTTCCTCCTCAAAAACCAGAGCAGATCATTGCTCAGGTCACATTCCCATGGCTCGGTGACAAAGGTGGCTGTCACCCTCTGTGCTGAGAGCCCACCTGCAGAGCTGCCCCAGCCCTGCACAAGGACCTGGAGCTGCTGAGAGAGCCCAGAGGAGGCCCCGGAGCTGCTGCAGGGCTGGAGCCCCTCTGGAGCCAGGCTGGGAGAGCTGGGGGTGCTCACCTGGAGAGGAGAAGGCTCCAGGGAGAGCTCAGAGCCCCTGGCAGGGCCTGAAGGTGCAGAGCATTTAAACCGTGTAAATTAATGAGACTTAAATATGTGCTTCAGGTTAAGAATATTCTGACGCTGAACCAGAGCTTCATTTTCCAGATAGGTCTTGCTCAAATTTGTAAGGTAAATTTTCATCTTCATATATATGAAATATCTTCCTTGCTGCCTTTCTCCTGATAGATTTTTACCATTTTATTTTCATTTCTTAGTGAACCTCGACCTGGAGCAATGGTCATTCCTGTGTTGAAGCTGCAGCAAAGGCAGCTCTGAGTGGCTTTGGGGGAAATGGAGCTGGTGGGTGTCCAACAAATGCTCCTCATGGAGAAAGGGTGACTGCAGGAGGCTCATGGCTGAGCATTTGTCACGCTATCCTGCTGCTTTGGCTTTTATTAACTAATTAATTTGGTTTCTAATAACTAATGGCCCAGTCCTGCGCTCCTTATGCATGCAAAAAAGGGCATTTTCTCATAAAGCTGTGCCAGATCCTAACAACTTCACTCATGTCATTGCTTCCATTGCAGTCATTATTTGCCTGAGTTTTTCCTTGAGCTGGTCAGGATTTTTCAGGCTGTCATTCTGGGAAGGACATATGTCCAGCATAGCTATAGCTAACACGTCCTGCATGATTTACATGTTTCTTACGTGTGTGAAATGTAATATACTTGTATGTTTTGGAGTCATGTATTTAGATATGATCTCATGTAAGTCTGGCAGATAAATATGTTCATATCATATAGCACTGACATACTTATTTTCACTCAGGACTGTTTTTATTCAAGGACTTCTCTCTGTGCTTGGTGGGCTCGAGCAGCCTTGTTGTTGGCTCAGCTGGTTCTTTATTAGGTCCAATTTTTCCCTTCAAATTTCAGTCATCTTCAATAAAACCGTGTAAGCAATGTAACCGTTATGTTTAAGTTAAATATTAATGCTCAATATGGATCCAGTGGAGGAAAGATTGATGCCTGTCTGTGTGAGACTTGATCAGGAATGAGGTTCTATTTTCTCTCTGTCCAGGACACTTCAGTGACCAATCTCTGGAGTTTTATTCCTTCAAGAGTGACGTGGAACAGGCTGAGCTGCAGCTCCTGCCCAGGTGAATGGCACTTCACAAACAACTTTGTGCAACTTGGTGGCAGAATTACCTGGACAGAAACCTCCTTAAATCTGTGTTTTTTCCGTATTTCTCATCTGATCTCACGAAGCTGAGGAAGATGGAGCAGGAAGAGGAGTGTCCTGATCCTGAGGAAGGTATGAATCTGAAAACAGAGAACTTAAAAACGATTCAAGAGGAGAAATTAATCCAATAAATGCTAATATAGAAGTAAAAAACCACAGTGCCTGGCAGGAGAGCAGTGTTTTAATGGCACAACTCGTGAATAATCTTGCTGAAAGGTCTTTGTGCTCGCTGCCCTTTGGTACCTGCCTGTGCTTCTATGCTGCAGTGTTTGCTCCTGGTTTCTTCTGCTGAAGTTTATAGATCCAACTTTAAAAAAAGGGGGAGTGTGTCCATAATTATCCCCTCACCAATCCCCAGCAGTAAATTACCCCCCAGCCCCGTGCCTTGGTGTTTAACACGAATCAGACGAGAGAGCTTCATATTTAGTTTAATAAACTGTAATTTCTGACAAAGGTAACTGTCACCTTCTGTTTCATTCTGCGCGTTTATTTTTCAAGCACCAGAGCTGACCTCCGAACTCAATCTGCACTTGCCTATTGATGCATAAATATCTGTAATATCACAGTAAATTAAATTCAGGTTTAAAGGGTTTCTATTTAACAATCTGTCAGAACTTTCACAGCGTTTGATTTCTAGTTTCCTCTGTCCAGTGACAGGTTTATCTCGGTATGGCTTGATTAATGAAACCTTTTATTTGCAGTAAGCACACCTATTATTACCATAATCTCTTAATGCTTGCTTAGGCAACATTGTACTCTGACAGCAGGGCTCCAAAAACTTCCAGCCCTTTCATTCCTCGGCAGAGCAGGCAGCAGGATTTGGGGCTGGAGAAGGGATGGCACTGTCCTGCCCTGCACTCTTGGGGGTGTTGGTAAAATCAAGCAGTTTCCCAGTTTAGCAGGTTTGGAAATGTTATTTTCATGGAATTTGGTGTTCAACGTGCCTTATTAGAAAGTATTTTCACCTAAGATTGACAAATGCACATTTAATTTGTGATTAGTGTTTCCTAGGGAGGAAATGGATGTTCTCAAGATGAGCTCTTAAGGATGATTTGTCGAATTTAAAGAAAATGCTGCAGCACAGCCTGGAGAAGTTTGTATAGATTTGGATATCAGAGCTGTTGACTCCAATTCTTGGTTTTTCTACTGCCCTGGGAAAATCTCTCCATCTCTCTGTGCTGTAATCCCATCCCACCGATGGCCGTGTGTAATGGAATAAATAGAATTACACCACGCGAGGGGCAGAGTTAAAACTGCTCCAGATGAGAGACAGGCCAAAACATTCCAGATCTTCTTTCTTTATGGCACAGGAGGAAGTTGAATTCCTGATTCCCCCACACTTCCAGCCTGCAGAGCTGCTGCTGTGACTGCGGAGGGCCCTGCAGAGGGACCTGCAGAGGGACTTGGATGAATGGTGAGGTTCCTTGGTACCCTCAGCAGGACAGGAGCAAGGAAGGATCCAGCAAGTCACATCCCTGGACTAGGAAAAGATGTGATTTTTATCCCTGGCAGAGCTTGGAACTGCAGCTTTCCCTGGGTCCCTGAGGATTTCCTCCTTCCCAGCTTGTGCAGCCCCACGGAGAGCAAAGGGGGCTCCGACACTGACTTCAGCAGGGCCTTGGGTCTCTGTGAGTTTGATTCCATTCTTTTTCTCATTTTCCAACTGGGGTTTGGGCTTTTTCCAAACTGCTCCTCACTGGGAATTCTTTGTTCTAACCTGATTGTCAGACTCTGTCAGATTCTGAAAATAAAGACCTCACCTCCCGACTCGAGCACCTGAAACAAGACTGAATTATCTAGGTGGGCTCTGACGTTTGGGTTGTCTTCAACTTTTCATGGACACCCTTTGCTTTTAGTTCTCCAGGATCTCCAAGAGACTCTTCTGCTGAAATCCACATCCCTCTGGAATCAGGGACAAAGTTCCCACCAGCTCCAGTGAAGATTTGATTGCTTTCATGCCAATGTGAGGATCCCACGTGGAAAATGTCACATGTACATGTCACTCCAAACAGTTACAAATCCCTCTTGTGCAGAAATATCAAGAACTTCCATGCCAGCACCATGCTATTATTAAAAAGGAGGATAATTCTGAAGGTGATTTGTGCACTTGTTTCTCCAGGATGAAAACATTCCAAGAGGTTTATATTAAGATGTTAATCAGCGCCAGGGAACACATTCTCAGTTCTGCCATGAGACCCAGAGAGGCATTGTCATTCCTCAACAAACAACTCACAAATGAGGATTATATTTGTCTGTACAAAAGCACACGCAGCCCTCTGCACGTAGAAACCTGATCTCAGAATATTTTCACGGTGTAAAAAGTTGGAGAGGCTCATTAGAAGCAAATTGTGTATTTTCGATCAATAAATGCAATACGGTTCGATGGCCCTGCACTCGGTGTGTGTTTCTGCAGCTCCAGGAGTGACACTTCCAATCCACAACCGCTTGTCATAAAAGTGTTTATTTGCTCAGAAGTACAGATTCTGCTCATGCAATCCTCCTGCTGGAATTATTATAATTCTCCAACACATTTCAGACTTTTTTGGGTTGTTTCCCACTCTGCTTTTTAACCTTCAACAACAAATATTGTTGTATCATGAAGACAGCAAATCCAAACAATTACATATGTAGTCCAAAGGCATACACAAGAAAATCAATATTTGACATCTTTGCAACTCCCTCCTTGGAGCAGCGCTCAATAGCTCTTATTCATTATACACTTATATCTCTTTCAGATTCGCCTTTGTCACCAGAAACCCATTTTTTTTTCTCCTTTGACTTCCACATAACTTCTTTGCCCTGTACTTTTACAGATGCCTTCTGGCTATAAATACTAATGAAATCTCTTTGCTTAATTCAATTTTGCTGGTACACTTACAGTTATGACCTAACTTTCCCACGAGAGAGACTGATTGAACATTCCAATACCTTATGGATGGGAGCAAACACTCCACAGAACTGGACTGACAATTTCCATAATTATAGAATTCACAGCCTAATGACCTTAAAAAACAATAAAAAGATCTCTTGTTAATTCCATTTCTGTTACTGACATTCAAGATATTTCATTTTTCACAGGACAACAAATTTACTTTTTATTTTCAAAAGAGCAGTCTATCCTTTTACCCTAGATTAAATTTTCTGAATATTGAAGGATTTCATTGAATATTTAGCATTTCTTTGTCTTTTAAAAGTTAGAATATTTATGATCCTTAGAATGCTTCTGACTGATTTATAGCAATCAATTATAAGAGTGCGTTTTCAAATAGCCCTTTTAAAAATGAAGAATAGAATAATTAAAAAGATCAGAAGTCCTCCCTTGCATATAATTATTTCATTATTTCATTACAGTGCAGAAATTGTTTTTGCTGACTGCGAACAATTTTAATTGAGCAAAAGCTGTATTAATATACGATAGCAAGCAGTTCTTCCTAAGAAATAAGAGCACTAATTGCCTAAATTTTTATTCAGCACAGTGAGCCTTAAAAGCCACATTGTAATATAAACCTAATCACTGGGTACAGCGGATCCTTTTGCCATGGTGGAGCCATTCCCAAAGCACAACCTTGCTGTGCACTTAATTTATTCCTTCAACAGGTTTATTGCTGCGTGAAACATTTGTTTGGGTGCTGATTTGTGGCAGGCTGGGAGCAGAGGGCTCTGTGCCAGCCCAAGCAGGGCTGCCCGTGCCACCCACGGCCACCTTGTCCCCGTGTTTTGGTGGGGACACTGCCGCGGTGGTGCCTGCACTGCTTTGGTTCCTCACTTCCATGGCCTGGCTCCCCTCTCCAGCTGCCCCAGGGCTTCCATCTGCACCGTGGGGAGGAAGAGAAACTCCACCAGAGGGAAATTAAAAGTGGGAGCTTGAATTTGGTGTCTAAATCACCACGGGAGCAAGGTTTCCTCTTGCTGTAAGGTTTTGTGGAGCTTTAGCTTTTGCTGAAACTGCACACATCCCACCCTGGGCAGGGATCCCTGCTTTTCCAAGGGGAAGGTTTGCTGCAGGCGGGGATTTGGGTGGGCTTGCTTTGCTCAGGAGACCTCTTCTCGTGCTGCTGTTGATCTCTGTAAGGTTTTGTGGAGCTTTGGCTTTTGCTGAAACTGCACACATCCCACCCTGGGCAGGGATCCCTGCTTTTCCAAAGGCAAGGTTTGCTGCAGGCGGGGATTTGGGTGGGCTTGCTTTGCTCAGGAGGCCTCTTCTCATGCTACTGTTGATCTCCGTGTTGGATTTATTTCACTGGCACTGGTGCCACCTCTCCTCAGGGCTCTGGACTCTCTGTGCCACCTGCTGAACCCCCCCCCGAGCTGGCTGGGCTGAAACTCCTTTGGCCACACGTGATGTGACAAATCACCGTCAGCTTTGCAAACACACTCTGGCTCCTTGGCCGCTGTGGTCCTTCCAGGACCTGCAGGAGGGTGGGATTGGGCTGTCCCCAGCAATGTGGGCACTGACAGGGACCCTATAGGGGCATGGCTATAGGGGCAAGGGCACCACCAGCTGCTCCTTGCTCCCAAGCTCTTGCCAGGTCTGGGATGCAATATTTCAGTGTGCCAGGGACGGACAGTTCTTATGTTCAGCTCCCAAGCTGAGCTCAACATCCCAGCTGATGTTGAGACACAGACCAAGAAACACCAATGGCATTGGCTCCGAGTCCTTTAGCTTCAGCTGAGACAGTTTTTTGGAAGGAAGCAAAGTCTTTTTAATAAATAATAACACCTTAGCCGGCGCGGTGCTGGCAGATGGCTCCTGATAGCTTCTGCCTAAGGTCTCTGAGCTCGACAAGAGGAGTCTGCGAGTCCATGCAGAGGCAGTGCAGTGCCTGGAAGTGCAGACATGGAGTTAGCAGGAAATAATGGCTGCAGGGGACATCTGGAGTTTGTCTGATGTCCCAGTTTCTCTTGTCACGGCGTGGTTGCTTCCGGGGTGCTGGGGGAAGTCGCAAATGGGGCTGCTGGTTTGTGAAAAGGCTCTTTGTCAGCGCTCAGCTCTGACCTCCCTCCTCTCAAAGCCTGGCTGAAGCCCATCCGAAGAAGAAAAGTGGAAGTGAAAGATAAAATTCTGGTCCAATGCAGCAGCCTTAATATAGCTTCTGAAAGGGAGAGAAAGGATTTATAATTACCTCCAAGTGAGGCTGGAATTTTCCTCCTGAGCTCGCTGCTCTCCAGTCGCACTGTGAAGCCTTAAACACAGTTTTGGTGCCAAATTAACACTGTAGTGTTGAGGTAAGAGCAGTGGAAGTAGCAGTACCAATAACAGCCAGCAGCACTCAAACACAGCCACTTTAAGGATTGCCTGGCAGCAGATGTGATGTATCCCTCTGCTATTCCATAGTGGCAGCCCTCAGGTACATAGTTATAATTCCTGCGAGAGGCAGGCTCTGGAGATGACAGACTGAATAGTTACAATCTATCATGAAAAATTTTCAAGGATGAGTTAATGATTTTGTGCAATTTCCAGACCAGTTAGCTGAAGCCTGCAAGCTGGAGTTTCCCTGGGCTGCAGCTCAGCAGGCTCTTTTCTCCTTGTGCCTCAGTTTCCACTTCTATAAAATGAGTAAAGATCCTGCCTTTCCTGTGAAGTGATTTAAATCTATTTCAGAAAAATGCTGTTTAGGGAATACTCCAGAGGAGGAAAAAGGGGTTATAATCAACCCAACTTTTCTGGCAGTAAAATCAGGTCTAAAATTAGTCCTGGGTTAGCATTTTTGTTTTTCCTGAACTGTTACATCCCATGTTTTCCTGAAGGAGGTGGACAGGGTAAGTCAGGGAAGGTGTCTTTCTTTGCCAGTGACTTTGATGTCTGAAATCTGTGCAGGTGGAGGTGGGAAATATGGGAAATTCCCTTTGGGTGTGTTTATTGCCAGCTGGAGTCCGCTGCCGTTGCATGGTTTTGTGCATGTGAAAAGGTCTTTCACCTTCGCAGGTGAGCTCTGCCCTGCTGTGGTGAAAGCCATTACAAACCAACTCCACAGAGCCCTGAACTGGCTTCATTTCCTACCCTGCCTCCATGAAGTTGCTTTCAAAGAATTCTAGAATCCCAGAATGGTTTGGGTTGGAAAGGACCTTAAAGTCCCTCCTGTTCCACCCCCTGCCATGGGCAGGGACACCTTCCACTGTCCCAGAATTCTGTTCAGCCTGGCCCTGGACACTTCCAGGGATCCAGGGGCATCCTCCTTTGCAGAGGTCTGAAGTTTAGTTTCCCAGCCTGCACGAACCTGCTAACAGCCTGGCCTTCCAGATGTTGGCTGAAAAACCAAAACATTGTGAAAGATCCTCAGTGCCTCCACAGTCCATCCCTCCTCCCTGGAGCTCTGGCCCCTGGTGCCCCTCTCCCTGGTGCCCCGGGACTCTGGCAACAAGACGAGGCTCCAGCTGTGTCCAGACACATTTTTGCAGCACTGCCCCTCGGCTCACAGCTCTGTCCTTGGAAAACTTCGGCACTTTTACTCCAGTGAGCCCTCCTGGTGCTCCCTCAGTGCCCAGGGTAATCCGTGAGAGGTCCGTTCCCGTTCCCTCTCAGTCCCAGGACAGCTGTGTTGGCAGTGTGCGATACAAAGGATTTGTGCTGCCATCTGTGTCCTTTGTGCTGCTCACGGCTCTTCCCCCTGTGCCCGGCGACATGAAGAAGGTTATTTGTCTTAAGAACATTTTCTCCTTTTCTCCTTTGTTTTGCCCCAGTGTCAACAAGCAATTTGCACCATAATTCATTCTCGTTCTGGCCCTAATTGTCCCTCTCTGTCCGGAGCTGGCTGCTTGCCTCGCTATTCCCAGGCTCTCCCCGGGTGTTTCCCACAGCTCCATCGAGGCAGACATCAGGACCCAAAAAAGCTCAATTAAGGCTAAACTCGTATAGTTACACACAGACTGTGCAGTCATTAATAAAACACCCAACCCAAACCCTCCCCTCTTTCACCAGGGTGACTTGAGACTTAATTAATTAGCACTTTAAGGTGCTTGGATAGTCCATTGGTGGGAAATCATAACTTATTCATTTTCCTCTCCAGGTGGTCAGAACAGAGTTGGCATTTCATTGTCAGGGATGCAACCTAGGCATCTCCATTACATCCAAAATTTTGCAAGGGAGAGAAGACCTAGCAGAGGGCTCTCACTTCCTGGAAGTGATTCTGATGGCAGGAATGATTTAAAGAGAGAGAAAATCATACCTCTATTGAGCAAAACCCAGAGCAGGTTAGGAAGGCTTGATGACAACCCAGAAGCTTCTGGAAAGACAGGAGAACTTTTGTCACGGCCTTTTCAACATGTGTCAACTAGGGAAGACGACAGGGAGAGGCAAGGAGATGCTTGGCAAATTCAGAATGAGAAAAAGAGCATGTTTTTTAAATGTGGGGAGTAATTCAATTCCTCTCTTTGATGCCCAAGAAATTGTAGGAGAGTTTAAACCTCAGGAATTCCCGAGGAGATTTGGTGATTCGCCCTGAGCTCCCTGTGCAGTTGGTCTGTGCTGCAAAGTCATTTGTGCCTTGCCAGCGCCACACACACAGAGACACACGCTGCACCTCTGATGGCAAAAGCCAGAATGCATCGCTTAGAAAGGCTCCAAAAAATCCACTTTTCTTTTATAATAATATTTCCACAGGCCAAGCAATTGATGGCTGGACTAGGGGAAAACATACATCTTTGCTTCCAAGTAATAGGCTGCAGATTTGCAAGACTAAATCCTTTTAAAAGCCCGGAATCACATCCATTCAGTCCGTAAAAGAAAAAGAAGTCTAATTTGATAACATTATACATAAAGCGTTTTCTTGACGTAGATATATTTTAGGCATGCCAGTTATATAATACAGAACAAGCAGGGGGAAAGGACTTGATCACATTCAGATGATACTAAATTATCTTATGACACAGGCTGTATCTTTTTTACAACAGAAAATGGAAACAACTGTGTCCTTGACCTTCAAAAAGGAATTGACTTCCCTAGCTTAACTATTCAAACAAACAACTGTGTACTCTCTTCAATTCCTGTGATAATTTTGATTTACTGTAAATGACTGAATTTAATGAACTAAATTATGCTATTTAAATGCATTTTGTGAATGGTATTGTAGTTTGTTACTAAGCATTATGTCTATGCTAAAGTGTGCTGTAAATGATATGATATGGAACATATGTGCTGTATTCATAATTTAACTGTTGCTATGGAGTGTCTTCTTCAATAGGCTCCTTTGAAAAACGAGTTCTTTATTTACCTGGTGAAATGAAGGTGATTTCTCAGCAAACCTCTAGGTCTCACTGACCTTGACAGAATTACAGTGCTAATATTTTCACATGGATGAACTGTTCTTCAATAATTTTTCCAAAATAGATGGCACAAATAGGTTTTCCGTTAATGCCGTGACACGCTGCGTGTTTTCGAATCTCACTTTTCTTTTTGTTTGAGCAAATGTTTATTACAGCTCTTGCAAAATGACTCCCATCCTCGTTAGTGATAACAGGTTTCTGAGTTCAGAGCTGGAGCTCAGGGTCTTGGATGTGATTCCCAGAAAAGCTTTGAGCCTGGTGCTGCAGAGGCAGCCAGAGCCCAGCTCCCATTTCCAGCCATGCCACAATCCTGCTGATGAAACCCTTCGTATATTTGGATTTCTCTATTCTTAAGGACACAAATTTGACTCTGTTTTGATGATGTTTTTGCACTTAAAGCCAGGTTCATCTGAACCTGAAACTCTGCAAATTCCCTTTAGCCAGACACATTTTTTCCCTTAATGTCTCTGTGCCAGTCAGGCACACATAGATACTGGTCACAAATTGAGGGCGTTGTATGTAAAATGATATATAAAAATAATTCTACTGTTTTCAGAAAATGATGGGAAGTTGAGTAAAACCTTTAGATTTTTAAAGGCTGCTTTTGAATTTGGAGCCTCATTTCAGATTTTTCTTATTTTCTTCTTCTTTCCAAAGAGAAAATGTCAGTAATTTCTGAGAGCAAATAACAATGCAAGAAAATTCTGCCAATAACAGGGAAGGATTTTTACAATATCTTGGAACATATCAGTCTTCATCCAATGTGCATTTAATGGGTCAAATAAGGACACTCTTGATGAAACATTGAGCCATATATAACATCACCTTTTAACTAATTTGAACATTCACAATAAATTATGGCTGCATTTCATAACTGTTCATCAACCATCAGCTCCCAAGGAGAACAGCTGAGTTTTCTGAATATGGGCTCTCTTGGAAAACCTGGCTGGTTTTAACTATGTCATATGTGTTGTCATTCCATACAAATGCAGCAAATATTGTAAGTTTGTTTTTTGTTTTTTTTTTTTTTTAATAGCCGTATTTCCAGCAGTGCATAGCACTGATGGCATTTTTATATGTGCAAAGGCTCCTCCTGGAGGTCGCTTGTGTTGTCAGATGCCCTGCTCCACACTCAGGTGGGTTTGTGCAGACCAGCCTGTGCCAGAAAATATAAAAGAAACTGCTAAAAATATAAACACGTGTGGCATGTAAACACAGGTAGAATTTTCCACCAAAATTATTGCTGGAAAGCTCATTCCAAAATGTTTCCTAACCTAATAGAAGTGTGTCTGTCCATTTGGATGTGTCTGTAGAGGGGGAAAAACTTGAGGATGACTTTTTGGTTTCACTTTTTCTTGAAAAAATAAAGATCTGGTGAAGGAAGGTGCACAAACAACGAGGGAATAATGCTTCTCAAGACCTCACTAAAGCAGGTACTCCCGGCGTCTGCTGCTGCTGGGAGCTTGAGCACGTAGCAAACGTGTCCAGGAGGATGGAAAAAGTTTGGGCTTCAGCTCAGCTCATCCTCACCTCCCTGAGAGGCCTCAGAGAGGGCAGTGCCAGGCCAGGATGGGACCCCCTGCCCACCTTCCCAGCCAGCACAGCTCCAGGAGAAGAGCTCCTTCTGCAGCACTTTTAATTTTGGGTTCATCAGCTGTGATCCCGAACGATGTGCAGATTCCTGAGCCAGGAATTGGCATGGCAGGAGCAGCCTGCCCCAGGTGCCTGCTCTGCATTGTGCACCATAATTGTGCGAGGGAAGGAGCTATTTTTCAGCAAGTGGCTATCGGATACTTCCCGTGCTGCATATCAACAACCAGATCTTGACCCAGAAATGTCAGTCCCCGCTCAGAGCAGACAAGGAAGCATAATTAGAGATGCTCTGGCAACGTATTTTAGTACTGACGGTGACAATGTTTAAATTTTTAATCAGGCATGTAACATAAAAAGCACATAACATGAAATGTGAAAAGAAAATTGGCAAATACCAACGTGCTGTTTGACACTTTATTTCACTGAAGGAAGTGAACATCAATAAACATTATTTATCATAAATGACAGAGAGGAAGGCGTGTTTCTAATAAAAACCTTCCCATTGCAAGGGGTGAATCTCATAAAAGCACCCTGATAGTACTGTTAAAGCCGTGCTGGGCCAGAGCACAAAAGGAAACATGGAACTGTTTATTGATGTGCACCCAGATGTGCTCCCTCATGGCAGCTGGATTTGGGGGGCTGAACCCTCTTCCTTCTTCTGCCACATGCAGCGGTGGCACAGCTCTGAGCCCTGTGGGGGTGACACAAGGGTTCCTGCACATGTGGGACAGAAAATGTCCTGCCAGGTTTGAGGTTGGACCCTTCAAAAACTGCATCCCATGGCAAACACTGAGTCAGGTATTTCTAGCTGGAATATTAGAGACAAACTGAAGGGATGGGCTGGGCTGAGTCCAATGTACTGACCCAAAGTGCAAAGGGGGAGCTGTGGTGGCCCTCACCCCAAAGCTTTTTCTGTTTTAGCAAAACCTCTTCACTTCATTTTCTTTGTAACCATTGTTGGCATTTTCTCCTGCCTAAACCCCATCCCTCCCACCACACCTGCTGGATGTGGGCCCTGCTGAGTGAGGCTCTGTGGTGATCCGAGCCTGGAGAAGCACAGAGCTTTACAGGGTAGATGAATGCACCCAAAAATTACTTGAGGGAAGTGCCAATCCAAGTACGCCAAAGTTAGAAAAAGCCTGATTTAGGGCTATTCTGGTCACTTTAATTTGTCTCTGTCGTGTGCCTGAATAGAGAGTCAGTCTCCAAGTGCACAATTCCAGCTGCTGCAACAAAAGTACAAACTTGGAGAAAACAACCCCTCCGTGCAGTGCACACTGAGGCAAGCTGTGGCTGCCTCTGAAGCCCATGTGAACATACGTGCACGTTCAGATAATTTCTGAGTGTCCAAGCTCCTCTCTGCCTTCTCTACATGCAGTTCTTCCTTTCCTCCCACTTCAAACCCCCTTCTCTTCCAGCCCTAGCCCCCGATATCTGTCTCCCTGATCCAAGTCCCTGCCTTTGCCTCCTCGCTGCCAGGTCTGGCTCTTGCAATCTCCGCAGCAGGGTCAGGTTTCCATGCTCTGTGCTGCTGGGATGTTGTGAGGAGGAGCTGGGAGCCTGGGCAGCCCTGCTCCAGTGCCAAAGCTGTGGCCTGCCCTTCTCTTGCTTGCTCTGATGGAATCATGGCTGCCTGGTTGATGGGAGTTCTGAGGAGGAGCAATGTGCTGTCTACAGAAGAAAGAGTTTTGGAGGATGTTGTGGACAAACCCTAAAACCTTAAATTTTTTATGAACTTCACCAAACCAGACAGAGTCAAGAGTTCATTCCCAAAAGCAACGGAAGTGTCCCAGCCAAATTTTAAGTACAAACCAAACTGAAGTGAGATCTCCTCAATGAGATGGTTGTGAGACTCTTTTTAATGTGGGCAAAAGAAAATATTTTGCCTCGTCCTTGTTTTTAAGAAAGATGTGAATCCTCTCTTTTTTTCCCCTTCTTTTAATTTTTTTTCTTCTGAAATGTAGCAAGAGAATCCAGCTTGAGGCACACAGCCATCATGGGACATTTCATCTCCAGTGGGTAAAGGCTGGCAAAGATAGGGGCAACCGAAGGCAGATTTCTACAACAGGGAGTGTCAGACAGGCTGAACCGTAGGCACTGCTCTGCCCCAATTTCACAGAATTCATAATAATGCTTTTCATGGGAGCCTGCCTGGGTTAACTCCTGGGCAATCACAAGCCTGCGTGTTGCTAATAATGGCATCATTGGCTAAAATATCTCCATGTTTACTGATTCAATATTCCAATTTTGTGGCTCCGTTTTATCCTGCTTGTTCGCTTTTGTTTTCCATTCCCGTCATGCTGTTACACTAATATTTTCCATCTTGGTTCCAAGGGCTGCCACCATTAGCTGCTGCACCACGTGAACATTTGTGTCTCTCCATCAGATTTGTGAGGAGGCTGCTATGGCATGGCCAGCTCTCATGGCAGTGTTTCCAGAGAGCAGATGGTGACAGCTCAGCGCTGTCACCCGAGGCAGCTGGGGTGAGTTCCCTCTCTTGGAAGCATGGACTGTGACCATGGCATGGCTGGAGCTGATCTGAAAGCCTGGGGAATTTGGGCAAAGAAAGAGGAAATCCTTTTTTATCTAAAGATAAGTAGTTCTGATTTATTCCAAACTGAGGCAGCTGATAAAATGCTGTTGTCAGCCCTCACCACCCAGAAGGAGTAGCTGTTCCTATTCTCTAAAGGCATCACTGCACTACCCCAAATTAGGTTCCATCACACAGTGCTTGGTAGTTATGACAAAGGGTAAATCTGAGCCATGGATGGAAGAAAAAGAGTTTGTAGGACTGTTAGTCCTGCTTTAGACTTCATGGACTCGGCCAAGCACAAGAGAGTTTGTGCTGGACCGATTTTTTTGGCACTGGACTTCAGATCCTTACATTTGGGCTTCACAGATCCTTACATTTGATTTCATGGGGATTTAGATGCTGCAGGATTTGGGTCTTAACCTCTGCTCTAGTTTCCTAACTGAAAGACAGTGGTAATATTTCTCTGCCATACAGCAGACTCACAGTGAGTAATTATTTCATATTTGTGGAGTACTTTTGGAAGACTGTGCTCCATATTGCTGATATTATTAACTTCTGGAGCCCAAGATGGAACAGTGAAGTGCCTCTGTGCTGCGCAGATCTGATAATCTTGAAATCTAAGGAGTGTTTAGAAGTTTTGACAAGAGAAACTCTCAGCAACAAAAAGAAGTCCTTTCACACAGCAAGGATTGGGGGAAATAATGCAGAACCATCAGCACACAGTCCAACCTCTTGTTGCAAAGTGAGTGTTTCCAGCCCACATCAAAGTTTTGTTTACTTCTCCTGTCAGATGATTTTGTGAGAGTATTGCAGAGGGCTGGAGCACATCGGGGTGACAGAGTCAACTCACAGAAAGGACTTTCTGAGGCAGCAGACGTGCAAGGAGAGGTCAGGGTTAGCAAGGACAGGGCACAGGGTCTGCTGAGTGGGGGAGAGATGCAGAATAACAAATAAATGTACTGTAGGACAGAAATCCAACCGTGTCCTGGGCTGCATCAAAGGACGTGTGATCAGCAGGTCAGGGGAGGTGATTCTTCCCTTCTCCCTGCCCTGGTGAGACCCCATGGGAGACTGAGTCCAGCTCTGGGGTTCCCAATGCAGGAGGGATGGGGACTTGCTGGAATGTGTCCCGAGGAGGCCATGGAGCTGCTCCAGGGCTGGAGCCCCTCTGCTCTGGAGCCAGGCTGGGAGAGCCGTGGGTGCTCACCGGGAGAGGAGAAGGCTCCAGGGAGAGCTCAGAGCCCCTGGCAGGGCCTGAAGGGCTCCAGGAGAGCGACTGGGGACAAGGGATGGAGGGACAGGACACAGGGAATGGCTTTGAGGTGGAACTGGGTAGATTCAGATGGGATATTGGGAAGGAATTGTTCCCTGGGAGGGTTTGAGGCCCTGGCACAGGTGCCCAGAGCAGCTGTGGCTGCCCCTGGATCCCTGGCAGTGCCCAAGGCCAGGCTGGATGGAGCCTGGAGCAACCTGGGACAGTGGGAGGTGTGCCCTGGATTATGTGGATTCATTCTGCTCCCAAATCCTGCCTTCCGTCGCAAGGGCCTTGGGTGTCTGGAGAACAACTGATCTCGCCATGAACAGCTGAGGCAAAGAAGCCATTGAGTACCTCAGCCATTCCCTCAGCCTTTGTAACTACATCTTTTTCCTATTCCTGCTGGGAAACCATTAGGTATTGAGGTACTGAATTTAAAATTTTGAATTTTATTGCTTGCATTGGAAATCGTGACCTGGCTCACTTTGAGGCATTCAATATGAAGGTTGAGTTTTTTTTCTTTTTCTTGTTTTTATATAATTTTCGATAATTTCCTCTTGCCTTGTGCTATTTTAAGATGTTTAACTTAGTAGCTCCAGAAGAACCATTCACAAATAGTGTTGATCTGTGTTTTGAAATTTTAACATACACTATCCAACGCACATTTACATACACCACTGAAATCCGGCATTTGGGAAATTAAAACAACAAAACTTGATTGCATATCATGATTTCATATTTTGCAGATGTTAATATTTAATCATATGCAGAGCCATTTAGCTTAAGTGCATTAATGTAACTCATTTAAAAGAGGCCAGTAATTGTCCTATTAACTCCCAGCCTGGATGTTATCCATGCTGCCCTGCTGGTAAGGCCAGAGGGAGAGTCTCCTATTGGCACCCACAGAGATTGCTCTGATCTGTTGAAAATCCTGTTAAAATCTAATTACTTAGGAGAATAGGCCAGGGAATATCTAATGAGCTTCAGGAAACCCACTGAAAGAAATTCTCTTTTAATACAGACTGAAACATCTTCTGTGTTTCAATTACAGTGGTACCACATGAACATAATTACACTTGTATAGAGCGGGACTCGTCTTTGTTATTTTAATTACATATCACTAGATTTTTCTTAGTCATGGAGAAAAATAATTTGATTCCCCATAAAGGTTAAATGTTGATGAAAAGCTGAGTGTTAAAATAAATGTAATCTTTGTTTATGATAATTTCTTCTTTGTTTCGTGAGGAAATGTTAGTCAAAGAGGGTCACTGAGGGAAGCTGACCGACCCAACACACACTGGGGAAGCCCTGGGAAGGTGGAGATGTTGTACCAATAAGAAAGATTTCAGAGAAGGTCACTCACTTTGCCAGCATGAAATTTGGCCTTACTTTTGTTATGGTAATTGAAGCTGTTGACATTAAGCTCACAATAAAATCTCATAGCAGCAGCAGCAGCAGCAGCACAACAGACTCCGTGTACCAACAGGGGGGACTATTTGCAATTTCTTCCGCTTGCAGCTTCTTAATTTTTTTTAATTTGGAAATTCCGGTGCTAACATGACTGAAATTGTCCCTGATGGCTTTTTGCGGTGACACAAATGGTTCTCTTTCTGCCCAAGATACTGGAACAGACTCCCCAGGGTATGGTGACAGCCCCAAGGCTGCCGGAGCTCAAGAAGAATTTGAACAACACTCTCAGGGATGCACAGGGTGGGATTGTTGGAGGGTCAGTGCAGGGCCGGGAGTTGGACTGGAGGATCCTTTTGGGTCCTTTCCAGCTCAGGGTATTCTGTGGTTCTATGGTTCTAATCCATGGACCTGCATGGCCTCGCTCCACGGGAAATGAAGCAGAGTATTCTGTGGTTCTGTGGTTCTGTGGTTCTAATCCATGGACCTGCATGGCCTCGCTCCACGGGAAATGAAGCAGAGTATTCTGTGGTTCTATGGTTCTGATCCATGGAGCTGCATGGCCTCGCTCCATGGGAAATGAAGCAGAGTATTCTGTGGTTCTGTGGTTCTGATCCATGGAGCTGCATGGCCTCGCTCCATGGGAAATGAAGCAGAGTATTCTGTGGTTCTGTGGTTCTAATCCATGGACCTGCATGGCCTCGCTCCATGGGAAATGAAGCAGAGTATTCTGTGGTTCTGTGGTTCTAATCCATGGACCTGCATGGCCTCGCTCCATGGGAAATGAAGCAGAGTATTCTGTGATTCTGTGGTTCTAATCCATGGACCTGCATGGCCTCGCTCCATGGGAAATGAAGCAGAGTATTCTGTGGTTCTGTGGTTCTGATCCATGGAGCTGCATGGCCTCGCTCCATGGGAAATGAAGCAGAGTATTCTGTGGTTCTGTGGTTCTGATCCATGGACCTGCATGGCCTCACTCCATGGGAAATGAGGAGCACGGGACTGCTCATGGGTTTGGTCCCTTTGTTGTGGCCACCAACAATCCTGGAAGCACAGCAGCTGATCGGGACAGCCTGCAGCATTGCTGCTGCTGTAACTGGGCTTTCCATGGAGAATCCTGAATTTAATGGGGTTAAACCCTGAGGAGATGGTGTGGGCACGGAGGAGGCAGGGCGCCATGTCTGCCTGCCTGCAGGAGCAAGCTGGGCCGCAAGGAATATTTCCCATGTTATTTCTGCCTTAGCACATGGCCAGGCTGGTCCCAGAGCAGGGATGGCGGAGGAACCAGTGAAGGAGTTGGTGCTGGATAAACTCTTCTCCATCCGCGGCCCAGCTCCCTCACGCTGTGAGGCAGCGGCGAGGCGGGAGAATGCTGAGGGGGGAAACGCTGAGGGGGGAAAATGCTGAGGGGGAAAATGCTGAGGGGGAAACGCTGAGGGGGGAAAATGCTGAGGGGGGAAAATGCTGAGGGGGGAAAATGCTGAGGGGGGAAAATGCTAAGGGGGGAAACACTGAGAGGGGAAACACTGAGAGGGGAAATGCTGAGGTGAGGAAACCTTGAGGGGGGAAACGCTCAGGGGGGAAACGCAGAGGGAGGAAAATGTTGAGGGTGGAAACGCTGAGGGGGGAAATGATGAGAGGGGAAACGCTGAGGGAGGGAAACGTTGAGAGGGGAAACGCTGAGGTGAGGAAACACTGAGGGGTGAAACGCTTAAGGGGGGAAATGCTGAGGCGGGAAACGCTGAGGGGGAAACGCTGAGGGGGGAAACGCTGAGGGGGGAAATGCTGAGGTGGGGAAACACTGAGGGAGGGAAATGTTGAGGGTGGAAACGCTGAGGGGGGGAAATGATGAAGCAGGGAAACGCTGAGGTGAGGAAACGTTGAGGGGGGAAACACTGAGGCGGGAAACGCCGAGGGGGGAAACGCTTAAGGGGGGAAACGCTGAGGTGGGAAACGCTGAGGAGGAAACCCTGAGGGGGAAACGCTGAGGGGGAAACACTGAGCGGGGAAACGCTGAGCGGGGAAACGCTGAGGTGAGGAAACCTTGAGGGGGGAAACGCTGAGGGGGGAAACGCTGAGAGGGGAAACGCTGAGGTGAGGAAACGCTGAGGGGGGAAACGCTGAGGTGAGGAAACGCTGAGGGGGGAAACGCTGAGGGAGGGAAACGCTGAGGGGGGAAACGCTGAGGGAGGGAAACGCTGAGAGGGGAAACGCTGAGGTGGGGAAACGCTGAGGTGGGAAAGCAGAGAGGTGGGAAAATACTTCCTTCACCGACAATCTTAGGCTGCCCTCAGTGTGTTCTGAGCAATCCCCATGTGAGAACATGAGTCCCACACAGCCTGGCTGCGCTGAGGGGAGGAGGAAGGCTGGGAAAAGCTGAGGAGAGGCAGGTGCCATGTCGGGAGCCTGAGGGATCGTGAGGAGACAACCGGCCATGGCTGTTCCAGGTGAGTTTGCCCACCCTGCGTCAGGCAGTGCTGAATCAAAGAATCACAGAAACTGATGAGTGGGAAGGGACCCTCAAGGATCATTCCCATTCCCTGGGGAGCCTGTTCAGTGCCCAACCACTCTCTGGGGGAAGAACCTTTTCCTGATATCCAGCCTAACCCTCCCTGACACCACCTCAGGCCATTCCCCTCATGCCCTGTCCCAGGTCACACACAGCAGAGTTCAGTGTCTGCCCCTCCTGTGCCCCTCATGAGAAGCAGTAACGGCAATGAGTCTCCCCTCAGCCTCCTGTTCTTCAGCTGAACAGACTAACTGCCCTCAGCCTCTCCTCACGCGGCTTCCCCTCATGGCCCTCCGCCATCTTTGTTGCCCTCCTTTGGACGCTCTCAAATAGTTTAATGTCTTTCTCATGGAGCCTGGCTGGATGTGCAGGTTCGTGCAGTGACTGGCAGAGGTGCCCTCACGGAGCTGACTGCCCTGAGCTGGGAGATGCTCTGACATTCCAATATGGGGGGCTGACTGTGGGGCCCCGCAGAGTGAGGGGTGTGAAGGGAGATTCCCCTCCTCAGAAGTGATATAAAGCTACAAACAGAAGTAATACAGACTAACACCTGCTGTCCACCACTTCAAACTCCCACCCAGGGCTTTAACCTGTGAGGGAATTATTGCAGTTGGTTTGGTGGAGAGTCAGGGCTGTGGAATAGCTTTAAAATCTTGAAGAGGCTGTTATGAGCAGTAGTAACCTTTGGGGCTACTCTGACTTCACAGAAAGCTGGATTAAACTTTGCCCAATGAGGGATCCAGGTAACAAAACCTTAGTTTTGTTTTCCTTGTTTCAGGTTGTGCACAACCTCAGATTTGTGCTGCTGTTTTTGCTTCAGAGCTCACCCCAGTGCCTTCCTGTCTCTCTCTGAACGGCAGACCAAGGAAAGCCGACACATAGGTAGTGTACACAATTCCTATCAGATTCATATCTGATATGGAGCTTTATGTTTTAGTTTCCTTTTTTTTTTAATAACTGTGTTTTACAAGTGTGACTGTCTTGCTTATGAAAATAATTTAATACTGCAACAGATACAGAAAACATTATTGAACTCCATCCTGGATGGTTTCAATAGTATTCCTAATGAAGACAATGTAGCCATATTTTCTTAAGATGTTGGGGGTTGAACATGAAGGGTCAGAGATTAAGTTGCAGAGCCACAGGATTTTAAATCTAAACTCTTTAAAAAGATTTTCTTTGAAATTTAAGTGATATATCTTTGTCCAACACTTTGTAAACATATTTACTGTGCTCATTCTGGCTATCAAATACTGTTGAGTGGGGTTGCATCCATTATATTTGGTGTTAATGGAAGTGAAGTATTCAGTGCTTCATTTGACTGCATCCAGGAGAAAAATGTGTTTCCTCAAGCTGAACTCCCACTCATCTGCTTGGAATTTGAAGGCCAAGTGCCTTATAAGTCCCATGTAAAATTTATCTGTAATATTTCTTACTGCATCCATTTAAATACTTTTTATACTATTAAGATGCACATTTGGCAGGGAGAAGGAAATGAACTCAGGGAAAAATATTAAAATTTGGCTGAACTGTAAACTCTATATCAGGAATTGATCCAAACTTTGATTTTGCCCTTTTTAAACCACAAAAGTGGATTTAGATTTTCAAATTCTGGGGCTCAGCTTGGTGTGGAATTGAAGAGTTCTCAAAAATCCTACCCAGGCCCTCGGGTAGGAAAACCATTGGAGGCAATCCTGGCACAGCTTGAGTTAGAGTGAGAGCTAAAGAACCAGAGGAACCTCCCAGGCACTGCAGTCACATTCACTGAGTGATTGCAGTTTAAACTTCTGCAGTCTCTTCCCTGAGTCTCATCCTTAAAAGGTGTCACATAAAAAAGGTTACTCTACCTACAGAATGAGCAAAGGAGTTTGGAGACTGCAGAGACTTGGGGGAAGACGAAACTCATTGACAGGAGGGGAAAAAAAAGGTCAAAAGTGGAAAGAAGGGAGGAAAATGGCTACTGTGAAAGAGAAAAATCACTGGAAATGTTCCCACCCCCACCCAGCATCCTGGCTCCAGTTCTGTGTCAAGCCATTTCTTCGGAAAAAGAGCCAGTCAGAGTACATTGCTGCTCAAGCCCGAGTGAGTGCGTTATAAAAATGGAGAGTAGCATGTAAATCATTCATGGGGACGGGGAAATAAATAACCCTTTATGCCCATATAAATACTTATCAGATGTTCATAAGGGGAATTTACATGGAGTTTTATTCAGTACTGTCAGCCATTCCTCTGTCTTCCATCATTCCTGCCGTGAAGACAATTCAAAATATGGTGGTGGAGAGAGCAACCTCTCCACCAGCGGATCCGCAGCACATCATGTAGAAAGCTCTGAACTTGCCCTCAGTACTGCTGTTATTTTTATTATGGCTCTTAGCCGAGTGAGATCATTCTTCCTGGTTTGCCTCCCAAGAAATAATGGGAAGCAGTATGTTTAGCCAGTGGATTGATTCAGTGATCTATTAGCCTAATCCTGACTCTGCCAATCATCTACTGGGTGACTGCAGGCGAATCACGTCACTTCTTTTGTGCCTCTGTTTCCTCTCTGACCTTCTGCCTGTCTTGTTTATTTGGACTGTAAGTTATTGAGGGCAAGGGCTGCCTCTTGCTGTTTGTGTGTACGGGCCATGTCTGGTGCTCTGGGACCTCTGCGAGGCTCCATCTCCAAGTGGTGCTGCATGTAAATAACAACATTCAGCTCCTCTGGAAGTCACAGCAGGAGAAGGAGTTGGCTGTTGTATGAACTGGTGGCAAACCATAGGGACACGAGCAAGAGCCTCTGCCATGAGCTGTTTTGCTGGGTGCTCAACAGGCACAGAGCACAAAGGTGTTCCCTGCCCCACAGGTCACGAGGTGAGGCCACTTTGGCCACCCTAAGGGCTCAGCACTAGGATTCAGGATTTAGGGACACTTCCTGAACACCAGGGACTGAGCCGTACACAGCCATGAGGCAGATCCACGCCACGTGGGAAATGGAAAGTGATTTAATTGGGCCAAAATTAGCCCATATTAGCCTAAATTATGTGGTATTTTATTGCATCCACTGTGAACGAGGAACTCCTGAAGGCCAGGTGGAAAACTGTGGCAGCCCAGCCTTGTAACATTCAGCTGAGCCCTCAGGTTACTGCTATAATTCCCAGAAGGATTAGGTTGAAAATTCTTTTGAGTTTTGGGCACTCCATGTATGGGCAAGATTCATAGCTGTCACAGAGCTGTACCAGCGATGTTTATCACTGATGGCAAAGCTGCCTTTTCTCAAGGGTCCTTTTAACACCATTTTGGTTTGGAAGCTTCTCTTCTAAGTTCAGGAGTGACACCAGCACTAGGTAAGTTCTGATTGTACTTGGCATTTCCTCAGCAGACTATTCCTCATTGATACTGTTGAAAACTTGTTAATTTTTTGGATAGGCCTGATGCATTTTCTGAGATATTTCAGATACCAGATTCTGGAAATCTTTGAAAGTGTCTCTGTTCTGGTGGAGATCAGGAATGGAGATTGGCTGTGGGTCCCACAGCAGAGCCTGGGATTGTGTTTGCTGCTCTGCTCATGTCTGCCTGATTCCTCTCTGGTCCCTGGAAAAGGCAGCCTAAAATATGAAAAGAAGGGGATGATACTGCATTTTTCTCCATAGCTTTTAATAGGAAATTCAGTGTGTTGCTGTGTATATGTAATTCAACATCATCTTTCAGATACTCTTAATTCTTAAGTAAAACTCAATTCTTAAAGTCAATTTTGGTTTTTGAATCATCCAATTCAGTTATCATTTACTTTTGATTCTTAAAACAAAATTTGACCCACCAATGCAAAAAATAACAAGTTATCTTCCTTGGTTAAAAATAAGAAAATTAAAAAGATAGATGTTGTTTGATATTTTCCTGATGGATGATTTAGTAAAATTGGAGCCAGTGATGTTCAGAGGTAAAGGAATCTTCTGAAATCATAGGGTGTAAGTATATTATAGGGCAATAATTTGGGAAATGTTATAAACCTGCTGAATGGGAATTTCTGGAAGCAGATCCCACTGGTTTTAATGGCAGTAACAAGCATAAATTCTTGTGCAAGAAGATTAGACTAAACTTTCCAGTTTTAATTATTGGTGACATCACTCCTTTATTTGTCATGTGTCCTGCTTGGTAAGGGAGCCTCAGTACAACTCCTCAGACAGACTGTGAGCAAAGCTTTGTGAGAGCAGCCCATGCCTCTCCTCGTTTGAGAACCACCTCCAAATTGCACATGTTCATACTATTATCCATCCTCTGGGAGTCTTGTTCAGAGCCTGTATTTGTAATATTAAAAAATACTGCAAAATTAGACCGTGGCCATGGTGGGCTGCCCCGTCAGCACCTGGAGTCCTCCACGAGGCACCACCAGCTCACACTGCACTGAGAAAAAGGACCAACCCACCCTGTAAACCTAGGCTGGTTCTGTATTTCTAGAAAATAATGTAGGGAGACATCCTCAGCTTACATAAATCAGAAATATCCCACTGAAAAACTTCAGCCAGCCTATTAATGCACTTGAATTTTATGGTGCTACACTTATTTCTGCCAGATGACAGTCTGCCCCATCACTGTTTCCATTGCCAGAGACTGACAGTAGTTAAAAGCTAACATATTTCCATTATATGTATGTGTATACATACATACATACATATATATAAAATATATAATATATATTACTCGTGCTGTAAAGGAAACACACAGCCAAACACTTGGAAAGAACTGGTTTGAAAGTTAAAGCCAATCTAAGCCTGAAATCCAAACACTGATTAGATTTTAAAAGGTTTGATAAATAACTTCTGAATTAATTGTGTGTGTATATGCATATTTATTTCTTGATATATTTTCTTATAATACCTTTGCCTAATAGCTGAAATAATTATTGCCTTTTTCTGAAATCTGTGGATTTTCAATTTTTGCAGGGAAGTAAATCAGACAGAAACATAAACATAAAATACAGCGGTTAAATGTAAAAAATTAAGTACCTTGAATAAAAAATAGTAAGATCTTTTCTCTGAAATTAGAAGAGATTCATCAAAGTAAAAGTAACTGTGACTAAGGACTATGAAAATATAAAGGGATTGACATATGTGGTAATAGGGCAATTAAATCCTTAGCTTTTTCACTGTGATGATTTTATAGCATCTTCTTACTGTTGCCAGTTTGGAAGCTGCCAGCAAATATTTTCTTAATTGCAAAAGGAGACAATATGTGTCCCACAGTTTCATTCATAACATTTGATTAAGTTAAAGAGGCTGCACTTCTATCTGGGAGAACAAAGAGTTGGAGATGGAAATAGCAAAGACACATTGTGCGTTTGAAAAAAGATCCCAGGAACAAATGATTAACCAGAAATTTTACAGGGAAAAAAAGTCTACTTGTCTTGACAGAATAGCCTGATCCTGTAATAAACCCTCCCAAAGTCAACAGTTCATAAAGTCTTTTGTTCTAGTAAAAGGGTCTTTAATTTTTAACACAAACTCACACTTTGGTATGCATGAGCTTAAGTAAAATTAGAAGACATGTATATAATAGGATTTAATGGATTATCATCTGCATTTTCCAAAGATGTCAGCTTCTCTCGGCTCTGATGGAGTAGCACTTAATGTAAATTTAATTTGAAGTGATGTATGGAGGGCTTGAGGTGGTACTCTGTGATTCCCTAACTGCCTGGAGAGGCTCTGTGGGTAGCATCTGGATTTGGCTGCTCCACATGCCCAGCAGCATCTACTAACTAGGATTAATGAGGTGGCCTGTTCACCAGTGATCCAAAGGAGGTATGCTACATTTACTCCCAACAATATGAATAGGAGGGCCAGTTTCCTTTGGGGGCACACTGTTTGATGAAACTTAATGATGGTCTCGATATTAGGTGTAATAAATATACTGTATAGAAAGCACTTTTGCTTTGTCAGATTTAAATGTTATTTAATCATAAAATGGTGTTTGGCTTAGCAGGGCTGAGTTAAAGCTCGTAATGGCCTCGGATGACATCTTTAAAGCTAATATTTTGCCTAAGTTGGGAAATGAAGTACCAACTTAAAAGATCTAGTATTTACCTTTGAGACAATTATTTTTTTTTAGTTTGGGGATGAAAAGGAGGAAATCTCTGCTTGCTTGCGAAGTTGTGAGATGGCCTTAAAAAATATCTTTGCTCTTACCTCAATGTGTTTGTGTAGAAATCAACAGCTATTAACTTTTAGGCAAAACTTCTCTGTGTGGTCTCAGCCTCATTTACGCGTCAGAATTGTATTTTGCCTTTGTGTCTAACTGAGCATTGAATGAATTCTCAGCTAATTTCAAATTCCCTTTGTCATCATGGTTTTCAGCCAAAAGTCTATAATAAATGGTCAGAAGATGAGCTGAGACTGAATGAATAGTGAGTGGTATTCATCAGCCAAACATAGAGTCCAGATCCAATTATATGTATTCATTAAGTGATAATGATATCATGGTCTTTAACTAGGAAGAAAAGAGTGTAATTGAATAATAACAGTTGTACAATCCCAGCGGAACACACTTTCCATCCCAGCACAGCGACCCTCGGGGATGATGCAGAATTGATGGAATTCTATTACTCTTTGATAGATTTATTATGAAGGGCTGAGTGGACTTGCTACTCCACTTTGTCACTCACACTAATCAGTATCGTAAGGCCCCGAGCGTGCAGGCTTTTGTATCCCTTTGACAAAGACAAGGTTAGGGGAGGATGACAGACACCCAGACCTTTACAAACCCATACTGCAAGATGAAATGGGCCAGCTGAGCTCTGAGCTGGGACAGAATTTTAATTTGTTTATCAATGGCTCACATGTGCAACACCATAAGGATATTTGTCAGAGGAGTAACACTGAAGCTAAACTCTTTTGTTTGGCAAGTGGAGCTTGGAAAAATATTTATTGAACTGTAAAAAACAGGGTAAATGAAAGGAAGGTGAAAAGTCTAAATGGAGTGGAAAATAACTTACATTACTGTGCATAAAGTATGAGGAGGATGGGTATCTTTGTCTATTTTTGTTTGTTTCCGTTGAAGGAAATTTGCTTACAAACTACAGTCTGATCTCTTGTTGATTTAGATTCTGGGGGGGGACTCAGACAAAACAGAAGTGGGCAAAATGAATTTCAAGTGCTGCTTTTTATTGCTGTTTATTTATAAGAAGCTTCCAGTTCAGGCAGATGGATTGCTCTCCTGCTTTTTCACTATTAAAAAACCAGCAAAGTAAATAAAATACCCTGGCCTTAAAAGCTGGAACTTGTAAATACAGTCTTGGATTTATAAAAACAATCTTGTATGTGTTCAAGCGTGGCTGTTTCTCCTATCCATCGTTCCCATTCAAATGCAGGCAATAGGCTCTGTCAGCATGGTCAGTAGCTATCAGAGCCCACTGGATTCAGGGAAACAGACAATTTGTTGTGCTTCTGATCCCAACAGGAGCTGCAACCAACATTGGCATAAACAAGGCAGTGCATAGGAGCCTGCTGCCAGGGTTTGTTTTTTGTCAGTGTTGTTGAATGATAGATATTTCCATCCTTTTCTTCTCTCTGAATTGCTTTCCCTTTGCCTTTTTTTAGCATGGCATTCTGCATTCTGAGAGGCACTTGACAATTCAGTGTCTGGGTTCAGTGTCCCTGACCATAAAAACAAATAAGTTGAGCAGTGTTGTGTCCTGTGTGGAATTGCCGTGCCAGCCCCTCCGTCCCTGGTTGGGATTTGTGTTGGAGGCAGCACAGTCAGCTGTGACTACAGCAATTGCCTGAGCTGGCATTCACTGTGGACAGCGAGGAGCAGGGATACCAGTGACCAGAGCAGAAAACATTTAGGAGAACCTTTGTTTCCCACATTTTGTGCTGTGGATTCCCTTTGTAAGGCTCCTCTCCCACAGAAGCTCTTTTTTTCCCTCTCCAGCCGGAGGCACAATTGTGCAGATGTGGCTGTGGGGCTTGGTGGCCATGCTGGGTACATCTAAACAGCAAACTCAGGGTGCATCTGGAGCATGGGAGGACCTGCCCACGTGGGTTGTTATCTTGCCAGCAAAATCAGCGAAGGGAAGCTGACCCAGGTTTGGCCATATGCAGCAATCACAGCACAGAGTTGCTGCCTGGATGGTGCTTGGGTCTGGTGCCCAGGCACAAGCCTGACCCCCTATCAGCACAGCTCCTAAGTGTTTTATGTTTTGTCTCTCTTCTTCCTCCGTATAAATAATCTGAGGCCAGGCAGTGGATCCTTGCTCTCTTCCAGGACCCGCCACATCCATAAACTCTGTGCTTAGTGGGGTTCAGTGAATTTATTTGGTCAAGGTGCCAGGGAGTGAGTGAATATTTCAGAACTGAAAATGACTGTGCTACAAATCAGACCCCGGTGACAACAGCCCTTCCCTTGCACAGTACAGCCCTGCGTCTGCTTTTGGGTTGGATGATGACAGCTTTCCCACACAGGCACTTTTTTTACTTCTTCATCTTGCACAGTCATGGGCACGATGAACAGATGGCAGCGTTTTGCATCTGTTTTGCAAGAGGAAGCCCTGAAATTCTGTAAATGGAGCACAAGAAGGGTAATCCTTTTCAGTGCCAAGTATTGTGATGACAGCACGGAATGTCACAAGCCTCTGTTGCCTCTCCCAGGGGCTGGCACACCTGCCTGGGAACAGCCACCTCCTGCCCTGCCCTGCTCTGCTCTGCTCTGCTCCCCTTCCCCGGCAGTGGTGATCAACAGGCGCACTCAGGTGGGAGAGGGTGTGACCAGCACGGCTCCCCCAGGGACCGTGTCTGCAGAGCAGATGTCACCGGCAGCGTTCTGCTGCCTGCCCAGGGAACCCCTCGGTGTCTGTCCAGAGACCCCCCCACCCTGCACAGGCACAGGGCCTCCCAAGCAGATGGGCACAGGCACAGGCAGGCCAAGGACCACATGTGAGCAGGGAATGTGTTGGGAGTTGGGCAGTCTGAGCAGCCAGGAGTGGCACAATGTCCTTCACTCCAAACACCTTCGCCACAGGGACAAGAGCAGGTCCAGCTGAGAGGGGAGTTAGCTCCCTTTGCTGCCAGGAGGAGACAATGGATTTGGTCTCTTGGCACTTACACCCCCTGAGGTCAGTGGAGCTCCCCAATACTCACTGCTGGAGCTGAAGGCAGAATCAGCCCCCCTGGATTTTCAGAGGTTTTAATCCAAGCAGGATTCTCCTCTGGATACAGATGTGCTCAACACACCTGCCAATGGGTCATTCAGCTGCATGTTCTTCCATGCCAGACACCAAAATAATGATTTTTTTGACCAGATGTTTTGTTCTAGATGGCATCAAGCTCCTTGTGGAGCAAGGATTCATGTTCTGAGAGTCCAGCTCTAGGAACAGTCTGTTCCTTTGGGACCTCCACAGCGCTGTGGTGGAGGAGCCCCAGCCCTGCTGGCATGGCTGGGCCAGGCTCCTCGTGCTGCAGCTGAGTGAGGTGGATGTCTGCAGTTCTGCCAGCAAAATGGTGTGGAACCTGTTCCTCTGCATGTCCTGGGATTTACTTCCCACAAGACAGTCCAGTGTACACTAGCTGACTTATCTGTGAACCATGGAAACATTTTGAAAAGGTAAAGCAGACAGTACACTGAAGAATCATTTGTCACAAGTAATTGCAGGCAGTCAGAAAGAGCAGGGAGAGTATATGAATCATGACGTAAAAACAGTGAAGGGCAGGCATTTAGTCTGGTCTGTGGCTATAAGTGCAGTGACACAGGTTAGTCCTGGCATGATATACAAATGTTATGTGCAGAGGGACAAGTACAATGAATAAAGAATCCCCGTTTTCTCATTATCTCATGCAGCAGAGAGGTTTTTTACTTCATACATAACTCATAACTTTTAGTAGGCAGGAGATGGCTACATTGAATTAGTGGGAACATTTTGTTTCCTGAATTTAAATATTCTCCCTGTGACAATTTATTTCTAGTGTAAAATCCTGGTAGGATGCAGAGAGATGGGGAAATTAGCCCGAGCAGCCATTTCAGCTGGGCCTGGGCACCACAGGGCCACCACCACCAAAATCTGGCAACTTGACTGTGATAATCCTGACAGACCATCAGGGAATAATATTGATCAGATTTGGCAATTTCCTGGACTATAAACAGGAGAAGAACTCTAAAAAAGGCGCATTAGGAAAAAAATAATGTAAAGAATTAGAAACAAACAACACTATTTTTTTTTGTTTTTTACGCTTTTGCTTCACAAATGGGTGTTTCCATTCTGAAATATTAAAAATAACAAAATCCATGCAACTTAGATAAGGAGAGAGGTGTATTTGGATCTAGAGGGAAACCTATCATTGGGAAAGGAACAGCTGAGTGAGTAATCATGTACAACGCTATTGCTTATGAATTTGTTATAAAGGCAGACAACAGTGGAACTTCTTATGTCTGCTTCAGGAATTTATTATTTATGGGCAAACACATGCATGATACATAATAACTTTTAGTTGTTCTGTAATTCTCTTCACTCAGACATCTCAAAATGATCTGTAAATGTAGGTAGAATTATTAGCTCCATTTCAGAGGCTGGCTAGCAGTTGTCCACGAGGAATGGCTGGGTTGACGTGCAAATGTAGGACCTGGGAGTTCCAGTGCAGAACTGGACAAACCATCTGTGAGTGGGGGATAAATTGATTTCTCTCACTCCAGTATTGCATTAAGGTAACTCCATGGGTTGGCACATCTGACTCGCAGTCGCATTAGGATTTAGTCAAAGCAATTGAAAAGGTTATCACCTTTATTTCTTCCCCCATAAACAGGTGGCAGACAATTTTCAGCCTCAAATTCTTGCATAATCATGTGAATAACAAAGTATTTTTGAAGTGTCCACAACCTATTTAAAAAAAAATGCTATTGTGTAGTGGAATAAGAAATTAATGGCTGAGCTTGATCATGGAACAGTCCATCAGCTTTCTGCTTTCTGCTGACAGCCAGTTGTCCTGGTGATTCCTGTAAATGAGAATACCAAGCTGAAAGTTCTCATTTTCAAATGAAAATGGGAGCAGAAAAAGTTCCCAGAAAGTTGAAATATCCTGGTTTGACATTTTCAAAGCAAAAAGTGGAAATTTCAAATGTTGAAATTACTTTTCATTTCAAATATTCAAATTCTGTATTATATTTGAATGTTGTTAAGAGATAAAAAGGTCAAATTCTAAAAGGCCATGTTAGAATTATTGTTTCAATTTTGTACTGAAATTATTTCCCATGTTGTACAAATTTTCCTTCATTGAAAATTTCAGGTTTCATTTCTGGTCATAACCAAGACAAATGTTCAAACTTCAAAATCCTCTGCTCAGCTCTTGTCTCTCCTCAGAATGGCTCTCAGCCTGAGTTGTGAGAAGCCAGGAATTTTTAGGAACCAAAAAATGTTCTTAAACCAAGCCAGGCATTAGTCTTTTTTGAAATTCACAAACAGAATCGATGAATTAGGACTTTTTGTTGATGGATAAAATAATAAATAAATCCTAAGCTTCATCAAGTCAGGTGGGAAAAAAAAAACAGTCCTCATTTTTCCTCAAGTCTTTTTTTCTGTATAAAGGAAAAAAAAAAGTATTTATGTATATTTATTTTCTAAAGGTGAACTGCTTTAATTACCAGACTTCCATTTCCAGTCTCGAGATTACAGACATCAGTTCCTACAGTTGCACCTCCTTTCCATTTTGTCTGGCATTGGCTCTCATCTCACCTGTCCTCTCTTACGAAATGTGTATTTTCCTGGCTCGGATCTTTGCTGTAATTGGGTTATTCTCTGGGTATTTCTGCAAATCTGCAAAAGGCCCCAACTCCGAACTTCAGTGGAACTGAAATCTCACCTTCGTCTGGGGGCTGCATTCTGCTCAAAATTTTGTAATCCATTAGGTTTTTTTCCTTCTCATCCGTGCCATGTTTCTCCTTTGTTAAGCAGTTGCAGTAGCTACCCTTGAAGTGAAGGATCAAGCCCCAAATCTCACTGTTTTACAAGGGAAAAGAGATTTGGAATGTCAGGTCTTTTTCAGCCTTAACAATAACATCACTGCCAGCAACTCTATAACAAGGCCTGTTATACTCCCACTCCTACTTAGTGGCAGAAATTGGTCTGTTTTATGTTCCTGCTCAGACATTTCCATTCATCTCTGCCTTGCTTTTAATGGCCCAATCTGTACCGCTCTCGTTAGTCAGTGTTTACGTTCATGGTCCATTTGGGTGGAACGATTTCTCACCTGAGAGCTGCGCAGCCACTCTTCTGCTTGGGCTTTGTGCGCTGAGTGGATTTTTTGCTCAATTTGGCTGTGGGTGGCCTCGTGTTTTAAGATATTGGTGGGTCTGAGAGTTGAGTGCTGTCGGACAGGACAAAGGGTAGAGGCAGGTCCTGTGGCACAGCCTGTGTTACTGTCCCCTGCCTGGGGAAGGGTCCCTATCACCTGTCCCTATCACCTATCACTTTTCCCTCCAGGATTGCTTCAGAGACAATTCCGTGGGTAATCTGGATATAGAAATAGATGAAGGTTATTCTGGGTGCCAGATGGTCCTGTTTTTGCAGAACTCTAGGAAAAGGTTGGGAGGACAGGTGGAAGGAAAAAAAAGGATGAAAAACACACTCCTAGTAATCAATTGATCTTTAATCACACAGCTTTTTTGTGAAACTTTCATTAAATTTCATTCAGATATAATTTAAACTGAATCAAAGAGATACTCAGATACCTATTACTGTAGAACAGCAATTTGTCTTGCCAACATGTTCTGGGGAACAGACGCTTTGCTACATCAGTGATTAGCACATTCCATGTTTAATTTTCTGCTCACCATGTCCTTTAAGTGGCTTTATAATGCAAATAAATTATAATAATGGTATTATTTTTTTCCATGAAGGGTTTGGGTACCAAATATCAGCTTGTAAACTGTCTGTAGCTCCAAACTTAAATTTTGTGAAGAAATTCCTGCTGCCTTAGGTTAAGAACTTGAAGGATAGGCCCCAGTTTTTAGGGAGCTATTGATGTATTTGTGAGAGGCAGCTTGAAGGTACAGAGCAGAATCTCTCAGCCATCCAAAGGTCACAAAAAACAATCAAGGGGATCTGAAAACTGAAAGTGTTATTACAGTGTGAGGAAAAACTTTCTGTTAGCCTTCTGTTCTCTCATCCTCCATGCTTAAACATTCCTTGTCAGCTTAAATCCATGCACAGGTACCTTGCACTGACCCCTGTTGTTACCCTTGGTACAGGTGTGTCTGCGTGTTCTGTTTTTATGCAGCATAAACCTCCCTGAGCCAGAATAGGTGTGAATGTCTGATTGTGTGTGCTCATCCCTCTAATATAACACACCCTTGCAGCAGCAAGTGTTTGTGTTAGAATCTCTTGGCATAGGGTCAAGGCATTGGGATATTTTCAAGAATCCCTGGTTCTGAATTCCTGTGAATTTAAGTCGTCTCAGGGTCAGAAGGGCTGCTCCAAACAGAACAGGTCTGGGTTGTGGTCTCTGCTTCCTCAGCAGGGTCAGCTCTCAGCCTTCAGCTCTGAGAGCACAACTGCTGCTGTAAGGAGTCATTAACCAGCTCAGTCAGGAGAGCCTGCTTCAAAGAACCTGCACTAAAGCTCGTTAGGCTAACCAAATCATTGGCCAGGTCTGGACTATCCAATGGCTACCTGGGCAGCTGTGTTGGCCAATCCAAGGGGGCCCAGTCTCCAGTGGGTGCTGTGGGAGCAGGGAATTGCAGCAGTGTGGTCCCGTGCTAGGTCACCCTTCCAACAGCATCCTTATTCTTTCCTTCTGCGCAGCACGGAGCAAATATCCTGATCTCAGGATGCCATAGGGCCTGGCTGGTTGGTGTCTATCCTGCTCATCCATTGCTGCCTGAGGGCTGTGTTTATCCCAACCCAAATGTCTTGGGGCTCCATATTCCAGGCTGCTCTGGAACTGAAGGGATAACTCAAGTCCTGGAAGGCACTGTCAGACATTATGAAGAGGGAATATTAGAGACAACAAAGGATTGTTGTTCTAAAACTGGGAGGGTCGCTGAACAGCAGCAAGGGAAATTTGGAAGGTTTTAGCCTGTTTTGAAAACGGATTTCTACATGACAAATGGTGACATTTATAAGCTGTTGAAGAGGGCCCTAAAATACAGAGAATGGAGGTCAAAAAGACGAAGACCAGTCTGGAAGGAGATCAGGAGGAAAGATATTAATAGCAAACCCCTCCATGAAATGCAGAGAAGTAATAAAAGACTGCCAAGAATATTCCCATTGGTGGATTGATTTTTGCTATGCCCCTTCTCAGAATGTTTCATTTAGTTCTGCTGTTTCACAAAACTCTGCTGTCACATGGCTGGATTGTGTGTGGCTACAGGAGAAAAAGCAAAGGTCTCTGGAGCAAAACCTCACAGCTCAAGGTGAAGTTCTTCTGCCTTCAGAAGGGTTCCTCTGGCTCACCAAGACTCCTCAGCTTTGTATGGAAAACCAGTACAGGCTCAAGAAAAGCATTGAGGGATGCACAAGAAGCTGACACTCCATGAACAGAATTTGGGCTGTTAGGTTGGGTGTTTTTATATCTAAGCCTTTGGCTTGAGAACCCCCAGCATCCAGTGAACATTCAGTATTGGCATTCAGTATTTTCAGAAGGGAATTACCAAAATTTCATTGAAATCTAGACATTGTTAATAGTTATTTAGTAAAATAATTTTTTTTTCATTTAAATAAAGGTATTTCAGATAGAACTGACAACCTGCAGCTCTGGATGTGATTGCAGAAGGGACATTTCTGACTTAGTACCTTCTTTTCTGTAGTTCTCATGTCCTGACGTCCTGTAGTAATGCAAATAAGCACTGTACAGGTGGCATGTGAGAGTTTAAAGTGTGAAAGCAACGTCTAGAAAACCTGGGGGACTACCTTTGATGTTATTTTAGATAGCCCTGGCATCTTGGCTGCAACTGGATTATGATTTTCATTCTTCCTGCATTCTTGTTGAGGTCTCAGTGAAATACATTTTTCACTTTCCCTTTGGAATAGCTGACACTATTGTGGTATCACAGTATGCTGCTCTCTGTATGGGGCTGTATTTCTCAGGAATCCCAAATAAATCTTCAAATAGAGAATGCTGCATAATGCCAAATTATCATTAGTAGTACAAATCCGGAGAGTCCATTAACAATATCATAAAATATCAATAATATACCTGAGATCCTTCAAAGTATAAAACAAATCCCTTCACAAAGGGAAATCACTCTCCAGCACATGAGCTGGCTGTGGACAGAGAACCATATGCCACAGTATTTTGTTGTTCTCAAGTGGATCCTATTTCCTTTGAGATTTGAGTGTGGTCTAAATGGCCACTTTCTGTAGTTTCCAAGACCTATAACCATTTCTTCTCCCACTTGATTTTAACAGCTCCAGTAAATCATGGTCTGTTGTGACTGGGGAGTGTTACAGCCGTGGGGTTTGTAAGCACAGCAAACTTTCCTCACTGCTGGCTAGCACAGATGGAAGCAAAAGCAATCCAGAGCATGTCAAGAATCCCTCTCTCTCTTGCATGGATAAACTTAATAAGGCAAACTTGTTGTTGAGGGAAGGCACTCAACTGATTCCAGAAACAATTAGGAATTACAGCAAACAAATAAGCCTTGGTGATTTGAGTTACTTGGGTGATCCACCTGATTCATCTGCTAAAAAAACATTTCCCTTAGTTATAGACTTGCTATTATCCCACTGAGTTGGAGCAAAAGCATTCTGAAAATCACTGCCCCTTACTCATTTTAAGTGTTACAGTGGATGCTCATACCTACAGTAGGACTGTTAGGAGAGGTGTGGGTCAGAGTTAAGAAGATTGACAGAGAATTTGGATGCCCAGATGCAGAAGTCCAAAGAAGTCCCTGATTTTTTCCACGAAGTGCCAAGTTCTTTTTCTGAAAGTAAATTTTAGTGGTTCATGGTGACACCGTGATTTGGCTGGTAGCCAAACTGGCTACTACTTTTTATTCTTCTCTAAAATAAGTTTTCCAAGCTCTTTACGGGTTACTGCTGCATGAGATGTGATCAGTGCATCAGGCAGGAAGAGAAATTTGGAGTCATGTTTGCTTTGTGATCACAGAAGTCACCCTGGCTGTTTGTTTTGTTATTAGATTGTACCTGCAGTTTTACAAGAGATAATATGGTGGATTTATGTAGTTAATTTTTATTGTAGTTTAATTTTTGTTAAATATATATTGTATTAATATATATACAAGCCAAAGGAAGGGCAAATGGAAATTCTGTTGTCTGGCCAACAGATTTCTGCTGCGAACTCTGTGAGTATTGCTTGAGAAACCAGAGACCTAAAATGATGTTATACTGCCATAATTCAACTTTAATCTACTTTAAAGAAACAAGCCACTTGATTTTATATTACAAAATAACCCCCCAACCCTGCATTCAAGGGATATTGCAGTGAGAGTGTCCTGCAGAAAAAAAAAAAAAAGAGATAATGATTTTTATTATGTTATCTCTAAATGCTGTGCTGTAATATAAAAGGGAACTAAATTAGAGTTGTTTGAAGCAAACTTAATTCTTGTATTCCTGAATGAGTTGATTATTTTAAAGCTGATTTTATCTGTGTGATTTCCTGGGCTGTTAAACAGACAAACTGGATCCTACTGAAAAAATCTTGTGTGCAGCTTCATATAATTACAACTTGTCTGTCTGAAGAGCTGATACCTTTAGGTTCACCACAGTGAATGGGAATTTGAGTTCATGGATTGATTAATAACACAAGGTGGATCCCATGTGTGAACCAGCACAGAACTGGCACAAGTCACACTTTGGATTTCACAGCCTCTTCCTGTGAGTAGAGCAGTTGTGACATTCAGAAAGTGTGGGTTCCCCTCATGGTTCAAGATATGGTCAGTTTTTTCCCAGTCTGCTCATTCCAGTCCTGACCATTTCTCTACTTTCAGTTTTCTTTTTGGATCGGTCTCTCCCAAACTTTTCTTGCCTCTAATCCATTACTCCCTCCTTCCCCGCTCTGCTTTGTCCCAGCTCTTTGTCCTTACGTGGAAATTTCCTCTAATTCAATCTCAGTTTCTCTCTAAACCTCATCATCTCAGCTAATAAAGTTCTTCATCATTTATCAGTGGCCCCCTAATTTCCCACCTATTAGTTTCTTCCAGTCCTGCATTCCCTGGACCAGTTCTTTGTGCCTGCTCTGCCGACAAGGCTTTCACCAGCTCTGTGTCCTGGACTATAGTGCCCGATGCTGCCTCTCTCTGCCAGCCATGGCTTTTGTCTCCTGGGTGTATCCTGCTTTTGCTGCCTGGGTGCTGGGAAGGAAATAACTGATGGTAGTGGAAGGAGAGAGGGAAACTCCTTGGAACTGACTTCCTGAAACTGGATTTCAGCTCGTGTCTACAGGGTGTCTTTTTATTTCTGTGGTTTAGTTTTGGCCTGGCATCAAACATTGAATGTTTCTCAACTCCAAACATAGTTCAGGAGAGAATAAAAACGCGACCGTGTAAAGTGCCAATGGGGAGAAGCCTTGGAGGGGATGCCTCCCCCGGGCCGGAGCTGTGATCTGGGCGCTAACCAGGAGGTGGGGATATTCCATGGGAGGATGGAGCAGGGAATCCGAGCAGGGATATTCCATGGGAGGATGGAGCAGGGAATCCGAGCAGGGATATTCCATGGGAGGATGGAGCAGGGAATCCGAGCAGGGATATTCCATGGGAGGATGGAGCAGGGAATCCGAGCAGGGATATTCCATGGGAGGATGGAGCAGGGAATCCGAGCAGGGATATTCCATGGGAGGATGGAGCAGGGAATCCGAGCAGGGATATTCCATGGGAGGATGGAGCAGGGAATCCGAGCAGGGATATTCCATGGGAGGATGGAGCAGGGAATCCGAGCAGGGATATTCCATGGGAGGATGGAGCAGGGAATCCGAGCAGGGATATTCCATGGGAGCATGGAGCAGGGAATCCGAGCAGGGACCCTGCTCAGCACTGCTGCCGCTGCGGGGCTTCATCGAGGAACGGGGGTGGGGTGAACAGAGGGCAGAGCGGGCAGCAAGGCGAGGAGGTCCCCAGTCTGTTCACATCTCTGTTGTTCTTTTTTTTCAGTTTCTGGCTTTAAACTTGGGATTGATGGGCAATGGATAATTAAGTAATTTTGTGACTTTGCAAAAGTGTCTGTAAAAAAGGACACTGTGGTCTATAGGAGTCAGAAATGACACAAGAACCAGGATTTCTCAAGGCTCGAGGGCTTCTGTCACCATTGCAATGTCTGCAATGGTGCTGAGCCTTTCTGGAGAGTCACATCCATAGCTGTAGGTTCACCCAGTGCATTGGATTCCCTTTTTCCAGCAGCAAGGATCCAGAAGTGCACCTTCATGGTGTGCCCTCTTTCAGCCTCGAAAGGAACCTACTGGGAAGCCAGAGAGGGATTCTCACTAGGAGCTGTAGTGGCAGGACAAGGAGTTATGGGTACAAATTGAAAAAGAGGAAATTTAGGTTAAATATTAGAAGGAAATTTTTTACTGTGAGTGGTGAGACTCTGGAACAGGTTGCTCAGGGAGGCTGAGGTTTCCCGGTCCCTGGCCATGTTGGGTAAGGCCTTGAGCAACCTTGTCTAGTAGTGGGAGGTGTCCCTGCTCACAGCAGGGCAGTTGGGACTAGATGATATTTAGGGTCCATTCCAACCCCTTAACATTCTGTGATTCCATGGATTTGTGGATCAAACCATGGCTGAGCACACCCATGGACCAAACCTTTAGCAGCTGAGTGCTGGAAAACTGGAAAAGCTCGGCAGGGGCTGAGGCTGGGTGTGCTGGGGAGGCAGCCTGCCCTGGTGTGGGTTAGATCCTGCCCTGGAGCAATGATAAAATATGCAGGAGGTGGCTGGAGTGTCCAGGGATGTGCTCCATGGAGACAGAGTGATTGGAGCCATTCAGACAGCAACCAGAATGCCAAGTACCCTGTAGCTCTTTGGACTTCTTTACCAGTCAGATACATTAAAGCCAAATATAACCCAATTCCACAGCAGCTAACCCCCAGTAACAATTCAGGGAACACATGGGATGAAAAAATAATGTAGCTAAAAAGTCATAAAAATGAAGACTATTTGATTAGATCCAAACCAGTGGTATCAACTGATTTTGCTCATTTAACCTGTCTCCTGATCGCAGTACAGCCATCATTTAGCTGCAGGGTGGATGTGTTCATACTGAACTATTAATCTGTTTCAAAATGCCATAACATTTCCATGAAGAACTTCCTAATTTTTTTTTTCAGAAATTAAATGTCTGTTTAAAGTTCATTCCCTCCTGCTGCAACTAATTGAAATGAGATTTGGTTTATCTTTATGACATGAAAATGAGATTGAGTTTCATAATAATAACAATAATGATAACTCTATAGATTTTAGGACTAGCAGTTAATAATTATAGTAATATGTGGAGATTAGAAAAGAGCAATGCAGCATAAACAGTCCATTGTTATTTGTTGAGATATGGGATTAGGTATCAGTTCATACCATTTTTCTGATTTTGTATCTGTTTTCAGTTCTCATTGAATTTTAGACAAGTGCATTAATTAATTTCACCCCAGTATCTGGTAGTTTAAGTAACCTTTTGTGAGCTAGTGCTCAATCTAACCCATTCTAAATACTGATTTTAAACAGGGAAAATCTTGAAAAGCAAAAAGCTGAGGAATATGAGCATTAATCAGCTGTCTGTCACCTCTCCTCTCCTTGGGGGTGAAGGACCAGGAATTGGCCTTGTGGGTGACTGGAGCAATCTGAAGTTGAATCTGAAGTCCACCATTCCCAGCTGCTGCACTGGGATTGGGAAGGGACAGAAAGGATCCATGCCTTGCCCAGATTCTGCCTGGTGGTTTGCATGCCAGGGCAGGAGTCCTGGGGGTATTTCCTGGTTCTCCTTGAGGGAGGGTTTCTAATCTGAAATCTTTCAAACCGCCAAAGGTGGTACCCAACCTTTACAAGCACTGGTAGAATGAACTCCCTTTAGAATCGCAGTGAGATTGGCTGTTGTGCCAAAATCCACTGCTAGAGAAGAGCAGAGTGTTCTGGAAATGTCTCTCTATGGATATATGTGTATGTGCTGACTGTGTCTATAGGTGTATGTATCTAGATGCATACCTACATATAAAATACATACATGTATTTTAATGAACACTCAAACCCATGTTTGTCATCCTTTGAACAATCCTAGCAGTTGTATAATTGTTATGATTTTGGACATTTCACAGCTAATGCTGCTTATTAAAAGGGTAATAATGTGAGGAATAAAAGAATCAGTATAGCCCTGCAAAATTAAAGGATATATTCCAGAGGAGAGCTATGTGTTCATTTTCCTCATGACAGTTTTCCTTTTTTTATTTCAACTGCTTTGGTTGTTTTTATTCACTGGAGTTGAGAGTCATATGTGGACAACCTGCTTATGTGGAAAAATATAACCACCTCGAACCATATTGCCTTTATCCATGATAAGATTTACCTTTTAATACAAACAACCACTGGTTGCAAAGGGCTTTTTGGGAAGTAAGGTAGTGTTTAATGCCAGTCCAGAAAAATCTGATCTGTAGTGCTTTGAATTGTAACACCTTCTTTCTTGTGATAGGAGCCAAAGAAAACCAAGGAGCCAGCAAGCACAAAGCCTAGGTTTGTGTATTAAATGATTTGTATTGACTGTAGAAGAGATGGGAGAAAATCTGGTCAGTAGATTTGATACTCCTGACACTTAAGGAAGTTCAGATTTCTCAGCCAAAACAGGAGCTAAAAATCACCTTACACATCTCCATCCACAGAAGGTACAGAGCAGAACAGTGATGGTAAAAGCTCTCAGCACACCTAGATTTTGGAGCTTTTTACCTGGGGCAATACCCCCACTCCTCTGTGTGCCTCAGAAGGGGAAGGCTGAAGGTTTGATCGGGATGGGAGCGAGCTGGCCAGGAAAGAAGCCCAGGTTGTGTGGGCACGATGGTTTGGGGAGGAAGGGAATTGTTGTCATTGCAAGTAGGGTCTCCAAGGGGGACTCAGCTGATCCCTTTGGGGTGGGAATGGAAGGAATTAATTAGCACAAAGGACAATTGGTTGTGAAGACTCTTTCAGATGGTTATGTTTTATTGTGTAAATGCATGTTTATCAGCTTTTTTAAAATGCAGATTAGACACCTAGCACTGCATTTAGACTTGGGGAAGACAACACCTCATTGACTCAACAAACTACTGCCCCTTCTTTTGAGCTGATTTGTTCCCTTGTACCAGAAGGTGTTTGGGCAGTGTTTAATGTGTGTATTGCATAACCAATGCTGCTGGTGGAGCTGAGGCGTCAGAGGAGATACAGGACAAACAGCACCCGGGCAGAGTCCATGAGGATATGGACCCAAACATCGCCCTTATTGTTGTGCGCTGGTTTCAGGGTGGGAATGAATGCGCTGCCTTTGAGCTGGAAACCAATCCACTGTTAATAGGAAGTGCTGCCTTCCCAGCTGTGGGTTAGATTTTGTCTGTGCAAGTTCACTGACTTCAGTGGGACCAAGTAGCTTCAGCAGAATAAGTTTTTGCTTGAGAGAGTCTTTTACACATCCTGTTCTGCTTCCAGAACTGCAATCTATCTGCTCTGGCTTTTCCTGCTGACTCATGGCAGGTTCAGTGAAGAAAAACTGTCTCTGTTTCTTCATTACCCCTGTGATTACCTTTTAGCATGGACAGGTTGGCTCCAATCACCTCTCAGGGTGGTGCAAATTAGAAATGACTCCACTGCAGGGATTGGATGGAGAGACACTTGACACCTGTATCAGTGGGGGGAGAAAACGCTACTGCCATTTACCAAATCACGGAATCATAGAGTTGTTTGGATTGGAAGGGACCATGAAGTTCCACACCTTCCACTGTCCCAGGTTGCTCCAAGCCCTGTCCAAACTGACCTTGAACACTTTCAGGGATGGGGAAGCCACAGCTTTTCTGGGCAATTATTGTCCTAAAGGACAGAAATTATCTATAAGGAGTGAAAGAGGTTTTTAAGTAAGGAAATAGATGATTTGTTCTTTGCAACTTAGATACTAAATAATGAAGATGATTCCAGCAGTCTGTAGGCTGAAGAATCAGGTCCCAAATATTCCTCTTAAATCCTCCAGTTTAGGGGAATCAGCAGTGCTGTGCCTTCTTCACATCATTCCATATTTTGTGTCGGCTACTGCCTGGAGGATCCTCTTTTCAAGGACCGTGCTCAGTACCTTTCTGAATGCTTAAAAAGATTTTTTTCTCTCTTTAAACATTTCACCACCATCATCCCAGGAAGTTTTGCAGAAGATGAGGTTAAAACACTCTTGGAAACCTTCAAATGGCCAGGCTGGTTTGTGTGGCAGCACATGGGGACAGCTCTGTCCCCTCCGAGCAGCCGCCAGTCCCCCCTCACCACGGGGCTCTCACATGAAGGGAGCACAATCAATAGGCCACAAGGGCAGCCCCAGAATAAATTTCCAAAGACATGTTCTTGGCTGTCTTCACAATAGGAGATATAATGACAGTGCTGACATGGAGTGGCACTGAAAGACTTCTGTAATAGGGCTGGTCAATTTTTTTCTGTGTTTAAAGGAAAATGAGGTTTTCTACTATGAATATTTTTCATGACAGGTGCCCACTTTCCTCTAAGCATGACAGTGTCTTGTTAAAACACAACACTTCCAAAGTGATGTATTTAATTTGAAAAGGAATGTTTTTCATCTTTTGTTACCTGACAAGAAGAAGGAATTTTGCCAGGAGAAGACACTGATGTAGATAGGAAAAAAAGACATAATTTTCTTAGGAAACAAATTACTGTTTTCTGTTTCACTCTGCCTTGTACCTACACCTGTAGGCAACTGCTTAGATCCTGGGCTTCAGTGATAACAATTTTAAAATTATACCAATTTTGGGAAAAGGAGCATAAAAATGTAGATTATTAAGCCCAGGTACTGCTACCCTCCAGCAGATCAACACTCAGGCCTAATTTAGCGTCATCTGTGAATTTACTGAGGGTTCACTCAATCACCACAACCAGATCATTGATAAAGATATAAACAGGTCTGAAAGTCTGTATTGAGTATTTTTGGTATCTCCTGAAGAGAGAAAGTTTGTTAGACAAGGGGAAAATGGAACCATTAGAATGACATCTGTCCCTAGCAGGTAATGCACAGGTTTGGTATTTATGAAAAGATTTGTTGAAACATGCTGGATTCAAACTATGTGGTAAAGCTTTCAAATAACGTTGAAACAGAGAAAATGTTAATCTTCATTATCCAATGAGCCTGGCCTGGCCCTGTAACATGGTTTCTTGTCTCACAGTTTTAATACATTTAGACAGGGTAAAGCTGTAGGAGCTTGCCCATAGAAAGCAACCTCTTTGGTGGCATTGCAAATACTCACCCACTAAACCAGTGCTTTTGGCACATATTTAATAAGCCCATGATCAACATTCCCTGGAACCACTTAGAATTTCCTAAAGAACAAAAATTTCATTATACTACTAATTTTTTAGTGCTGAGGTCCTCATATTTACTGAGATAAACATATTGTATTCTTCTAACACACGGCTGAATTACCATAAATGTTTTTAAAGGATGACACCCCAGATAATTCATTGGATTTTAATTTCTCTTGTGATGTTTCACAGAAAAGGAGGCCTTTGTTTTTTCTGGTGAGCCGAGTGCAGGCAGAACGATACTTTGATTTAGTGGCAGTACCTCAGGAGGCATGGCAGCATCACTTAAATGTGCAAGGTAGCCCTTGGGGATGAATACAGCACTTATTCCTACCCAGCAAACCATGTCCTGCTTGGCAACAACTGCTGACTGACTGACAGGGAGAAGCTTTTGATGTGTCAGCCCAAGGTGGCCGTGCTGGGCTCCCTGGGCACCGCTCCCCTCGCCGTGTGGGGCGGTGTCCGGCCGAGCCCGCACCGAGCCCGTGCGATGGCAGCAGCCACTTCAAACATGGCCTCATGAATAGGGGCTCGTTTGACCCTTGACCACGAGCAGCCTCGAAATTGGCAGACGGAGAATCAGAGTAATTTGTATCATTTCAATTAGTTACTAGCTGCATAACAGGGAGGTCATGACTTTTTTGGGATGATTATTGCCCATGGCAACCAAACTTCAATGTACCATCAGTTTCCAAATACTTTCACTTAATAAATGTAAGTTCATAAACAAGGCCCGATTGTTGGGGACACAACAAAGCCAATTATCTGCGCTGCTGCCGAGGGAGCGGAAGATGACATAACTTTGTCGGCAAAATTCTTTTTATTAGCAACAAGAGAAAAAAGTCCCTGATAAATGGCTTTAATAATGTTGGCTGAATGAACAGTATTGATCTTTGACTATGTAAAATGGCGAGGAAAGGCAAGTTTATGTAAGAGCACTGTTGTTGTACTATTGAGAGCAGGCCGGTTTTGTTTCACAGTTTGTTCTATGCACCAAAATTCTGAAATTCTAAAATCAATGTTGCCATTGTTGGGCCAAAACAGCACACCCTTACCACAGACAATGCAAAGAATTTCAAAATATAGATAGCTCCCTGATACATACAGATCGGATTGTAAGAAACATTGGGTTGTTTTTCCTTTCTGAAGAAAGGGCAGCTTGTTCCAGGGTGCAGACAATGGTGTGTCTACATGCCTGTGAAACTTCATGAACCCAGTGCAATAATTCAAGCCTTTGATTTGAAAAATGTTTTGTATGTCTTCCTCCACATCTGCAAATACCTCCACTTTCCCTTGATGCCAGCCAAGAGTTGTTAGCAGGCGAATGTTTTCCACTTGAGGAAGAAAAAAAAAAAGTTAGGCACGTACATAAGTTTTGCTATTTGGCTTTTGTTTTTTGAATTAAAATAAAGGTTTCCTTCTTTCATGTCACAATCTATTAGCCACTGGGATACCTGGTATCACAGTTCTTTCCCCTTCACCCCTGCATTTGTAGCAGATTTGACGGTGTGTGGAAACCAACACAGGCACTGCGCTGTGACTGCGTCACCTGCAATCAGCCGGAGATGCTGCTGAGATTAATCATGACAGTAGGCAATATTTCCAACATTATTAGAAGAGAAACCTAATATTTTGGGACATCAGGGATCTCTGAGCTGTTGTCCATCAAACTGAGAACCTTCATTTTCTACTCCTTGGATGGGTAACCTTAAGTTTTAACCATTTCACAGACGGCAGGTTCACACACACAAGCACACAGGCACACTCTACACTGTGCCACATGCAGGGAGTAAATCCTGAGTACTCCGTGGGGCTGCTCTCACACACTTTACAAACAGGGGCTTTGTGGTCAGACCAAGTCTCTGTCTCCTCTTTAGGTCGTAGTGAGCCACTATTCACTGCCTTAACTCACCCTTTTGGCCATTTGTTTATAAATCTGTGGGCATTTGCAAGACAGAAATCCAGGTGTTTGGCAAACATCTGGCCATTCCACTGCATGGATGCAAAGAGGAATTAATTCACCCTGCTTATGGTCTCTTAAATACAATTTTAATGAAACATATTTGAAGAATGCCTAAAGTTTGAGGCTTTAGGTTGTACAGAGAACCCACTATGGTGTTTAATGACTCTAGATGAGCTGTTTAGACTGCATCATTTTAAAGGATAGAGCTAATGCAGCTTTTGTCTGAGGCTGAAGAAGTGCAATATCCACATTAATGGGCTGGGAATTTTCATCACAGTTTTACTTTTTTTCTTGCAGCTGTTGGTTGTAGGTCAGTGACATAAATTTTATTTAAGGCTTCATCCTGCAAAACTTTATTGTGGATGGTAGAGATTATTGTCAGTGATACTGGGCACAGCAGTAAGTGCAACCTTTCATGCTAAGGGCTTGCAGGGTCAAGCTGTGCTCTATTTGCAGGAGTAAGCAGTGCCTCAGGTTACAAGATATGGGGGATCTGGCTCCTACACTTTTAGGAAAATCTCTAAGACCATGCACAGCATTAAGCACATTTGGTTCCTCATGAATGCAGTGGGAGTTGAAGGCACTCAGCACCTTCTGGGATTTGGCCCAGAATAATTGTTTTCAAATGGGACTGCAATATTTGATTTTAGTTTTGAAACAACTGCAGTCCTCAGTCAGAAGGGAAGGCTGACATTGTTATGAAAAAAGAAAAATCAGGGATTTTGTCCTCCCTCAGCAGAGAGCCTGAACAATTGCCCTTTGATTTAGAAAAAAAGCTCAGAGCACAAGTGAGCTGGACACTGCAAATCTGAGCTGGATTTGCATGTTTACTTTCAAGCTGTGCCTGAGAAGCTGGTGGGAAAGGATCTCTTTTGAAATCACCACTGCACCCTTGACAGGACTGCTCTGCAGAATGATTTGGGACCTCCTCTTACACCTCACTGTGTTGCTCTGAGCTCACACACAAAGGTGGAGGTGCTTCTGGAATAAACCAGCAGATCCTGGGAAGCTATAACTAGCAGATTTCTTCTGTTCTCATTTGAAACATCACCCTGAGAGAGGCTGAGCTTCCTTGCTCTCTGCAGACCTGGTAAGTGGAGTGCTGAGACTGTTGATTCCATGGCTTCCATGGAAGTTCGGCTCCTCTGGATTTCGGTGGCACCCAGCCCCACTTGCAGCCCCTGAAGCAACTCAGGCTTCCAAGTTTGGCCCACTATGGAGCTCAGCATCCTGCAAGAACTGCATGTACTATCCAGCCATGAAAGTCCAAGAGGATTCACCTCACCTGGGATGGAGCCCTCAATATTCCCCCAGCATTCCCAACACACTGAAAGTCATTAGCAAGCTCCATAAAGTGAAATGAGTGGTGAGACAGCAAATAAAATCCATTCTCTTGTGTTCCATTATACCTTCCAAAGAAACCAACAACTCCTTCCTGTACCCTTTCTTCCCCCTCCCCTCCATGATGCATTTCTGAATATTTCTAGAACCTTTTCACACTCCTTTGGCAGCTGATCCTATCCCACCTTATCCATCATCATTGCTGCCTTGAGAGCTGATTCATTTATCTCATTGCTTTAGAGCTGTCACCCAGAGCTTTGGATACATAGACCCAATTTCTTGGATTTGGTCTTTCATGTGGCCTCTTCCCTGCTGGCATCCACTCAATCATCCCCTGTGCCAGCTGATCTCCTGAGCTCCTCATATGTCATACACTTCTCAACCACCTGGTGGTTGCACACAGGATCTACTTTTAGATCTTTCTTTCCCCCCACATTCCCTGTTTACTGCCATATAATGCAGGATTCATCTTTTTGTGTCTTTGCAAGATTGTTTTTCCTTAGTTACAGGCAGCAATGCAGACAGATGATGGGTTTGTGTCTGTCCTTCTTTATGTTAAGAAGAATTTTTCTCCTCTGGAAAATGTCAGATGGTTGTGAAATTCAGTTTTACTCTATGCCTCCTTTTCCTTATTTCTGTCTTCCTGTCTTGACCCTAAATAAACTACTTACACTTAAAAACAATGTATGTACTTGCCTTGTTCCCCAGCATCCCCCCAGGATCTGCCCTGCCAAGTACACCTGGATGCTCTCTTGGAATTGCCCTTGTTTTTCACCACCCACAGACTCTGTCAGATGAGACTCTGCCATTCCAAGTTCCTTTCCTTTCACCTGCTCTCCTTTCCACCAGCCCCAATTAATATTCCTTGCTGTAGGAAGCATCTTCTGCATATTCCAGCACCTTTTGCTCTCTGAACATAATTCTTACATAACTCTTGATATGATAAGTCATACTGGCCAGAGTTAACCTTATTACTAGAGATGTACTGAGCAATCTTGCAGTCATGAGATACCAGGGATATTTCAGTAATGGGAAATCTGCTTCCCATACAAGATTGATTTTAGTGATGACCTTTAGCTGGAATGATACCTGTAAATTCTTATCTGCATTAATTTCTTGTTTTCTCTTGTCACATGCTGTCAGTGTATGTGTATCTTGAAGATCTGAAGTATTCAGAACCAGGTAATATGAAGTATTAAGAATCCTGTAGCAGACTGTCTGTGAGGACCTAAAGTTATTGCAATACACTCAGCTTCACTGGAGTGAAGTATCTGAGCTCCTGTACTGCCCCTGGGACACAGTGCTTAAGAAAAATGCAAATCCTAATGCTGACTTTTCTGTTATTTACAGACTGAGAATTATTTCAGAGCATCTTCATGTTTTCTTAATGTGACTTAGTAACAAATGCATGACCACAGTACTCAGTTTGCTAAAGTCAGGGTTTGAAGAAACAGGATTAAATTGTAAGATTTAAAAAATGGGTTTAATTTTCTAACATCATCTTTTCTTCCAACATGCTTTTTGTGGAACCTCAGTCACACAGGGTAGTTTGGGTTCTGTTTTCTCCTTCTGATTGTTTTTTGTCATTGCTGATAAGTCTGAGTTCATTAAACTGTAAAAATGATCCATGAATTGGGGTCGAATATGCCCCTCAAAGATGGATTACAGCTCACACAGTAAGGTACGCTTGTTAGAGAAATCAGTGGGGAGGTCCTGCGGCCATTGTTATGCAAGAGGACAGTCCCCTTTGACCCTAAAATATGTGTGTGTGCAGAGATGAGAGGACCCTTACTGTGTCTTACAGAATCTTTCCACCATTAATTAATTTTGGAGACCTTACGTGGCAATCAGCTCCCCAGTGCTCCTTTCTGTTTGCTGTGGACAATATTTGTATGATGCTCACTTAAACAAATGAACAATTTAAACTTCTGCTCCCTTATAGATGATCAACATTTGAGTGACTTATTGTCTATAACTAGGAGACAAATGGCATTACAGATAATTTAGTAAAGCAGACACCCCATTTCCTTATTGCTGAAATGATTACAAAGGAATCTCCCCATTCCATAAGATGATCATCCATGAAGAAATCTGTCCCTTCCATCCTTTAATGGGTCAGAGACTGCTCTTTACAAAACATCTGATGGCCTTCTCTTATATAATGGGAAAAAGTGCTTGCTGAGAAGACCTAATTAATAGTGTGGACATGCTGTAGTAAAAATGTTTGCTCACTGCCTAAGATTGGTCAAAAAATACCTAGAAGGGAATGGAGAATCATCCTCAACACTCTGTCAATGCTGGGAGCTATTCTTGTCTTTGACCTTCTGGTCAGTCCCAGTTGCTGCATTTTGAAAAAGATATAGCAGAAATATCAAAGAGCTCCAAAAGAGCAATAAATACTGTTGGAAGCTTGAAAAGCTCATATATTGTAGGAGGCAAAGTGTGGTTTCTGTGCTCAGCTCACCAAGAAGGTTGATGTTATTTGTTGCGTGAAATGCAGCACAGAAGGACAAATGGCTGGGTTAGCTTTTGTCCTGGTACCCAAACAAGGGAACCTCTGCATGGAGGTAACAGTTTGAAAAATATAATAAATTAAGTTGTGGAGTTCCCTGTCACTGGACAGTGAGGCAGAAACAGGACAAAAATCAAAGTGAAGGAAAGAACATCTGTGGATACATTAGGTAAGGAAGAAATAAATATATAAGGCCTCTCAGTTCAGAATAAAATCAGCTGGTATTAGGAACATCCCCAATGGGTGTCTTATTGCATAACAGTCCGTTATAGGGATTTTACATCTAGCACTAGATGGACCATTGCTCTGATTTAGTATTGAAACTCCTCTCCTTCTTCCATCATTTTCTCTTAGGGATACTTCCCATCAAAGTCTGCAATGTCATTTGAGTTAATTCATTAATTTTCATTGGCTTCTTCCCTGTCTTAAGCTGGGTGCACTGACAAATCAATTACGGTCTCTTCCCAGAGCTGAAGCTCCTTCTGGATCCCCCTGAAAATGTTTGTCACTGATTCCCCTCTAACCTGAGCCCTGAGCTGAGGAGCCAGAGCTGTCCATGCAGGACCTTCTCTTGTGCTGGTGACTGCATTTCCCATCTGATTCTGTGTGGTTTTAATTGGGTTCTACGCTTGGTTATTTCTCCTGTACCGTGCAAAGAACTTAGCTCCTCTCTTTCTGTTTATCCTTTAAAAAGGTCAATAGGAGAGTTTTCATTACCTTTTTCATTCTCTTATCTGCTTCATTTCTTTCTCCTAATTTCATCAGCTATATGAAATCCATATTCTACTGACTATGTTGAACAGATCACAGTGTGAATATCACAACATTTTGTCCTGGGAAACCTATTTGTCCCCAGTAGGAACCTCCCTATGGTACCAAAATACACAGCTATGTCCTTATGTATTTTGTTGTATTTAATTTTTGAAATTGTGCGTTATATGCACCTGACTTACTCCCAGTAGGGGAGAACAGGTAATGCAGCAAAACTCCAGTGAAGATAAATTGTTCTCCTCTGATCTAGTGACAAAATTCCTGTCACATTTTTTTCCTAAGTTTGCCAAATCCAGCTTTATAATTTCATGTTATCAAAATCGTGGGATGGGAAAGTAAAAACAGAAGCTGAAGGAAAGGAGACTGGGTGTGGAACTGGAAGAACAGGGTTCATTATGGCCAAAAAGGAATGTGAGAATATCATTACCCAAACCCATCTCTTTGTGTGCCAAAGAAGGAAGGGTGGACCCTATGAATTTTTCCTTCAGCATTTGTAAAAGCCTGGGCCCTACCCTGCAGGGTGATCCTGCTCAAGCAGTGACAGATCTCTGCTATGATACATCTTTAATTCTCGGGAATGCTTTCCCTCTCCTTGGGCATCCAGGCTCTCTTACTGCCAGTTTCTTACCATGTTTCTCATCATGTTTCTCCTGGGTCTGGTTGTGTTACCTGTCTGGGATTTTAGGAATGGCAGGAGTGGCCATGGCCATCAGTGCAAGCTTCTGTGAACTTGTGAACTTTCTCCCAGGTCCTTGTGTGCCCTGTAATACAGATGGATTCAGGATATTGTAGCAATAGAAAGCATCTTCTTAAACTGCTCAGGACACAGTGAGGGACTCTGGTTTTTTATGTCTTTAATCCGTTCTCTCCAGCTGTGGATGCTGCCCAGCCCTCTGCATCCTTTCATCAGCCAGCCTGATGTGACATCATGAGAACGTGCTGACTTCAAGTGCTGACCCCCAGAGCATAAATCTCAGCGGTGTCACAGCACAGCCAAGAGTGAGGAGCTGCAGGACACGGCTCAGGTCATGTGGCCAGGTCACATCGCCAGGGGCTACAGGAAAGGTCTCACCCCTCAGTATTATTTGCTCACCCAGCTACAGTGGAGCCATAGAAAACACAGGTGCAGGCACTTGGGTACTGAGGCAGAACTCCCATGTCAGAGTGGGATAATTGTGCCTTGAGAGGTTATCCCTGATTGGCTGCCAGAGAGACAGGGGCCCAAAAAGTGCCATCAGAGGGCAATTGGGGAAAGCATGGAAGATCGCAGCACCTCGGGATGTGATCTTTCATCTTCCACCTGCCACTCAATGTCCCTGGCTCACCCAGGTGCACAAATCCTGCCGTGGGTTGAGCTGTTCTGTGTGTGGTTAACACCAGGACCAGAGCAGCCCCCGTATCACATCCTGATGAAACAGCGCAGGGCAAACAAGGCTTTAGCTTTTCTTACCTTGCTTTCAGGCAACAAAGGAATCTGAAACACTGTGAAGAGCCCAGAATATCCAAGTTTCCATGCCAGATCTACAGGCAGCTGGAGACCTACTAGTAATCCTTGGTGTTAGGATGGCAATATATGTGGCATTACCTCCTGCACTGTGTATCTTCTTCTCTTTCTTTTCCTGTTCTGGGAGTCTCTAACTTGAGCACACGCGGTCCCTCAGCCCTAACCTAGATTTTGGGTTCCCAGAGAACCTGGCTGCATGTCTTCAATGCCATTTTATCACCTTTTTACTAGTCGGTATTTGAGAAGTAAGGGAAAAAACCCAAAGCAATAGGCAGGCAAAGAATTACTTCAAGCTATTTTTAAAAATCTCTTTGAATGTTTTAGGCTTTTTTCACATTGCTTTTCTTTAATCACTGCCACCAGATCCGATTTTAACATCTCTGGAAGAATCCTTGCTTTGTGCAGTGATGCTGGGAGTTCTCCTTACTATCACAGAACCAGTTAGAGCCTTCACTTAGCAAACTGTGGAGGAGCTTGTGCGGTTTTTTGTGCCATGAAATGTGTAATTCACAGAGGGGCAGAGCTGTGGCTGGCCAGGTGCTGCAGGCTCCATCACCCCGTACTGCGATTAATAGTTTGCTGCTCTTCCAGCAAAATTGTGGCTCTGGGCTTTGTTCTATTTTCGTGCTCATCCTATATGCATCTGTTCTCACTTTATTCTACATCCTGTTGCCATCCTCCTGCTCATCTGTCTCTGCCATCTTTAGACATCTTCCACTATCAGGTTGACACCACTGTAAATTCAGTGCCATCAAAGGAATTACTTCTGAGTTATGTCAGTAAGTAAAGATTTCAGGCCTTTGTTTTTCTCTCACACCCACCTTTCTTTTCTTGCCATGTGCAATTGGACCTCCTCTCAAGTGTGATCATCAAAATTCTTTGCCATCAAATCCCACTGTAAAGTCACTAATGGCCTTATCACTCTGTGTCTGGGCGTTCTTTTGCCGAGGGTCAGGGCAGTACAGGATGGAGAGGATGATCTGAGGAGGAGCATGTCTGAGAGAAAGTGCTGCTTGGTCCAAACCTGGCCCTTGGATGACTGAAGAAAAAAGTATTCCATGGAATTCAGTGGGGCACGGTCAGCCCTCAGTCCTTTCAGTCATTCTTGCTCTAGCATGTATTGGCCTTGTGTAAAATTTGGTAAAATAATAAAAATGTTCCACTTAGATAAATGCTTGATAAATCAGCGGCTCTTAAAGCGGTATTTCCTTGTGCCTGCTACGAGTTTATGATGTAGTCACATGAAAAAAAAGAAACAGAATATAAAATGTGAAAACTCTGTCTGAAGAAGGTCCAATCTGTCATCACAGGATACACTAAAATTTCCTTAACTCTTGCCACGATCACAAAATCCCCTCTCTAAAACTCTGACATTTTCTCTCCGACAGCAAACAAAGGAGAGCAATATGCACGAGAAGGCAGTAGGAAGCCTGAGGCTATTAGCATGTCATTGTCAAAGGCAGAAATAAAAAACACAAAAGTTAAAGGATTCTGGAATATAGCAGAAATCTCCAGACATGAGTCAGACACTAAAAATGCCCAAACTCATTTAAAAAGCTCTTTGTCACAGTCCAAAAAAACAACATTTTCAGTGTTTTTCCTTTTGCTTTACATCCCGCTATTGCAAGTACATGGCTAATTATGATCTGAATGATATCTATTATTCCTGTGTCCTTCTAGATCGAGCCGGATGTGTTCCAAATATGGCCACAAACATATTCCAGTGTCCAGTAAAATCAAAAGAATAAGATAATTCTGTTTTAAGGGTTAATGGTATTCACTCCCACTCAGTTTGACTCACTGGACAAAAGCTCCAGTGTGCCTATTCTAGGCAGCTGTGCTGAACAGTAAAGATTTGGAGTCCTTTGTAGGCTGGAGAAAAAGAAAGCCTTTGTAAACTTTTTATTTAGTATATTCTACCAAACACCCATGTGTAACAGTTAAAACATTTGGAGTTGCAACAGGCTAAGGAAAGTTTGCACAGATAAACAGAGTTATTCTAAATTTTGTGCCTACTAAGGTCTGAATCACAAAGTCTCATTGCATTTCATTTGAAGTGTATGTGCAAGGAATCAGTTCTCTTACCAGGGCCATTGTGCCCTTTGGGCTTTGTTTAATCATGTTAAAAATGTTAATACAAAATAGAAAATCATGTGTGGTTTGAATCACGATGTTTGCAGTGATCCGGGAGTGCTCATGCTGCAGAGCAGCATTGTTTTTATGCTGGTATAGTTCTCTTTCCTTCACTGGGTTATACTGGTGAGGAGTCAGGCCCGCAGGCACTAAAAAACAAACACATCCAGGCATATTCTTCCATCATCTGGATGCATCCCTCTGAAACAAAATCAGCTTTTACAATACTCTCTCAGCCTTTGCGTGCCTCAGCACTTCCCCAAAATCCTGGCTAGGAAGGCACCGAGGTACTTAAACACAGAGACAGCGCAGCAGATCTGCAGGAATCTGCTCCGTGGAAATGATAAACCCCCATGGACTGATCCAGGTTTGCTCCCTCCAGCATAACCTAAAGTATCTACAGCCAGGACCATGGGCATGTTTTAAGGCCAAAAAAAGGAGACAAATATGGTTATTTTCATCACTCAGTCATAAAAGAATGAGGGAGACAAAGAGCTGGGAGGCTGGCAAAGGGCATTTCAGCCCACTGCAACCTTCACCTCCTTCAGGAGCTCTCTGCTCCCAACAGGAGCATCCAGGGCTGGCTGGGCTGGCTGAGGCTAGGTCAGGTGTGGAGTCCCTTCGCTTCTCTTTCCAGTCACTCAATATTTCACTGCCCATTTTACCAGCTGTACTGTTATTTATATTTCAAAATGTTTCGTTTCCAGCAGCTGCCTGCTGCACTGGGAACTGCATGGTGGCCTTTCCAATCCCAAGGAAGGTTGTGTTCCACTGGGATCCAATGGTTATTTCCCAGTTTTTAAAGGGTCTTGAGAAATAAAGATGTCCCAGAAGTGGTTTCGCCCACAGTACAAAGCAGTGAGGAAATTACCTGTGTATTGGGGTGATGATCAAATCCTAAAGTTCTCACTCTGTTTTCAGTCAGTAAAATTTCTGATAACTGGAACAGGAGTTTATTTCATCAGGACTGTCAAAATTTTGTTCAGAATTCATGATTCAGGACATACTAAAGTAGGTGCTTAAGCACATCCCATGAGAATAATGCAGATCTCTTCCTTTAACTAAAATATGTTCTTAACATAAAGTACATCCCTGAATGTCACAACCTGTTAATATTTGGGCATTTCTCAAGTTCTTCAGATTGATACAACACTTAAACCTGAGCTTTTGAAGTAAAGCTGCATTTTCAACCAGGTGTCAAAATATTTGCCAAATTTTAAAGGAAAACCCCTCATATTTCCTCTGAGTATTGAGTAATCTCCATCTTATTAAAGATTTTCCTACTTTCACAGATATAAATCTTGCCTCTTCCAGATATATCAGTCAATATATAATGTCCTTCTTCACTGTGTTTATTAAGAGCACAAAAGATGAAGGCACTTACTTAAAAACCGTGTTAAAGTATATGTGGTGTTATTCTAGTTGCAATTATCTGAGGAAGAGTTGTGCTTCCTTTTCAAACTGATTTTGATGTACAGATTTGCCAAACTATTTGAAAGCTGCAGACACTTTAGCATTCATGACACTATTATTCACTGCCATAAATCTAGATCAGATATGCGCTGTCTGAATTGATAGTGGGTATTCTGCCTGAGAAAAATGTGTTCCCCTTTAACTTTTAGCAGTGACATTGCTTATGTTACATCACTTTTCATGTTACTGTGCATCACATTGGTCGAAGATGTCATTATTTATAGTGCAGAGATTGTGTCACTATAATTAAGGTTGTGTTAGGGTTTATATTGCCTTATAAAAACTCTATTTTCAGGAGCTTCTAACTCCATAACCAGATCCATTTTGGATGTGAAGCTTTCAGTTGGGGAGTGGAAGGCAAGAAACATTTGTGGTTTCAGTGGGTGACGGCCTCTTGTCTTCCACTTCGGTACCTGTTTTTGTGGCTTTGAGTCACTGCATGTTCTGGGTGGGTTTGCTTTCATCTGACATTCATGGAGACAGATTCTTGCTTCTTTCTATTTTCAAATTAACAGACAGCAGGAACAGCGTGAGTACACTTTCTGAATCTGGGAAATACCTGTTCTTGTATTTAATACCTGCTACAGGTGCCAGCAGGCTCAGGAGCTGATCAAATCAGCTCCTCTGGGTGCTGACACCGTGCAAATAAAAATATGGGGTTAAAGAGAAGGGTTTTTTAGTAAAGATAAAGCTGCAGCTTATTTAAAACAACTCTCAGTTTGGAGTGGTACATCACAAATCACACATACTTAAAGTCATAAATGTGTTGACAAAAAAGTTCAGATATTTTCTTTATAGACTAAGTGTAGAGCCAATGTTTGAGTAATCCCTTTTATTGGACTAACTGTGCACTATTGACTAACCACCTTCCTGGCTATTGGAATCCATTCTTGGAGTCAGCCCCTTGCTGACCTGCAGGGGAGTTTTGTGTATCCCTAAAGCCAGACTGTCAATATTGCTGCATTAGTCCAATAAAAGGGATTACTTGAAACTTGACTCTAAATTTTGTCTCACTAGTAAAGGCAAGTAATTAAAAATATTGAGTTGTGTAAGAAGACACACTGTGTGCCGTGATGTGCTAATAACCAACTCCTTCCACAATGATTTGCTGTATTGGTTCCAGCGTACACAGTGGATAAAAACAAGTGGGAAATTTCTGAAAAACCCAACAAACTACTGCCCATTTCTGATTTCCATGTGATTAACCAAGATGAATATGCAAGTAGGCAAAAAGAGCAAAGAGTTAAATATCCTTCCTCCTTCCAGGAATGGACTGATCACATTTCCAACAAGGCTTTCAAGCAAAATTCTTACTCACATACTCATGCCACATAGTGAACTGTTCCCTGACCATTCCCTTTGGAAACCTCACAACTGCTCAGATGGGACAAGGCTCCTCAGTAGAAATAAAGGGATCAGAGCACGTGGCCCCTAAATATTATGGGTTTGGTTAGGATTCTGTTGTAAACAAGACAGAGTTAGTACAAAAACTACTCTTGTGTTTTGAGCCCTCCAGCACTGAGCCTGTCCTTTTGTTCTTGGGTCTGTAACATCCCAGACATCTGTATGAGGAGCTGAAAGACCTTTATAGTGCCCTTGTTTCTCAAGGACACTTGTAAAACTGGGAAAAACCTGCTCCTCTGCTCAGCAGAGAGTTTTCAGTTTGAACCTTTTACTTTGTAGCACAGTACAGCTGCCCTGTGTGGACTGCGCCATATGCTCAGTGCTCCACCAAGCCCAAGCCTGAATTTTCCTGGGAAGATAGATGAGTTTGGCTTCCCAGGAGTCCCAAATCCCTCCCCAGTCCTATCAGCTAATGTCCTGTGAGGCAATGTGGCGGCATTTCCATAGTCCCTGTGGAAAGATGCCTGGGCAATGCCTGGGGTCTGTGCCATTCCGCCCCGGTGTCCCTCGTGTTCTTACAGAGAGCTGTTGCCATCACAAGGTCCCCAGTTTGGCCTGGGAAGAGGCTGGGAGGTCTCAGCCCCGCAGTTCACAGAGGGGACACACCCCGAGGGTCTGGTGCCCACTGCCTGGGCACTGCCAATAGCCCAATCCCACCTGAGGGTGCAAACTTCCCGCTGTGCCCGGGATCCCACCCTGGATGTGTGTTGAAAACCACTGATTGGAATTCCCCGAAAACAGAACCTGGAAACTAAAAGCCGTCAAACTTGGGGAAAGCTGGATTTGATTAGAGCTTTACTGCTCAGGCCATTTGCTTCCAAAGTCCCAAAGAAAAGCCAGCCTTGTTTGTGCTGCTCTCTTTCTGCTGCAGAGCAGAAAACGCTCTTTCAGATGGAGTCCCCGAATGGCAATTTTTGGCACCCAGTTCATCCCCGTTGGCAGTGGAGCCGGAACGGGAGAGCAGCAGAGGGGAGCATCACAGTAAGTGCTGCACTGCAGTGGGCTGTGATTAAAGGAGGACAAAATGTTTCGATTCACCCTTGTTTTATTACACATGACTTAATCCGTGTTCTCCCCCCTTCCCCATTGCTCCTGGAAGGTGAGCAAAGTGCACATATTTTTTTTTACTGGCTTTATTTACTTGGATGCTTCAGGTTACTAAGTTATGACAAATTCTTCTCCACAGTAGCTTTTGGCTTCCTTCTTCTTGGAGCTCTTTAGACCTTTGAACTGCTGCCATTACAGCTGCCTCCGAGCCTGTCATGTGGCTGTTGAATTGAGCTTTTGAGTGTGCCTCTGCACTGCTCTCATTCCTGACTGGTGTACTTCTAACAGTATCATTGTTTTGAATGAAATAGCACTTCTGTGCCAAAAATGGAGGTTATTTCTCCACAGTACATTCTGGGCAGGCAGGCATTCAGTCTGCCTGCTCTCCCAGCCAGCTGAGAGCTCTGCAACCACATGAACACAGTATTGAGCCTGACTAAATAAACTGGATTTGTGTTTGGGCAAAAGTTGTCTTGAAGCACTTGACTGATTCGTGGCACAGTCAGAAGCAGCTGGTCTCTTCTGAGAATGAGCAGGATGGATATATTTTAACCAGTGGGATTTATTATTATTATTATTATTATTATTAATATTAATATTATTTTTATCATCATCACCACCACCACCATCACCACAAAATACTTCTACACCATTAATGACTCTGATGAAATAAGCATTTCACTGTGCATTCCCATCAATTATCCTGATTATCCCACCTCAATCCTGCAGACATTGGCACACATTTTTAACTTTTTTTCAAAAATAAGTTGGCTGAATATGTGTCTTATCCAGATGTGTGACTGTTTTGTAGATGGACATTCAGAGCTCACCGAGGTTGGGCTTTGTTTCAAACACACACATATATAAAGGCACTGAGCTAGAGCCTGAATTAATGCAATAGCAGCATTATCTACAGCCAAAAAACACTCATAAAAGATCATTTGGTTGCAAAAGCCTATTAACAAAATTTTTTATTGTTTAGGTAGGGCCTCTCATCAGTGTAACTCGAGCAAATATCCTTGGGAAAAAGCAGCAAAAATGTGTCTTGAGTGCAGTGAGTTAAACACACAGAGGCAGTGCTGCTGCAGCTCTCAGTAGGACAAATTTCAGAGGCAGAGCTGGGGGAAACAATTACTACCTGATGTTTTCTGCAAATGCCACTTCAGAGATGAATCCAATGGCCTACAAGACTGTGCTTTTTTATTCTCTTTGAAGTAGGAGCATTAAATTAAAACTGAAGCAACAGAACACTTAGCACTCAAGCTGGAGAACACATGATGAGCTTAAAACTAATGTTGAGGGAAAGACAGCAGAGAATAGAAGAGGCTTTGTATCATGTTCGACTTCGTTTTCAAGCAAAACGAAACATCAAAATATTAGAACACAGGCACAAAACCTCATTGTCAGTAAAACTAATTAGTGTTCTGCTGCTTAATGCAAAAACCTACATGATGTCTTGACCTTTTTTACACATTGTGTCTGAGGGTGTGCAATAAAACAGAGGGAAGCACAGAGTGCCTCCAGTCAGCCCCAGAGGTTTTCTTCCTCACGGAGTTCAATGGATCCCAACAATACAGGCTGTGTATGAGCCCCTTTTTAAAGCCTGGTGATTTCTTAGAGCTTGAGCCAGTGAATTAACGCTGCCCCGCTGGCAAGGGCTGTTCCCCAGGCTGATTGCCATTCCACAGTCCTGGTTTTCAACAGCATACATGGAACAAAGATTCAAATATCTTGGAGAAGTAACTGCCTCTGAGGCATTCCCACAAACTCCTCACTCTCTGAGTTTTTCTGTATCTAGTCCCTCTTGGAAACTGATAGCCAAATCCCTTTTATCTTGGCCAGATCTTGCAGAAATGCTGACCTCAGTAATGCTTTGCTCTAGGCTCATACAGCACCTTCTCTGACTGCACAAGGAGCCAAAAAACCTGTCAGAATTCGGGAAACACAGTTTACTGCACTCTTTAAAACAGATAAATCAGTCAGAAGTCACTCCTAAAGCAGAAAAAAGACCACAAGTTTCTGGCTGGCAGCACAAAATCCTTAACTTCATTCAAAGTCACTGTTGGATATGTAAGTCCCCAAACTCTGGATATTTCCATTAAAAGCACTTGGGCAGGTTGACATAAGCTTAGGTTAAAATTTCCATTAATATTTGGTGTTGGCCCAAATGGGCCTCTGTTGAAATAATTAAAATTCCCAACCAAGCACAAAACTCCCGTTACTCCACTGCCACTTAGAAGAATTACGACGCTGAGTGTATCAAACACAAAAAGAGTAAATGTGCAACTAAAAGTGATTTTTAAAAGTGATTTTGAAAGAAAGAAGGAAGGTGAAGACAATATGAAAATTACTTGTTTTTATTCAACGGATAGAAGAGAGACTGGAAACCTTTTACAGAACTGAGAATATGTTTCTTGTACTAAAACAAAATTTGTTCCAAAGTTTTCACTGGTACAAGAAATCAGAAATGTCCTACAGAGACCAACTTGTCAAACTGGAGCGAGCAAATTGCCCATTTATTTGAGTAAGACACCTTAGAAAAACTGTCAGAAAGCCTGTAAGTCAGGCTGGGAAAGGCACAGGGATTCTCCCTGCTTGGGCTACTGAAATATTCCACTAGAGGGGACGGCTCTGTGCCTGGGAGAAAAGTGAGGCAGGAAGGAGACTCATCCTGCAGTGTCAGCAAAAGATAAAATTGAGAGGCTGTTGTGAGTTACAAAATATGCAGAGTCCCTTCCCTACTGTATTTTGGAGCACAAAATGTGATTGCATGAGGATAGGACAGGGAAGAAGACTTGGGGAAAAAGGAGATGCTGATACAGGCAGAACACAGAGTGGGAGATGGGGAAGGGCTTTGGTGTGACCAGCTACAAAAAATACAGGTGTCCAACTAGCAGAGTTCCACTGACAAATTCCAGTCTGACTAAAACACTTGTTCTCTCCCGTGTGCTCTTGGTGTCACTGAATCCTTCCTTGGAGCTTTGCCTTGCATGTCAGGGTCTGACTGGGCCAAGGTGGGATCCAGGTGCCAACTGAAGCCTCCAGATTTGAGAAGGGAGCTGGAGCTGTTGTATTGAGTGACAAACACGACCTCAGGCTTCTCCTTTCTCAGAATTAACATCCCAGGTCACCGAGTCTGAAGCTGACCTCCACAGAAGATAATATTTTAAATTTTATGATCTGGTGGGTTGAAATTAAACATTTGCTAATTACAAAGGTACTGCAAGTCATGCCCAAACCTCTTTTTGTTGTCTGGAGAGTTATAACAATCCTTTTCTGGCAGTTAGTTTTAAGATCATTAAATGATCCTCATTTGCAATATATTTGCAGAAGATTACAGCCCATCTAAATTGACCCTGAAGGAAGACTTATTTCATTAATGGGCTGTCCTGTGCTAATGCATAAAGCTAGAAAAATATATCTATTAAATTCTTAATGTGTAAATGATGTTTCTGGCTTTCTTCTTAATTACAAAGCAAAATGAGCCTGAAGTGCACTCCGTCTAGGAAAAAATGATCAATTTAATCCATCTTCCAAGAGAAAACTTTTTCAGCGAGTTCCAAAATCCCAGCTATTCTCAGCTAAGGCTGGAGCCTTATTGCTCTGTTCAGAAACACAATAAAATGTGCCAACACAATTTATTTTTTCCCTAGATTCCAATGAACGCAGCTTTCTCACATCAGTTTAGTTTACTCGCTATCTGTTAAGTTTTTGGGGAAAAAGCAAATGCAGAACCTGGCTGAGCAGTGCTTTGGAGATGAGTAATGCCAGGAGATTATGGCTTGATGGGGTATATGCAGAATATTAATACAGCCCATAGAAGGAGATTTACAGTACAAATGGCTGTGCAATGTACTCTCTGTACAGAACCACCTCACTGCGCTCTGCCTCTCATCACAGCACAACTCCCAGACAAAAAAAAACCTTATTAAGGTGAAGGAAAGGCTGTAAATCCATATCAATATTTTAGATGGGGAAAGGAAGGTAACAGAAGAGTGTGGTTTAAATGAACGTCAGGAAATTAATTCTAAGTTAGTGTTACACTTACATCAACCAAAAAATGGGAAATGTGGGAATGAGGGACAGCATTCCTGTCACTCTGAGCACCCTGGGGTCTCAGTGACAAATGTCCTCCGTGCTGACATGTTTCGTCTCAGAAATGTCTGCTTTGGCCACAGCCCTTGATGGCTGAAGACCTTTTAACTCCTCTGTACCTTGGCATTTCACTCTGGGCGATGACATTTAAAGTATCCAGTTTACACAGCAGAGTAACAATATTGTAATGAGGGCCTTTAAAAGTCTGCAGATGCAAGTAAACAGTGGGAAGATTTTTCAGTCTGTGTCCTGCAAGAAGCTGATTCCACCTTCTTTAGGTTTTTAATATGCTCCTGTAGTTGACCATGATGCATTAAAGACAGATCCTGGGTAAGGGAATATCTGCTGTGTCCGTCCTGGTGTGCTCAGGAGCCAGGGAAAAATACCAAACCTCTCCCTACTGTGTAGGGGCTCCTTGGAGAGGCCCTGCCGGTGACTCCCTCCTGTTTGTGCCCAGCCCTTTCCCAAGAGGCTCCTCCCTGATCCCAGGGCTTCAGCCTTTGGGAGTGAACCCCCATTTCCCCCAGGGTCCAAAGAGGGCACCTGAGAGCCAGAGCACAGCAGGTACAGTGAGCACAAGGAATGTCACCAGGGGAACGGGGCTCTCATTTAGGCTGGGGGCCTGATGTTAATTAGCATTTTTGATATCAAATACCCAGGATGATCCTTCCTTGGTTGACCTTCTCCACTAGCTGATGGCTCCAGCTGTCCTACAGAGTACATCCCTATGGAATTGTCCCTTCTCCTTGGGCACACACTTTCCTCCCTCACCTCAGTCCTTTCCCTCTACAATAAGGTATTTCCTCATTGTGTTTTTCCTTCTAAGCTCCCTGAATCTGCCAAGAATTTCTTGTGGCCGCCACCTACATGGACTGGAAGCAGCAACAATAATATCAGCAGCCATAATATCAGCCAGACAACATCTTCCTCTTCTTCTTTTATACTGCTCTTCCCCCAGTTTTGGTACCACAGAACAACTGCTTGAACCTTGGAGTGATGGAATTGTGCCTGTTTTGTGCACAAAAATGTTTCAGGAGAGTCTGTCCTATTCTGTTTTCTGCTGGCAAACAGAATCTGTGTTCATATCCACATTGGGCTGATGAACACTTGGTGTGCTGTAGGAATTCTGCTGTAGATGTGGGGGACTTGTGTCTATATTTCAATTTCCCTCGTGGGCAATGCCTGATGCAACTGCATCCTTAAGAATATTAGGGATCTACGGGTCATAGATCTGCCAGGCTTTAGTTCTTTCCATAAAAGCAGATATTTGAGGAATTTCTTTCTTCAGTTGAGTATTTATGTGAAATTCAGCACCTTCAATATATAATTATAAAACAAAACCAAAGTTCTATTATTTCAGAGAGCAAAATCTACTCCTGCTTTGAATTCAAGCCTCCTGAAGTCTCAGTTTTATTTCCAATTTATTCCCACTTATTATTGCTACCATTCCACTTAATGAATTTGATATTTAATACTTTATTCACACATTTTATTTTTGCACCAATTACAGGGAAGACAGATACATAGTTCTTACAGATTTCTGCAATCTTCAAGGCATTTTTTCCTCTTGCATTTTTTTATTTCTTAAAAAATAACAATCATCTTGGTATTTAAAGAGAAAAGCAGCAGGAGCAACATCCTTTTAGTACTTAGGGTGTATTTAAATGAATGTTTTTACTTCTATTTGCTAGAAAAACAAAAATGGTGAGAGAACATCTTGAGTTTATGTCCTTGATAGGTCAAATGAAGTGTGTGTGAAACTGAAGAAGTCCTGCTATAACCATGCCAGCGGAAATGAAAATTATACCACACATACTAACAAGTACATTTCCAAAGGGGCTGGAGGTATTAGGAGACTCTAAACAGATGCCTCTGAACTTAAAATACACTTAATTCCAGAGGCTTGTCTTGTAATTAATTTAGCCAGCACAGGACCTAGGAAGAGAATGCAGAGCATAGCACAGCATTGCTCAGCATCCCTAAACTTCAAGGAGCATAAGAAAAAATAATTTAATTTTAAAAAAACCCAATTCACACTCATTTTTCACATTCATTTCCGTCAAGACTGTAGTGGTGAACGTCAAGGAAAACATTCTCCAATTTACAGCTTAATCTCCTGCAAGAAAAATATCCATCTGCTATAAAAGGAAAGAGTACACATAAGCCACATCAAAAGGATATCACTCATACTTTAGTTTCAGTTTTTATTCCCATTAACTGGGGCTGGTGGTATGTAAGTCTGTAAACAGCCATTGAACAAGTGGAGCTTACTCTGACTGCTTTAGCAACACACACGTCAAGCACAGCTTTACCATGGCCATGTTAGCACAGCTTGGATTTCAGCAGGAGCCCCCAAATCTCAGCTGCTCCCTGAGAACTGACTGCTGTATTTTCCTAGCATCAGCTGATGTGGGAGCAGGGACTCTGTGAGGAATCTGGACCTCGGGGGAGAAGGATGAACAGCTTGGATTTCAGCAGGAGCCCCCAAATCTCAGCTGCTCCCTGAGAACTGACTGCTGTATTTTCCTAGCATGAACTGATGTGGGAGCAGGGACTCTGTGAGGAATCTGGACCTCGGGGGAGAAGGATGAACTCCCCTGAGCTTCTGGTGCAGGTTGGGCTGAGGATGTGTTGCTTTGAGAAAGTGATCGGTGCTGCTCATGGACTCCAGGCTCTGCTCCTTCCTTTCCCCAATACACATAATATACATTTCTGTCACACTGCTTCACACACAAGCACCATAAACCCACAGGCAGCTTCATGGCATCAGGCTTGCTTGAGCTAAACATCATCTGGGAGGTGGTGAGGGTGGAGGAGAAAGGATTTGCCTTATCAAAACCACCAAAAAACATTTGGAGAAAGGCAGGAGCAGCAGCCTGGAGTCTGTTAAGAGCACCAATCACTTTTTTGTCACTTGGTTTTATTGTGCTTTAGGATTTTCAAAGGACATTACCTGAGCACCAGGCTTCCAAGGAGTGTCAGTGTGTACTGACATCCCTCTTCTCTTGTAGGTGATAAATCCTTCCTTAATAAATATCTTTGTAGCTGATAATTCAGTAGTTATGATTTGAAGAATTCCTGTTTCAGAGATGATGGTCTCTGAGGGGTTTTCAACAGGACAATCATTAGGGAAGCAGCTTTTGATGCTCGGAAAGAACTGGGTCCCCCACTGACACTGATGCCTCTGGGAATACCCTCAGTTGTGAAGGAATTTGGGCTACAAAACTTTCTTGCTGCTCCTGTTGTAATCCTGTTTATCGCCATCAGTTTAGCTTAATTTGGGCTAAAGTCAGGGAACATTGTTGTGCTCTCAAACTTTCTATCTGTCATGATTTCTATATCATTATATAATAACTAGTTGTAGAAACTTCTAGAAGACATGTTAGTCTGAGGAGGAGAGTTGATAACCGCGAGGCAGTTGAGACTCACTTTTAGGAAGGAAGTAAATCCAAGTGCAAATAAATCCAGGTGGGAAGTGAGGAAAATTTCGAGCCTTACTCCACCATGACCCAGCAAATAGGGAAATATCATCTTTATCTCTTTAATTTTTCTGTAAAGTGGCAACAACCAATCATTAGCAACATCTGTGCTTAATTGTTCGGTTTTGGTGATGTTAATAACCTACTAAGATAAATAAACCAGAATCCTGCTTCTGAAAAAATCATCACATCAGGCTCTCTTCACGCTCAAGCAGTCCTTATTACACACCTTCCTTTAGCCTTCCCACATTTTCATCACTCTTTTCTCTTTACTAGGGAAAACATGGACTTTAAACACATTTTTGTTCAGCAAAACAGAGCAGCAGATAATTACAGGAGGCTTTGAGGTGCTGTTATCATCCCAGAGTATTTAGCCGAGGTTAATTCTCTCCCACAATTAGAGTGTGACCTGTACAAGTCGCGCCAAGGGAACACTGCGCGCCTTCTCTTTGCTTGCATTGTAACATCAGGAGAGCCATCAATGCAAAGCTGCCCTGAAAGACTGGTTTGCAGTGAAGACATAACTTTAGACAGCCATGTAATTTCCTTTTCATGTTGGTCCCTGACAAGAGACAATATGTTATAGTTCCAGGAATGGATAACAGGGGAAAGAGGGGAAAATACAATGGCTTTATTTAAAAGTCTGTACAATCCTGCTCGGCTTTTCAAATAGCTTTTTGGACTCAGCTTGGTACTGTGCTCCATAAATTATACCATTTTTCCAGGTTTGCTATCAGTTAAGTGACTGGTCCAGGGTGTTTCGAGACATCTGGTCTGGTTTCCTGGAGGATTATGATTAATAAATGCTGGCATACAAAAGCAGTTAAACACTTGTGCTCTGCCTTCCTTATAATCTCATATTTAAGATACATTATGCCAAATCCTTCGGTGCTTATGGACCCTCTGTAACTCCAGTGATGAGTTTCCCATTGCTGTTAGTGAAAAATGGATCTATCTGTTACAATCAGTTGTATTCAGATCAATAACAGAGCACGATACACTTCATTCAGCCTTCTTAAATTAATAATTTCCAGATTGCCTTTTGAAATTGGTTCTTGCATTGGTTTAGGGAAATTCTGAGTTATGCGCGTGTTAGCTCAGGGTAGAAGTGTGCAATTTGTTTTCAGCAAGTGGTGAGAGACAATGTATATCCAATTTTGAGCATCGGTTGGAAAACTCATCTTGTGGAGTTGATGGGGAATTTTACCCCATCTGTATTGTACCGCCATTCACCTGTTAAATTTCTCACTAGGCTCTATTTCCTGCCGTCTGATTTCTTACCTTTTTTTAAAATTAAAAACTTAAATTAAAATTCAGAATTTTGACCGATTTAGATTGGTGAAATATTGCTCAAATATTTATTGGAATTATTTTAACTACCTCTGCCTTCACTTTTCTCCCTAAAATACATAATTTCCTTTAGATTTGCAACTTCTCCTGAAAACCTTTGTGTTTGTTCTGAGAAACAAACATTTTGGAGAAGTCACAAATATCCTGTACACTTTTGGATTGGCGTTTGGATACCACCGTGATTGATAAGTGATAACAGAAAAATTCCCTTGTAGGGACCTCGTGTGAGGATTCTTCCCTTCCCTCACTTCCCAGGTAGGATTGTTCCCTCTGATGTCAGACATTTCTGAAGTTCATTAGGTGACCCAGCATCCCATCTTCTCTCCAGATTAACACCTAACTCTGTTCAGATGTTTAAGCTGACACGATTTCTTGCCATCTTTGTGGTGTTCGAGTGCAGAAAGCAGCCTAAATATGATCCATGAGGCAGCACTGCCTCCCATCCTTTAGATTGCACCTCCCTGCAGCCAGGAATAGGAAATAAAACTCCCGATCTGACTGTTTGCATTGTGTTATTAAAACAGAACAACTGTGAAATACGGAAGTGCTTCGTGCCTTTAGTAATATTATGAAGAGTATTGCCACTCTCTAGGTCTCCAGTAAATCCTGCAGAGCTCCAAATCATTGAGTTTTAAAGGAATCTCCCATAATTGCCCTGACATCCAATAAAACGTTGTGGAAATCAGATTGGTGTAGGTGCATCTCTGTGTGTGTGCAGATGCATCTCCGGTATTTTATCCTTAATATGCAGATAAGAGTGGAGGAGAGGGAATGTTCTCTTCTGAGCGAGACCATTTCAGAGAGATGGGAAGAGGAATTTTACTGTATTGGTATTCGTGTGATAAATCACCTTCTATGGCTGCCCTCCTGAAATTAGCAGATGAAATGGCATTCCACACTGAGAGGCACAATATTGGGAAATTAAATATATTGATAAACATAGCCTTGTTTATTATTTTATTTTTCCTAACCAGATATTTTGCTGGGAAATATACATCTTGTGTTTACTTCTGTTTGCTAATGCTTTGATAAATCAGACATTTTTAGTATTCTATCAATGGCAAAAGTCTAATTGCCTTATTGTATTCTGATTTATTTCTTTCCTTACTTTCTTTGCATCTGCAGCCCAACAAACGAGTCTCCAAAGAGATATATGTTATGATACAGTGTCAGTGAAATTAATCCTGATCAATTTTAAAGTTCACATTTTTATTTGATGACTTTCCTGGGAATCACTAAAACCGAGATTGACTCGGCCTCTTTTTGTTGGTTAAATATTGTTGTTTGAGAACACTGGATACAGCAGCAGAAATCTCATTATGATTTACCAGTTCTGTGTGAGAGAAAAACCATATAAGCAATGATTTTTGCTAATTAATAGCCACCAAATCCTGCTCTTTGCTGACACCAGTTCAGGGTCCCCAGTCAGGATCTAATGGTGAAAAGTGTCCCTTGCCTGGGAACACCTTTACCTGTGCGAGGTCCCTGGATGTGAGAAATGGAGCAAGATAAATACTCATGGCTTTCGAAAAGCCAGGCTCTCTGTTTCCATCAGGATTTCAGTCCTGCAGCTCTTATGAACTCACTTTATCTCTAGAAGAAATTGGAATTTTAGGTTATTGAGGGGAAACAGAGATGGGGTTTATTCCTATTTTTTTCCTTTTCTATTAGAAATTTTTTTTTTCTCAATTTGTAAATGCGTGCATACAATAACCATTCAGAAAAATAAACCAGGCTGTGTATGTAGGTAATTTTGCTGGTGATTTTGCTTGTTTATGTATTTGATTTGTCAACCGAACTCAGGTTTTTTCAGGTCTTCGTGGTAGGCAATGCTTTTGACCCAAAGGAAACAAAAGACTTTCTGTTTTGGTTCTGTGATTCCTGCCTTCTCTGACTCAAAGGAGATGGGGACATACAAGAGTTATTGCTATCAAAAGGAAATAACGATACTGTCCACAGTGCCCAACAAATCAGACCTTAAGCCGTTCTCCCCACTCTACCCCTACCTTGGTGAAGTTTAAACAGCATAACCAGCTTCTGTGAGGAACCCAGATTTTTTTTTTTTTATTTTTTTTATCGTTAATGTCAAACAAACATTTATTTCAGGTGCAAAGCCTCGGGATATGTTAGTGGAAACAGTGGCACTGCTGTTCTATTGCTTACTGCCCACTAAGTGGGTGGGAAAAGGGTACCGTGACCCTTTTACCCTTCCCACCAGTCTCCCTAACAGCTTTGGCCTTCGGGTCAGCTCAATTTCCCCTCCACTGAGTGGCCATTACTGAGCGAGGATGTGATAAATGCTTTTTGGAGGGGCCGGCAGCGAGCGCTGGGAAGGAGGGAGCAGGTCCAGGCGCACGGAGCCCAGGCACAGCCAGGCTGCCGAGCTCCCTCCTGTTCCCTAGCAACACGGCGAGAGCACCAAAAAATGAATAGACCCACAAACAAAAATGAAAAGGAGATAAAAAAGAGTAAAAGTCTATGGGGCTCAAAGGTTAATATTCCTCTATCTAATAACTTAGTTTCAGAAAATTGCATTTTAACCTTTTCCAAGCATCCGGGAGAGAGATTTCTTTGAAATTAAATTAGATCACATTTGTATGAAATGGGGGGGTGAGAAATTAAATGCAGAATTTATTATTTTTTCCATCTTCCTACCCGGTATTTCTGCAATTCCTTGTATGTTCTGTTGACTTCCACTGCTCCACTCCCAGTTGTGCGTAGCCTGCAGCCTTCTGTGGAGCTATGGATGGCTCCAGAGTGAAGTGCTCCGGTATCATTTTGTATTTTGTGGAATTTTCTCTTGGAGAAACAGAAAGCCTTGCCCAGCATGGCATAACCAGACCTTGCATCCCCTCTGCATTCCCCATCCATCTCGCAGCTCTCAGAGAGAGGGAGCAGCGAGCGACACCTTGGAAGTCCCAAAGCAAAGCAGGAAGGAGACCTGGGATCGATGGTTTCTGATTTGGGAGCCTCAGTGCTCCCTGTGCCATTCCCGTTCTGGCCATGCATCCTCAATCGCGCCAGGGCTTCAGGAATTGACTGGAAATGGAGAAGGTGGTAGGGTGGGTCTGTGCTCCCAAGGGTGCCTCCTTTAGTAAGTAGTTTTGCTTACTCTGATCTGTTTTCATTTAAACAAACAAAACTCCTTCAGATCAAATAACTCGTGAGGAGCTGAAGTCCATTTCTGTTAACTCCCGCTCTGATCTGGGCAGATGGAGCTTTCACCTTGCCTTCCTTCCCCACAGGGAACCATTAGAAATTCCCATTTTATTACATAAGCCTTATTTAAACCTCTGGATCCAAATTCCTGCTCCAGCTACCGTGGTGTAAATCTGGAGTAACTCCCTGTGCTCCTGCGGGGTTATTTTGAGGCTGCAGCAGCGCTGCTGGGGCAGGATCCAGTCCCTGAATTCCTTGGCTGCCAGGGAAATCCGGGGAAAGCGATTGTTCTATTTGTGTCATGGCTGTTATATTTAACTTCACAACAGAATGCCTTTAAACTTTACTGCCATCTTTAAACCAATGAGCTGTATGGTTAACTAATTTTCCTGTGCACTGTATAATACAGGATCGATAATGCTGTTTCCTCACATAATATATTTGCTCTCTTCCACTCACTCTCTTCACATATATCGTATAATTACAAATACTGAAATTTATGGGGCATGTAAACCCGTGTTTTAAATACAGGAGATCACCACAGTTGGGATGGTTGCTGTTGTTTAGCATATTCCAATCAATATCTCCCACTGGGGACAGGGAATCTGTGGGTGCACAGCAGGTGAAATGGTCCCACGCTGGGATTCTGCTGGCTGAGCCTCTGCCCAGCCCCTCAGCTGAGCAGCACAGCAGCTTCTGAGAGGCTGAGAGATGGGAAGAACCACTGGAGGCTTTCCTGGCGGCAGGGGAATGATGCTTCAGAATCCCAGAACGCTTTGGGTTGGAAGAGTCCTTGAAGATCATTTTGTTCCACCTCCTGCCATGGGCAGGGACACCTTCAACTCCCCCAGGGTGCTTCAAGCACCATCCAGCCTGGCCTTGAACACTGCCAGGGGCAGCCACAACTCCTCTTCAGCATGATCCTTATACCCCTGGAGGAGGAAGCAGGAGACATATCCAGGTTCTCCTTTGTTAAGGAAAAAAATTAGTTTGCTATATCACAGAGGCCATAATTTTATATGACCCTGTTTTAATCCCTTATTACTGGCTGCAGAAGGGGCAATCAGATACTTGGTTCGAGCTGTTTCCCTATTTCTTTCTCTGCAATGATACAGACGGTAATGAAAGGGCTAGAGCTAATTAAAAGACAATAATTTCATGAAGGGGTGGTGATGGTGATGAGGCAATAAACTGTGAGAACAAAGCTTGAGGGCTTTTAATGACTCATCAACCCCTTGATGGGAATTTAGCCTTACAATCACTATCCATTTATAATGATCAGTGATATACCTTCCTTAAGAGCAGAAAAAACACTGCTGGTGGTGCCTGTCCCTGGTCCCCAACACCTTGAGCTTGCAGTGTCCCCAGCACTGCCTGGCTGCCGTGCCAGAGTGCTCCAGGCATCCCCAGTAATTGATGGCACTTTGCATTCTTGCTGTGTCACAGCCTCGAGACATTCAGGTGACAATGTCAGATCATTGTGTCTGGCGTGACTTACGATGGATACAGGATGAGGAGCCAGAGCAGTGGCAGCGATGAGATTATGGATGCAGAGGGGATTGTGTACTCCAGGACAGTCCGAGGGCTCTTTCCTGAGCCCTACAGCGGGATGTGGTTAATTAGGTTAAATTCATCCATGAGAAAAACATCCCATCTTCCTCTCTCGTGGGGGATTGCACCCTGCTGGGGCTATAAGCAGTGGGTCTTGGGGTTGTGCCACATTCCCAGGGTGCTGCAGCTTCAGGTCTGCAGGAACAAGAGGCGTGGGATCTGCTCAGGTGGGACCGGCGAGGAAGAAGCAGAGAAAATTCCAGGTGAAATGAAAGCAGCAGGGAGAGAATGGAAAGAAGGTCATGGGCAGAGGTTTTAGTCTTATTTTTCTTCGGTGAGATGATCCCAAAAGTCTGGACAAAAAATACACAGCAAATTGGTGAAGGAAAACCCCACATTTTACGATCTCTTTCCTTTTGCAAGCTCTGTTTGGTTCTTCTCTCCCTCCTGAATTCCCTGATGCCTCAAAGACACATTTGTGCAAGGGAAGGAGTATTTCTTTGACCTTGCCATCTCGAAACTGAAAACACAACAACATGTATATTAAGAAAGAAGAAAAGGAATCTCTCCATACCCCCTGAACACACATCTTTCCCCGGAGAAATGACCAGGGGACAGATAACACATACTTCATGTGCTGTTGGAGGCCCCCGGATACTAATGATTAATAGAACAGAATAGGTTATGTTACTGTCCACGGCAAATCCACCTAAGTGTAATTAACAACTGCTCCTCCTGGCATTGGGCTCCGTCCATCTCTCTTTCCTCTGTCATTCTTCCCTGTTGTTTATGCCTTTCTTTTATTCTTTTTTTTTTCCATTCTCTCTTTGTTACCCCAGTGCCAACACTAATGATCAAGTATTTCACAGTTACAAATCCTGTCTACCCTTTTTTTTTTGGTAGTTTTTTTCCTCAACCACTGCCTATCCTTTTATTCTCCTTTTTCCGTCATTTCATCACCTTCCTCTTTTCCTTTATTTTTTTACCTAGAACGACAAGTATATTTCTCTGTAATTTTATAGGCATGAGACAGATCTATATTGTGTATTTTGATAGGGAGTAAGAGACCTGTGTCTTGCTGGAATTGTGTTGTAGCTTGTGCTTTGTATTATGGCTCTTTAATGCCTCAGAGCCCTCTGATGCTGCCCCAGGCTCTGTCAGCCTCTTGGGCCAATTTTATTTACTATTCTTTCCCTTGCTTTTAAAATGAGCACTGAGGGCAGCCTGGAACTCTCTGCTTGGATCTCTTGGCCCCTGTGAGATGGTGAGGTCTGGAGGAGCCAGAATCTGGGGCAGAGTAATAAAATAAAGATATGTCCTAATGGTAATTTAGGGAGATTTTGGATGGCTGCCTTCCCAAAAGTTTTCTAAAAGGATCCTTCCATATCCATCATGTCAGATACATGGGGAAAAAGGCAGGACCATTCTGGAAAGTCATAATGGAGTTATTTGTATTCTGTTCTGAAAGTGAGATTCCGAGATACAAAGCACATTTCACTATGCAAAACATACAGAAATGCTTCCAGTCCTAATGTTTGCATCAGAGAGAGATCATTGTGTTCACTCCTACTTTCTAACACCGATTAAGAGGAAGGATCCAAGCTGCCCAGAGGTTCAGGTGCTTGTGAACCTCAGCTGTGTGTCTCTGTGCCCAGTGCAGCAGCTGGAATGAACAATTATTGCCAATGGCAAATGAGCTTCCTCCACGAGTCTGAATGTGGAAGGCAGGCTTGTTTAAACTCGGTAAGAACTCGACTTTCCTTAGTGCATCTTAAGGTTTTTGCTCATACCCAAGCTCTGAGTGGTTGTGCTTATTAAATTGGTGCAGTCCCCATGCAAATGAAACCATGCCTGCCTTGCCTGCACATGGGAAGAGACCATGAGAGGAAATTAGTCCTCACCCTTGATTATTTCATTAAAGTACATTCTCTTATGTTACAAGGGGGAAAAACACACACAAAAAATGCTTCCTAGTGAGTTATTTTGTCTTCATTGTCATTCATAATTTGCCTTTGCTATAATTCACATCCCTTCACAAAATAGCAACATATTAGTTGGAGCTTTTAATTAAACCCCCAACACCTGCAGGTGAGAAAACACAGATGGATTCGCTCCTCCATGGAAACACACAATTCCATATGAACTGGCCACAGAGCCAGAGAGAAAATAGGTGCTAAAATAACACTCAGCTCCTCACAGTGACTCCATTCATTCCTGCACAAACAAACATACCTGGAGTGCGACCGCAGCTTAACCCTTTGTCAGCTCTATCTGCTGCCTCCATCAGAGCCAGGTTTGGGTCTCAAAATAGCATCCAAAAAGCACCTTTGTGAGTTAGATGGCAACTTTGGGTTCCTCACTGTGCCAAAAAGGAGATTTTAAGGCTCCTAAATTGATTTCTCTCCACTAGATCTCTGAGTGGCTTTTCCTTTTGTCCCCCTGCTCTTCCAGAGCCATGAGTCAAACCCAAAATGAGAATTTGCTAATCCCATTCTGCGCTCTGCAACACGACACAGAGCAGGATGCAGTGGAGCTGCTCTCTGCTATGTTCACAGATCCTGTACCTGCATTAACCCATCTATATTTCTATTTCTATATTTTGTAGAGATACAGATATCTAAATATCTGTAGATATTTAGATATCTAGATATCTATATATAGATCTATCTATAAATTCTACATAGGTAAATCCTGCTCACCAGCATCCCTGCTGGATAGACTCTCTTGCACTCTCATTCCTATTCCCAATCAGCTCCCAGTTGGGAGTATTGGGCTGATACAGTGCTATCCCATTATATTAACTTCTTTTCCGTGACTATTATAGTCTGCAATTAAGAACTAAAATTAATGGCTGTATTACTGAGGGGTTTGGGGGAGCAGATGAGAACAAAGTTTTGTTTTAGGCAAGTGAAGCCGGTAAGATATTATTTGCCCATATTGGACACCATTGCATTATGCCTTGTTAAAACTGGTATAATTTATTTTTCTGTTTATACTGTTTTGGTAGTTCTAGCAATGGATGATGAATGTAAGGAAAAGTGCATTTTTATGTGCGAACTGATCATTGTTTGAGTTGCAAAATCAAACGCCAGAAGAATAAGTAGTAGCAGGAATTCCCTGGGAATTTTTCCATGTAGTCTAACAGGATTGGGATCAAGACCAGTATATTTCACATATTATAGGTGAACTTTAAACCTGACGCATAACCAAAGGCCAATTGAGAGTAGATTTGTAGTACATTGAGAAAACAACTTCTTCTCTATACTCTTATAAGTTATGTTTGAATTGTGACTGGCACATTTTATAATAATTTTTAATGTAAAAATGATTAAAATATTGTAGTATTATCCTTCCTGCATGCTGCAGAAGACAAGCTCATGGCGTGATGCCCTCTCAAGGATTAGGAGGAAGAGGAGATGGGGAGAAAGGAGGTTGGGCCTGAAGGATCAAAGGACTGGGGACTCCGAGTGAGGCACAGAACCAGTGATGTTTCATGTGCCTGGGCAAAGGGCCAGACCTGAGCTGAGGAGCTGAGGCTTGTGTTCAGTGTTTTAGTGCTGTGAAAGGCTGGGCACAAGTGAGGAACTCTGGGGAACTGAGCAACAGAATCTGCCAGAGTCCAGGCTTAAAGGAAGTGTTTCTTTCCACCTGAGCTTCTGAGCTCCAGCTCATACCCCAGTGGTAGAAGCCTATGAGTATTCTTTGAAAGAAGAGGAATTTCACTCTTTAAAAGTAGAATGTTATGTAATAACAGAGCAATCGGAGCTCTTTGCTCGAGGAGTTGAACTCAATCCCTCTCCAAACCCTTGGGTTCTGTCCTGAACCTCTGCTTGGACAGCAGTTTCCCTTTCTGGATCTCAATCGGAAGATTTCTCATGTTCATCAAGGAGACATGAACACGTGGGTGCCACTCTCAGAGCACTCCTCACCTGGCTGACCACAGAGTGACATCCTGGGCACTCTCGAGCATCAGAGTGGCTTGGGACAGCCTTCACGTTCCAAACCAGCACAGCTCCCTCAAAGCTCCATTTGCTGATCAGTTCATATTTCACCCTGATCATCCTCCCTTCCTGTCCCCTCTGAACGCTCTGATCCTTCACTTACACCCTCATTTCCCCACGGTGTGCCGGTGGCTGTGCATTAAATTACTGACATTGACACTCCTTTCTGTATCCTGTTAGGAACTTGCTTTTCCCGATTCAGTCACAACCTTCTCATTAGGTGCTGAGAGATGATGTTTGGTGTCTGAAAACGTTAATGAGACAGGTTGAGCACCTTCAAGCAAGCGCATGAAGGAGGGGAAATGAGGTGTGAATCCAGGCTGAAATTCGGGCTGCTGGAGGAACTGACACATTCACTACCCAGTTACAAACAAAACGGGGGAAATTGTTTTCCAAGCATGCATTTGTCATTTTTTATTCACTTCTCTAGCTAATTACAAGAAGCTTCCACGGGAAGGACTTCCAGGAGAGGATGAGGGTGTTTGAGCTGTGCTGGGCAGAAGCCGTGCTAGGAGTGAACTCTGGCCTGCTCACTCTATTTAGCAAGCTCTGAGATGTGTAAGTACATTATCTGCAAGGCTGCTAAAGAGCGCTTAGGGAGGATTTGTGGGTCTGTGGGAAGGACAAAGAAAAATGTTTTCTAATAAATTATTCACAGCCTCACAATCCCTTTTGGGCAGATTGTTGCTCTGTTTGCCCCAGCGCTTCCCGGCTTCTCTCTCGGCGTTCACACGCAGAGTTTCTCACCTCCAGAGAGCAGCAGAGATCTCAGGCAGGCTGCTGCAGCTAATGGTGGCAATTAATAACTTGTCATAATCCCGAGGATGAAAGGGAGGGCTCGCCATCAGCAGTCAGGTCATGGCGCTTCTCTAAAGCAAATGAGGTGCAGGTGTTGTCCAGATTTAAGAGCTTTGCTCCGCTGTCAGTGCACTGCGGTGCCAAGCCACAGCCACGGCATCACCCTACAGGTACATAACTTACTGCAGGAGTTTTCATGCTCCAGGTGCACGCACATTTTCCAGCCTTCCCCCCCTCCACCGCTGTTCATTAGCGGCGGAGAGGAATCCTCGGAACGTTTCAATAAATCATAACCCGGCGCAGTTAATTCCAAACCTGTAATTGCAGCGTGCCCGGATATTTGCGCACACCAGGCAGAGCAGGGAAGCTTTATTTTGCATTTGTAAACAGAAATGTGTTTGGAAGAGGACGTGTTATCTTTGTCTTTTAATTGAACCTTGTGCATAAATGGCTTGGCTACCTAACAGCAGCTCAGGTCCATGTTCTCTGTTCAAGCTTACGAGAATGAAACCTCATTATGCCTTTGGTTAAACAACAAACTAGAGAATCACTTCTTTCCTAGACAGCTCCGTTGGCTTCTTCTTTTTCCATTGCTGTGGGTCAGTTCTGCTTGAAATGAACCAAGTTTACAAATCTCTGCTGGTTTGTACACTCCTATTATGCAGACTAGGTTATGCATTTGTAACTGTCACGCGAGTCAGGGTGATCCAGCATTCTCATCTGACCCTATTCATTTAAATGGGTGCGTCTTGTTGACATTGATTCATGTTATAACTTATATCGATGCATTATAATCCCTTTGTGTCACCCCACTGGTTATTTCTACTCAAATGTTGTGAATAAATGCTGGCAATAATGGTCAGTAGGATTTGGAGCTGTTTTAAGGCATGTGGAGCCCACCTGAAGTCCAGGATCAGTGCCTCGTGCTGGCTTTTTTCTCTGGAAGACAATTAACATGCAAAGTATCCCATTCCTGTGCATTTGCATGGCAAAGTGTCTCCTGGCTTATTAATAATTTGGGGCTGTGCATTCCAAATGTATATTGCACTCAACTAAAGGGATAAGTAAACACGATTATGCATGCATGTAGGTCTTTATCAAGGTGTGGTTGATAATGTTTTAAAGCAGAACTATTTCTCATGAAAATAGCTCCTCTTAATAGCCTCTGTCTCTCTATTGTGCTTCTTAGTGAAACATAAATCACTAATATGTTTTCAGCTGCAAACTACTCTCTTTTTCCATTGTATTCACAGATTTAGTGGCATTTCAAATAGATAAACACAAGCAACATCTATCAACACTACAAAAAGGGGGCCTTAATCAAAGCTCCAGGTCCCAGGTCTCAGCATCTCCATTTACCTTGAGATAAATCCATTGGTGTGACCACCACTGCACAGGGTGACAAATCACCCCAGTCAGCTGAGCAGTGCAAGGGCTTATTGGCCTTTCTTTAAGTGGTCTTACCCTTCAATGAAAAGGATGGTGCTTGTCAAGCAGGGCCAGATTAAAGTTAGACAAAAAGAAATGATCTGTTATTAGAAAACTCCGATTGAGAATCACAAAACAGGAAAGAAATATGAATAAGGATTTACAGTGAGGATGCTCCCCCCACCTTTTCTCATCCTCCCCCAAGCAGAAATTAACTTTAATTACTTTCCCAGCTTAGCACATGATGAATGTCAAGACAACGAGGCATTAACATTAAATAAATATGTGGCTCTGGGAATGTGCCTGGTGGAGCAGAGGACAAGGGCAGCCCGTGTCTGGTGGGGCCTGGGCTGGAGCTGCTGCAGCTCAGGTGTGGCTGGAGAGCATCCCTGAGTGCTTCCTTTAGGGCTGGCAGGGCTGGATCTGCAGCAGGGATTGGCTCTGGAGAGATCCATGGCATCATCCGTTGGGAGCAGCCCTGCCTGGGCAGAGATCTCTGGCGCTGGGGGGGTTGGGGTTCCCAGGGAGGAGAGGGACAGACCATGGGCAGAGTCATGGCCTGGCTGCTCAGGAGCCTCTTGGTGCCAAGGGCAGCTTGGCAAGGCTCCTGATGCTTCCAGGAGCACATTCTGGCCTTGTTCCAATGACACAACTGCAGAAGCATCAAAACCTCCTGTCTGCATTGGCCCTTAGGATTTCAGCTCACATAGTTCCTAAAAAGAAACTTGGGGTGAAAACAAAGCGTTTTCAGATAAGCTAAAGCCTTCTCAATGTCATTAAAAATAATGGGCAAATTCTTTCCCCTAAGAGTACCCAAAGTCTCTGCCTTGTGCTCTGGTGAGACACACAAATGTAAAATTGTGGTTTAGAGTCTCTCAAAAAAATCTTACTTTTAAAAAGGAAATGACTGAACAGGCAGCAACTAAAAAATTTCAGAGCAAACCTGCTTGGAAAACTGAGCAAATATTTGCCCATCCAATCAGTTTGTTTGTTAAAGAAATCCACAGTGAGAGTCTAGTGAGGTAGTAAGAGGAAAAAGAAGGAAATGATCCATGTTTAGTTTTTTTCATAGGGATTGTGTGGATGGTTGTGGGGTTTTGGGGTTTTTTTTCCCCTATACCATTGAGATTCATGCATTTAAAATGCGTTTGGTTTCTCGTGACTTGATAGACCACTATAGAAAGATTAATTTTCTGTAATCATTTGATTTGATAAATGTCTACACAGCCCAGCACAAGTTTATTTTCTACTTATCCTGATCCTGGAATTAGTTGCTAAGGGTACTCCAGGGAAACACTTCCATAATTATAAATAGGGCCTGACAACAGACATTTACAATTGCAATAATGCAAAATGGTTATATTTCACACCAGAACAGAAAATGCACTGGTAGGGACATACAAAGGAAGTGTGTGCTGCTTCCCTGTGCTTAAATAGACGTGGCCTTGCCTGGCAAAAATGTCAATAGTGTCTGTTCTTCATGAATTATTTTATATTTGAAGGTGTAGACAGTGAGACACAGAGAAATTAAGGGACTTGCATAAGATGACAGCAGAAGCCAACAGCAGAGGTAGGGAAAGGTCAGAGCTTCCCAACTCCTTAAATGGAGAGAAAACTGTGCTCTGCTAATTTGTGAAGTAATCCCAAATTACTGTTGGGCTTGCTGCCTCCAAAGCTGTATCCAAACCCATATCCAAGGCCCAGTGAAACCGTGGGGGGAAAGGCTGGGCTCAGGATTTCTTTATGGTGCCATTACTTGTCTTCACATTTATCAGCAGCTCTGTACCTCGGGAGAAGGAGAAGGTGCTGGGGCTGCAGCACCAGGGAACCCTGAGGTGTCAGCAGGGCTGTGACACAGCCCTGGTGCAGCAGCACAGGAAAACACGCAGAAAAATACCATTTCAGCCTTTAAGGCTGTAAAGTGCTTTGAAAAGGCAACATCCAGAACATCCTGGAGGTGGAGAATTATTGGGCACAGTCCTTAGGTGAGGCCAAGCAGCAGGAAAAGATGGACTGAGTTCAATTTGTCCTTCCTTTGTGGCAGCATATTGGGGTTGTGGGACACCTTCAGGTGCAGCAGGGAGGAGCCCAGGAGCTCTGCTGGGAGTGTTTGCTGTTTTATGAGGCACCTCAACCGAAAAACACAGCAAAGACAATTAAAAAGTGTCATCTCGACTTGCCTTTTAATGCAATCACAGTTACTGTGCTAGTCCAGATATAATAAAATATCCCTTTAAAGATACCAGTTGTATAGATATAAAACACCAAGTGATGCTCAGAAGTTAAGGGAACATAATAATTATCTGATAAAATGTCTAATATACATAGGCATAGCCTTAAACTGCCATGGTGATTGCACAGTAATTTAATATAAATTGATTAAGTACATTTTTACTGATGCTTAAAGACTAGTCATAGCATGGGAAATGATGTTTTGTTATCAGCTGTTAGTGAATGCACAGCATTTGCTGGAGTAAATCCAAGTGTTGGCTTTAAGGCACAATATTTAAACAGTTTCCAGCTGCTGTTCCTGCACTCCAGGTTGAAAAAATTTACCAAACACCACACCAGGACTTTCCAAATCCAGGGGGTTCTGACACTCACAAGGATTTTCCAGATCCAGGGGGTTCTGACACTCACAAGGATTTTCCAGATCCAGGGGGTTCTGACACTCACAAGGATTTTCCGAATCCAGGGGGTTCTGACACTCACAAGGATTTTCCAGATCCAGGGGGTTCTGACACTCACAAGGACTTTCCAAATCCAGGGGGTTCTGACACTCACAAGGATTTTCCAGATCCAGGGGGTTCTGACAAATCTTTGGGTTCTGACCCACAAGGACAGCACACACTGTGGTACAACAGAACAGCAGAGTTGTCCCAGCCTTTAGAAGAAAACCAGTTGCTCTCACTAACACAAAAAGAGGAGAATCCTCAGATTCCTCATCCGTGGAGGAAGAAGTCTTTTGCCTGGTGGGGTGATTAAAGGCAGCATCTTGTTTGAGGCAGAGATACTGAAATAAATATCACTTCAATTTACACCTCCCAGTTGCTAAGAAATTTCTTCTTGATCTCCAAATAAGGAACCTCTGAACAAGCATAACCTGCCAGATCATTAGGTTATTTTCTATTATGAAAATGGCATGAATATTATTAAAATGTAACTATAAATATTTATGCTGATAGAAAGCCCACTGTTGTTGCTATTATTTTTATTGTAATGCCTTAGAAGAGATGCTGGATAATGGCAGGATTCAAGAGGTCACTGGAGGTAAAGAGGGGAATTTTTCTGGAGTTATCATTGCTGAATACAAACTGCCAGTGAAGGTACAAGGATTTTTTCACATCTGAAAAGTCACTATTTCTCTTTTAAGAAGAGAACATATTCTCTTTTAAATCTTTAAAGATCATCTGTTCTGCAGTGCCTGCAAATCATTACTGTTTCATACTGGTTTGCCAAGCAGAGAGCTCAGCTATCCATTTTTCTGCTGAGCTCTTCCCATCTTGGCTCACACCCTCACCTTCCCTGCCTTGCTCACCCCAACCTCTGCGCAATACTCTGGTAGCAAAAGTGGAATTTCGATGTAAAATAAAGTGATAATAATTGCAAATCTTGTGTTCTGGAGCCCAGAGTTAGAGTCAAGAGCCCTTTCTGAACTGAGTCTGAAGAGGGGGAGATTTTGGCAGACCTAAACTCCCACACAAAACATGGACCATGAAGAAATGCCACTTCCATGAAATCAGCCTGAGGTTTCTGAACTATTGAAGGAATTATTGCTTCAGAGACAGACTCAGAAATTAGCAATGCTGAGTGGATGAAGTAACTCAGGGGGTTTTATGTTTATGGGTAAAATGAATATTCATTTTTTATATAAATCCTAAAGAAAGACATCTTCTCTGAATGTTGACTCTTCAGTTTTGCCTAACTCCTTTAAAATGCAATTAAGAATTTTTGGCAGTTATAATAACAAAACCTAGTTAATTTAGATCAAACAATAAATGCTAGCGTGGCCTGTGAGTCTAATCCACAATTTTATTCAATACAGGATATATTGCAACTGTATAGTTTGGGCTCTCTGTAAGACCAGAGTGAGCAAAAGCTGCTGCTACATTCCCAAGGGCTTGGAAAGTCTCTCTGGCAAAATATTGGGCAGAAAAACCTCCAGATAATGAGGTGATTTGAAGTAAAAGAGAGAAAGCTCTGTGTTGTGTGAGACAGAGACATACAAAGAGTGGGACTTTTGTGGTGAGTCTGGGTAGAGTGTAGAAGTGAGTTTAGAGCAGTGACATTCTCTGCAGGGTAAACAATCCCTGCCATGAGCAGAGAATGTTTCAGTTCTCCTCCTGGACTGGTGTTTTTCCAAAAGGAGAACAACTCAGACTGGTCTGTCTCTAAAGGTCTTTTGTCAAATAAACAAACCTGAGAGAGCAGAGTCGTAAATACCCACTTGGGATTGGATGTGAGACACCTCAGGTAGAATTTTTGGGCCTTTTACTCTCTAGGATTTTTTGATTCTTGCTCTGTGAAATGCAGGTTAAACTCTCACCTCAGTAATTAATGACTTACTATTTCATGTTTGGAAACTGCTGTGATCTTAAAGGTATTTCCTGACCCAAAGGAATCCACAAAAACACCTGATTGGGTAGCAAAATGTTGTATTAGAAATAGGAGTGAGAAAATTTCATATTTACCCCACGTTTTTATTTTACCTGTTAAATTCTCTTATTAGATCCAAATTTCAGTTTCTTCCCAACAGGAATGGACAGCTCCCGATTGTCCTCACTCCTTTGCTGCCTGTTTGAATGGTGTGGGATTTTACCAGCAGATTATTCCAGCTGCTGTTGAAAATCACAAGCTGCCAACAAACTCCTGAGTCCAAAATTTCTCACTCTTAAAATTTCTTTACACGGTAGCGTCCCATCCAAGGCCAGTTAACAACCACCCTCTGCTCGGTGCAGCTTTTAGCGCTCTTTGCAATGCAAGCGGCGCAAACTTCAGGGCAATCAGTGCGGTTTTAAACCTGGCTCTCAGCACTGCTGCCGATATTTGGGTCATTAAAAGGCAGTGGACACGAGAAAAAGCCTCTCACTTCATTAGCAGTAAAGATGCTCTTTGGTTTTATTCTGCTAAATCACACAATTTATATAAACTGCACGGGAGGTGGGGGAAACTGAGTCAGCAAAAAGCCAGTGAGGAGCCAAAGTCAAGGAATGGCCAAATTTCGGTGAGCTCAGAGCAAACTTGTTTTATTGAATTTTACTTTTATATGCCATATTAACATCTCATTTGCATACAGATTGTGCTCCGTCTTTACTCCAAAAGCGCACCGTCAGCAGTTCTGCTGCGCAGCCGAGGAGTGCCACAGCAGCATTTAAATACTCCTGGTAAATTTTGAAGCAAGATGCAAGAGCTTTTGGTCAATCTGCCTCCTCGGTTAGCTGATACATTTGTCTTTCCCAGTACGGTGATGGCTGGAGGTTGATTTTATTTTATTTTTTTTTGATTGTTGGAATGCTTCAGCTACTCCAGGCACAGAATCCTTAGGAATTCCAGAACTCCTCCCGTTGAGTTTCCCTGCTCCCAGAATCCGACTTGTGGAAGCAGCAGCACTGCCAGGACAGTGGTTTGGCCTCAATGTTCTATTTCCTAGAGGAGGTGACCACTTCACCTCTTATTGTTGCTACCAGTGGTAGAATTGCGTTAGAGACAAGCAGAGAGCCCAGAGTGCTGAGCAGAATAAAATGGAAATAAATCCAGCCCAAGCACATGCATGCACTGGAGCAGCTGGGTATGATCCATCACCATAACACTGATTTTTCTCCATGAACGCAGATAATTCCCAGCTGCCCGTCTACTTTTTTTCAACAACCAGCTCTTCAGTTATGAGTTCTAATAATTCTATTTGGAGGCTAAACAAATAAATACACCTAGCAGGCACTAGAGGACACGACAGAAATTAGTGTGATATTGGCAGTTGGTATCTGCCATGGTGGAATAATAGAGATGAGAGTGATAATTCATAAATACATACAGTGACTATGACTTGGCAGCTGTTGGTGATGTGACTGCCCTTATGTGATCACGCAGAGATGTTGTGTTTGGTGAAAACACCGGAATTTTTGGGATGTTGTAATTAGTGCTGGCAGGTAGCAATGCGAGCCATCACCTCTTGTGGATAAACACAAGTGGATAAACAATACGGAAAAGTTTCAGAGCTGCATCCCCAAAATCTGAGCCTCCGGAGGCTCCGTTCACCCCGCACTTGGGATAAAGTTATGTTAAATACAGCCAAGGCTTGGCTGCCAGCCAGAGCCGCTATTGTCCTGCCGCTGTGGCAGCAGTGCTTCAAACACAGAGAACAAACCAACTGCTAATGGCAGTAATTAGGAGCCTTGGGGCTGATTTATGCCTTTTGTCATTGTACAAGTGGCGGAAGTGCTGAGGTTTGCAAGGATAACAATTATTGGTTCAGGTGATGATCCTTTCATAAAAGACACACATCTGATTTTTAACTGTCAGATTTCAGAACTGGGCCCTGGGAAAATATTCCAGTGAGTGGAACCAACGTGTCCAAACATTTGTTCTTAGTTCATCTTGAAAAGAAATCCACGACCGGAAAAATTACAAAGTGGCAAGGTTGTGTGGCAGATTAAAACTCCAAGTTGATGATTATTTACATTATCTAAAGGTATAGGTGGTATTAATTATATACCATATTATTTAGCTTTCAGAGACAGAAGTACAACTCTTAACAGCACTTATGGCTTCTTATCTGAATATCTCAAATATCGGTGAATGAAATCTCTTTGTAGTCTCAGCAGAGTTAATGGGAAGCAGCTGATGATATTCTTAACACATATCTCTACCCAGATTGTCCCTAAATTCTGTAGTTATTGGAACTATAGCACACATTCTTGTCAGCCAGCCAGTTGTTTTTTCTGAATTAGGGTTGTGCACACAACGTGTGTTACTGAGATCACTGGCACTGCCTGCTTCGGCACAGCTGGGATTTGAATTCTGATTTTCCTTTTTCCTGAGATCCTCAATTTGCCACCTAATTCTTGGAAGTGCCAGTGTGTGTCCCCTATGGTAGCCAGGAGCTTCCCCTCGTGTGCTCCTGAGAAACACCTCCCTCTGGAGCAGCTTTATAACCATGGGACAGAAGGAAAACAGATCCAGAGTTAAAACACATCCTAAAAACACCCGCCTTTGCCAAAAGATGAAAATTCCTCAGCCTTCAGTTTCTTTTCTGTACTGTTTGTGTGCCAGCTCCATTCCGAGGCGAGGCAGGATGACCTCCAGGAAAAGAGCAGGATATGTTTGAGAAAAGGCAGGAAATGTGATAGTCTGGAAGCTTGGAGTACAAGATCCAATCTCTCTCCATGGCTGGCAAGAGCATGTCAGACATAATGGAATATTAAGAGAAGGAACCTATTGCAGGCTCAGGGGACTCGAGTGAGGTAGCATTAAAAACTTTACTGCTATTAAATCTCGGGGAGCTGGAGATAATTTTGCTTTAGAGGAGCGTGGCTGCTGGTGTGGTTAAAAATGCTATCGAAAAATCCACTCAGGAGGAATCCCTCAATAAAACAGAAACAATTGGGGCTACATTGGAAGTTCCTGCTAAGGAAAACATCATTTGGCAGAGAAGATTGGAGAGGCTGCAGAGTGACAGCAGAAGTGGAGTTTTAGGACTGCAAACGGGAGCTGAGGGAAATGGTGGAAAGACTATCGAGACTTTATTAACTGCTACATTGGGGATCAGAAAAAGTGCTCCCCACAGAGAGAGAAAAAGCCTTTCCCAGAGCACTGAAACATTTGGCATCAGCTGCTGTGCTCAGGAGAGGGATGAAACCATTCTTTTTTTATCTGAAAACCTGCAAATTGCAGTCGCAGAGCAGGTAACCAACAACAAAAAGACATTTCCTGCCAGCAAATGTTTTCATACAGGAGGTTTTATGCTCCCAGAAAATTGTGACGTGTACAAGTATCAGAGAAACTGAAAATTGGGTCATATATAAATTCTTAAAAGCTGCCTTCTGGTTTGATTACTGGGTAGCTAATGACACCACATTCCCTGACTCCCCCTGGATTCTGGCATTCAGCCACCAGCCTTAGTTAATCCTTCATCCAGTACTTCTTCCTCACTAAGGACAAGGAAGAAAAATCAGTATATTTAGAAGAAAATGGCAATATTTAGATATATTTGGATTTTTTTTTTTTAATTTGCTAAGTAAAGATATGACTGAAGACACAAAAGACTCTTTTTATCCCTCGAAAAATTAGCACTGACTGACCATTTTTGTTAAAGGACAGGAATGTGCAGCAGTGGAATTACTCTTTTTATTTGTTTGGTTTCTATCTGAGCTAAGTGCCTGCCATGGCATTACTGAGGCTACAAAATACCCCAAATGGGGTAAATAAAGGCTGAGCTTCCTGAGAGGAGCCAGAGGGGAGAGAAACACTCAGTGGTGGGAGGCAGTGAGGGAACTGGGGAGGAAAACCTTAGTTTTCCAGAAAATTTTTTAATATCTTAAATTAGATCTCTTCTCTTTGAAAGCAGAAATTGCTGCTGGCCCGGGGGGATTTCTGTGGTTTGCTCTTCCCTGAGGTCGGTGTTCCTGGAGATCCCAATCCCTCCCATGGAGGAGTTTGGGGCTGTCCCAAAGCGCTGTGGTGTTGCACACAACCCTTGGCTCCCCTGAATCCTTGGTGTCCCTGCTTCCCTTGGGACTGAGCTGCCCTGAGATCTGCACAGCCCTCAGGGGTGTCTCCTTCCATGTCCCAGCCAGTGGAGATTCCCAATTCTTGTGCTCTGGGGAAGCTAACAAGGCAGAATGTGACAGAAATTTTACATTTTTCTATTTATTCTTCATCTAATGTACTGTCCTCAAAGTCTTAATATGAGTACAGGAGAAATATCCTCACCCTGTGCCAAGAACTAAGAATTCTGTTCCTTCAAAGATATTTTCTTTGAATTTTTGTGGGGAAAACGATCTTCTATTACTTAACACTAGAGACAAAGGTAAGGAAAGAGCAGAATTTTTACCAAAATCCTCCTTCAAAGCAGCCCTGCCCCTTTTGTGCTACAGCTGTGAGATCCATAACATGAAGTACAAGCAGGGGACCCCATAACAGCTGTCACAGCATCTGAAGACTCTCCTTCCTCACAAGAAACCTACTTCAGTATGGAAACATAAAAAAACCCAGAAAGGCAATTTTAACAAAAAGAAAAGTCCTTTAATGAATTGCAAATAGACTGTAAACGAGCCCAGAAAAAACTGATGGGGTGAACAAAGTACATAAAAATCCCCTGTGCATACACTGTTTATAAATCAAACTCTCACCCACCACGCTTGGAAGAGACATCCAAAGGAACATATCAAATTACACAAAAGGTCAGGGAATGTAAAATACTGAACAGACTGTTATGGGATCATCTTTAATCTTTTCCACCACCTAAAAACTTGCGGGGAGGGGTAAATTGTAGTAAATGAATTGAAGAAGCTAATGAGAATTTTTGGATTATAAAGCCAAAATCAGGAGACATTTTGTTCGTTCAAAAGCTCTGGCAGCTGCTGGAAATTCTGTCCAGTTACTGAAGACATTTTTTGGGAAAGTCAATTTTCTGCTTAGTTTTTCTTAATGTACTATTGACTTAAAGAAAACCCAGGAAGGTTTGAAAATGTTTATGGCATTATTAAATAGTTAGACCTGCTAATTTGGTTGCTGCACAACTCCTTTGGGGTGGAGTTAGCGCTGTTTTATGATCACAGATCCCACGTTATTCCCTCATCCTGCCTACTCCAGGTGACAGCTGATGTAGGGAATTCTCAAAGCAATCTGAAATTCAGTGAAGATATCCCATTCTGGCTGAATATTTTATTTCTCTCTATTTAGCAGAAGAAAGTATGGTTTGATCTCCAGGACCCTGAGTACTCACTGAGTACTTCTTGCCACAGGGAGTAGATGAGTTGTAGAGAGGCTTCCTCTTCCTCTCTGCTTTTTTCTTCCTCTTTGGGTTACACTTGGTTTTGGTTTAATCAGAAATTTCCTTGGGGTTAGTTCTCTCAGGCTCCTGGGCAACAAACCCACACCACCTCTGCTTTTGAAACCTCCAATTAACCTTGGATTTTAATAATTTACATGTGTTTTTTCTATGGGAGAGAAAATAAAAATTACCTCATTTGTCCCAACTCAAGTTTTTTTTTGTGAACTAGGTAGGGGTCCGATTTTTTTAGTCACCTGTGTCTAAATGTAACATTTCTTGGCTATTCTGTCACTTTATGATAACTTGAATGAATAATACTTTAAAAACCATGGAATTAAAAGCATCTAGTTGCAATCTAATGCATCAGCCCAGGGTTGTGACAAGGTTGGAGGTTTTACATACTAGGAAACAGAAGTAATTCAGAAAGACTGAAACCTGGATAATTCAAGGAGACTCAAGATTCAGCATCCTCATTGTATGATAGTGAACACAGCAAAATCATGATCTTAATCTCAAATTTGTTACTTTGTCCATCCTTCCACTGGATTTCTCCTTCTTCTTAGAAATCTCTATAATTTGTCTGTTATTTATCTTACTTTTCTTATTTACTTTCTTATTTAAAAAATTAACAAAACTAGCTCAAAATGACACTCTGCCTTGGTTCTGTTAATTACAGGATGAGCAATTAATTGGGATTTTTCCCAAGAAATTGCTCGTTCATACAGTTTTTATTGAGATGTGTACTGTTTGTGGGTGTGTTTTCACCCATCTGCATGTGCAGCCATGGATTCGCTCTGTGCATGTCGCAGATTTTGCACTTAGTGCTGGGAGCTTTTCATATTTTTTCTCTGGGAACATGCCATGATAGCTCCAGTATTTCAAAGAGCATGCAATCCAAAATCTGTCAGGAGGAAATATTTCTTTAAGGAAGAAAATGTGTTTTTTGTTAACTTTCTCAATCTCTCATCCATTCAGCTCAGTGTTGAATATATGTCCAAGCTGTTGCTGGGCTCGGGGTGGGACTTCTGTTGATTCCATCTTTTTAAAAAGGAGTTAACAAGAAGGATGCCAAAGTTTGAATCTCAATGTGAGGTTCTTTCCCAAAAATAAAGTTTTAAAAGTTACAAATCAGACAGCTGATTTATAACCATACTTAATGAGACCCTATTGGCCTTGCAAGGAAACAACAATTATTGTCTTGTCATATTAGTCTGCGGTGACTTTGCATGGCACAGGAAGACACTCAGGGAGAAGAATCCATACAATTTCTATAGCATCAAAGTCACGTTGGGGTTTCCAGGTGACTGAATTCAGATTTATTGTTGGTGAACTTGGCTCCTAGTGATCTATTTAATCCTAAATTAGCATCTCTATTGCAACGCTTAGCTCTTGCCGCGTGCTTCCCAAACATACACTAATTTGGGCTCACACCACCCCTCAAACAGGAAACAGGATAATGAGGTGTGGGATCTTTTCTTTTTCCTTCTAACTGTACCGTTATTAATGCCTGGACTATTCCGGGGTCATATAACAAAAGAAGACAAAGCACATCAGTTATGGAGACAGAAATGCAGCAGAGAGCAGCCCTGTCCCAGCCTTCTCTCCGGACAAAGCCAACTCACACAAACCCATCCGCAGGCACTAATAAACTCTTCTAATAAACTAATAAACAACTCTTCGTTGTTCCTTTTCCTTGAACCGAATTTTGATCCATTTTATAAAACTCCTGCTGGTTGTCATCTGTGGTTGCACTGTTTTGAAACTCTTTCTGCTCTTTCTCAGAGAGAACATAGATAAGTTACATTCTTTTACTTTCTTAATCTCTGTGTTTAGTATCAGGTGTTATTTAGCTGTGACCAATGGTTTTAAGAAGTAGATTTCTTTTCTGACCAATAGTTACTAAAATATTAATAGTATAAAAACCCTTCTTATAAATAAACTTTTCCCTTTCACCATCTTAATGTCGCCTGCCTGCCTTCTTCTCTCAACCAACTCCTGCAACCTCAAAGAAACTAAACCACAGTCATCTTCTGCAGCTTAAAAAGTACTTTTAAACATGAACTTAAACCTGTGCTTTGCTGAAGCACAAGGAATATATCCACGTTTTAGCTGAGATGGTGGTTTGCAGCCCATCTGCAACTGACTCCAGGATTATTCTGTGCATCTTGTATCGTGTGGCTGATGCACGATGAGGAGATGTTTGTAGTATTTTCAGATAAAAAACTCGATCGTTAATAACAGATGTTGAACTGTGAGAAGTGTTAAAGATGGATAATTGCTTCCAGTCAAAAAAAATTTTGGAACACTTAGATTTTCAAATATCAGTTACCTTACCAAAAAAAAAAAAAAAAAAAACCCCAAAAAAAAGTCTTTTTGGTGTGTCCTAATCCCTTTGGTAAGTTCAAAGTATAATTTTTCCACATTCTCTTTATCTTCATTCCCGTTTCAAAATTTGAATACTATTAAGGTCATCCTTCAATCCAGGAGAGGCCTGGATCTCCATTTCCCTCTCTCTGACTTCTTGGAAGAGCAGTAAGTACTATAAAATATTCTGTGCCATTCTAACTAATCACCCCTCTGGCATTCTGAGCAAATGCAGGTTAATGGTGAATCTTTTAATATTTCTATTAATTACATATATTATCCTAATAACTCTATTGTCAATTTTTCATTGCTAGGTAATGACTAGACCTGAGTTAGCTGTTCATAACTACCCATGGATTTAAAGGAAAGAGAGGATTTTTGTTTGTTTGTGAAATGCCTGCTGGCAAAGCCTAATTTCTACAAATATATTTGCTATACAAAATTAATTTAGGATTGTTCTGTGCAGGTGTGATTGAGCAGAGGCACAGTCATTACTTCTCCTTCGGACAGGGGCATGGAAAAAGAGCTGTTGCACATCTGTGGTTATAGGAACTAATATTTGATGTCATTTTCAACCTGACCATCTTATTAAATATGACAGGTGTATGTATGGAAATGAGATCACAGTTAGAGTATTGGGTTTTTTAGGGAGCCACTGCATAAATCCATAACTTGAAGTTCAGAGTAGGATCTCTGGGAAAGCTTCAGATTGAAGGAGAGGAGAGGAGAGGAGAGGAGAGGAGAGGAGAGGAGAGGAGAGGAGAGGAGAGGAGAGGAGAGGAGAGGAGAGGAGAGGAGAGGAGAGGAGAGGAGAGGAGAGGAGAGGAGAGGAGAGGAGAGGAGAGGAGAGGAGAGGAGAGGAGAGGAGAGGAGAGGAGAGGAGAGGAGAGGAGAGGAGAGGAGAGGAGAGGAGAGGAGAGGAGAGGAGAGGAGAGGAGAGGAGAGGAGAGGAGGCAGGAGATGGAATAATCTAATCAGCCACAGTAATTCTTATTCTAATAAAGTTTCCTGTTTGGAGTGGCAGCAAAGGGCTCCTGCCACAATTGTCCATGTGTTCCGGTGCCTCCCACCATAATGAGGTGGAAACAGAACCGCAGCCAATTCAATAGGACTTGCAGTTTGATGAGCCCGCAGAAAGATCTGAACATAAGGATTGTTTCACAGAACCTGGGCAGCAATGAAGCTGAAAATATCGATTCATAAATTTCCTGGGAAGAGGAAAGAAACTCTGCAATCGTTCCCGAGAAGTTGATGAACATTTCCAGCCCCAAATACAATGCACTAATGGGTGTGTTCATATGGAAAGGTAAAGAGACACAGAAAGGTTTTAGTGTGGCAGTGTATGAAAAAGCAGAGGAAAATGTCCTCAAGGAGGCACTAACAGGAAAATTTTAAAGGAGGGATCCTAGGACAAATCATGCCCCTTGGTTTGACTTCGAAAAAGCCAGTGCAGCTCTCAGCACAGTCCAGGGGAGTGAGAAGTTACCCCAGGAATGTGCTGAAAGACTGATGCAAGGAGAGCTGCAGGAACTCCCAGGTGTGAAAGGAAGGCTGTTAAAATACCTTTTTCCCCTCTGAATTTAATTTCTCAGCCAGAAATGTCACAGGTAGATGAGGCAAAACAAAACTGGGAGGCAGGCTGGAGAGCGAGGCAGCGATGCTGGAAGCTGAGTGTGGCTGCTGGGTGATTTTCAAGGTCCTTTCCAACCTCACCCACTGTGTGATTCCCTGATTCTCTGCTGAGATGCCCTGACCGTGGGTTAGAAGTTGACAAAAACATCTCAGACAGCTCGAGCTCAGCTGTCCCTGGATCTGGGGCCAGGAGCTTGTCCCTGATGAGGGAGCAGTGACACCAACAGCTCAGGTGCTCAGGGATTGCCCTGAAAAGTGCCACGATCTCTGTCCCAGGGGCTTTAGGCTCACTGGGCACGGCAGGCATTTCCCTCACACGCGAGGCTTTTCCAGGCTGCCGTGGGCTGCTGGAAATCCCAAACAAATGTCAAGAGAAGCGGAGGGGCACTGGGTGAAGTGTAAAGGCAATAGAAAAGGGAAGAATCACGGTTCTTTCATATTTAAAATCGATTCAAATAGAGAAGTGGCGGTGATTTATAAACTAGAGGAAGGTTAGCCTTAATCTCCAGCTAGACATTTTCATTGCCTGAGTAAACTTTGAGCTCATACGAGCTACAGAGGCAGGAATTTGGTATTAATAGAGGCACTTGAGGCAGTTTTCTGAACTGAACCACCCACAGTGTCAAGAGGCTTTGCCAATGAAGCCTCACGAAATGGTTTGGCTGCTTAGGACAGCTCCAGTCCTAAGGGACCCTCTGTGCTGACAATTCAGCTGCTTCCCAAAATTAAGGGAGAGTGCAGAAGGAAATATAATAAACCAGAAAAGTATAACAGCAAATGTGAATCACCAGAATTGTACCCCGGAGCTGAAGGAAATCACGGCAGACTTGTAGGCGCTGTGGAAAGCTCCCAGTGCCCAGAGATAAAACAAATAAACAAGTATTTTTACTTTGCTTAACATATCTACAGTCATGGCCACAGGTTTTTTTTTTATTTTAGTTTTTATAAACTATTCTGCATCGAGGTTTTGAGTGAATTTTCCCACAAAACTACGTGTAGTGGATTATTTCTTAACTGCAACTTCCTTAGAGATCCAAGTAATGTAAATGACTTTAAAAAAGCCAATTAAATGTATGATTGAGTGTCATCCTTTCGGACTGCAGCCTTCATAAGGAACTGGAAATGTGAGGTATTTTTTTACCTTATATTGAACACAGTTAATTAAAAAGGTAAAGATTACATTTTGCTTCAGTTAATTTGAAATAGAGAACCTCCATTTAAACAATAAATTTCAGATTTTAGTTCTAGCAATTAATAGACCAAACTGTGTACTTAAGGTTTTATTATATTGATTCTAAAATAATTAGATTAGCAAACACATTGCAAATATATTATCTAAAACAAATAAGATTATCACCACGCTTTTTGTTATACAGCACAGCAATAAAACATATCCCAGTATCATCTAAGGCAATCTCATAAAGCTAATAGTCATGGAGCATATATTACATTCTTGCACTAAATGACAAAAGGCAGCATGTGGACAGCGTTATACTGTTAAATATTTTGGTGCAGAATTTGTAAAAGTTAAGATGTATCTTTGATGTTAGGCAGATAATTTTAGTCCCCGTGTGTTCACAGGAGCATTTCCGAGCAGCCCTCGCAGTCTCTGCCCTGTAACCTCATTTTATCAGCATCTCCCACCACACTTTCACATTCCTCCTCGCAAAGCAAATTGTAAAAAGTGTTTCAGCCCGAGACAGCAGTTTGAAAAGCCTTCAGGCTGTTTGAGAGGCCCTTTAAAAAGCATGACATTCAATCAGAGTTCAGGGAGGAAAGTTTTAATGAATAAACTTGGTAAATTAGAAAGCACCGCGGCAGAGTGATTAAGTCTCATTTGTGCATTAGTGTTAAAATTAATTAAAATGTTGAAGCCGTAGGAGGCAGGTTAGCTCCTCAAGACCTGGCTTTGCCCTCGGAGCCGGGCTGGACCCAGCAGCGATTCATCTCCCCGAGATGAGAGGAGGCTGAAAGGAAAGCGCAGGCAGGACAAATGTGTTGGCCACGGTGCCGCTCTGCGGGACAGCCACGGGCCCTCGAACAGCGATCCGGAGTGGGACACAGCCAGCGGGGCAGGGGTGAGACCCTCCCTGCCCTGGGATTCCTCCAGCTCTGCCTGGAGGGACAGAGCTGATTCCATTACCTGGGGCTGGGCTGTGCTGCAGAGCCAAACAGGCTCTCCCCTTAAAGCGGGGACTGCGCTTTCTTTGCCAAGTATTTGATACAACAATTTCATTTTATACTCATAGCTGTCCCCACCTTTACCAAGAGCCTTTCTCTGCATCAATTCATTACGTGAGAATTAGCTGAACTCTCTGAATATTAGGGAATAAGGATTTATCTTAGGGCTTTGATGGCCATACATATTAGCAACCAATTTTCTGTGAAATCTAACATTAAAATCTTGTTTGCTTTTCAAAATCATTTTAGATCCATTTCTTTCAAGAACCAGGAGCCTGTAATTCTTCCTAGCCAGACCTATTATGAGGTGGCTGTTTAACAAATCTGTGCTGGTTTGGAATTATAAATGACAGTCTATTTTATAAAAGGAAAAGTCTTCTTTGACAGCAGAACAATATCACACAAGTAACAAATGGCAAATTGTGCCATGCAGCTGAACAGTTGTTTTCCCATGTTCACCAAGGGCCAGTTATTAATTTTACATTGGTCAGAATTAAGGATTTTGGAGAAATTAATCTGAAATGGAAAGTATGAAAAATTCCTGCTCAATGAAAACTACCATTATTCGCTGTAGATCTATATTCATAACTTTAAAACCTGGCAGTCTTTCCTATTTTTTTTCCTCTATAGATTTCTTGTCAACAAGAGTGTCAGAGGTCAATGTCAGAATGCCCCTCTGGCAGCCATTAACTATAACCAGAAAACTTGTTCACTATTGATCTACGATGTCTAAATATCTATTATGTTGGATATAAAAGGTGGTTTCACGTCTTTCTAAAACAGATAATTCATACAGGCCACGGGGTCAGGTCTGGTGATATATTATTGTTTCACTGTATCAGTGAAGTGCAGGAGGGGACAGGCCAGGAGAGGTGTCACCGAACTGTTGGGGACACTGCCGTGTGTCCACGTGCCCCACACAACCTGTGAAGCTCTTGTGGCTTTGCTCAGGGCTTTGAGGTGTCTGAACAAGTCATATTTAAAGGTTTTGTTCGTGTCATGGCAGCTAGAGCTCGCATGAATCCCAAAACTGGGTGGAAGTCAAGACTCTCACCCTGTCCCCGATGGGCCATGGGGCAGCTTGGTGTCTGAGGAGCATTCCACACCGCGATGGTCACCCTGCCAGGGCTCTGGGGCTGGTGCAATTTGAGTTTTAAAGAACTGAGCACAGAAGGGCACTGCCCCCGTGGGTTTGAGTTGTCACAGCTCTGGTGACTTCGGCAGAGCGATGGCACTCGATGCCCATAGAGGCTCTGCCCCAGAACACGTGTCAGACTGTGGCCATAGCTCCAAATCCATGTGTTTTCTGGATAGACACTTGTGTAACATCACATGAATGATTTTGTTTGCTCATATCAACCCATCAAATTTATTGAGGCTCTTTTCATCTCCTCATTTTTTAACTACTGAGGTGCCTCTGCTTTGCTTAGGGCTCAAACGCAGCTGCATTTCTTTGTTCTGCTCTTCCTACAGCAGAGCACGAACACTGTGAGGGTGGAGGACACAATCCTGGGCTTGGTTCTCCCCCAGTCCTGTGAATTCAACCTTTGAGACTCCGTGGCATTTTCCAGAAGGCACCTATTACTTCTACAGGATGAGCCCCATAACAAGCAAACCCTCTCTGGAAGGCAGCTGATACTCTACTCTTTAATGGAGTTTATGGCCTTCTAGCAAGCCCCCAAAATGGTTCATATTCTTCCAGGCTACATTTTTGAAGAAAGTAAATTGAGATGAATCATGCTAAGATGAGATAGTTAAAATGTCAGGCTCCATAAGTTTCAATGCATCCTTATAGCTCTGAACACTAAAATGCAACTGAACATTGGAATAAGGGAAACAAAAGAGAAGCAGATAACTAGTTCTTATAGAGGGGGAAAAAGTAATTTCTGCCTGCGCTGCTACACCATGGAAATCCACATAGTACAGTTTTAGAGCTGTACCTTAAAAAAAACAATTGCAGTTTCTTTTTATCACTGGCCTTGGTTACACATCGCTGCCTACTCTATGGCACACTACAATTGCAGAGTTTCTGAGGCAAACAATACAGCAGCAGCTTTATTTCTGTTTACAAATGTTACCTGGGGGAAATGTGCCTGTACCTGTTGGATAAATTACAAATCATCAGCACTAAATATGACCCACAACAGTGACATAGAGGGGGAAAGGGACTGTGGTCTGTACATATTTGGTGTTAGAGAGGAGGAAAGTGCCTGGTCAGTGCTGCTGGGTTAATCAGTTTATGAAATCGTACTGCTGGACCCTTTAAACTAGGGCTGTGTGGTGCTTCCTCATTTGTTTCCTGGACAACAGACACTTCTTCATTTATACCTTATCAGAATATTTACAGTTGGTTTAATGAACTGCTATCACTCTCTGCAGTGACTCACTGTAGGTGTTGAGCACCACCAGCAATGTAAATCCCCAGCAGGTTTGTGTCCGAGGGCTTTCTGGGCTCGTGGGGAAGGGGCACAGACACAGAAACCTTGTGGGCCACGAGGCACCTCCTAGTCCAAGCCCAGAGGGGATGTGCAGCTGAGATGAGCGAAGGAAATTTTGACAAGAACCAAGAACAAGGTTCCTATTTCTAAATCAGGAGCAAGCCATGGCCCAAATCCCTCTGCTGCATGCTCCATTCCCAGGGGCTGGCTGGGACAACTTTCCCTGCCCAGCTGGTGACATCAGGATGGGTGTCACACTGCACCTAAAGCCACCAGCCCTGGGTGCCTGATCACAACATGACCTTGAGCTGCTCACAAGGCCATCAGAGCCTGGAGCAGGGCTTGGGTTTGCTGTAAGCAGATCCCAGAGCTGGGAATGCCAAGGCTTTAGGGCCGGCAGCACGGATAACTCCAGACACCAAATAGGGTCAGGAGAGACAACTGGGCTGTAACTGGAGCCTCTCACACCGCTCTGGCTGCAACACAGATGGGCCAGAATGAAGGCTATCACTCCTAGTTTATAGCCATTAGCAATCATGATCTCCCTAATATGAAACAGAAATAATAGTATTATTAATAATAATATCAAACTGACACATTATTAGCCTCTACAGATGGCTCTATTCCTCCTAATAATTTTTATTTTTATTTAATGTTTGGAGATGCTGTAAAAAGGGACTAGTGCTTCCAAATGTGACCTCTGTGGGGTTTAAAACCTACTGAATCAGATGAGATATTAAAGCATTCAATGTAATGTATGACTTAAAGCTATGTTTTTAAAAGTTTAATAGGAAATGTCTGATGCTTTAGATTACTATTTCTTGAAGTATAGTAGGCTGAAGAATTTGCTTCAGAGGGTCTCTTTATACCCAAGAAGAGCCACGGTGAGAATACACAGTATGTTCTTCCCTCACCATGCCTCTAAATAGATGTAAAGAAATTAACATGTATTAATAATACATCATGTTTCTACTTTGTTTTATACTATTGTACATATGTTCTCACACCACAATCAACACCACCGTATTTAAATATCTCCAAGCAGTTCATTAAAGGAGGTGATTAACATCTGTCACGTGTTTTTTCCCACCTCCTGTCCCTAAGGAGAGGAGGATGTTCAGTGGCAGACCTGCTTTTGGTTGGGATTTATCGTTTGTGTGGGAGGCTTTTTTATTTTGCTGAGGTTTTATTTTATTACACAAAACTACCTATTGGGATAAATGTTTGCAAAGGCAACTCCAAAAAGAAAAAAAAAAAAAGATCTGCTGAGCAGCTGAAGTGAAAAGGGGTGAGATTTAACTGGAGTGGATGAGGTTAGAGACGGGGGCTAGTGTGTGGTGGGAATCCTGCCTCGTCCTCACCTGGCCCCTGAGAGATGGCAGAAAAGCCTTTGGCTGGGGGATGATCTTTAAGGTCCCTTCCAACCCAAATCATTCCAGGATTCCATGACATGGGGAAGTAAGAGAGTGACTGCTGTAGCAGCTGCCCTGAGAGCTTGTGGGGTGTCAGGATATTGCCATCAGCCAGGGGAGGCTGTGCTAGGCCTTCGCTAAGTTTTCTGGGAGCTTTCAAATATGTCAAGATCTGATGTAGGTTGATATTTTCATGGGTATTTTTGCCCTCAGACAGATTATTGTGTAGGCAAGAGCAGAAATCAGATTAGTTACAGCATATCTCCTCACAGGAATTCTGAGGCTGGAATGGCTGTGGTCTCCATTAGAGTAATTTCGCAACATCAACTCCAGTGAGTTAAATTTTGCTAAGTTTTGCTTTCAATTTTACTTATCCATGGTAGCTGTGAGGAAAAGCGACTGTCTGAATATCCACATCATCCCAGCAAGTTTTCTTATTAACCATGAGACTACTGGTAGCTCTTAGCCATAAATTTACATCTGTCATAATATTTACTGATGCACCTGGCTCCCATTGATTGTGCTCTGTGTGCTGTTCCAAAGAGAATTGGATGGCTTCTCCTCGACAGTGTGGCTCTGTACCAGCTGCTTTCCAGGGACAAGCTGCTTGTTATTGTCTTTGCTGGATTTGTGTTTTCAGCTTCCATCCCAGGAGGGAATTCCATAGATAGTTCTGTTCCACACTGAGGGGCATGGGGAGCTCTGATCCTTTCCTTGACATTCCCAGTGTACAATCCCTTGGATTATGAAGGTTTTACACCTCAGAAATATCTGTATACAGGAGAGATCCATATCCACCCGTGTATGGATCTGCCAGCGGAGAATGGGAATTAAAGGAGAGGGAGAAGGTCTGTGTGTGCACACAAGCCATGAGCACACACACACAGAGTCTCACAAAGGTCCCAGTGGGGAACCCACACTAAAGGTTAATGCAGCCCCAGGCTGTAATTAGCCTTTTGCACAGAGTCTCCTTGTTGTGGAATCTCTCTTTATGAGGGTTTTCAGGGGCAGGGAGCCACCAGTCCCCTCCCCCAGTGCCCCCAGTAAAGCCCACTGGCAGGAAGCTGGCGAGGATGCTGGGCTTTGGGAGCAATGCTCAGGAGCATTCTTCCCCTCCAGTGGCTCAGGGTCCTCTTGACATCTCAGGGATTCTCCAAGATGGAGAGAAGGAAAAAGCCTTGCCCCACTTCGTACTATTCTTTCCCCTGAGTACAGACCGGGGGGAAAACCCCAGCCCCCCATTTAGGAATTCATTGTCAGATCACTAGTGACAGCAAATTTGCCTATTTATCAGATATGTCTGATACCAGAGAGAGGATTGGCCCTGCCCTGTTGTAGCTCATACAGGAAAGGTTCCTCTTCACTCAAGTGCAAGAAATTTAAGGAATTAGAGAGCACGGTAAATATTACAAACTTGACTCCGTGCTGCTTAACCAAGTTCATCTTCCAAAAATATGCTGTTTGCCATTTGGGGGTGGCTGCTGGCTGCAAGGCCCAGTGAGGGTTTATTGCGGCCATCAACTCTTTGGTGGCTACTGGAGTGAACTCCTGGGGTCAGTAACTTGGGCTCGAAATCACATCAAGATATTTTGTTATGATCTGGGTTTGTAGATCTTGCATGTGATGAAGTCAATACCGCTATTGAATTTTACCAAATGAATGTAATTTATTTTTAAAATTCAAACAAAATATCTCCTCTACTGAGCATGACCCATTCCGGAATCTGTGTAACACCAGTGCACCACTAATGAATCCCAGCAACAGCTCAAAGAAGCCAATATTTATGGGAAAATTAAGTAACATAGCAAAGCAAAAACTAGAAGGGAATCAAACTCCGTTTGATTTGGTTTGGTGCTCTCCTGCAGATGCTCTAAGCTCAAAGTGTGGTCTTGGTGCATGGAGGAGACAGGGGAATACCCAGCCCCATGGCCGAGTGGAGGATTCTGTCCTGTTAATGCAGAGTGCAATGACACCGGGCTGATAAACTGTGATAACGTTTTCAAAAGGCAAATCCCACAATATATTGAAGCCTCCTGGGACCACGGGTAGGTGTTGTCAGCTCCACTGCAGGCACAAATGCGAACTCCCACCACTGGGATATGTAACAATTTGTAATGCAACAATTAACAGAAATATTGACATAAGTATGCGCTCAGCAGGGAGCTGGTATCTCATAGACTCTCTGGAGTGACTGTAACACAATGTATACAGTACCACATCAATTCTTAATGCAGCCTGGGCTCCTGTATCAATTACCTATATGTGTACCCAGCTACTCGCATGGTGTGGCATAAAAAATAAACCTTCCCTTTCAGATCAGCTCCTTTTCCTTGCTTGTGGGGAAAGTATGTTATAAAAATGCATATTTTTTAACATGAAATACCCGTCAAATTGTATTACCGTCATTGCCAATTTCACAACTGGCAAACCGTGTTAAACATAAATCTGCAAAATTATAATTAGGAAAACATTTTGCGAGCCATCCTCCTGGGGATTTGGAGGTTAGTGGCATTATAAATGCTGTGGGGTTTATAGTGTGTGTGATTCCCACTCCCCCAAAGCACACACGACGCACACACACACGTCCACACGCGCTCTCCTCTTGTCCTCCAGCTCAGCTAAAGTAAATAAGATATCCTCTGGCTAATGGAAACTCCACCAGCACTCTGTTAGTGCCTTTTCATGCCAATTAAACACATTTTATACAGTCATAGGAGATGCTCCAGTGCCTGCGTAGTAGACTCCAGTAGAGCTCAACCAAACAACAGCCCAGCAAATGTGATGTGAGATACTTCGTGCAAGTTTCCCTTCTGGCTTTGTTTTTAGCCACTTGAAAATTATTCCAATGGAAAAGGTTCGTTGTGAGAGAGAAGTATTTATAAATAGAGAAGTGGAATTGGCCAACTTGCTTGCAGCTGATTGCTTTGGTAATAAAGATCTCACTCAGCTTAATTTAAATTAATCCTTCCTGATTTAATGAAAATCCAGCTCACAGCATGGAGAGATGTTGACAGATACACTTAATGCATAAATATACATTTATTTATTAATGGTAAGACATTTTAGTTTGGTTTTGTGCTCAGCCCTTCTCCTAATTCTCCACAAAGACAGTGTTTGCATTTGAGTTTTTACATGAGGAATTTTTACATTTCCTTTAGATTCATTTTGAAGGGGTTTCATAGGGGAAATCTTCTCCCCCTTCACCTTCTACAC